>CM014277.1:58545498-58626069 GCA_004135705.1 Alloteropsis semialata
ATCATCAAGCAAGGGTCATAAGTTCATATTGGTGGCAACAGATTATTTTACTAAGTGGGTCGAGGCGATTCCTTTGAAGATTGCCGATTCCAAAAATATGGTGGAATTCGTTAAGGAGCATATTATATATCGATTTGGTATTCCTCAAACTATAACGACCGATCAGGGGACTATGTTTATGTCTAATGAATTTCAAGATTTTGCTGCCAGTATGGGTATTAAATTATTGAATTCTTCTCCTTATTATGCGCAAGCCAATGGTCAGGCAGAAGCATCAAATAAAAGTATTATCAAAATCATCAAGCGAAAGATTGATGAACAACCAAGGCGATGGCATCTAACGTTGACCGAATCATTATGGGCATATCGGATGGCGTGTCATGGATCCACTAAATTGTCCCCGTATCATTTGGGTTATGGACATGAAGCTATTTTGCCTTGGGAGATCAAAATTGGATCGAGACGAATATCGGAACAAGGAAACTTGACTGCCGATGAGTATAAAAGTTTGATGAATTTTGAGTTGGACGATTTGGCTGAAACCTGTTTGAGAGCTTTGGAGAATATTGAAAATAATAAAGCGCGTGTTGCTAAGTATTATGATAAAAAGGTTAAGCCAAAAGAGTTCATCGAAGGAGAATTGGTTTGGAAGCTGATTTTGTCGATAGGGACTAAAAGTTCTAAGTTTGGAAAATGGTCGCCTAATTGGAAAGGTCCCTATCATGTAAATTGGTGCGTTCCAGGAAATGCATATATTTTAGATACATTGGAAGGAGAGGAATTTTCGAAAGCGCTTAATGAAAAATATTTGAAGAAATATTATCCAAGTATTTGGGTTGATTCATAAAGCTGATATTTTAAGCGATATCGTCTGAGATAGCCGATACGATACGTATCGCCTTCAGGGCAAAATATTTACAAATTAAGTGTTCATCGACGATCAGCATCGTCGGATCCAACTGAGTTCATCGATGATCGATGTCATCGGAGCAGCACGACTAAAGAGTTTAACTATTACAAGAATTTGCGGATCATCTCGATCGCGCCCAAGCAAATGTTGTCAACTTTCTGGATTTCTTCTAAATTTGCTACATCGGAGCCAGGCACGTTCTTGATGCTTCTATGGACTTGGCGAACCTCGTCCAGACGTTTCTGCAAGTTCTCACGCGCCAATGTGATAGATGCTAGGATCTGGTTGAGCTCGTCTTGGGTCTCCGACATTTCTTTACGGACTTCTTCGAGCCGTTTGAGCAGTTCTGCTTCAATGCCTTGGAGATGCTTCATCTGATTCTCTAACTGCGTTGGTTTGGCTTCCAGGGTCTTGATTTGGGCCTGCATAGCTTTCAATTCATCCTGGCCGTCGTCGCGTTCCTTGATCAAGTCTTGCTGAGCCAGTCGCTCCGATATCCTATGACGAGCAGCAAAGACTTGGGGTTGGTGACCCTCGATAAAGGTGGCGGGGATGATTGCATTTTCCAGCTCCAGTGGCAGCTGACCCTTCAATTCCTTGAAGATTTGGCGAATCAGTTCTGCATCTTCTACAAGGATGGCGATGCTTTTGTTCAGTTGGTTCAGCATTTCTTGAAGCTTTGCCTTGACCTCATCAGAGATGGTAGAAGATGATTGCGCGGAACTGATTTCTTCTTCTCCGGCGTCCAGATCGAACGATGCGAAGTTCATGGCTGGAGAATCGTGCACCTGAAACAAAGTATTGATGAACGAGTGTTATTAAATAATAAATATTGACACAAGAGGATGAATCGGTACCAGTTTAAATTGACCCTCCGAACGTAATCAGGGATTACTTGAGGTTGAGCGACGTTTGTACTGGCTTCTATCTGAAGCGCATGAGCAGGTTCAATCGGAGGGGGCACCGATGTTGTTGGTTGACCAGGGATAACTTCCGATTGAACAGTTACAGTTGGTTCTTCGATCTGCTGCTCAGGGATGGCCTCCGATTGAGCATTTGCAGCTGATTCTCTGATTTGTTGTTCAAGGGTCGCTTCCGATTGAACGTTTGTGCTTGGTTCCTCAATGATGGGTTGCAAAGTGGCAGTCTGTAGATTGAATCGGTTAGTTTGGGCGTATATGTTTGAAGGAAATATAAATTGGGTTAAGTGTACCTGTTGGGCCGATTCAGCTTGAATGTCTTGGGATGGAGCCGATTGAAGATCGGGCAGTACAATATTTGTTTGCTGGAAAAGAGATTGTTATTTAACGATTTGTTTCAGAAAAATATGTATGAGTGAAATCGGATTGTTACCGATACTGCGTCCAGAAGCATCCTTGCACCCTCAGCAGCTTTCTGTGCTGTTTCTTCGGCCGCTCTGGAGGTCGATTGACCGAGAATCTTTCCAGGAGACTGAATACAAAGAAGTTATTTGCCTAGGCAGTAAATCGGAGAGAAGAATCGGAAGTATGGGAAAATCGTACCACATGGCTTTTCTTCAATTTCTTCGGCGCAATCACTTAAGTGGGGCGGTTTTTCTTTTGCCTTTGCCGTCCATGATGTCCTTGAGAGATGGTGCGGAGAAGCCGATTCTTGGATATGGAGTTCTAGCGGCATACCGAATCGGTTTCCCACTATTGCTTACCGATGGCGCGTTCTCTTCAATTGGCTGTTAGAAGTTGGAATTTAAATTATGGAAAGTTAATTTGAGTAAAAGCTGAATAGAAGAGATTTTAGAGGACTTACAGGATTTTCCATGGCCTCGAAATCGGAGTCTATGAGGGTGCAATAAGTGATGGCCGGGAGTCTGAATATATGAAGGCGCAGCTCTTTCCACCATGTCTTGAAGAGTCTGGATAAGAAGCTAGTGCATAGCCATTCTGGTATTTCGAAATCGGCTTGGGGGGCGAGTGATAAGATTCTGTCCATTTCTAGGTCTGATGAGACCGATTCTCTGTGTTTGATTTTATCAGAGAAATATAGGCCGATTGGGAGTTGACCAAAGCCCAACTGGTGAGCTGCGACTGATGGATTGTAAAACTCATACGATGTGTTCTTGCGGCCATATATAATGTTGCTGCCAAGGATAGTAGGTGTGATGAAGGATTTGAGAATCGGCAGGATGGCTGCAAGATCGTTCTGGATATTGAACAGAGGCTGCTCATAATCACGATCGGGATCGGTGTAAGCAAAGTAGTTGAGACGCTCCGATGCAATCCCGTGGTAGAAGCTTTCAAAGTAGGTGGCCATGTTCCTTGAGTCAAGCCTCGATCCAGGGCAGGCCGATGCCACTTCTCCAAATGACATGCATCGGCGAGTGGTTGCATCTTCTTCTTCAGCATAATAGTTTGGGAATTGATAATCTTTGAAGTTGAATTGGAAGGCGGATCGGAATTGGGTATGCAACCAAAGCTGGATGAACCACCAGGGGCCTCCGATATGTCCAACTGCTTGGCCATCTGAAAGCTTGGCCGATATCTGGTGTAGCAGGTGATAAACTACTCCAAGGAGGAGACGGCCAAGGGGGACCGATTCACCGCGGGATAGTGCTTCTGCGATCGATTGCATGTTGGAGGTGGCACCAAGAGTTGGTCCGCAGAATACGAATCTTTCTAACCACATGTTAAGAAAAGCTGCATGTTCCCTGTCTCCGATAGTGCTGGTTTTGCAGTGATCGGCAACGTATTTCTTCCAGCTTTTGGAACCAGTGCCTACTAGTTTGTAATTCAATTCACCAAGGAGTCTTCTCGGGTTCATGGCGTTGGTAGTGTTGAGGCCAGTCAACATGTGCACGTCCATTAGCGTTGGTGTCATCGGACCATGGCCAAACACATAGGCGTTGAGCGCATCGGACCAGAAGAGGGAGCTGGCAGCTAGTAGATTCCTGTCCTTGACCATGTCAGCAAGAGACAGAGTGAGACATTGGCCTATGTCTTTTTCATCCCAGAAAGCGGACTTGGCGGCTCGCATTCTGAGGAACCAGTTCCTCCATCCAAGTACGCTGCCGGGCCATGATCGGAAGGAGCTGGCCCAATCGGAGACTTGAAGGTCCGATCCTTTGAATGGAATCCTCTCCGATTCCATGTTTATCAAGTCCGTCGGATTGGTGTCGCCCATTGGACCAAGATAGTACCCGGCATCGACATGGGAGACGGGGATGACCAGATTGTTCTTAAGATGCTACATTTGGAAAAGTAAAATTATAATAAATACAGAGATGGAGGCTCACACGCAGTTCTAGAGTGAGAATACGGGAATTAAAATTGAAGATTTTGGGCATTTTTACCTTGGGGACTTGCGTGCCATCCGCTTTATCAGCAGGAGCCGCCATTAATGGAATAGATCTACAATGAACAGTGGTGCGGATGAACAGATTGAGAAAATCACCATGGGAAATGCAGTAAAACTCTGATGCATGGTGTGGATCATATGCGGGGAAGTTCTTTACTTGATTCGCGGTGAGAGATCAAAGCTTGAAGATCAGAAGTTCACCGGAACGGAGCTTGCAGAGATGGCAATGGCGGGCGTGTATGCATGATAGCAGATGCGAACTGGTGAAGGAGACGACGGTTCAGTTCTATATTTATAGGGCTTACAAGAGAAGGAACCGCCCAAGGGCCACGGCGCCAAATCCGCACGGGGATCGAGGGTTGTAACAGTGCAAGGACACGGGTTTCCATATACTGTTCGCTGCCAGAATCATCATTGCTTGGAAGAATTTTGGAATAAAATAATATTTTATCCCAAAATTGGGGGGCATGTGTTGACACCAGATTTTGAACTCGGCTAAGATTGTGCATGACAGAGCTAAGGCAGAGGCAGAGTCCAATTCTGGGTGGTTTCCGATTCCGATCGGAGTTCGTCCGATAGGAGTCCTGATCGGACACGAGACAAGGGAGGCCAGAGCATGTACGACTGACAAGGGAGGAACACGTCTGGAAGCTTCTTCAGGGCCTGATTGCACGTCAAGATTTGTAATAGTTTTGATAGTTTAAGATTAGATTGATTTAAATAAATTAGAGATATTGTCGTAGCCGACAAGTATTCGCTAGATTTCCAGGGTATAAATATAAACCCTGCGCCATTTTAAAAAATGTTCACACAACCAATCAATCAAACACAACTTTCGGCCTCACGTGCTAACAATCCTTTTTCGTCGAGTTCTTCAGCAAGCAGGGCTGCATCATCTTGACCTCCGGTTTGTCTGTAAGTCCGACACCCTATCGAATTAATCTAGGCTTTGATTGAGGCGCATCGCCCTTCTTCGTTTAGTTAATTCACCAATTTATCGAGTTGTTCTCGGCTTTAGATTGAGGTGTATCGCCCTTCTTCGTTTAGATCGCTCACCCTTTACCGTATCTTGTTGATTTTATCCTATCGGCTTACATCTATCAGAGAGGATCTATTCTGTTTCATTGATTATTCAAGTTTCATAATAGATCTATTTATATTGTTTATATAGCTGATTTAGATTTAATAAGCAAGGTACAAATAGATCTGATTTAAACAAGTTCTTTGATGTATATTGATCTATCGGAGTAAGCAAGCTAATCGGTGCCCTGCTAGCAACGCTGTCTCGAAATCGATCCGATTGTTAGTGACACTAGATTTAGTTTGTTTATCGCCATTGGAAAGATGCATATTAAAGAATGAGTTTAGATTAGATCTATCTCCGATTCGGTTTTTATAGCCAATGGTTTATTTCAATACATGTTATATTCTCACGAATCGGACTCAAGGCCGATGGTTCATGCTATCGAAATCGGACTTCTCTTTATGTTGATCCGATTTCTGGAATGAATAGGGGCCTTGGCCGATGGGTTTCTTGTTGCTTACTGATTAAACTCTACCTTGTCAATTTCAGGTTAAATTGACTGGCACGCCTCGAACCTCAAGATTTTGAACCTGCACTGAAGTGAAGCAAATCTTCCAGGCCACAGTGTTAATTTCTGAGAGTCAACGCCTGACTTTTTGGATGTCAACAACAGCGCACCAAATTGAGCAGAACTTGAACCAAAACGTGTTGGGGGTCACAACGATCCTTATCAAGGCGTTGTGGAAGTGAATCGGGCATCGGTGATGGCGTACGGTGACGATCAGCGGCTCGGCCTGCACGGCGGTGCTCCGGTGAGCGATTCTAGAGCACAGAGGGAAATTCCATGAGTTCAAACGGCATGAGAAGCTTCATTACCTCGAGACGAGCTCCTGTATGGCTTCTCGTTTACTAGAAGACAACAATGAAGGAGATCAAAAGCGGCCGCGCTCGCTGGGGCTTCGGGTGGCAGAACTTGAGAGCGAGGCGCTAGGGTTTCGTAGAGGGGGAACGCACGGAGTCGGCGGCGTGGGTTTTATAGGGAGGGCTCGAGTCCTTGGCATGCGGGCCACGAAGGGGAGGGTGATGCGGCTTGGGGAGGGACTCGGTCAGACTCGGGTTCGAATCTGCGGGCAAGTCGGAGGTTGAAGACGGACCTGCGAGGCAGGTTCCACGCGCCAGAGATAGAGGGAGGAGGGGAGGGCAATGGGCTGGACTGGGCCGGACTGAGGGAAAGTGAAGCTGGGCCGCGACGGGCATTGGGCCGGACTAGCGAAAGAAAACGGGGAACTGAGGGAGGACGACCGGACTAAACAGAAGACCAGAGTGGAAAAATGAACTTAAACCTATACAACTATTCCAACTCAAACAAATGCAAATCAAATTCAAAATTAAATGAGTTTAAATTCTCTTTGACTTGCAACAGTACAAAAATCAATGCACTAGCATGAATGCAACAATAAACTTATTGAGTCTATTAATTAATTATTTAATTGAATAAAAACCTAATAAATTCCAATTAAATCGTAGAAAATTTATTCATGCCTTAAATAAATCCTAGAAAATTCCAAAAATGTTTCTACAATTTCTTGTGATGAAAATTAGCGTGTTACAAATGCTATATAGAAACCATCCTAGATAAAGGATTGGGACTGCCCTTATATTAGTTTCACATGTATTGGGCTCGTGTGGGACTTTGCGATTAACCATTTGAGTCATGCCTCCTGAAATCATTGTTGACTGATTGGTGGTGTGCAAGTTTCATGAAAGCTTTCTATGCATTTAATAAGGTACCACATCAGCAAATTAGATGACATGGCATGATATTTATGAGAGATGAGAGGAGACTAATTGATGAAACTCAGAGTACCCTATTTCCATATTTGAAACTAGCATTGGCGTGCTAAATTTAATTTGATACGATTGCGTCTAATTGCGTGCCTCGCAACAAAATGCTATCGTTAGCCTACGAAACTGCAAAATGAAACTGTGTATTGGTAGGCCTTGTTTCACTCATCAACTCAAATATTTTAGATGACATGGCACTCTTGAATAAGAGTGAAGTGAAACTGCCTAGCCTGCCGGAGAGTTGGACGTGTTGATGAGAGATAGGTGATATTGGAGTTTCAGAGTTCTACATATATTCGGTAATGTTTATGGGAGTTGACTACAACCTTTGTAGCAGCTTTATGCATCAAGAAGAAATTATTAAATGAGGCTGATGTTGATACCATCATAAAAAAACATCGCATCTAGAAATGCTAGAAGACGATTTTAAAGTTCTATGCACAAATTGTTTGATACAATATATTTATATGTTAATTGAGTGTTCATCACCAGAGTTAATAGTACCACTACTATTAAAAGGGTGATCTGACTTTTATTTCCCCCTGGGCCCTTGAAATCTTAGGACTAGCCCTGTTGATAGAAGATAATTGACTTATGTGAGAAAACAGCAGGCGATAGATATAGATGTGTAGATAGATATAGATGGAGATTGAAAAGTGTACAATAATGTACCGTGTATCAAACAGCATAAAGTACTATACAATGTGCAGAAAATTATGTTATTTGGCCCCCATATAGCTTCTAGTCATTCTGGCTACTGTGAGCTGCATGCCAACCTCAGTTAAGAACAAAAAAGTAGTGAAAAAGTGCCAAATAACCAATCTAATAAGCATATGAAAATCACATGGGAAGCTGTGTCACAAGAAAAATTATCACAACAAAGATATTACACCATATTTGAAAGGGTCATAGAATGCTTCCGCAATTATTTGATGCCATATTTAGAGAAGACAATAGATTGCTGCTAGCATGATTCTGCACCATATTTAGACAAGCAAATCATTCACATATAAAACCATAAGGTAGTAGTAATCAACGCACCACATCACACCATATCCAGATTATAATACTATCCAATAATTGGATTTATTTGCATATCCATCTTGGCATAGGATTAATGAATTGAATTCCATCACCTCTGTATAAATATCGAACGCATTGGTTCTCTTGGTACACACACTGACACACAGCATTCATCAACATATATAGCCCATGGCGTTCAACACGACCACAATAGTCGCTGGATTCATCTTGGCCTTGCTCCTTGTGTCATCTAGTAAGTTGTAGGCAGATTATCTGTTTCAAAATTTTGATGGAATTCTTCTTCATATATTTTTTGCTCCAACATATAACTTCTGTAATTGTAGGCGCGACGGCATCATCAACAGCACCCTGCCCATTGGTAGGCACCATGGACTGCCTGAATGACTCGGCATGCAATAGCTGTTGCACCAGGAGTGGCTACAGCGGTGGTCATTGCAATAGACATGGCCTCTGGGTATGTGTATGCACCAAAGATGGGTCACCACCGGGGAATGAGCCTTTGTCTACGAGAAGCCAGCCGCTGGGATGGCGGCGTGGAATGGGAACTTTCAACTGATGAGCGGCAAGTCTTTGATGGATTTGCACAAAGTGTAACCAAAATTGGATGAAGAGAAATTCATAGTGAACCTGATTGACAGGTCTCTGAGTTTGCCATGGATTGGATTCTTTTCCAAATTATTACATAATTAGTTGTCTCAATCTCATGCTAGAGCCCTCAAAATTGTGGTTGAGGACGAGCTTCACATGAGGCCCGAGGTTATGCTGTGTCTGTGTCATCTGTGGAATGCTATTTTTTTTTTGAAAAAAAAAAACATTAATGCTTCTCCTTTGCAGGTTATCTACTCAGTTTTTTATAGCATAGTGATAGCACCAGAAAATCATAGAGGATGATGATGATGCAAATAAAAAGATCACAACACAAATAATTTACACCTTTATTTAATGGGATGTAGATAGCTGGATAATTACTTTGCACCTAATTTAGAGGGCCATAGATTATATGCTGCCGAGCAATTATTTTACACCATATTTAGAGGGGCATAGATTGCTGCTACAATGATTTGGCACCATATTTAGAGGACCAAATCATACCCAAATTATAGTACTATCCAATGGTTGGATTTGCATATCCATCCAGGATATAGAATGAATTGAATGCCAGCCGGCCAACACCACTCTATAAATATCGAACACATTGTATCTCTTGGTATACACACAGCATTCCTTCACATATAGCCATGTCATTCAACAAGCTTACAGTGGCCGCTGGCTTCACCTTGGCCTTGCTCCTCATGTCATTTCGTAAGTTCTAGGGAGATTCTTTTACTCAAAATTTCCACAGATTTTTTTTTCTAAATAATTTTTATTGCTTCAACATCTACAAATTAACTTTTGGTAATTGCAGGTGCGGAGGCAGTAATAAAAGTACCCTGCCCTTTGGTAGGCACCATGGACTGCATTACGGACTCGGCATGCAGGACCTGTTGCATCAAGAGTGGCTACGCTGATGGCCGTTGTAGTGGCTACTTCTGGGCATGCGTATGCACCAAGGGTAGGTCACTGCCTGAAATGGAGGCTTCGTCGGACAAGCCAGTGTCACCGGGTTGGCGCGGAATGGGAACGTTCAACTGATGAGTGGCGGGTGTTTAATAAGGAAATAGCAAGTCTTTGATGGATCTGCACTACAAAGTGTAACAAAAATTCAAGGAAGCCAAATTTAAAGTGAACCGGATGCAGTATCTGAGTTTTCCTTGTGTTGGATTCGTGTAAACAATATTACTACCTCCGTGTCGAAATATTTGTTGTTGACTTTTCTAAAGCATTTTACACCATATTTAGAGGGGTACAGAACCATCACCAATATCAACCTCCTCTAAGGGATCAGCCGACGTAAAACCTTGTCCCAATTTACTCATATCATCAAAATCTTCAATAGCTTCACACATATCGTTCGTTTGTGCCCGATAGTGCTCAAGTCTCTGCTGCAACCATTCTGAACTATTTATTAACTCATAACAAATGGTTTAGCCGATACTCAACCGGCTTTAAAACAGCAGGCACAAAGCCATCTCTAGTACAACTGATCATCTCATAATCAGAAATATCTAAACCTGTCAAGCACTTGACATGATCATGCATAGACATGGTAGAACCATCAGCCACAGCAACACAAGCCGATGTATCCCCATGCACAACCTCAATGTCGTCGTCAACCCATTGAATAAGGAATTGGTGCAAACTAGAGGGTACACATCTATTTGCATGAATCCAATCACGACCCAATATTAAACTAAAGTTACCTTGGGCCTCCACGATGAAGAAAGCAGTAGCCAACGTCTTGCTCCCAATGGTGAGCTCCATAGAAGCAACGCCCTTAGCACTCATAGGCTCGCCTCCTCCCACACCACTGACAGTCATGTTGGTCTTGATCAGCTCATCATCCAAACCACCAAGTTTCTTGAACATAGAATAGGGCATCAAATTAACAATTGCCCCAGTATCAACGAGCATCCTGGAAACTGGCCTCCCATTGATATGTCCCTTCATGTACAGCGCCTTTAGATGATTTTCAGAATCCTTTGGCCTTTTAATATAGCTTCTTTTGGGCCAAAATCCAGATGAGCCAGGATAACGTGGTAATCCGAAGAAAGATGCACCACATTAGCATCAACATTCATGCGATCAGGTGATGAATCATAATCAACAAGTTGTTCATCGTCCGCATTCTGGGAATCCGATGACAACATCTGATCAAATGAAGAAGTGACAAAAATCTCAGAAGCAATACGAGCTGGCCCTGGATCAGCAGAAACCGGTGCCACCAGATCCAAAACCGGTGTCACCGGTTTTGGTGCAGCAGCAGGCACCAAAGCGGGTAAAACCGGTTCCACCGGTTTGGAATCCGGTGCCACCGGATTTGGTACTGGAGCTTCACTGATTTTCTTCCACCCCTTGCCTGGAGGAATCATGGGTCTATATTTGTTGAAGTACTCTTCCCTCTGCTTCTCCAACTCCTTCTCCTTCTGTTCTTGAAATCGAAGTCACTGCAACTTCCTCTTTTGCGTGCGTGTCAAACCTGGAGGATACCATCTTGGCAAGAAATATTTAATTTATCAATTTCAACTTTCTTACCCTTACCAAGATCTGCAGCAACATCTTTCTAGACTGATGGTTTAGCCTCATCACAAATCACAATCGGCACCTTGCCATCGTCCTCCGGAATCACCTTGATCTTGTTTCCAATCTGAATTATATCAGCAGCAGTAGTCCTTTCCTGGTCAACATCCATCTTCTGAACAACTTTCTCCACCCTTTTAGGCCGATAAACCTACTTGGGAGGAGAGGGTTGCCTCTTCTGAGGAAACCGGTTCCACCGGTTTTGCAATCCGGTGCCACCGGTTTTGGGTGGTACATCCCAACCATATCGACGAGGTGCCGAACGGTTATCCATCAGCCTCTCATGCACTGGCACACTTTCATTACCCCATCCTGGATGAAAAGGAGGATATTGCATAGGGTAATATGGCATATACATCCCATCGTAATCCCACACCGGATATAGAGAATTATAATACGGAGGCATCCACGGCATGGCTTGATACTGATTTTGTTGGGGATATAAGGTAGCAACATCACCCTTCTGTCTGTTATTCACCCTTGGAGGCGAAATTGGCTTTTCTTGACGCATAGGTGATCTCTTTCTCTTTTTTGTCGGCCAATCCTCATCAGCTGGCCTTTGATTTGCATATTTGGAAAATAACTGGTCAACGGTCGGTTTTGGCTTTGCAACTTTGCCCTGGTCTTTGGCCACATTTACTTTCCCGGTTCCGATCTCAGGACGCTTGGTTTTAACATCTTCAGATGCCCCTAACCAAAACCGGTGGGACCGGTTTCTGAAACCGGTGGCACCGGTTTGTCTTGTGCAGTAGGCTCAAACGGTGCTTTTGATGATCCTTGCCCCCCCGAGATCCGTGACTCTTGCAGTGATTTTGAAAGTTTTTCTTACATTGGGGGTCTTCTCACACACCACTTCCCTTATGATTGGCTTTCCCTTCAAATTCTCAGACTTTTCATCTCCAACAATATTTTTTCCTTTGGTTGATTTGACTTGATGTGGCCGAACCAGAACCTTAGGAGGTTGCATCTCAAGGATGTTAACAGGGAAAGGTGCCTTGTCAACCTGCATCTCATGTAGTGTCAAACGTTCTTCATTCAAGGCCGATTGCACTTGTCAACGAAAAACAAGCCTTCTAACTTTTCTTTAATAAAGGATCTTAAACCATTAAAAGCAACATCAGCAAGATCTCTTTCAGAAAGTGACAAATTAAAGCATCGGTTTCTAGTTTCTTTAAATCGTTTAAAGTAATCTAAAACAGATTCATCTCTTTGTTGCTTAACCAATGTTAAATTTGTCAACTTTAATTGAGTACTCTCACTATAAAAGTGATCATAAAATTTTTTCTCTAATTGATTTCATGAATGAATGAACCGGGAGTCAATGAAGAAAACCAAGAAAAAGCAGTTCCAGTCAAAGATAGTGAAAACAAGCGAACTTTTAAAGCATTACTAGAACTAGCCTCTCCTAGTTGAGCAAGATATTGGATTATGTGTTCTCAAGTGGTCTTACTATCATCACTATTAAATTTCACAAAATCAGGGACACGCTAATTATTAGGATAAGGAACAACATTGAAATCAGCAGAATATGGTTTTTGATATAACCTAGAATTACCCACATCAATGCCAAGCTTATCCTGCATCATACTAGTTAACTCGTCCTTTAATTTAAAGAATTCAGCATATAAATTTGAACGAGCTAGATCAGATTGCCCTGTGGCTGTACTTTGAACTTGAACAACATGAGGCATGCGATTAGGGCCTTGCCGCAAATATTGATCATATACATAATTAGGAATCGCACTAGAGTTGACATGTTGATTTGGTATAGGGGGTGATGTATATGCACGTGTTTCAATATATGCAGAACGATTAGCCACCTCTGTATTTCGGTTAGGGACTATCGAAAGAGGAGCTGTAACGGGCGGCACTGACTGCGGCGCAACCTGGGCGACAAAACCGGTGCCACCGGTTTCTAGAATCGGTGTCACCGGTTTCACCGTGACTGGTGAAACGTGTGGCGGTGGTGGTATTTGCCCTGGATAAAAATTAGCCGACATACCATACAATGGATTTTTAGGTGCTTTTCTTGGTGTAGCCGACACATTAGCATGCGTATTCTCATATTGCATAGATGGTATATTATGTGCATAATAAGAAGACTCTACCAACCTATTTTGTTCAATTTTCTCTATCCTGTCCACAAGCGTGCTTACTAATTCATCGGTATGTAAAAGCGCAGCACTAAGATGATCATCAGGTTTAGAGACAAAGTTTCAGGTGGGTGTACATTTACCAGAGGTAATTCTTCCACCTTTTTGTCCTTCAACATGAACGCCGGCATCATGAATTCGTTAGTCCTTATCACCTTGCCGTGGCGATCTTTCTTTAGCCCCATCAGGAATTGATTCTTGAAGAATTCTTGAGCTGCTTCAAATCTCTGATGCTCCTCATCACCGATCTCCTCAATGGAGGGCACGATGATGTTGTCCTTGTCTAATTCTGCAGTAGATCCTATCTGGCTAGCGTTTGATAGATCAGTTATTGAAACCAAGATCTCCAAAGTCCCCAACGGAGTCGCCAAAAATATGTTGACGCTTTTTTCTGGTCAACACACCGACGCGCTAGCTCGCGCGGATCCGCAACGGATCGATCACCTGTAGCACGCCCAGGCAAAACCGGTTCCACCGGTTTCCTAGGGCTTGCTGCGTGAACCTACGAACGCCGGCTCGGGAGGGACCCCGCCAGGGCAGGCGCGCCTAGGGTTGCTCTGAGGTCGGCAGGCCACTCAGAACGCCGTCATCGCCGTAGAGATGAAACACGAACATCAATTAGGGTTGGAAAAGCTAGGTTTGGAGATGATAAAAAGTAAAGGTATTTTGATTTGATCGATTGGATAAACCCTCAATCAGCCGTGGCCTTTTATATTTATAGGGTGGTGAGGTCTTATCCCGCAAGGAATACCCTATTACACCTCAGACCCACAAAAGAGTCCAATTCTACTAGGACTCGGGGAAAACCGGTGCCACCGGATTTGGTTGCCAGATAAGCTACAGGCGACCTAATCTGTTCTATCAGTTTTAGAACCCGGTTCCACTGGTTTTGCTGACAGAACTATCCTGTGCCATTTTTGATCGTCAACCGTTCCTTTATCTAAAACTATCCGGTTATTAGCTACCCGGCAGCATCGCTTTTGGCGATACATACATCCCGGTGCTAAATATAAAATGGGGCTCTAAAATTACAAATTTCATGCTGAAAAGCAATAAAGTGGCGTTATTATGATCTGAAAAGCATCTCTTTCTCAAGAAAAATCTTCAATTATATTTTTGCATTTAATTTTCTCACTTTGCACCGTAGTGGCAAGGTGCATCGCGGCAGCGGCACTTCCCAGGTGCAACCTTCAGTGGCAGATGGCATGGCAACCTTCTCAGGCATGCATGGGGGCATTTGGGCTTTGCTAGGCCTTTTTTTCTCTAATTGAGCATATACTTAGGATGATTAGGGATTTAGGGCCCCAATTTTTTTGGGCCCTGTGCGAGCGGCGGCCACCCTGCGTCCCTGTCCGGGAAACCTATCTGGCTTCCGGAAGCAGATAGCTTCCATCCCCACGTCCGTTGGATCAATTCCTCGACGCCGTCCGATCTTCTTTCAATCTTCTTCTTCTTCTCGTCTCCTTCTTCCTCCGCTCTCCCGCGTCGCTGCCGCTCGCCCCCCGCGCCACCGCACCAGCTCTTTGCACGCCAAGGCTGGAGGGGGGGGAGGGGTGGTGTGCGGGCGGGGCGGCCAGCGGCGAGGTCGCCGCCGGCCAGGGTGGTGGTCGAGGCGGCGGCACTTAGGGTTTAGGTTTAGGGTTAGGGGTTGGCCGGGGTGGGGCTCCAATATCCTCCGACCATAGAAGAGGAGGGGCTGGGGGCAGCAGAGGACCGGCGGTGGAGGTGGTTGGCTGGGCGGCGGGGCGGGCTCGGACATCCGGTGGGCCGGCGTTCGGGCGGCAGGGGCGAGGAGGTGAGGGCGGGCAGGTGGACGGGTTCGAGGAGGTGATGGCGGGCGGCGCGGCGGCGGTAGCCGCCGGCCGGGGCGGAGGAAGAAGAGGCGGGGGCGGGGAGGAGGAAGAAGAGGGCGAGATGGGCCGTCGTGGGCCGGAAGCTAACTCGTCTACCTAGCTTCCGGTCTCCACATAGGAGCCCCCTCCCTGCCCATGCTACTCGACGGCCCCCTGTCCATGTTTGATCTGCATCTTGCATAACGCAACAAAAACAAATTAGTAATGCTGATCTGTGAGTTGAATCACTAGTTATATATGTAGTTGCTCCATATTAATTTTGTGAACGTTTCTTCTGACCTTCAGGCGATACGTACAATGCACGTCCTGAACAAAATAAAAAAAAGAAAAGGAAAGGAAACTGATGAGAAGTCGTGGTGAGAAAAGTTTGGTCAACTACAATAAAGTATTCATTGTGTGCCATTTATGTACTCAACTTGTAGGCAATAATACTGCAATATACTGAGATGGACGTGTCACGCGTAATGAAAGTCAACAGTTATATAGATCTGATTGCCAGAACAAGGTCAACACGCGCATTTGTAATTATGCTATTTTTCTAGTGGATGAAACAGCTTATTTGTGAACTCAATGATAGGCCTTGATTTAAATCAACTACTCACCACACACGGTAGTAAAGTTTACATAGTTTTTTTAACAAATGCCCAAGACTTATTGTTCTTCTTTATACATAGTTTACCTGTGATGGATAAACTGGACCGAACAGTTCACGGGGCAGTCGAGGGGCACAAGGTGCACAATTCAGAATGGCTGGCGGACAATTCACTTGGAGGACAGACATATCGTGGTGCATGGCAGATAGACTGGCGGCAACAGGCTAGTCATATATACCTTGGGTCAGAGGCGACGACATGATCAGCGATGATGACATAGGAGTGTAGCGACTGATGGGGTTGTTGTTCTCTGTGGCGTGGCAACACATAGCGTGTGCTCGGGATGCAGGTTTAAATTTGCATGGGAGGAGTTTGCGTGCTTCAAAATCAAAAAAGGCGCAAATCGATTCGAGTTACACGTGGGGGGCTCTAAAGCATGGGTCGAACGAAGAAGCTTGAAGTGCTGAATTGGAAGTAAGTATAGATGAAAGATGTCGGTACTTGCAACTGGAGCAATCTAGTTGGTTTTGGCCGCAAGAGAGGCTGCGGTGTAAGACGTCGGAGAATCATAGCCTAGCAGCAAAAAGGGAAGAACAATGATAATGGCAGTTCCAATATTGACTTAGGTAACAACATTGAGGTTCTCATTATTATGTATGCACTTATTTAGGACATGGTATTAGATTCAGTTAGCTGCTACAGTTGGAGAGAAATCTAATTTTGTTTGTCAAAGATTGTACGTGATGATAAAACAGAAAGGTATACAGTTGCAGGTGGAGTCATAGAGATCGTGATTGCAGGGATAACAATATTTTCTTCAGGTGGTGGGTTTGAGAAGTCAAACTCATCGGGCAGCTCTCGTAGATGGGCAAAGGCGACAACTCAAAGCCTGGTGTACATAGAGGTTCATGCATAATGGCTTGAAGATGGTGGAATATTCGCCAACGTGGAGTTTTTTAGAATATGTGTTGAATATTTGTACGTGTCCGCTTATGATGGGATATGAGTTGTATTTAGAAGTGTAGGGTCAAGTTTATGCCAAACTCTGTAACTCAGTTCCCTCATAAATATGAGAGGGTGGGCTGCTATTGTAACCATGACGACATGCCGACATGCTTGCTGGGGAGGTGGTACGTTGCTGGGATTCCAAAGCGGCCAGTGTTGCGGTTTGGGGAGAAGCACCCGTAGTCATGCTTCAGGGATGTAGGATTCGACTGAACCTCGTGTACAAAGATCGTGTGGTGTTGTCTGTGATCTTGCAAGTTTGTCTCGTTAGATCAAATCATTGCTTCCGTAGATGACGATTAGCTGGCGGTGTGGCACTGTGTGGACTAATTTCTAACATGAATGGTGGCTGCTTAATTTGTAGTTGCTCCATAACAATTTTGTGAACCCTTCTTCTGACCTTCACGGTGATAAAAGTTTGGTCAAGTACAATTTTGTGAACCCTTCTTCTGACCTTCACGGTGATAAAAGTTTGGTCAAGTACAATAAAGTATTCATTGTGTGCCATTTATGTACTCATCAACTTGTAGGTAATAATAACTAGCAAGGTGACCCGCGCAAATAGCGCGGCAAGCTAGCGTTTATTTTCTTAATAAACGGATTTTAAATTTAAATTAATAGATGAAAATAGTTTTATTTAGTCGTGTCATTGTAATTATTTTATCCTATAAACCCAGAGTTATATATTATAGTTTTTTGGAACATAAGTTCAAGTGAGAAGGAAATAACTTATATAGAATTTGTTGTTTTTAATATAATTAATATAAATATTATGTATTTTTAACATGATTGTATTTTTAAAATTTATAACTGGCGATGCACATTTTTGGTTGAAAATTATAGTGATGTTGATAAATTGTATTTTCATGTTTACAGGGATATATAGGTTATTGGCTAAATGCATACCATTTTTTGTAATAGTTAGAATTTAACTTGTTTGAATTTGAAACCTTAATGGGCAATAGATGCATTGTTTTTGGTTTTTGTCCCATGCATACCATTACTATTTAACTTTTAGTTTGAGTTTGAGATCTAGGTTATTGGCTCAATGCGTACCATTACCATTTCTTTTTATTTTGTTCTCTCAATATCCAATTGCTATAGCCCCATGCATGCTTCTTGAGTCATCGGTCCTCACTATGTGTGGTCTCTTCATTTGGTTCTGTCCCTGTCTCCATCACGTCTTTTTTCTCATCTTCCTTCTACTCTATTAGTTACTCAAAGCACTTATATTTGAAGGATGTAAGTTCTTGTCTCGCACATTTATTTTCCATCAGATGTTAAACATTTGTTCAAATTATAAAAACAAATGCATATAGTTTTGTTTCTAATGGTGTCATAACTAAGGTATTATCTATATTTTTCACCATTTTATATGCATGCTCCCATAATAAATTTTTATACATTCATTATTGCAGTTGACATGATATAGCCTTCTTTTTTGAACTCATCCTCTCTCTTCTGCTTCTGCTCTCAAGGGGTTTTACCCGCTATGCCGCGATTACTGAAGATGTATTCTTGACGCTTAACACTTTACCACGCATGTTCTTTCCCCTTTTTGAACACAACCTTTAGCTTGTTATGGATGGATGTGCATGTCAAGTCTCAATTTTCATGTTGTTTTATTCTGGATCTTATTAGAACTCTCCACGTAATCACATCATTTATCATTCACTTTGTCGTAAATTTTTCAGATCTTATTGGTCGACTTATCACAATACTACACAGCAAAACATCACCATATTTCTATTTCTCATAGTTGCTAGTATTTTATCACTATGCCTTAGTTGCCGCGTTCGGATGATACTCAACCTTTACTACCTAATTCTGATGGATCATGTAGTGGCTAATTGTTGTGCTTCTAGTATTTGTATAAGTAAAATTCTTCAAAAATAAATGAATTAAAATACCATTTTTTATTTTTTTCTTGTATTATATTTATTTGTGGTTTGCATGTAATTTTTATTTTTCTATCTTCTTCCAAATTTATATATAATACTACTAATTATCTCTCATTAATCGAATTTAAAAGACTCATTGGAATAATATGAATGTTTAATATTATCTTACAAAATCAATATTTTGTATTATTTTTTATTATCATGGTAATTTCAGGTCTTATGTCAAAACTAAGCTTTATTTGTATCCATTTAATTCTTTAGTAATTGTATTTAACTCATGCTAATAATATATATATATTATTTTTAAATTACCATACTAATAAAAAATATATAATATTGTGTTTAATTAGTATGTATCCATTTAGTTCTTTGTTAATTGTATTTGGCACATACTTTTTATTTAGCTATATATTGCTTCCAAATTCATACACATAACAACTATTAGTTTTGTCGAAGTTATATTCGGCAGATATTTGGTTCCTATGGCACCCTGCTTCCTGCAAAGAACGATCATAATAGACAAATAGAAATAAACAGAGACAAGGGATTTTTATACTGGTTCGGGCCCTCGAGATCGAGTAAAAACCCTACGTCCAGTTGCTTCTTGTATTATTTCGGCGAGTACAGAGAGTACAATATGGTGTATAGAGTATCGAGTGTTGGATTGGATCCCCCCTACATACAGGATCCCCCACTATTTATGTTCGGGGAGACTTGCATCACAAGACAAAATAGACCTAAACCTATCAGGACTCCATCTCCTGTCTTCGGGCTTTCCTTCCTTGAATAGGCCGCCGTATCCTGCTCGGAGTCTCTCGTCTGGAGTTGGTGGTCGGTAATCCTCGTAGTCGGGTACCCTGGTATTATGGCCACAACAGTAGCCCCCGAGCTTATCTTGTCCAGAAAAGGTTGTTGTTTTCGTTCATCGGGTCTTTTTATTCTTCGGGCATTCGTAGGATATTTAAAATATTCCTAGATGCTTTTGCCGAGAATTTGAAAAGACTGAGATCCCTGGTAAAATAACCTGCATCTGGATGATGAGCTCGAAAATAATCAAGTGCCATCAACAGGGTTGTGGTGTCAGATGCCTCGAGATCTTTAGACATTAAGAATCTATGATCAGGCATTTTGTAGTCGTTCAGACATATAATTGAAGTTTACTATTTCAAGAACTTTGTGATCGGGCACTTTGAGATCGGATGCTCGCAATCTAGTCCTTTGAATATGAGTAATTTTATCATCGATATTACTCATGATCGGGTACCTCGCAATTGGGTACTTTGCGACTGAGTATTTTTTGGTCGGGAATTGGCTGTCAGCCCCCGAGCTCTTCTTCCAGCAGTGCTGACTCTGCTTGGGATATTTGGTATTCGGGAATTTGGATTTCAAGAGTTGAGAGTCCGATGTTTGGTAATCGGGACTATTAGACCTCCAATGACCGAACGCTCTGCTTATCCTGGTTTTGACCTTCCCGAACATGCCCCAATAAATTAAGCTGTCGGATTTGTTAGCAACAAACATGTTGATATGTCGTGCATATAAACGATGTGGTAGCTTTCTGCATTTACCTTTGGTTATCTAGAATGTTTATGTCATATTGGGGAATTTTTCAGCATTCGAGACTCGTGCGGTCCGCCGTACTGTGTATTCCGCGCAATAGACTTTGAACATCCAGAATTGCTTAGGATTTTCAGAAAAACCACACTGTATTTGTTGTTGTAGAACCATGCTAGCAGATGGCGATGTCGACGTTGAAGCCCCGAATGTGTGTTTGGGTGGATCAGCGATAGAGCCCCTGAATGTAAATTCAGGTGGATGATTGAGCCTCTGAATATATTCTGCGTCAAATTCTCAAAACAAAATAATTAGTAGAAATTATAAGAAGAAAATAACATAGTAAAAATTGAATGTTGCAGAGAATGAAAATAGATCAATATAATCAAATGAAGTGCCCTTTAGCTTGTTCAGGCTATTTTGGTAGTACACAGTGTTTATTTGGGGCGTTAGCAGATGAGACTCAGGCGGTCTTCCATGCGTTAGTCCCTTGAAACAAGTGTGCATGATAAATAGCTAGTTTTGCTTTGGATCAGCAACATTTGGTGATACGATATGAGTATTGTGGTAGCCCCCGACTCTCTATTTGATTAAATGGTAACCAATTAGAGAGTAGAGCAAAAGTAGATAAAAAGAAATTGCAAGTGGTAGCCCCCGACTCTCTGTTGGGATGCTGATAACCTAAAAGAGAGTAGAGCAAAGAGTTGCTGGAAATAAACTTGAAAAGTTGAAATAACTTATCTGAAATGTAAGACGTGTTGATTGTTGAACCTGACAGACGCGGTCCGATTAATAGTAACAGGTAGTCCGACTTATGATTTGCCGATTATATGATGGTCGGGAAGAAGCTGGTCGGGCGTTTGCGCGACTCGAGCTTTTCCAGTTACATTGGATCAATCACACCGGAGGCGTGGCTGGCAACTTCTGAAGCTCTTGTCTCCGTGTCCGTACGTATGACACCTGCATTAATTGTGCTAATCTTCCACTGCTTGCCATATACCATCAAAGGCACTTTCGGAAAAGCCCCCGAGCATGATATCGGGTAATAAATATTTTGCGCACTTAAAACCAAATACTGTGCATGTACTGTGGGCACTCTTGTGACAGTACTGCTGGCTATTGATGCGTACTTTGATCACTTGAGGTCGAGCACTTCGCCAAGCGCAATGGACCCTCTTATGATGGCACCTCGATGTTTTAGTACTTGGATCATTTGAGGTCGAACACTCCGTCGAGCGCAATGGACCCTCTTATGATTTGTACTTTGGTATATACGAGTACTTGAGTCATTCGAGGTCGAGCACTCCGTCGAGCACAATGGACCCTCTTATGATTTGGTACTTCGGCGTACTTTGGACTCGCTCGAGATCGAGTACTCCGTCGAATACAATGGACTCTCTTACGATCAAGCACTTTTAGAATAATAGAGCACCTTGGACCCACTCGAGATCAAGCACTCCGTCGAGCACTTTGGACTCTCTTATGGTCAGGCACTTCGAATGTGCTTCGGGCTTGCTTGAGATCGAGTGCTCCGTCGAGCACAATGGACTCTCTCGCAATCGAGCGCCATAGGAATTAGAATAGTTCGAATCTTTGAGATCGGATACTAGGACATGCAGTATCTCGGATTCAACTCAATAGATATTGGAAATATGAATATTGAGGCTTTGAATAGCCACTGATGCTTATGCGAAAAGGCAGTTAGTAAATAATATAATAAAAATAAAGGTGCCTGACTTGAGTATGTGTTCGGGTATGCGATGGAGCCCCCGAGTATATACTTCGATAGAAAAAGGCTGTCTATACACCCGTAATAAATTTAAGTCTCATTGTGTCTAACTGGAGTAGATAATCTCGTTGCTCAATTTCAATTTAGGCGTTTGTAATTTCACTAAGGGCGAGATGTTCGACAATCTCTTTAATGCCCATATGTGTTAAACATAGCCGCCCGTCATCGAATTTAAGCAAGATTATTGCTAGCTCCATATTTATTTATCACAGATGTATAGATCAAAATATTGAATAGACTAATTGAAAAATATTAACACAGGACTTAGCTGTTTTGATGTCCTGTTGGAAAATCAGCGTTGCACGTTATCAGCGCAGTAGTGTCCGTCTACGCCTGGTCGTAGCCTTCGGCCGCCATCGTGACGTCTTCGCTTCATCCGAGCCGTGGAGGTTTTGGTCGGCACACGTGCGTGTCTACTTGCTCATGTAGTCCAACTCAAAAAGGACTTCAGTCCGTCCATGCAAGGAATCAGAGTACATACGTTCATGTTAGTAGATATATGTATGTATGAAAACAGATACTAGCTAACTTGAATAAAGATGGAAAATTAAATATAGGAAAGGAAAAGAGTTCTCCTGTTTCACGTTGTCGAATTAGACTCTCCTTTGTTTGTTTGTGTAGACACACAATCGTNTGAGTAATTTTATCATCGATATTACTCATGATCGGGTACCTCGCAATTGGGTACTTTGCGACTGAGTATTTTTTGGTCGGGAATTGGCTGTCAGCCCCCGAGCTCTTCTTCCAGCAGTGCTGACTCTGCTTGGGATATTTGGTATTCGGGAATTTGGATTTCAGGAGTTGAGAGTCCGATGTTTGGTAATCGGGACTATTAGACCTCCAATGACCGAACGCTCTGCTTATCCTGGTTTTGACCTTCCCGAACATGCCCTAATAAATTAAGCTGTCGGATTTGTTAGCAACAAACATGTTGATATGTCGTGCATATAAACGATGTGGTAGCTTTCTGCTTTTACCTTTGGTTATCTAGAATGTTTATGTCATATTGGGGAATTTTTCAGCATTCGGGACTCGTGCGGTCCGCCGTACTGTGTATTCCGCGCAATAGACTTTGAACATCCAGAATTGCTTAGGATTTTCAGAAAAACCACACTGTATTTGTTGTTGTAGAACCATGCTAGCAGATGGCGATGTCGACGTTGAAGCCCCGAATGTGTGTTTGGGTGGATCAGCGACAGAGCCCCTGAATGTAAATTCAGGTGGATGATTGAGCCTCTGAATATATTCTGTTTCAAATTCTCAAAACAAAATAATTAGTAGAAATTATAAGAAGAAAATAACATAGTAAAAATTGAATGTTGCAGAGAATGAAAATAGATCAATATAATCAAATGAAGTGCCCTTTAGCTTGTTCAGGCTATTTTGGTAGTACACAGTGTTTATTTGGGGCGTTAGCAGATGAGACTCAGGCGGTCTTCCATGCGTTAGTCCCTTGAAACAAGTGTGCATGATAAATAGCTAGTTTTGCTTTGGATCAGCAACATTTGGTGATACGATATGAGTATTGTGGTAGCCCCCGACTCTCTATTTGATTAAATGGTAACCAATTAGAGAGTAGAGCAAAAGTAGATAAAAAGAAATTGCAAGTGGTAGCCCCCGACTCTCTGTTGGGATGCTGATAACCTAAAAGAGAGTAGAGCAAAGAGTTGCTGGAAATAAACTTGAAAAGTTGAAATAACTTATCTGAAATGTAAGACGTGTTGATTGTTGAACCTGACAGACGCGGTCCGATTAATAGTAACAGGTAGTCCGACTTATGATTTGCCGATTATATGATGGTCGGGAAGAAGCTGGTCGGGCGTTTGCGCGACTCGAGCTTTTCCAGTTACATTGGATCAATCACACCGGAGGCGTGGCTGGCAACTTCTGAAGCTCTTGTCTCCGTGTCCGTACGTATGACACCTGCATTAATTGTGCTAATCTTCCACTGCTTGCCATATACCATCAAAGGCACTTTCGGAAAAGCCCCCGAGCATGATATCGGGTAATAAATATTTTGCGCACTTAAAACCAAATACTGTGCATGTACTGTGGGCACTCTTGTGACAGTACTGCTGGCTATTGATGCGTACTTTGATCACTTGAGGTCGAGCACTTCGCCAAGCGCAATGGACCCTCTTATGATGGCACCTCGATGTTTTAGTACTTGGATCATTTGAGGTCGAACACTCCGTCGAGCGCAATGGACCCTCTTATGATTTGTACTTTGGTATATACGAGTACTTGAGTCATTCGAGGTCGAGCACTCCGTCGAGCACAATGGACCCTCTTATGATTTGGTACTTCGGCGTACTTTGGACTCGCTCGAGATCGAGTACTCCGTCGAATACAATGGACTCTCCTACGATCAAGCACTTTTAGAATAATAGAGCACCTTGGACCCACTCGAGATCAAGCACTCCGTCGAGCACTTTGGACTCTCTTATGGTCAGGCACTTCGAATGCGCTTCGGGCTTGCTTGAGATCGAGTGCTCCGTCGAGCACAATGGACTCTCTCGCAATCGAGCGCCATAGGAATTAGAATAGTTCGAATCTTTGAGATCGGATACTAGGACATGCAGTATCTCGGATTCAACTCAATAGATATTGGAAATATGAATATTGAGGCTTTGAATAGCCACTGATGCTTATGCGAAAAGGCAGTTAGTAAATAATATAATAAAAATAAAGGTGCCTGACTTGAGTATGTGTTCGGGTATGCGATGGAGCCCCCGAGTATATACTTCGATAGAAAAAGGCTGTCTATACACCCGTAATAAATTTAAGTCTCATTGTGTCTAACTGGAGTAGATAATCTCGTTGCTCAATTTCAATTTAGGCGTTTGTAATTTCACTAAGGGCGAGATGTTCGACAATCTCTTTAATGCCTATATGTGTTAAACATAGCCGCCCGTCATCGAATTTAAGCAAGATTATTGCTAGCTCCATATTTATTTATCACAGATGTATAGATCAAAATATTGAATAGACTAATTGAAAAATATTAACACAGGACTTAGCTGTTTTGATGTCCTGTTGGAAAATCAGCGTTGCACGTTATCAGCGCAGTAGTGTCCGTCTACGCCTGGTCGTAGCCTTCGGCCGCCATCGTGACGTCTTCGCTTCATCCGAGCCGTGGAGGTTTTGGTCGGCACACGTGCGTGTCTACTTGCTCATGTAGTCCAACTCAAAAAGGACTTCAGTCCGTCCATGCAAGGAATCAGAGTACATACGTTCATGTTAGTAGATATATGTATGTATGAAAACAGATACTAGCTAACTTGAATAAAGATGGAAAATTAAATATAGGAAAGGAAAAGAGTTCTCCTGTTTCACGTTGTCGAATTAGACTCTCCTTTGTTTGTTTGTGTAGACACACAATCGTTTGGATCCTCCTGTGTTGTTGGAAAGCACGTGACGTGGCTTGGGCAAGAGTTGGATCTTCGGCCCCTGATCGGGTGATCAGGGGTCGTTGCTTTGGTTGAATGACTGGATACGACTTATAGGGAGTGCTTTGTCAGGGCTTGCTCGTGTCGGCAAGTTGCATACTAGGCCACTTTATTCGCTCGAGTCGGCGAGTCTGCGGACCGATGTTTGCTTGAGTTGGCGAATAAACATGGCCCTTCGCTCGCTTGAATCGGCGAGTCGTCGGAGGCTGATGATATTGGTACGATCAATCTTCACGTAAGGGCCCCTACCTGGCGCGCCTCTGTCGAAGTTATATTCGGCAGATATTTGGTTCCTATGGCACCCTGCTTCCTGCAAAGAACGATCATAATAGACAAATAGAAATAAACAGAGACAAGGGATTTTTATACTGGTTCGGGCCCTCGAGATCGAGTAAAAACCCTACGTCCAGTTGCTTCTTGTATTATTTCGGCGAGTACAGAGAGTACAATATGGTGTATAGAGTATCGAGTGTTGGATTGGATCCCCCCTACATACAGGATCCCCCACTATTTATGTTCGGGGAGACTTGCATCAGAAGACAAAACAGACCTAAACCTATCAGGACTCCATCTCCTGTCTTCAGGCTTTCCTTCCTTGAATAGGCCGCCGTATCCTGCTCGGAGTCTCTCGTCTGGAGTTGGTGGTCGGTAATCCTCGTAGTCGGGTACCCTGGTATTATGGCCACAACAAGTTTCCTTGTTTTTATTCTGAATTTTGCTATGTATTTATTATGTTTGATATGGACTCTTGAGTTAATTGCTAATTTGTTTATTTATTTAATTTTTAGTTTATCTATTTACTAATCATATTCAATATGTCCTCTTTGGTCAAGTGCTAATTTTTTTTCAAATTTAACTATTTAGTAATCGTACTTGACGGGAATACCTTGGTGGTAATTTCTGATTTTTTTATTATGAAATTATCTACTATAAATTGTTTTCAATAAGAACTTTTTGTAGGATATCATAGACCAATAGATCATCATAACGGATTCATAAATCTAAGGTTATCTACGTTTGTTACAAACCGTGGTTGGCCCAATTTCTTTGTCAATAAATTTGGTGGGATACTATTTGCACTAAAAAAATTTTCGTACCGCGAAATAAGCGTAGCTTAGTTGCTTAGGTTCCTTGTGATGGAATTTGTCCAACGGGTTTGAGTTCCTAACTCGGCACTGGTGTCGTACAGCGAGGTATCTGTGGTGACTTCGTCAATCTCAAGATCGGAACAGCAGGCCAAATCTTTTGGAGGTGCTCATAATGGTAGGGTTTACGTGCGTGTATTCATAGGGGTGAGTGTGCATATTTGTGTGAGCGTTTGTGTCTATACTGGTGTTTCAAAAAAATCTTCATAACCCAACTCTAATGAATTGGCCATCTTGTCTTTTTTTTCCTTGTATGCATCTGCCTAGAGATTACCCCATCTATTTAGTGGCAATATGAGATTATCCAATAAAGAGTCTAGAGATTAGATACATCAGCATGCATGTGTGCGTGTGTAAAAACACGTCGATTTCATGAATTTCTTTCTTTGCGGCACCATCTGGTAAGGTTAGCATCTTCTGATTCTATCTATTTGTCCATATGGCAGAGCACCTAACCTACTGAAGCACACAGTTCCAAAACAATGCAACTCATATGTGCCTGTAGCTTCTGTGGCCTCCCTGATCTTGTTCACAATTGATCTACAGACACGACTTCAGCCTTCAGCCACATCATTGCTCAATTTTCACAACTGGTGTGCTACCTGCCCGCTGCCAGCCAGAGTCTCACACACATTACGGCTTGAACAACTACAAATTCAGACACAACATTCGGTGTATGCTCTGTTTCTCTGAGATGCTCTCGTAAAAGCTGTGCATGAGTCATGGAAAGTCGCCAACTTCTTGCAATGTTTTGGCTCCATTGACAACTATATATGTTGCTCATTCGCACCGGTGGCACGACCTTTACATGGCACACAAGAACTTTTCGGTTGTCATATCGTCCGCGCCACCTATGATACTTTTGCGTTGATCTTTCAGGACTACTAATTAGATCCACCAGGAGTTAAACTAAATAAAAATCAAATCGATGTTTTATTTGCATCTTTATTTAGAGTTATAATCGTATTTGACATAGACACTTATCGCTAATTAGCTTTTTATTTCAAAATTAACTATTACTAATTATTTTTATGAGAACTTTTAGGCTAAGATAGACCGTTAGATATACATTAAATCCAACAGTGTATATTCTTTTCTTTTTTGATTAACGTGGAAATTTCTAGGCCCTCTCGGCGAACATGGTGGCTTCTAACTTTTAGGGATAAGGTAGACCGTTAGATATACATTAAATCCAATGGTGCATATTCTTTTCTTTTTTTTATTAACGTGGGAATTTCTAATATTTAGGGGTAAGATAAACTGTTAGATATACATTAAATCCAACGGTGCATATTCTTTTCTTTTTTGATTAACGTAAGAACTTCTAACTTTTATGGTTAAAATAGACCGTTAGATATACATTAAATCCAACGGTGTATATTCTTCTCTTTTTTGGATTAACGTGAGAATTTCTAGGCTCTCTCGGCGAACGTGGTGGCTTCTTTTAACCTTGTTGTACTAAGATAATAGATGCAATACTGAGATGGACGTGTCACGCATAATCAAAGTCAACAGTTATACAGATCTGATTGCCAGAACAAGGTCGACACGCGCATTTATAATTATGCTATTTTTCTAGTGCATGAAACAACTTATTTGTGAACTCAATGATATGCCTTGATTTAAATCAACTACTCACCACAGGGTAGTAAAGATTACACAGTTTTTTTTTTTCCAAATGCCCAAGACTTATTGTTCTTCATACTTTTTTACAAGTCGTTGAGATTATCTAATTTATACGTTCCTAGAGATTCAAAACAAATGAGTAACAAAAAAAACCCCTACCCAACATTTTTTGAAACAAAATCAGTGACTTAGCAAAGAAAACACTCTTGGGAATTTTCTCCATTAGATAAAAAGACTCTTGATATTTACAAAATCTGTAAAGAAGACTAAGAACCATTGGTCATCCGCAAGGAACCCTTACAGAAATCTTGTGTTGATCCTTTAAAATAGTCTAACTCATAAAACTATATGTTAGGCTACATGGTTGGGCAGGGACCCAATAAATGTCTACGAATGAGCCGGCTTCCAGAGCCCTCAACCTGTCAATCTTAACTTTGGATAGCCCAGACACGGTTCAAGAGAGAACAAGGGGTTCTTAGAGGAAGGAGATGAGTTGGTCAAGCATACTGCTGTGGTGGGAAGAATGGCAGCTCCGGGTGCTCGTCCTCGCCAGCCTATTCCTGCAATTCTTCCTCGCGTTCGCTGCAATCCGGCGTAAGGATCCCATCCGTCCATCCTTCAGATTCTTTATCTGGTTAGCTTACCTTGGCAGCGATGCTATGGCGATATACGCCCTCGCCACCCTATTCAACCAGCATAAGAAGCTTGGTGACAGGGATAGCACCATGGGCAGCAGCCGTGCCCTGCAAGTCCTCTGGGCACCTGTCCTCCTCATCCACCTCGCCGGCCAGGACTCCATTACGGCGTACAACATTGAAGATAACGAGCTCTGGAGGCGCCATGTCCTGACCGTAATTTCCCAGGTGACAGTAGCCCTCTATGTTTTTTGCAAGTCCTGGTCTGGTGAGAACAGGTTGCTGAGAGCAGCCATTTTGCTGTTCATTGCCGGGATTCTGAAATGCATGGATAAGCCAATGGCTCTGAAAAGTGCCAGCATTTACAGTTTAGCAAGCTCATCTTTGCAGTTTGAGAAAGAAGAGATGGCGATAGTCGATGAGCAATGCATGAAGGTGTACACACTTGAGGAGTTCATACAGAAAGCAAAGGATTGCTTTGCAAACATAGAGCCTGTCAATGCTGCACTCCAAATATCAGATCTTAACCTTAACCATGTTTTCACACTGTTGTCTGTGACCAGTCATTTATTTGCAGACCATGCTCCGGCCTACTGTCTACGTCTCAGCATCTTGCAACACTTCTCGGCACTCGACAATGGAACTGCAGAGGAGATTCTTCAGATGGGGCTCTATGCTACCTTCCTTCGTCTGTACACCAAAGCTGGATTGGTAAACACTTATAGCTGGAAAATAAGCGGCAGACAATGTCTCAAATGGTTAAATGCCTGGTTGACTAGGTGTTTAGCAGCATGCCTGACTTTTGCAGCCATTGGCCTCTTCCACACCAGTCACAAACAAGGCTATAGTGATAGTGATATAAAGGTGACATATACTGTGATATGCTGTACCGCTGCTTTGGAGCTCTTTGCCTTCAACTTCAAAAGAAATTTTTATGGGTCGACGGAATGGTCTGGTATGGTCGCCCAATACAACATCATAGAGTCTTTCAACCGTGACCAAAACCCCACCATGTTGCTCAAGTTGGCAAGCTTGTTCCGGTGCAAGGATTATGTTGACCAGCATTGGTATGTCAAGCAATGCCCATCGTCGATCCAAATTACAGAGCTAGTCCTTGAACAGGTTAAAGCTGGGTGGAAAGATTATGTGCAAGACACTTCCACTTACTGGATATTCAGCGACCGCAGAGGTCAGCTGACATTGCAGCAAGAGGGATGTTATGACGACCTATTCAGGACACTGCAGGGACCATTCGACGAGAGTGTCCTAATCTGGCACATCGCCACCGACATGTGCTTTTACATCACATGTCCTACATCACATGTCCTACATCGGATCATAGATGCCATGGAGCGCGCGATTGTGCTGCTTCTTGGTGCCAAAGATCTCCATACCACACCACCGCTGTTCGCTGCAGAGAAATCTCAAACTACTTGTTGTATTTGTTGGTGGTTCACCCTGACATGTTGATGGCAGGGACCAAGCCGAGCATCTTCTCCGATGCGTGCAGTGACCTCCGCACCATGTTCAAGGATGAGAAACCACCACCTGGTGAGGGAGACCTTGCAAGGGAGATATACAATAGGGCTGAGCTCAATCGTGAAAGAGCAATATCAGGTCTTATATTCTTGGCATGGGCGGGATACACTAGTCCTCCTATAAACAAAAGAGAAGCATTGCTTAGTTGCGCATCTATGGTTGCGAATGAGCTGTTGGAATTGGACGGTGACAAGAGGTGGAGGGTGATGCAAGGTGTCTGGGTGGAGATGCTGTGCTTCTCCGCGAGCAGATGCAGGGGGTACCTGCACGCCAAGAGTTTGGGCGTGGGCGGAGAGTACCTCTCCTATGTGTGGCTCCTATTGTCTCACTTGGGCATGGAGACCGTAGCCGAGAGGCAGCAGAGATCGTCTTTCAGGGAACAAGTAGAGATATCATCTGGTTCGCCGTCGCCAACTAGAACCGATGAGGGCCCAATCGGCTGCACTGAGAGATCAGAGATTCAAGAGGAGTTCAGAGCGGTTAGATCAGAGATTCAAAAAGAAGTTGGACCAGTTGTACCTGAGATTCCAGATGAGGAAGCAGAACCAGTTATGTTAGAGATTGAAGAGGAAGAAGCGGTTTCTTTGTCACATGGGCATGGAACTACTGACGCTGGGGACGACATTGTCTGAGAATTGATACTTCCAGTCAGAATTATGTCCTGGATTTTGCTTGCTGCATCTCGTTCTAGCTTTTCTACTGTAATGTTTGTTAGTTTTGGTGTTAGCATTGTTGTTGGACTTTGTTCCAAGGCCTTGTTATCAGACATCCCATGCATGTCTTTCTGATTTCAGGCCGAAGAAAGAGCACATTGGTGATAAATTATATATTTGTCTTTCCCTTCTGAATTTATCGATCTATTCCTAAAATGATACAAATGTAGACGGGGGCTTGGATTGGGTGGTCAGCAACTCCACTTTTGGAGCAAGCGACCAGGATTCGAGTCCCCGCGGCCGCGCTCTCGCTAGAGTCGAGGGCTATTGTAGCCTGTAGCCCCCCCAAAAAATACAAACGTAGATGTTTGTTTGGTGCGACTTTCTTCATCTTCCTTCGTCCATCTGCATCTTCCCTACATCATGAATGATACATAAACTAGCACATAATTCTCTAACATATTGGACAACATAAGACACATCATCATGGCATGAGAAAACATGATCAAAGAGCATATCGGATCACGGCGCATATACTGAGCATTTGCAAATAATGAAGCCATGCCGACGTTGGTAGCAGATGGGATGGCGAAAATTTTACAAACAGATGGCAGAAGAAGATGATAAGTCTCCACACCTAATTTAGATGGAGGATCAAACATGGTGAAGAAGTTGAGAAGTAATGGGCAGTGCTTCCTAAAGACCTTACTCGTCTTATGTCTGTCACACCCGGTTTTAAGGACAAAATCGAATGACAATCATGTGTATGCCAGCATCAAGTTTTCACACATATGAGACTTCTATCAGTGATAAACAATAGCAGTATCACGTAAAACAATAAAAAACTTACAGCTTATCAGAGTTACAGCTTATCCTGGAAACAAAGGCTCCAACACTTCATAGGCAATCGACTAGGGGTTGCGTACGCCTAGCATCATCTTCAGCGGCTTCACAACAACTTCTGAGCAGCAGTAAGCAAGGATGAGTACACTTATGGTTGGTACTCAGCAAAGCCACAAGAACTGACTAGAACCTGATTTATTATCCACTTAAAATATATTAATCATATGAGGGTCCAGGCCGCTCTTAATCGTGAGCACGGCTGATATATCAGTTTCTAACACTCTGCAGAGTTTGTACACTTTCCCCACAAGCCGCGTAAAAGTTCAGAAGAACTTTAAACCCAACCATGCTGTGCTAGCTAGGCACAATACCACACTTTCGAGGTGCGATTGCATAGGGATGCTACGAGGCATTTACAAAGAATCCCTCTATGTATGTGTTGGTAGCTGTCCGAACGGTTCCCAGAAGGCGCACCTTCTTTCCCCGCACATCCTACACAAACCTTTCCAGCCCAACATACACCCCCAACACAACATAGAGTTCATCTAATTAATTAGCCAAGACCAGAGCCATATAGTACTCGTGGTTACACTGTTTCCTGGGTGGTTTTCCATGTTCCAATTAACATCATCATGATATCTTAAAAGCATAGATAGAAGGATGGTTAGGGACACTTGCCTTCCAACGTAAAGTTACTCTTACTGCTCTTCTGCTCTTGCTCACATTGAATTCTTGATCTTAAAAGCAACGAATGGCGATCCTTCTACTCTCGAAGCAATCATCGGGCACAAACATACAAAGCAAACAAACAAGCACAACTAAGAACAATACACCAATCATAGAGAAGCTTAAAAGAACGCACTAAAGGACGGGCTTGAAGAAACGCTGAAAACAACGCACGGTTGAAAAGACAACTATCGTACATTTGCATTTATGAAAGCAAAACAGACTATATGTTTTGTTTATTTTAATTAAAGAAAAGCACGTGTAAAAGGATATTTCAAAGAAATACCCAAGTTGATTTATTCAAATTATTTCCAAATTTAAAAGCGAAGTAAAACCTAGTGATATTTTATTTATAGATATTTCCATAGGAATTAAGCCACTTAACAATTAACTTGAAATAAAAGACATGTGATGCATCTAGTCGAATTATTTCATGTGACATGTTAAACTAAGCAAATTATTATTGAAAACACATATTTATTATTAGTCAAATTAACAAGAATTTATGAGACTCCGAGGTATTAACCTAACCAAGTTTTGTTAGAAAACTAGTGGAATGTTAATTAATCAATTTAATATTTTATTTAACTTTACAAAGATGAACTAGATGAAACAACGATACTAAATGATAGCTCACGCTAAATGGAGACTAACAAAACAAGAACGAACTAAAACGGAGCTAAAACATGGATTCCATGCGCTAAACAAGATAAAGGGCTATCCTGCGATAAACCGAGGACCTAAACATAATTAACCGTAGACTAGAAGGGTTAGCAGAGAAGAAACTCTAGACTCAATGAATAGTCACTGCAAATAGAAAGATCTTCAAGGTTAGATGTGCAAAACAAGCTAGGAAGGACGACGGGTTGTATATACAGGAAGCACAGGGTTGAATGTATAAAACAAAAGGGCATGGTTGTGATTATTTTTCAAAGGCAGTGGACGGCGGGTTAATTCTAGGAAAGTCTGGGGGTTCTTTAGCAAAATGGCCAGGGGCCGGCTGGTTGACTGGGTTGACCGGTATGTTGATCTGATCGGGGCCATCTATTCAAAAACGGACGGTGGGGATCGAGTTTGGCGGCCGGCGGCGGTCTGAGCGGCGGCGCCGCCATGGCTCGCGGTGGGGGCTCGCCGGCGTGCTTGCTGCACGGCGCTACAGGCCACGGGAAGGTAAAACAAATGGCACAGAAAGAAAGAGGGAGGCATGGGGAGTTCACTAGAGGGGTTTGCGGTATCAGGGGAAGGCCGGAGGTGCTCCGAGACGGCCGGTGGCGGACGGCGGGGCTGGGATGCGGTGCGGGACTTTGTCCGGTGGCTGCTGTGCTCCTGGGCGTGGAGTCCGAGTTCTTGGGTCCCTGTGTAAGCGGCGAGGAGAGACGAGAGGGTCAGAGAAGTGCGGGCGACGGAGAATGGCAGTGGCGGGGATGCCCACCTCGACGGCGGCGCAGATGAACTCCGGTGAGCGATTACTTGCAATAGAGCGGGGTGTCTGGTTGTTGAGTGCGTGTGCGTGCGCGAGGAAGGGTGAGGGGTGGGTTTTATAGGCGAGAGGAGGGCAGAGGGGATCGCGGGCATGGCGCGGGAGCGGTTGCCGGTTCGCGCGGGAACGTGCGGCTGCGGATGCGGGCGAGAGTCATGGCGGGAGGTACGGGACGGCGGTGACAACCAGGGCCCGTAGGGCAGAGGGAGAGAAGGGGCGAGCGGGCGGGGATGCTGGCCAAGCGGGCTGTGGCGTGGGCCGGCCGTTGGGCCGTTGGACTGGGCCGGCGGGGATAAAAGAAAGGGAGGTGAGTCCGGGCTGGGCCAAAAAAAGGGGAAGATGGGAAGGGAGGGAAAGGAAATAGATTTGAACTTTGTTTCAATTGGATTTGAGAGTTTGAGAGAGAATTGAATTGGAGTGGGTTTTGGAATAGATTTGGAATTCACACAAAATCAAACAAAACTCAGTGCACAAGAGCATGAATGCAACAACGTCATTTAATTTCAAAAAACAACCAATTATTTTTCCTATTCTAAATTTCCTGTCAACAAAAAAAATGTTGGGCAAATTTTTAAAATTATGAGAAAAACATTGTTTAATTGTTCTTTCTATTCACATCCTGAAATTCAAAATTTCAGGGTGTGACAAAACTACCCCCCTTAAAAGGAATCTCATCCCGAGATTCGGGTAGGCTAGCAAGAAACAATAGTTTTGGTAGGTAGCATTCTTCCAGATCGTTCTTTATTACATAAAATCCTCAAAATACTTCTTGTTTCTTCTCAACTAACATAAAGAAACACTTTCGGGAAAACTTAGTCTAACACCACTTAATAATCATCCTCTTTTGCACAACAACTGGCAAGATGTCCATCTTCTCCACACTTAAGGCAATATAAATTTGCATCAACGGAACAGGTCAACTTACGCTTCATTGTACGTTTATTGGCATAGCGGCCTTCTTTACCATATTTGAAACATGGTCCTTTAACATGTCCATCTTGACTTTTTCTGCTTCATCATAAGTCTTGGTGCAGTAGCTTGTGCATTAGTATTCTTCTTGATAGAGCTGTCATCTGGAGATTGAACAATTTTAGGTTGTGGTTGGCTGGAACTAGGTTGAATACTGTTGTCTACCAATGGTTGTGACAACTCCATGTTCTCTTTGCTTGCTGTTGGTATTTCTTAGCATCACTACTTAGAGTAGTAATGGTACTAGAGATACTTCATCGTAAATCTAGACGTTACAGATATTCTGCAAGCACACAGAAGTACGTTGTAGCATTTCACCCGGGAGTATTCCTGAGTATCGTTATTTGTTTTATCCGCAGGGAAAGCATTTAGTTAAGAGAGAGATGTGCCATCCAATGCTCTTACGTACAACAATATTAATGTACCATAATCTAAACAGGGGTAAATGATATAGAAGTGAATGAATGGGTTGACACACAGAAGTTCATTGCTCATCATTATGTTAGTCTTAGTTAGTATAGTACACTAGTGAAGATTAATAAGGGTTCATTAGCATCATACTTATGGAACTTGGATAAACTACAATACCCTGTACAAGCTCATTCAATGATCGTATGCAAGAGGACAAATCGAGGTATCCAGTGGTTCCCTCATCAAGGGACGACAGTAGGACGTCTTATCATAAAGGCCTAATACCCACTCCCGTACGTGGAGGATTACAAAGGACGGACAGGCTGTCACCACCTGCCGCCTACCTCTACTAATCCGTGGGGCAGCGGTACCCTCAATAGTATTCCATATCCCAAACACCATGTTTGCAATACGAGATACAACTCTATCTATCACGTTAATAAATAGAGCAACCAAAAGGCACATTGAGCCAATGTCATAGCATACATTCACTTGAATGAGGTGTAAGACATAAGTAGTATATACTAAGTGGATAAGGTATAACTGAGGCATACAACATATGTATGAAGATATTTCCATTAAGCTCAGAGTATTACAAGTAAGTAAGAGAATACAAGAACTAAACTCTAGAACTTACCAAGACTCCTCCGGAAGCCCTTCAGAAGATCTAACACTATGACTATCACTACTAAGACTAAGACTAAACTTGTAGCAAAGGAGAGCTCTTCTTCTGGTGTGTGTTGAGTACGGCGCCCTTTGCAGGTATTTGTAGCATCACAAAGGCGGTTGGAGTCAGCTAGAGGCGGTTGAGGCAGTTGGGAGGTGGGCCCAGGTCGGCCGAATCCCCAAGGTCGGCCGACCCTTGAATCCACCGTCTTCAGCGCTTCACGGCTCAGATGTACACTCCATGGCGGTTTACAGTTGTAGGTCAAAGGAGGGCCGAGTCGGACGCACACCGGGATCGGCCGACCTGGCTGGGTCGGCCGACCCCCCATAACCGCCATTAGGGCCCACCCTCCTCTGGGAGGCTTACATGTGGGTCCTAAGGTCGGTTCCAGTTGGGTTCTGTCGGTTTGGATACATTTGTCTCTGGTTGTTGGCCCTTCAATCCATGTGATGGACATGTGGCTCATCCTTCACCCTTTACTTTCCACCGACCATGAATCAACGTTCAAGATCCTTCCTTAGTGTGCTTCTTGACCAGTGTGGGAAAATGGGCTTGATCGGGGCTCAGGCCAGGTCGCCCGACCTAGCCAGGTCGGCCGACCTGGGCCTGTGCCCAGTTTCGTCCATCTTTTGCACCGTAGTCCCTGTACTCAAATATATTCCAGATATGCATGGTATACTATTATTTGAATACTAATGTCTAAGTTATGCCTTGATCTTTATTGGTTTCTGAGCCTAGTGACGGTCGGATTTTATGTTATAAGGACCGTCAACAACTCTCCCAAGCTTAAGCTTTGCTCGTCCCGAGGAAAGATTAGAACTTTTAGGCTCAGTGGATCTGGAGTTGCTTCCTCATTACTCCTCAAAAGTACCAGTGGTTCAGCAAGATATTCTACCAAGGATTGAATAAGCTGGTAAAATAAACTTCCCTTATTACCTTGGCCTTTCATGGGGCTTGTAGCTTCTCATTGTCTTGGGCGTTTGATGGCTAGAACGACTTAGACCAAGCACCTTTCCTTCTACCTTGCTTGACAATCAAACCGGAGATTTTAGGATTTTCAAAAGATGGAGTTCCTTAGGTGGTACTCTCAAGTCACTCATGGCGTATTTCCTTACCAATTTCCTCTCTCAACTCTCATGTCACTCATTGGAGTGGAGCTTGTGCTAGGAGAGCTATATTGCATACTTGCAATGCACATATTGTAAAGTCAAAATAAGGATTCAAGGAGAAATAAATCATACCTTCAAACCAAGATGTGCATGTGTGTGAATGGCATAGCAAATGATAGCGCTCTTTTTTTTTAACAGGTCCCTCTTCCCCTTCTTGTAAAGTTGCTTTTAGAGACATGGCTTTATTTTTGAACCAAGAGCCTTCATTTGCTCTCTCTCTCTCTCTCTTTTTTTTCATCAGCTCCATGTCTCTTTTGGCAATAAAGTTAGGGAAGAGTACCAAACCTTATGTAGAGCTTTTATTGTGTGGATGGATGGGTGTTATGTTTACTTCCAGTATAGAAGTATAACATGTATATGGTGGTGTGTACGTGATCTTGGTTTTTAAAAGCATGAAGTAAATCTCTAAGAATCACAGTGACCTTGACAAAACTCATTGCAAAACAAGTTGCTTATGTAGGGGTTTAAAACATTATGAGCTTTGGTAGGGAATTTAATCACCATAAGGAACTCTTTGTTTTTGAAAAGAAAACTCCAGTTATCAAGTCCAGCTTAGTAAGATCTTAGGGCACTCAGGTCTTATCATATCTTAGCTAACAACAACCTAGACCAGAGCATGCTTATGCTACCCATAGATAGACAAGATAACAGAAAAGATCATGCTCATCCAGCAAACTCAAAACTTAAGAGAATAACAGGTTGAAACATAGGTACAAGAGAGAAATAAGAGCAACTTTTCATCATATCCAAAGGAAAAGATTTAAACATGGACTTAAAACATTTAAGGGATTATCATGGATTGCTCTCATTTACTAACTTTATTTGAACTAAAAACTTTATTCAACAATGCTTACCTGATCTTACCTTATTGAGGGGCCTCCCCCAAGCTAGTCTATTAGCACCGATGTACCTGTCGGCGCAGGACTCGTGTTTTACGTCGTCGAGCGAAGACGTCTCCTTTGTAGGATTCAACTTGACGAAGCAGCATCAGACCCTGGAGATGAGGATGCAGATGATTTAACCCGCCATACCTGTTTTCCCTTTTTCTGGCGGTCGACAGCTTGTTCTGGTGTTTTCTTTTTCTGTGCTTTTGCACCTCGTATAGACTTCTTGTTGTGTTTTGCATAATACCGGATGAGGAAATCCTTCTCCCAGAACTTCTCCATGAACTTAATTAGGCTGTCTTTCTCTGGAGGTGTCACTTCCACCTCTTTGATGTTCTGACTATTTCTCCCGTACTTGATCTTGATCATGGAGCATTGCTCCACCTTTGGCCTGAACTCAAACTTCTCCTTCCTTCCATTAATGTTGAGCTGGATCTCTCCAGCACCCACATTAATGTGAGCGCCTGCTGTGCTCAAGAAGGGTTGCCCAAGGATGAGCAATGAATCGTTGCTCACGTCCATGTCCAGTACCGCGAAGTCGACAGGAACGAAGCAATCCCGGATGCGCACCGGAATGTCCTCGGCTATCCCCTCCGGGTAGAGAACCGTGGAGTCGGCCAACTGCAGTCTCATGGGAGTAGGAGACAAGGTAGTATAGTTAAGGCGGTCAAAAACTACATTTGGCATTACGCTGACACTTGCCCCTAGATCACAGAGTGCATGCTCAAAGTGTTGTGTCCCGATTATACATGTGATGGTGGGACATCCTGGATCCTTCTTCTTCTCCGGGACTTTATTTAGGATCGCTGCGTTGCACTCCTCAGTCAGCTTTACGACCTCGGTACTTGGGAGTGGACGTTTGTTGTTGAGAATGTCCCTCAAGTACTTTGCATAAGTCGGTACCTGCATAGCATCCAGCACAGGCACATGTATATTCAATTTTTGTATAACTTCTACGAACCTGGCGAATTGCTCATCCACGGATGGTTTCTTTTGACGCTGCGGGAATGGCAAGACATTGGAGTCGTAGAACTCATGCGGCGCGGTCTGTCCAGCTGGTGCTAGTTCGGCTTCCGGCTCTTCTTCCACTGTGGGGACCTTCTTTCTTGGTGCTGCTGTTTTCCCTGCATGGTTAGGGGGAACCGGGTCCCGAGTAGCCTTGCCACTCCTCGTGGACATAGCCTTAACATTTTCAAAGGACGAATCCGGTTGTCTGGGAGTTTGCCCCTTATCACCAGACGGAACAGCGGCAGCTAACTGAGCTAATTGGGTTTCTAACATCTTATTAAAACTCAGCTGGCTTTGGAAGGTGGAGGACAAACTTTCTATTTTAGAGTTTATGCCCTCCAGAGCCTTATCATTAACAGCAAGCCTCTTGGATATAGACTCATTAATCTTGGCCTGACCAAGGACAAGATCTTTAAGAGAAGGTTGATTGGAGAAAATGTTATTATTGTTACCTCCCTGGTAAAATGGGCGTTGCTGATTCCAGTTCCCTTGAGGCCGGTACCCGTTGTTGCCGTTCACGAACTGTACCTCCTCTTGTGTCTCAGGGCAGTTGTTCCCCAATTAGCCAGTTTCTCCATAGACTTCACACGTCATGTGTGAGTCCAGTGGCCCTTCGTTGTCGGCGCCTCCATCCTTGGTGCAGTCATCAAGGCGCTTCATAATAAGATCCATCTTGGCGGCCAGCATGTCCACCTCCTTTACGATGTGCATACCGCGTTTGCGTCCCTGAAGACGGTCGTCATTCCAGGATTGGTTTGACACCATCTTCTCGATGAGAAGCTTGGCGGCGCTCACGGTCAAGGAGAGGAATGCCCCTCCAGCTGCAGCATCCATGTGTTCACGGGCTGTTTGGGACAGCCCATGGTAGAAGTTCTGAAGCAGGAGCCACTCTTGCATGCCATGGTGGGGGCACGCCAGAATGTAATCCTGGAAGCGATCCCACGCTTCCGGGACCGTCTCCCTGGACTCTTGCTGAAAGCTGGAAATTCTTCCCCGAAGGGCATTGGTTTTCCCAATGGGGAAGAACTTCGCCAAAAAGGCATTGGAACACTTGATCCATGTATTCACCACCTCACGGTTGGAATAGAACCGTTGTTTGGCTCTACCCAGTAGCGAGAACGGGAATAAACGGAGCCTGATGGCCTCTTGATCCACCTCTCGGATGGTGATGGTACTGCACACCTCCAGGAAGAGCTGCAGGTGAGCACTGGCGTCCTCATTGGCTTTCCCGCAGAAGGGGCTAGCCTGCACCATGTTGATAAGCGGAGCCTTCAGCTCAAAAGCATGATCCCCCACTTTCACTGCTAGACCCGTAGGGATCTGGGCAGCGGACGGAGCGGAGTTGTCACGAATGGTCCTGTCGGCCATGGCTTCTTCCGGTTGGGGTGCTACGGGAACGGGTTGTTCTCCTTGGTTGGAGGATTCTCCGATAACTGGTTCGGTTTCCGACAAGAACACCTGAGGGATTACGACACGAGAGCGTACCCTCCTTCCTATGGTATTTGAGTTCTCGACGTAGTTGGATGGTAGTTGGAAACCAGTCATGCAGTACCCTGTTTCACATCACAGAGAAACAGAGCAAAATGGGTAAACCTGCTAGATTACTGGCAATTAATTTGGTTGCACGAAATGCATGGATGTTCAAATCTCTTTAACCACTGCTTTCCCCGGCAACGGCGCCAGAAATGCTTGTTGGTATTTCTTAGCATTACTACTTAGAGTAGTAATGGTACTAGAGATACTTCATCGTAAATCTAGACATTACAGATATTCTGCAAGCGCACAGAAGTACGTTGTAGCATTTCACCCGGGAGTATTCCAGAGTATCGTTATTTGTTTATCCGCAGGGAAAGCATTTAGTTAAGAGAGAGATGTGCCATCCAATGCTCTTACGTACAACAATATTAATGTACCATAATCTAAACAGGGGTAAATGATATAGAAGTGAATGAATGGGTTGACACACAGAAGTTCATTGCTCATCATTATGTTAGTCTTAGTTAGTATAGTACACTAGTGAAGATTAATAAGGGTTCATTAGCATCATACTTATGGAACTTGGATAAACTACAATACCCTGTACAAGCTCATTCAATGATCGTATGCAAGAGGACAAATCGAGGTATCCAGTGGTTCCCTCATCAAGGGACAACAGTAGGACGTCTTATCATAAAGGCCTAATACCCACTCCCGTACGTGGAGGATTACAAAGGACGGACAGGGCTATCACCACCTGCCGCCTACCTCTACTAATCCGTGGGGCAGCGGTACCCTCAATAGTATTCCATATCCCAAACACCATGTTTGCAATACGAGATACAACTCTATCTATCACGTTAATAAATAGAGCAACCAAAAGGCACATTGAGCCAATGTCATAGCATACATTCACTTGAATGAGGTGTAAGACATAAGTAGTATATACTAAGTGGATAAGGTATAACTGAGGCATACAACATATGTATGAAGATATTTCCATTAAGCTCAGAGTATTACAAGTAAGTAAGAGAATACAAGAACTGAACTCTAGAACTTACCAAGACTCCTCCAGAAGCCCTTCAGAAGTTCTAACACTATGACTATCACTACTAAGACTAAGACTAAACTTGTAGCAAAGGAGAGCTCTTCTTCTGGTGTGTGTTGAGTACGGCGCCCTTTGCAGGTATTTGTAGCATCACAAAGGCGGTTGGAGTCAGCTAGAGGCGGTTGAGGCAGTTGGGAGGTGGGCCCAGGTCGGCCGAATCCCTAAGGTCGGCCGACCCTTGGATCCACCGTCTTCAGCGCTTCACGGCTCAGATGTGCACTCCATGGCGGTTTACAGTTGTAGGTCAAAGGAGGGCCAAGTCGGACGCACGCCGGGATCGGCCGACCCGGCTGGGTCGGTCGACCCCCCCATAACCGCCATTAGGGCCCACCCTCCTCTGGGAGGCTTACATGTGGGTCCTAAGGTCGGTTCCAGTTGGGTTCTGTCGGTTTGGGTACATTTGTCTCTGGTTGTGGGCCCTTCAATCCATGTGATGGACATGTGGCTCATCCTTCACCCTTAACTTCCACCGACCATGAATCAACGTTCAAGATCCTTCCTTAGTGTGCTTCTTGACCAGTGTGGGAAATTGGGCTTGATCGGGGCTCAGGCCAGGTCGCCCGACCTAGCCAGGTCGGCCGACCTGGGCCTGTGCCCAGTTTCGTCCATCTTTTGCACCGTAGTCCCTGTACTCAAATATATTCCAGATATGCATGGTATACTATTATTTGAATACTAATGTCTAAGTTATGCCTTGATCTTTAATTGTTTCTGAGCCTAGTGACGGTCGGATTTTATGTTATAAGGACCGTCAACACTTGCTTCACTGGTTTGTTTCTTGGTTTGCTTTTTTGTACCGGGTTGATATACCTTGAAAGAGATACTCCAATCATCGAGGTTTATAGTTTGAGCACTATCTTCGTCTTGAGTAACTCTCTTTATGACTGGATCTTGAGTAGACAACTTCTTCTGATTATTGATGTCTAAATGATAACGATGTCTTGCTTCAGCTGTCATTAGGCTATATTCTACGTGGAGACATGGATTACCATAATGTTCACAACATTGGCATATTTCTGGAGTCTTAATATCCTCATGTTGTCTCTCCATCATTAACTCTGGCACTCACGGCTTCTCTTATTCCTTTGACGGTTCCATGCTTCAGCAACTTGCCTCTTTACTGGTCCGGTGGGAACTCCTGATTTGGTTATCTCCATGTTATGAGGGGATGATGTTTTGGACTGCATCCGCCCTTGCAAGACTTGAGCCTACATGGCTAATAGCTTCTCTTTGTAAAACGCTGGCGGCGACGGGGTAGACGAGACCGGATGGTTATCACTTGTGACAACGTTGTGGTTCCCAGAGAGTGAAGCTTGCCTTGTAACATTCTGATGGACATTAACCATGGTTTGAGCCATTGCTTTTAGAGTCTGAGTTTGTGTTGCAATGTACACAGGCATCTCATGCTCAAACGATGGGGCGACGGGTGGAATGTGGAGATCGCCTTCATTGGCTTCATGATTTTCGCTGGGGCTTGCCATCTAGTTGAGTGGTAAAGGTAAGATTAGAAGACTAAATAAATAAAATGGAAGAACAAAAAGAGGACTTTGTGATATCTTCTTCATCTTTTCTTGGTTATCAAGATTGTTAGCAAATCGAGGTAGAGCAGAATAGCTCAAAGGTAACAAAGGAAGCAGAGCATTTTTTATGTCAGCATTTTGTGTTGTGGGTAGAATCATCATGTTGTAGTCCTTCTCTTCTTTGTTCTTGTAATCATCATTATAGTGGGGTTATGGAGATAAGAGCTTCTCTTTTTTTCAACTTGCTTTCATCTAACACGGGCAATGACATAGAAATATGCTTGCTGTTGATATTGTTGCCTTCGGTTCTCCTCTTCTGATATCCGTCATTAGATTTGGTAGAGAGAAAGGAGGATGACAAGGATTCAGGGAGGTATAAAAGAAGAACCCAGCTAGGCAACTGATGTCATCATATGTATAAGACCCACAATACACCAACAATCATTACAAAGAGACAAATCAGACAAATTCATAAAGACAAGCATCATCACGCAAACACATAACTCCACCAACACACAGTCAAGGAACAATGTTAAACGTTGTTAATAAGGCTGCAAAGGATCCTAAGGTCCTACAAGGCATTGGTCATGATATCTGACTTCTTGATCTTGATGGTTCCTGATCTTAAGTGTGACATAGCCTTCAATTGCTCTGACTTGACTCCTAGTAGCTTGATTCTTCATTGAGGCTTGGGTAGGCGTTAAGACATATGGTACTAAGCATCTATATTTTTCCTAATAAGAGGAGAGGAGAAAACCACTTTGGAATAAAGACAAGGGGAAGTCCAAAGCGTCAATAAGGAGGATAATGAAAACAATGAAGGCAGGGGTCAATGAAAGCAATTTCAAAGGTGAGGGATGAATGATCAAGGTAAAATCATCAACTTAAATGACTTGAATAGACAAGAATTGGGAATTAGCAATATGAACTCAAGGTGGGGGATAAATGACCAAGAGTCAAGCATGAATAACAAGCTATCAATGAGAAGATAGAGAGTCAAGGGATGAGAATAATCATCAGAAAGGTTAAGGAAAAGTGAAGGGAAGTTATGACATCAAGGAGAACCTTAGGAAACAACTATCTAGGCTTATGTCCTACAGTCGATATAGCTCTGATACCACTTCTGTCACACCCGGTTTTAAGGACAAAATCGAATGACAATCATGTGTGTGCCAGGATCAAGTTTTCATACATATGAGACTTCATCAGTGATAAACAATAGCAGTATCACGTAAAACAATACAAAAACTTACAACTTATCAGAGTTATAGCTTATCCTGGAAACGAAGGCTCCAACACTTCACAGGCAATCGACGGGTTGCGTACGCCTAGCATCATCTTCAGCGGCTTCACAATAGCTTCTGAGTAGCAGTAAGCAAAGATGAGTACACTTATGGTTGGTACTCAGCAAGGCCATAAGAACTGACCAGAACCTGATTTATTATCCACTTAAAATATATTAATCATGTGAGGGTCCAGGCCGCTCTTAACCATGAGCACGGCTGATATATCAGCTTTTAACACTCTGCAGAGTTTGTACACTTTCCCCACAAGCCGCGTAAAAGTTCAGAAGAAATTTGAACCCAACCATGTTGTGCTAGCTAGGCACAATACCACACTTTCGAGATGTGATTGCATAGGGACACTACGAGGCCTTTACAAAGAATCTCTCTATGTATGTGTTGGTCCCTGTCCGAACGGTTCCCAGAAGGCGCACCTTCTTTCCCCGCACATCCTACACAAACCTTCCCAGCCCAACATACACCCCCAACACAACATAGAGTTCATCTAATTAATTAGCCAAGACCAGAGCCATATAGTACTCGTGGTTGCATTGTTTTCCTGGGTGGTTCTCCATGTTCCAATGAACATCATCATGATATCTTAAAAGCATAGACAGAAGGATAGTTAGGGACACTTGCCTTTCCAACGTAAAGTTACTCTTACTGCTCTTCTGCTCTTGCTCACATTGAATTCTTGATCTTGAAAGCAACGAACGGCGATCCTTCTACTCGAAGCAATCAGCGGGCACAAACATACAAAGCAAACAAACAAGCACAACTAAGAACAATACACCAATCATAGAGAAACTTAAAAGAACGCACTAAAGGACGGGCTCGAAGAAACGCTGAAAATAACGCACGGTTGAAAAGACAACTATCATACATTTGCATTTATGAAAGCGAGACAGACTATATGTTTTGTTTATTTTAATTAAAGAAAAGCACGTGTAAAAGGATATTTCAAAGGAATACCCAAGTTGATTTATTCAAATTATTTCCAAATTTAAAAGCAAAGTAAAACCTAGTCATATTTTATTTATAGATATTTCCATAGGAATTAAGCCATTTAACAATTAACTTGAAATAAAAGACATGTGATGCATCTAGTCGAATTATTTCATGTGACATGTTAAACTAAGCAAATTATTATTGAAAACACATATTTATTATTAGTCAAATTAACAAGAATTTATGAGACTCCGAGGTATTAACCTAACCAAGTTTTATTAGAAAACTAGTGGAATGCTAATTAATCAATTTAATATTTTATTTAACTTTACAAAAATGAACTAGATGAAACAACGAGACTAAACGATAGCTCATGCTAAACGGAGACTAACGAAACAAGAACGAACTAAAACGGAGCTAAAACATGGATTCCATGCGCTAAACAAGATAAAAGGCTATCCTGCGATAAATCGAGGACCTAAACGTAATTAACAGTAGACTAGAAGGGTTAGCAGAGAAGAAACTCTAGACTCAATGAATAGTCACTGCGAATAGAAAGATCTTCAAGGTTAGATGTGCAAAACAAGCTAGGAAGGACGGCGGGTTGTATATACAGGAAGCACAGGGTTGAATGTATAAAACAAAAGGGCATGGTTGTGATTATTTTTCAAAGGCAGTGGACGGCGGGTTAATTCTGGAAAGTTTGGGGGTTCTTTAGCAAAATGGCCAGGGGCCGGCTGGTTGACTGGGTTGACCGGTATGTTGATCGGGGCCATCTATTCAAAAACGGATGGTGGGGATCGAGTTTGGTGGCTGGCGGCTGTCTGAGCGGCGGCGCCGCCATGGCTCGCGGCGGGGGCTCGCCGGCGTGCTTGCTGCACGGCGCTACAGGCCACGGGAAGGTAAAACAAATGGCACAGAAAGAAAGAGGGAGGCATGGGGAGTTCACCAGAGGGGTTTGCGGCGTCAGGGGAAGGCCGGAGGTGCTCGGAGACGGCCGGTGGCGGACGGCGGGGCTGGGATGCGGTGCGGGACTTTGTCCGGTGGCTGCTGTGCTCCTGGGCGTCGAGTCCGAGTTCTTGGGTCCCTGTGTAAGCGGCGAGGAGAGACGTGAGGGTCAGAAAAGTGCGGGCGACGGAGAATGGCAGTGGCGGGGATGCCCACCTCGACGGCGGCGCAGATGAACTCCGGTGAGCGATTACTTGCAATAGAGCGGGGTTTCTGGTTATTGAGTGCATGTGCGTGCGCGAGGAAGGGTGAGGGGTGGGTTTTATAGGCGAGAGGAGGGCAGAGGGGATCGCGGGCGTGGCGCGGGAGCGGTTGCCGGTTGGCGCGGGGACGTGCGGCTGCGGATGCGGGCGAGAGTCGTGGCGGGAGGTACGGGACGGTGGTGACGAGCGAGGCCCGCAGGGTAGAGGGAGAGAAGGGGCGAACGGGCGGGGATGCTGGCCAAGCGGGCTGTGGCGTGGGCCGGCCATTGGGCCGTTGGACTAGGCCGGCGGGGATAAAAGAGAGGGAGGTGAGTCCGGGCTGGGCCAAAAAAAAGGGGAAGATGGGAAGGGAGGGAAAGGAAATAGATTTGAACTTTGTTTGAATTGGATTTGAGAGTTTGAGAGAGAATTGAATTGGAGTGGTTTTTGGAATAGATTTAGAATTCACACAAAATCAAACAAAACTCAATGCACAAGAGCATGAATGCAACAACCTCATTTAATTTCAAAAAACAACCAATTATTTTTCCTATTCTAAATTTCCTGTCAACAAAACAAATATTGGGCAAATTTTTAAAATTATGAGAAAAATATTGTTTAATTGTTCTTTCTATTCACATCCTAAAATTCAAAATTTCAGGGTGTGACAATGTCCAGGTAGGATCAGTTTTTCTAGGCATCATTTTCACATCCTACTTTCAAAATGTAGCACTAAAATACTTTCGCGGTCGGTTTGTAAGTAGATCAGCTGTGAAAATGCTTTTCATAGCCAATTCGTGGCTTACTCGGCAATAAAAATTAACTCCATTTTCACACGACTTTAGCCATAAACCTCATGTGAAAATCCATTTTTACAGCTGGTTCTAGCCATGAACTATCTATGAAAATCCATTTTCAAATCCGGCTCTAAGCTACATTACACATCAATTTTTTATTTTTCTGACAAATTTTCATGAACTCGCACCACATGTCCCACTCAAAAAATTCAGCCCAGCCGGTCCTAACGTGTGGTCTCTAGAAAATCATGAAGATTAAAAAATATTCATACAAAAGAACTACACCCCACTAGTTTGCACACCCTAAAACATTACTTTTTCTCATATTTATGTTGGCACTCCTTAATGACACCATTTACCCATGTTTTACCTTGATTATTAGCATAGAATGACATCACTAACATTGATTATATATTAAGAGCACCCCATATTTGCATATCACCGTGTTTTTGGTCTATGTTGTGTTTTGACAGAAAAATCACATAAATTGCACCATGTATGATCCCGCAAACACTCTGACTTACTTGGTAGCAAAGTTGATCAAAGTGGACCCATATCGATTGGCTTGGGGACTTTCCCTCTTGGTTCTCCTTCCCTTTTTATAGGGAAGCCTCCCTAGGGTATAAAGAGGCCATGCCCCAAGGGTTTGCACATTTATTCGTCCATATTCGCAGCAAGAAGTAGAGAATGCCCGAGGGACACCATCCGAGGAGCTGAGGCTCGTGCAGTTGTCTAGAGCTTAGCTAGGGTAGTCTAGCCGATGAGGTCACCCTGCTTGGAAGACCTCTGTCAGAATTTTGATCTAGAAGTCACAAGATCGAATGTATGATCTCGGTAGTGATCATGCTAATGTACAATCATTCATAGTAATACAGTTCATATGTTCTGATTCTTCAGCGGCATATGCCACCTTTTATAATATTTACTATTATGATCATGCTTTATTCCAATCAATGAACGTTATAGATTTCTTAGGGTGTTTTTGTAGTCTTGATGACTAGATTTGCATTTTTGATCTACCATAGCAGTTAAACATGTATCTTGTATGCATGCACTTGGAACCTCTCGCATAGAATGGTAGGATCGTGACAGGATCTGGACCTTGTAGGACGGTCATTACTTGAATGTCACACTGGAGATGGAGATTTAAAGATGCTTTGAATGAGAACTGTGATCCTTTTGCTATCTTGTTGTCAAAATTGCAATGTATGCATAGTCTAGGCTAATTTAAATTGGTTATCTCAGATCAATCTATTATCTATCTGCTATTATATTTTCATGCTTACATAATATGTTTATTATATTCATTTAAAACCGTGTTTATTGATAATTAACTTTGATTCATCTATACAAAGTTGTCGAGATCAATGTGTCAAGAAACATCGAAGCAGACCACGTACTACTTCAGAAATGTTTTAACTAGATCTGCTTTTTAACAAGATCAAGCAGACAACGTACTACTTAAGAAATATTTTAACAAGATCAAGAAAAGGACCATTTCCCGTTTCAAGACACAAAGGTCTTTACTGGATCGAGAGACATGACGTCGTACCACCTTCACAGTGGTATGGTCTGACACCACTCGACCTGCTAGACATGACACAAACGGCCTCGAGTGTGCCGGGACATGGCTTGCAATACTGATGAAACGGCGGCTGTCCTTTTGTTGTCCCCTCGTTTTCTTGACTTCGCCAGCCGTGTACCGCGTGGGTTCCAAGCTTCCATTTGGCCAGTAGGACACCACACAATGGCCCCCATTATCTGCGACAAGCAAAACAAAATAAGGCAAGTAGGGCGAGAGAACAAAGTTCACGGACAAAATGGGCTAAAAGATATTGATCATGAAACATGTCATGCTATTTGAGGAATTTTTTTAACAAGATGAAAAGAAGATTGTTCCCGCGTTCGGAAAATGACATTACTATGAGAGATATTACACTGTACCACGTTCGCGGCGACCGGGCGCCTCTCTTGCTGTTTTTCCTTGACCCGCCCGACACGAACAACCCGTGGTAGCTACGGCCAAAGCAACCTGCTCCATTATTATTCGATCCATGCGTCCACATATGTACCTGCTTTGTCGGTGTCTGCACGTCGTCCATGAAGTAGCCAAGTAAGCCATTCATTTCTTGGCAGCATTCGGTGGCCACTGCATGCTCGTGGTTCTTCTGGTCTAGTTGCCGGCAGGCCTGGCCACTTGTAGAGGCAGCAAACCGTGACACTACTCCTGGAGTACGTACTGGATTGGGCAGGACATGACAGCAATCACAAACAACAGGATGCATGCCCATGGCTGGTCTTGGCTTTATTTAATTTGATCCGGCGCATATGAGCACGTGCGCGCTATACCTGCATTCAACTTCAGCACACTAGGACGCACGTGCTGTGCAAATTCTGTTTTGGACCTTGTTAACCTCGTGTGATATGCAAATAACACTGGATAAAATTGCAGAAACACCCCCATAAGTCACTTGAAGTTTGACATTTCTCCCCATAAATCATTTTGCTGCAAATGACCACCACCATACTCAATCTTATTGCGGAAACATCCCCGTGCTCATGTTTATGTTGTCCAGCCCATTTCATAAATCATGAGCTGTTAGTGTGTACTTCTAGGGATACAGTCCCAATAATTTTTAAAAATTTCACAAATAAAATTTCTAGTGAGAGCGCAAACATTGTTTCAGTATGGTTTGCTATTTACACAAAAATTCAATGCAACATGATGAATAATTCTCATGCAATCACTTGGACAAAGTTTAACTCGGCAAGGTTGGCCTATGGTGGCTCTACATCGGCAAAAATGGATTAATTTGGTTAAGCACATTGAGGCTGGGGGGTTTTCGCAACCAAATTGAGTAAGCGGGTCGGCATTTGCAACAAAATGACTTACAGGGGGCAATGTCAAATTTCAAATGACTTATGGGTGGGTTTATGCAATTTTGTCTTAGATCGGAGATTAACAGTGGTGGACGATTATTTAGCATGTTTTCTAGGCATCAGTTGCTTGAAATTCCTACAATGATGGATCAACCTCTACTATGTTGTGCATGGGTTATTTTGGGGAGTGAACTTTCTTTGCGGTCCTAGAGGTACCTCCTAACATATGACGACCAATAAGCAAGTTGTGTTGTGTATAAAGGCTAAACCAGAAATAGAACATACGAGGGCAAAATATAGTAAATTGTTTTTGGGATAAATTAAAAATATTTTCATACAAATACATTGTAAAGTTTTGTGTAGACACATGATGAGGGTATAGCACATGGGGGTCACATGGGGGACTTTGCCCCCTTGGCCCTGTCTATCCTCACCCCTGGGTGTGTAGGTAAGAGGATGGTGTGGCAGCTAACACGATGCATCAATTGGTGGTGATAATTGAAACCAATCATTTTTTACATTAACTTGACAAATTCAAACATATATAATAACAACAAAATCCAGCATGTAATTAATCTCCATAAGTGATTGTTGACGCTTCTTAGCGACACACTTTTACCCTTGTTTATCTTCAATAATGGCATGAATTTGATATCTAAACTAATGATCATACTCTATAATCGGGACGTTTTTGCATATGCATGTGTTTTTGGAGGAATTCTGTTTACGCAGGTTTTTGGGCTGAATTGGAGCACAAATGGACAAGGCTTGCGACCAAGGACAACACGGTGAAAGATGAAGGCCAGAGGCCCAAAGAAGAGGCCAGGCCGGCTGGCCCCACATGGCCCAGGCCGGCCGGCCTACGACGTTCCAAACCCCATTCGTGCTCATCTTTGGTGAACCGACCTCCAAGAATATTTGAAAGGCAAGTGCTTCAAGATAAGGTCGAGAAACTTCAGGGTCAAGGCAAGTCAATTGGAGAATTTGAAAGTATATCACTTCCCATTCTTATCTCGAAGATATCCCGAAGCAAACGACGTCCAAAGGCCCACATGCATAGGTGGAACAACTACTGAAGCTTCCAGAAGACTTGGAGAGAAAGACGAGGACGAGGCGGCCAGGAAAGAGGCCAGGCCGGCTGGCCTGGGCCTCTCTGGGTCGGCCGGCCTGGGGTCTCCTGGCGCCGCCTCGCCTCCCCCTTCGACCTAGTGTTTCCTCAGGGTATAAATAGCACATGTGCCTCCATGCCACGCATCATTCATTCATCATTCGCCATCAAGGAGCAGAGGAGCTGGAGGGACACCTTTCGGAGAGCTGAGGGTCGTGCTAGTTGGAGTTCTGGAGCTAGGATCATCAAGATCAAGGTAGGATCTCGGTGGTGATCTTGTGATGCACTTACATTCATGGTGAAGTTATATGTGTTTCCGAATCTTTAGCGATCAAAGTACCTCTCTTTATGATTTCGTTCTTGCTTGGTTTTGCTTCTTCTCCAATCTATTCTCGAGATAGATTGCTTGGGGTGTTCTTGTAGCCATGGTGGCTAGGGGTTCATACCGGATCTACCAAGTGGTTCGACACGTTCACTTGTGAACGTGCCCTTAAGTTACCCACGCTGATAGAGAGCATCGTGACAGGGTGTGATCCCGTGTACGGTGGGGCTTTCGGGAGTTTGACCGGAGATCGTGATTTAAAGATGCTTTTTATTGAGATTCACATCTATCTTACTTCACTCTATTTGGCTTGGAGCTACAACATATGCATGATCTAGGCGATCTAGATTGGTTATCTCTAACTTTCTCTTGCTACCTCTAGTGTTTGGTTTTAGTAGATTAGATCTATTTTGCAACCCTCTTCAAGTCAAAGGATTTCTATGCTAGTTAGATTGTTTCTTATATCTTTAGTTCCACGGATTGATAAACCTTGGGGGAGTACTCTAAGGGAGGAGCTACAACTGATCCGTGCGCTTGCGGTCCACGATGGACACGTCTAAGGGCCGTCAACAAGCTTTTCTGGCGCCGTTGCCGGGGAACTATCGATTAAGATCTGATTTGACTAGCATTCATAAATATTTCTTTTTCTTGATTTTCTTTTGATTTCTCTTTTTAGATCTCTTATTTTCTCTTTTATCAAAAATAGATCTAATCCACAAAAAATCAATCTAATCTAGTTTTATTTTATTTTTATCCTATCTCTTTCTTTTAGATCTTGTATATATTTTGTTTTTCACTAACCCTAACAGGAGATGGATGGCTATCTCTCCAACAAACCGAAAAATTTTGTGGATGATCCAGAAAAACTTTACAGGCAAAGGAGACGCGAAGCACAAGCTAAGAAGTTGGAATTAGTAGATCTGAAAGGCGAGACCAAGAGTTCATCGTCTACACCTCAAGAAACTCCACCACCAAGTCCAAAGGAGGCGCCACCACAACCCGAGATGGTGGATCGTACGATCGAAGAGCTATGCATCCTGGACATCAAGGATTTGCCTATCCAAGACCTCAATGATGTTGGAGAGCCGTTCGAGATCAAGACTTGCAAGGAGTAACTCAAGATCAAGTGAGAGTGAGGCTCTTTCCGTTCTCTCTACTTGGGAGAGCGCTTCAATGGTTTCATTCTCTACCGGCACAAATGGTACAAGATTGGGAAGCCTTGATGAAAGCTTTCATGACGGAGTTCTACTCGCCGGGCAAGACTCAAATCTTGCGCAACAAGATTGCTACATTCACGCAAGCCCCGACGGAGACTATTGCGGAAGCCTATGAGCGCTTCAACGACTACATCCGAGCCGTGTCACATCATAAATTTCCAAAGGAGGATATAGTCCAGAAGTTCTACCAAGGCCTCACGACGGCATCAAGGGCAATCATCAACGCATCGGCTGGAGGATCGATCATTGAGCTCACCCCGACTCAAGCTCTCAAGCTATTCAAGAAGGTGGCGGACAATGATGCATGGGCATCATCGGGACGGCTACATCCTACACCATCCGCGGGAGTTGCTAAAAGTGCTTTGCAGGTGGAGCGTGAAGAATTACTAGAAGGGAAGATCGATTCGCTCATGAGAAGGTTGGAGAAGATGGAGGTGGACAAGAAGGAAGCCCATGCTATTGATTTGAAGGCAGCCGAAGCAAGGTCCACATGTGAAGATTGTGGAGAGTACGACCATGCCCAGAAGAATTGTTTGGAGGAAGCTAAAGTGCTCAAGTACATGAGGAAAGGGGATTTGTTCCCATCGTCCAACTTCCGCTATGGGCAAGGTAGACCTCAATTTAATGCAAACTCATCCATTCAAAACTCGGTGCCTCTTCGTATACAATTGAAGGAGTTCATGGAGGAGCAAGGCAAGATCAACAAGGACACCGTCACCAAGTTCAAGGCTATGGACAAAATATTGGAGAATATTGATGACAAGGTGACGGAGGTCGGAAGCTCTAACCACCAAGTGCTCAACATGATGAGGATACTAGACACAAGTGACCCAGCTAGCCGGACGCCTACCTAGTAATGAAGGAAGACTACCAGGGCAACCTCAAAATCTGAAGACGGCAAAAGCAATTCAAACTCACTTGGGGAAGGAGACCGAAGATCTCAAACACTTCGCCAGAGCAAGGAAGCCTAAGCCAAGTGTTGAAGCCGAGATGACATCAAAAGAGAAGGCGCCTACTCCGCACCGAAAATAGTCACCCAAAAGCAGGAGTTTGAGATGATCGATGAAGATACAAAGATTCTTCCTCCGCGACCACTTTACCACAAAGGTAAAATTGATGAGCATTTCAAAAAATTTGTTGAAGTGGTTCGCAGGTTGAACATCAATATGCCTCTCTTGGATGCTCTACAAGTTCCAACATACTCTTGCTACTTCAAAGACATCCTTTCAAACAAGCGTGAGATGCCGCCGCCAAGCACCGTTAAGATGACCGAAGAATGCAGCGCGGCTATCGCCGATCAAGCTCTCGAGAAGAAGAGGGACCCGGGGTGTCCAATCATCCCGTGTTCCATTGGATTATACATGTTCGAGAGGGCATTGTGTGACCTTGGCGCAAATGTGAGCATCATGCCGAAGGCCATGTACGAGAAGCTACGCTTGCCGGAGCAGAAACCCACCGCCATGTGCATAGAGCTAGCGAACAGCTCCGTTCGCTATCCTATGGGTATCGCCAAAGACGTACCTGTGAAGATTGGAGAACACCTAGTCCCCGTTGACTTTGTGATTCTCGATATGGGAGAAGGGACAAAGTCGCCACTCATCCTTGGGAGGCCGTTCCTCAAGACCGCAAGGGCGAACATCGACGTTGGCAAGGGGGAGATCAAGTTCAACATCAATGGCACCATGAGCGAGTTCAACTTTTGCCCATGCCTTGAGGTATGCAATATGATCAATGTTAAATATATTCCACTCAACCGACGTGACACCAAGGAGGAGCCGAAGAAGAAGGAAGTGAAGGAGACCAAAAAAGTTGTTGCATCCGTCAAGACAAAAGCTCAACGCCCACCTGTGAAGACCAAAAAGATGACTAAGCCAAAGAATAATCCTGCACCCAAGCCATGGATCGTGCAGAAGTGGGTACCAAAGACTGCAACGCCACCACCGAGCGTTGGTCTGAAGTGAAGAAAGGAAGAAGTCTAGCTATAGACTATAAACAAAGCGCTTTGTGGGAGGTAACCCGTTCGCCGAGTCAAGAATAAGCTACTGGAAGGACAACCCTGAAGACATTTAAGTAAGTGAGTCATGAATTTTGCTACGCAAGACTTGGTAAACATTTGTTAAATTGGTCATTCGGTCGGACATTTAAATTAGAGTTGCTCGGTCATTTTGATTTTATTTTTTATTCTAAACCAATGACTTAAGCCTTCTCATGATTTATCTTGAGAAACCCAAAATCAAATTCCCACACCCATTTTGGCAACCGTCCTTTCCATGACGGCCGGACCAAGTTGATCATTGCAAAGACACGAGTAGAGCCAAGCGTTGTTCTTAATTCTTTGAATTCTTTGACGCATGCTAGGCTCATGCAACCTTAGTAAATTTTTAGTTTTGTTTCCCTAGAATTAGAGTTTTTCTAAGTCCCATTTATTTTATTTTCTTTCAAAATATCTCTCTCATTTGGCCAAAACTTAGAACCTAAACCCAAGACTCACGGTTGAACTCGGAAATGTTCACTATCAATTCATGAAAGTGAGCGATACCGGTGCAATCAAAATAAACGTAGTCGGAAAATATTTCTCAACTTACAAGTGTTTATGATGCCCAAATTTCCCCTCTAATTATTTATTCAAACTCAATGCTTGCTTTGATTTGGTTTTGCTTGTCAAGATTAGAGGAAAGATTAAGCATCTAAACATGCTTTGGAATGGTTTATGATCATGATCACTACTAATGACCAAGATTGAGTTCACGACAAGAATTATTGTGCTCTCCACCTAACACTACATGCAAGAGGAGGCAGCCATGCATGGTGGTACACTCATTTTTGCAGGATTGAAAGCAACATTTGGAGTGGAGTTGAAGCAAAGGACAAAGGCATGAATCAAGACAGAGAAAACAATGTGCAAGTTGAAAACTTTTCCAAAGAATGAGTGGTTAACAACATTTGGGCGGTGCAAAGCATGTGGAGCCGCTGGACAATGATCAACATTCATCTTAGAAAGACATGGGAGCGAGGGCACGTGAAGGAGGCCAGGGAGGATCCTAGGCCGGCCGGCCCCAAGCACCCTAGGCCGGCTAGCCTGATGCCCATTTATGCCCCCTGGTGCTCCCCTTTCATAGGTACGCAGCTCATACAATTCTTAGTTCTTGTTCTTCAGTTCTTCCACCTTGAACACCAGCAAGAGCTCTGAAAAATTTTGAGAATCAAAATCACCCCAAAAATCTCCAAAAATTCACTACAATTCCTAGTTTGCTCTTCTCTTTGATATATTGTTTTTCCACCAGCGAGAAACCCTCGGTGTGTTGGTTTTTGTGTTTGTGCAGCAAGGCACCATGAGGAGGCATGTCTTGAACTTCATCACCGAAAAGAGGACAAGGTCATCGGCGTCCGACACGCCATCGCCGAGCTCTTTGCGGAGGCACTCCGTTGCGGAGTCACCGCGAAGCATGGTGGAAGACAACCCCGCATCGAGGAGTGGCATGCTGCTCCTTGGAGGGATGCAAGACCCAAGAAATACCTCCATGCAGTTCACCGAACCTTGTGGGCGTACAGGCGCACCACCACCTCCTGCACCTCGCCGTGCCACAAGATCAACCGCACCACTGCCATTCAAGCCAAGAATTTCAGAATATGGGTTTGTCATCTTATCGAAGAAAGAAGAAGAAAGGCTCAAGAATTTAAAAGGAAGGTTGAAGGCAAACACCGATTTTGATGATGATGCACTACATAGGTTGGGCTTCTTTGATGATATTTATGGGCTGCTGGACAACCTCGGATGGAGGCAATTTTCCGATGGTGTTCCGGTGCACATGCATGAAGAAATTGCTTTGGAGATGATGATGACCATGAGAGTGGTGACAAGAAAAATTGATGAGCAAGAAGTGTCATGCCTTGAATTAAGGTTGAAGGATGAAGAAAGGTCCATCACCTTTGAAGATATTGGAAGTTTACTTGGTTTCAAGGGTGATGCACCGGAAAGAGCCGAAGTTGAAGAAGAAGGGATTGATAAATTTTAGAAGAAAATTGCAAAGGATGACAATCGCCAAAGAAAGAACATAAGCAATGTTATACTTCAAATATTTCATTCTTGGATGAGCAGGAGAATCTTCGGAAGGATGAGAGAGTCCAAAGTAACCGATATGGAGTTAAATTATTTATACTCCGCATTGGTGAAAAAGCAAGCAATTGATCCTACCTATATCATGATTGATAGGTGGGTATGTGAAGCAACATCCAGTTCTGGAGAGATTGGCTCGGGTTGTTATCTCTCCATGATAGCAATTGTATTGAACCCAAGATTGGAGACAAACTCGGCATTCTACATGAAGGGGACCGACTTTGGAATTGAAGCTATGAGGCAAGGGCACTACATTGGAGGAGATGAAAAGAATGGCTACAAAATTGTAAATACAAATATTTATCTCCCCGATGCAAGAATGAAGTTATTTGCAAGAGGAAGAGTTGATTGGCGTGATGATAAGATATTGGTCAAGGCTAAGAAGAATAAAAGAGAGAAGCATATTGGAGAGTTATCGGCACCGGTTGAAGAAGAGGTGGGAGAGGAATTGCCACTGGCTAGTTCCTCTTATTGGACAACAGAATTTCAAAATGCACCAAGTGGAGAAGGACCTCCGGAAGGATNATGGTCTGACACCACTCGACCTGCTAGACATGACACAAACGGCCTCGAGTGTGCCGGGACATGGCTTGCAATACTGATGAAACGGCGGCTGTCCTTTTGTTGTCCCCTCGTTTTCTTGACTTCGCCAGCCGTGTACCGCGTGGGTTCCAAGCTTCCATTTGGCCAGTAGGACACCACACAATGGCCCCCATTATCTGCGACAAGCAAAACAAAATAAGGCAAGTAGGGCGAGAGAACAAAGTTCACGGACAAAATGGGCTAAAAGATATTGATCATGAAACATGTCATGCTATTTGAGGAATTTTTTTAACAAGATGAAAAGAAGATTGTTCCCGCGTTCGGAAAATGACATTACTATGAGAGATATTACACTGTACCACGTTCGCGGCGACCGGGCGCCTCTCTTGCTGTTTTTCCTTGACCCGCCCGACACGAACAACCCGTGGTAGCTACGGCCAAAGCAACCTGCTCCATTATTATTCGATCCATGCGTCCACATATGTACCTGCTTTGTCGGTGTCTGCACGTCGTCCATGAAGTAGCCAAGTAAGCCATTCATTTCTTGGCAGCATTCGGTGGCCACTGCATGCTCGTGGTTCTTCTGGTCTAGTTGCCGGCAGGCCTGGCCACTTGTAGAGGCAGCAAACCGTGAAACTACTCCTGGAGTACGTACTGGATTGGGCAGGACATGACAGCAATCACAAACAACAGGATGCATGCCCATGGCTGGTCTTGGCTTTATTTAATTTGATCCGGCGCATATGAGCACGTGCGCGCTATACCTGCATTCAACTTCAGCACACTAGGACGCACGTGCTGTGCAAATTCTGTTTTGGACCTTGTTAACCTCGTGTGATATGCAAATAACACTGGATAAAATTGCAGAAACACCCCCATAAGTCACTTGAAGTTTGACATTTCTCCCCATAAATCATTTTGCTGCAAATGACCACCACCATACTCAATCTTATTGCGGAAACATCCCCGTGCTCATATTTATGTTGTCCAGCCCATTTCATAAATCATGAGCTGTTAGTGTGTACTTCTAGGGATACAGTCCCAATAATTTTAAAAATTTCACAAATAAAATTTCTAGTGAGAGCGCAAACATTGTTTCAGTATGGTTTGCTATTTACACAAAAATTCAATGCAACATGATGAATAATTCTCATGCAATCACTTGGACAAAGTTTAACTCGGCAAGGTTGGCCTATGGTGGCTCTACATCGGCAAAAATGGATTAATTTGGTTAAGCACATTGAGGCTGGGGGTTTTTGCAACCAAATAGAGTAAGCGGGTCGGCATTTGCAACAAAATGACTTACGGGGGGCAATGTCAAATTTCAAATGACTTATGGGTGGGTTTATGCAATTTTGTCTTAGATCGGAGATTAACAGTGGTGGACGATTATTTAGCATGTTTTCTAGGCATCAGTTGCTTGAAATTCTTACAATGATGGATCAACCTCTACTATGTTGTGCATGGGTTATTTTGGGGAGTGAACTTTCTTTGCGGTCCTAGAGGTACCTCCGAACATATGACGACCAATAAGCAAGTTGTGTTGTGTATAAAGGCTAAACCAGAAATAGAACATACGAGGGCAAAATATAGTAAATTGTTTTTGGGATAAATTAAAAATATTTTCATACAAATACATTGTAAAGTTTTGTGTAGACACATGATGTGGGTATAGCACATGGGGGTCACATGGGGGACTTTGCCCCCTTGGCCCTGTCTCCTCACCCCTGGGTGTGTAGGTAAGAGGATGGTGTGGCAGCTAACACGATGCATCAATTGGTGGTAATGATTGAAACCAATCATTTTTTACATTAACTTGACAAATTCAAACATATATAATAACAACAAAATCCAGCATGTAATTAATCTCCATAAGTGATTGTTGACGCTCCTTAGCAACACACTTTTACCCTTGTTTATCTTCAATAATGGCATGAATTTGATATCTAAACTAATGATCATACTCTATAATCGGGACGTTTTCGCATATACATGTGTTTTTGGAGGAATTCTGTTTACGCAGGTTTTTGGGCTGAATTGGAGCACAAATGGACAAGGCTTGCGACCAAGGACAACACGGTGAAAGATGAAGGCCAGAGGCCCAAAGAAGAGGCCAGGCCGGCTGGCCCCACATGGCCCAGGCCGGCCGGCCTACGACGTTCCAAACCCCATTCGTGCTCATCTTTGGTGAACCGACCTCCAAGAATATTTGAAAGGCAAGTGCTTCAAGATAAGGTCGAGAAACTTCGGGGTCAAGGCAAGTCAATTGGAGAATTTGGAAGTATATCACTACCCATTCTTATCTCGAAGATATCCCGAAGCAAACGACGTCCAAAGGCCCACATGCATAGGTGGAACAACTTCTGAAGCTTCCAGAAGACTTGGAGAGAAAGACGAGGACGAGGCGGCCAGGAAAGAGGCCAGGCCGGCTGGCCTGGGCCTCTCTGGGCCGGCCTGCCTGGGGTCTCCTGGCGCCGCCTTGCCTCCCCCTTCAACCTAGGGTTTCCTCAGGGTATAAATAGCCCCTGTGCCTCCATGCCACGCATCATTCATTCATCATTCGCCATCAAGGAGCAGAGGAGATAGAGGGACACCTTTCGGAGAGCTGAGGGTCGTGCTAGTTGTCTAGGGTTCTTCCCTAGCCGACGTGGGAACCTTGCGAGGAAGACCACGTCGGAGTTCTGGAGCTAGGATCATCAAGATCAAGGTAGGATCTCGGTGGTGATCTTGTGATGTACTTACATTCATGGTGAAGTTATATGTGTTTCTGAATCTTTAGCGATCAAAGTACCTCTCTTTATGATTTCGTTCTTGCTTGGTTTTGCTTCTTCTCCAATCTATTCTCGAGATAGATTGCTTGGGGTGTTCTTGTAGCCATAGTGGCTAGGGGTTCATACCGGATCTACCAAGTGGTTCGACACATTCACTTGTGAATGTGCCCTTAAGTTACCCACGCTGATAGGGAGCACCGTGACAGGGTGTGATCCCGTGTACGGTGGGGCTTTCGGGAGTTTGACCGGAGGTCGTGATTTAAAGATGCTTTTTATTGAGATTCACATCTATCTTACTTCACTCTATTTGGCTTGGAGCTACAACATATGCATGATCTAGGCGATCTAGATTGGTTATCTCTAACTTTCTCTTGCTACCTCTGGTGTTTGGTTTTAGTAGATTAGATCTGTTTTGCAACCCTCTTTAAGTCAAAGGATTTCTATGCTAGTTAGATTGTTTCTTATATCTTTAGTTCTACGGATTGATAAACCTTGGGGGAGTACTCTAAGGGAAGATCTACAACTGATCCGTGCGCTTGCTGTCCACGATGGACACGTCTACGGGCCGTCAACAAGCTTTTCTGGCGCCGTTGCCGGGGAACTATCGATTAAGATCTGATTTGACTAGCATTCGTAAATATTTCTTTTTCTTGATTTTCTTTTGATTTCTCTTTTTAGATCTCTTATTTTCTCTTTTATCAAAAATAGATCTAATCCATAAAAAATCAATCTAATCTAGTTTTATTTTATTTTTATCCTATCTCTTTCTTTTAGATCTTGTATATATTTTGTTTTTCACTAACCCTAATAGGAGATGGATGGCTATCTCTCCAACAAACCGAAAAATTTTGTGGATGATCCAGAAAAACTTTACAGGCAACGAAGACGCGAAGCACAAGCTAAGAAGTTGGAATTAGTAGATCTGAAAGGCGAGACCAAGAGTTCATCGTCTACACCTCAAGAAACTCCACCACCAAGTCCAAAGGAGGCGCCACCACAACCCGAGATGGCGGATCATACGATCGAAGAGCTATGCATCCTGGACATCAAGGATTTGCCTATCCAAGACCTCAATGATGTTGGAAGGCCGTTCGAGATCAAGACTTGCAAGGAGTAACTCAAGATCAAGTGAGAGCGAGGCTCTTTCCGTTCTCTCTACTTGGGAGAGCGCTTCAATGGTTTCATTCTCTACCGGCACAAACAGTACAAGATTGGGAAGCCTTGATGAAATCTTTCATGACGGAGTTCTACTCGCCGGGCAAGACTCAAATCTTGCGCAACAAGATTGCTACATTCGCGCAAGCCCCGACGGAGACTATTGCGGAAGCCTATGAGCGCTTCAATGACTACATCCGAGCCGTGTCACATCATAAGTTTCCAAAGGAGGATATAGTCCAGAAGTTCTACCAAGGCCTCACGACGGCATCAAGGGCAATCATCGACGCATCGGCTGGAGGATCGATCATTGAGCTCACCCCGACTCAAGCTCTCAAGCTATTAAAGAAGGTGGCGGACAATGATGCATGGGCATCATCGGGACGGCTACATCCTACACCATCCGCGGGAGTTGCTAAAAGTGCTTTGCAGGTGGAGCGTGAAGAATTACTAGAAGGGAAGATCGATTCGCTCATGAGAAGGTTGGAGAAGATGGAGGTAGACAAGAAGGAAGCCCATGCTATTGATTTGAAGGCAGCCGAAGCAAGGTCCACATGTGAAGATTGTGGAGAGTACGGCCATGCCCAGAAGAATTGTTTGGAGGAAGCTAAAGTGCTCGAGTACATGAGGAAAGGGGATTTGTTCCCATCGTCCAACTTCCGCTATGGGCAAGGTAGACCTCAATTTAATGCAAGCTCATCCATTCAAAACTCGGTGCTTCTTCGTATACAATTGAAGGAGTTCATGGAGGAGCAAGGCAAGATCAACAAGGACACCGTCACCAAGTTCAAGGCTATGGACAAAATATTGGAGAACATTGATGGCAAGGTGACGGAGGTCAGAAGCTCTAACCATCAAGTGCTCAACATGATGAGGATACTAGACACAAGTGACCAAGCTAGCCGGACGCCTACCTAGTAATGAAGGAAGACTACCAGTGCAACCTCAAAATCTGAAGACGGCAAAAGCAATTCAAACTCGCTTGGGGAAGGAGACCGAAGATCCCAAACACTTGGCCAGAGCAAGGAAGCCTAAGCCAAGTGTTGAAGCCGAGATGACATCCAAAGAGAAGGCACCTACTCCGCACCGGAAATAGTCACCCAAAAGTAGGAGTTTGAGATGATCGATGAAGATACAAAGATTCTTCCTCCGCGACCACTTTACCACAAAGGTAAAATTGATGAGCATTTCAAAAAATTTGTTGAAGTGGTTCGCAGGTTGAACATCAATATGCCGCTCTTGGATGCTCTACAAGTTCCAACATACTCTTGCTACTTCAAAGACATCCTTTCAAACAAGCGTGAGATGCCGCCGCCAAGCACCGTCAAGATGACCGAAGAATGCAGCGCGGCTATCGCCGATCAAGCTCTCGAGAAGAAGAGGGACCCGGGGTGTCCAATCATCCCATGTTCCATTGGATTATACATGTTCGAGAGGGCATTGTGTGACCTTGGCGCAAATGTGAGCATCATGCCGAAGGCCGTGTACGAGAAGCTACGCTTACCAGAGCCGGAACCCACCGCCATGTGCCTAGAGCTAGCGGACAACTCCGTTCGCTATCCTATGGGTATCGCCAAAGACGTACCTGTGAAGATTGGAGAACACCTAGTCCCTGTTGACTTTGTGATTCTCGATATGGGAGAAGGGACAAAGCCACCACTCATCCTTGGGAGGCCGTTCCTCAAGACCGCAAGGGCGAACATCGACGTTGGCAAGGGGGAGATCAAGTTCAACATCAATGGCACCATGAGCGAGTTCAACTTTTGCCCATGCCTTGAGGTATGCAATATGATCAATGTTAAATATATTCACTTCACCGACGTGACACCAAGGAGGAGCCGAAGAAGAAGGAAGTGAAGGAGACCAAAAGTTGTTGCATCCGTCAAGACAAAAGCTCAACGCCCACCTGTGAAGACCAAAAAGATGACTAAGCCAAAGAATAATCCTGCACCCAAGCCAAGGATCGTGCAGAAGTGGGTACTAAAGACTGCAACGCCACCATCGAGCGTTGGTCTGAAGTGAAGAAAGGAAGAAGTCTAGCTATAGACTATAAACAAAGCGCTTTGTGGGAGGCAACCCGTTCGCCGAGTCAAGAATAAGCTACCGGAAGGACAACCCTGAAGACATTTGAGTAAGTGAGTCATGAATTTTGCTACGCAAGACTTGGTAAACATTTGTTAAATTGGTCATTTGGTCGAACATTTAAATTAGAGTTGCTCGGTCATTTTGATTTTATTTCTTATTCTAAACCAATGACTTGAGCCTTCCCATGATTTATCTTGAGAAACCCAAAACCAAATTCTCACACCCATTTTGGCAACCGTCCTTTCCATTACAGCCGGATCAAGTTGATCATTGCAAAGACACGAGTAGAGCCAAGCGTTGTTCTTAATTCTTTGAATTCTTTGACGCATGCTAGGCTCATGCAACCTTAGTAAATTTTTAGTTTTGTTTCCCTAGAATTAGAGTTTTTCTAAGTCCCATTTATTTTATTTTCTTTCAAAATATCTCTCTCATTTGGCCAAAACTTAGAACCTAAACCCAAGACCCACGGTTGAACTCGGGAATGTTCACTATCAATTCATGAAAGTGAGCGATACCGGTGCAATCAAAATAAACGTAGTCAGAAAATATTTCTCAACTTACAAGTGTTTATGATGCCCAAATTTTCCCTCTAATTATTTATTCAAACTCAATGCTTGCTTTGATTTGGTTTTACTTGTCAAGATTAGAGGAAAGATTAAGCATCTAAACATGCTTTGGAATGGTTTATGATCATGATCACTACTAATGACCAAGATTGAGTTCACGACAAGAATTATTGTGCTCTCCACCTAACACTACATGCAAGAGGAGGCAGCCATGCATGGTGGTACACTCATTTTTGCAGGATTGAAAGCAACATTTGGAGTGGAGTTGAAGCAAAGGACAAAGGCAAGAATCAAGGCAGAGAAAACAATGTGCAAGTTGAAAACTTTTGCAAAGAATGAGTGGTTCACAACATTTGGGTGGTGCAAAGCATGTGGAGCCACTGGACAATGATCAACATTCATCTTAGAAAGACATGGGAGCGAGGGCACGTGAAGGAGGCCAGGCAGGACCCTAGGCCGGCTGGCCCCAAGCACCCTAGGCCGGCTAGCCTGATGCCCATTTATGCCCCCTGGTGCTCCCCTTTCACAGGTACGCAGCTCATACAATTCTTAGTTCTTGTTCTTCAGTTCTTCCACCTTGAACACCAGCAAGAGCTCTGAAAAATTTCGAGAATCAAAATCACCCCCAAAAATCTCCAAAAATTCACTACAATTCCTAGTTTGCTCTTCTCTTCGATATATTGTTTTTCCACCAGCGAGAAACCCTCGGTGTGTTGGTTTTTGTGTTTGTGCAGCAAGGCACCATGAGGAGGCATGTCTTGAACTTCATCACCGAAAAGAGGACAAGTCATCGGCGTCCGACACGCCATCGCCGAGCTCTTTGCGGAGGCACTCCGTTGCGGAGTCACCGCGAAGCATGGTGGAAGACAACCCCGCATCGAGGAGTGGCATGCTGCTCCTTGGAGGGATGCAAGACCCAAGAAATACCTCTATGCAGTTCACCGAACCTTGTGGGCGTACTGGCGCACCACCAACTCCTGCACCTCGCTGTGCCACAAGATCAACCGCACCACTGCCATTCAAGCCAAGAATTTCAGAATATGGGTTTGTCATCTTATCGAAGAAAGAAGAAGAAAGGCTCAAGAATTTAAAAGGAAGGTTGAAGGCAAACACCGATTTTGACGATGATGCACTACATAGGTTGGGCTTCTTTGGTGATATTTATGGGCTGTTGGACAACCTCGGATGGAGGCAATTTTCCGATGGTGTTCCGGTGCACATGCATGAAGAAATTGCTTTGGAGATGATGATGACCATGAGAGTGGTGACAAGAAAAATTGATGTGCAAGAAGTGTCATGCCTTGAATTAAGGTTGAAGGATGAAGAAAGGTCCATCACCTTTGAAGATATTAGAAGTTTACTTGGTTTCAAGGGTGATGCACCGGAAAGAGCCGAAGTTGAAGAAGAAGGAATTGATAAATTTTAGAAGAAAATTGCAAAGGATGACAATCGCCAAAGAAAGAACATAAGCAATGTTATACTTCAAATATTTCATTCTTGGATGAGCAGGAAAATCTTCGGAAGGATGAGAGAGTCCAAAGTAATCGATATGGAGTTAAATTATTTGTACTCCGCATTGGTGAAAAAGCAAGCAATTGATCCTACCTATATCATGATTGATAGGTGGGTATATGAAGCAACATCATGTTCCGGAGAGATTGGCTCGGGTTGTTATCTCTCCATGATAGCAATTGCATTGAACCCAAGATTGGAGACAAACTCGGCATTCTACATGAAGGGGACCGACTTTGGAATTGAAGCTATGAGGCAAGGGCACTACATTGGAGGAGATGAAAAGAATGGCTACAAAATTGCAAATACAAATATTTATCTCCCCGATGCAAGATTGAAGTTATTTGCAAGAGAAAGAGTTGATTGGCGTGATGAGAAGATATTGGTCAAGGCTAAGAAGAATAAAAGAGAGAAGCATATTGGAGAGTTATCTTGGCACCGATTGAAGAAAAGGTGGGAGAGGAATTGCCACTGGCTAGTTCCTCTTATTGGACAACAGAATTTCAAAATGCACCAAGTGGAGAAGGACCTCCGAAAGGATGGGGGCAACAATGGGGACATGCACCAGCTCAAGCATGGGGTATGGAGCGCCGGTGCCACCACCGATGTATCCACCGCCGCCTACATATAGCAGTTATGGCTACCCACCGCCGCCACATCAAGGAGTGTTCCTAGATCCATCTTTTGGAGCTCAATTTGCACACCTACAACAACCGAAAAGAAGCAAAAGAACGATTGGAGCCTACGCCGATAGAAACTTGGAGGACATTAATGACATCCGAAGGCATACAGACCGACTAGAAGATGGAACCGCGGGATTGCATATCAGATGAGACTTCTAGCATTGGCGCCGCTGGAACAATTTGAAGGAGGAGCCTCTCAAGTGTACTATGACCAAGGGTATAACGCAAGACATCCACTAAGCCAAGAGGAGTGACCGACGAAGGGTCAAGAATAAATTGCTCGCACGTGTGGTTTGAGTTTTCTCCTTTCTTTTATTTATTTTCAGCGTGTGTGCAAGCTTATGTGCGTAGCAATTTTCTGTTTTTATTTTATTTTCAGCATGTGTGTTAGTGTGTCCTTTTGTTTATCATCACCATGATCACTATATATATCACCTATGCTTTCATGACATGATTACTAGTGATGATAGAAAGTTTATGCCATGTTGAAATATGATGATCGTTGCCGCTTTGTCTATATTTGCGCTTGGCTTATGCATGATTGGACTAATGTTCTCCCTAACACGATCTGAAATTTATCTAAATACCAGCTCAATCTTTTGTGAAGGTTATGATAATTTTAGACCCATATTTTATTATTCTTGCTCTCTCTTTTAAACTTGTCAAGGAATAATTTAATTGCTGAATTTATTAAAGCTAGCCTTGTCATTAATACCTTTTGCAATTGCTCTACCTATCCAAAGCCTAAATGACATATCATGATGAACCGTAGTATAAGAATTATTTTCAAGTGAGTTGATTCAGGACTTATCTTCTCTGTTACGAGACTAAGAAGCTGACCATTCCATTTTGCGTACCTTCTCTTTGCTAGCCTATCTATCTATGCATTGTGAGTTTCTACACCGGAAACCTCACAAACTTCGCTGGATATCCACCCTAAACCCAAATTATCTTTTTGTGAAATACCTCCTTGACCACAACCCAATTTGAGTATGGATCATTATCTTGAGGAAAATCTGGAGAATCAAAAGCTTGGTTCAAGGAACATATATTTGGGAGGCATCAAAGAGTGCATAGAAGAAAAATTAGAAGAAACGGAGGTCCACCAAGTGTGGGCCGGCCGGCCTCAACACCATGAGCCGACCGGCCTACCCCCTGTCCTCCTTCAATGGCTTCAATATTCGACGAGAAGATACTCCCTGAAGATTCAAACCATTTTCCAAAAGATTGAGATGGATACTTACTCTAGCATTAGCCACCACTTCTATGCTCGAGGACGAGCAATCGTTTAAGCACGGGGGGAGGTGCTAAGTAAGTATTAATGTTGCTAGAAGTTCTAAGGAGAATAAAGAAAAAATATAAGAAAAAATATATGTGTTGAAAAAGGAAGAAAGAAAAGAAAAAAATGTGTGGAAATAAATGCTCCTTAGTTCTTTTTGCATCATTAAATTCCATAGTGCCTTAAAGATTATTCCATACTCAAATATTCCAACCATGTGCAATCCGATAACGAGGACTTCATTTGTGCCTCGGGATCAACCTTTGCCATTTGCACATATCCACTATCTAAAAGCGTGTGTTCCATTTTCCTCCTCTCCACAAAATCGATTATTTTTCATGGTCTTTTTGACGAGTCTTGGTAAACCCATGAGAAGTATTTTTTGTTTTGATAATATCTTGATTATAATATCTTTTGTTAGGACTAATCTTTCCTATAGCTCCAGATAAAACCTTACACATATATGAGAGAAAGGGAGGTGAAGAGAGTTCTAGCAAGTTTGAGAGACAAGATGAGCTGAGAGTTTCCATGAGCAATTGCAATGAGGTTTAAATTATTGATCTTGGTTTAGCAATTCTTTTGAAACTTACTTCTTAATTTCTAAGACTTGTTTAAATTAGAGAGCATGTGTTTAAATTCTTTGTGAGGAATACTTAATTCATATCTACCTTCCATTTTAGAAAGAGCTGGTTACAACTTGAAGAATTAACCACAAAATATTTTGAGGGAATTATGTTTTCTCGTGTATGATCAAGTGCAGGGATTGGACACCGAAAGGCAACGCTGATTTTTATTGAAGACTTACTCGAATTCTTATTGAAGACTTACTCGAGGACGAGCAAGGTTTAAGTATAGGGGGATTGTTGACACTCCTTAGCGACACACTTTTACCCTTGTTTATCTTCAATAATGGCATGAATTTGATATCTAAACTAATGATCATGCTCTATAATCGGGACATTTTCGCATATGCATATGTTTTTGGAGGAATTCTGTTTACGTAGGTTTTTGGGCTGAATTGGAGCACAAATGGACAAGGCTTGCGACCAAGGACAATACGGTGAAAGATGAAGGCCAGAGGCCCAAAGAAGAGGCCAAATCTCTAACTTTCTCTTGCTACCTCTGGTGTTTGGTTTTAGTAGATTAGATCTGTTTTGCAACCCTCTTCCAGTCAAAGGATTTCTATGCTAGTTAGATTGTTTCTTATATCTTTAGTTCCACGGATTGATAAACCTTGAGGGAGTACTCTAAGGGAAGAGCTACAACTGATCCGTGTGCTTGCGATTCACGATTGATGCGTCTAAGGGCCATCAACAGTGATCATGTTTACCCTAGGCTTGCTATACAGTGATCCTGGCCTTAATATTTTGCTAAAGACAAAAGACATCAGGATTCAGTTCATTTCTTCTTGCATTTTGACTAATTGATTCATCGTGAATCTTTTGGACAGAGACTAAGTTCCACGCTGAAGAAGGTTGCAACAGAGAAAATAAGAACTCATAGTAGTTATTGGATTCAGCGTGGGAGTTTGGAAACACATGCAAAATGCCACCAATTTTAGAAATCTGGGCTATCACTACTACAGGACGGCTATCACAACTGGTCCAGTTCTCCCCATCACAGCCTGTTTTGAAAAGTGGCGCTGAAAATCGGCTTTTCACAGTCGGTTTTTGATAAACCGGCTGTGAAAATAATTTTAAAACTGAAAATAAAAATATTAAATGAGTGCAAAAAAATTAACTACATGGAAGGCCAGCCCCATTAACTAGGCACCACCACCACCACCTCCAACTACACAATTTTTTGCACTTATTGCATTCTCCATGATTCAAACCCGTGACCTCTTGCTTCACGCGTAGATCCCGTTACCACTACACCTCACCATTGTCTATGATATAATGAGTGATGCACTCCTTTTATATTAACTCTGCCGAACTTGTATAAAATTCTAGAGGCCACCCCATTGATCCAATTAGGTTGACAATTTTTGTGGTAGTTCCTTACATCAATTTTGTAGTAGTGTATGCCTCATATTTCGAAATTAGATGAATAATATTACCATTGATTGCATAACTGGATGGCAATAGTGCAAGCAGAGTGCCAAGAATCTTTCTCCCCTGTAAATAAACCCATATGCCTAGAAGAACATAAGTACTCAATGAAAACAACCAAAGTGAGAATACTTTCCATAACCATGATGAACTCATCTGCTGAAAATTAGGACTTGACAAGTAGAAGTACATGGCATTCTATTAGAAGATCATGCATATGGTTGTCTTAACATGTGCGCAGCTCACCTGTACTCGAAGGTTCAGTTGATTCAAATACTATACAACACAAACAGGAGTTGGAGCTCAGTCTTTGGAGCATCTTTCTTCCCAAAAAAATTTGCAAAAGGGAATCTTTCTTGCATGGAGTACTAAATGAAGTCTATTTGCAAAACCCAGCCACGGATGAGCGTAACTTTCCGAGACGAATCTAATGAGCCTAATTAATCCATGATTTGCTACAGTGATGCTGCAGTAACCATCTTCTAATCATCCTCTAATCATGCGGTCAAAGGCCTCATTAGATTCTTCTCGGAAATTTACTAGAGGTTGTGGAGTTAGTTTTGTGAACTGACATTATTTAATACCCCTAATTAGTGGTCAAAGCTGCATTTATTACCCTGCAAAAATTTACAGCTCCTATCTAAACACGGCCTTCATCCTCTCGTTGATCTTGCTCCTCATCCTCTACTCATAGAAGCCAACTGAACCAAGCAACAAATGGAGCGGCAGTGCCACCACCTAATGTGATAGGCTGTACACCTCGGCCGACATGGCTCGGTTGTAGCACCACCGCCTAATCTGAGAGGCTCTGCACCTTGGTTGACATGGCTTTGCTTACTGCTTCACCCGTACCATAATAAGAACCTGTTTGGGAAGCTTCAGCCTGACCTGTTTGGTTGAAGCTTGCTCTGCTTTACGCCTTTACCCATCGTACGAAGAAAACTGCAGATCCACACCTGCTCGATCCTTATTCTGCACATCGACACAAGCACAAATCCAAATAACTCCACCGCAGAATGACAGCATCACCATTCAACAACATGCTGCAGGAATCGCCGCCGCGTCACCTACAAATGCAGAAAAAACTTGTGTGCAGCCCGGCTGCATAGCGGCCTCCGTGCAGACCTGCTCCCGATGATTCCCGGCGCTCAGCTCCTCCCATACCGCGGCTCGAGCTGGCCCTTTTGCCCTGCCTACAGACCGCATCCCGCAGGTGCCGGTCTGCTCGTCCACCGGCGCCGTCTCAATCGCCGCCGCCGCCGCCACTTGCCTAACGCGGCCTCCTTGGGGCCGGGCTCGTTTGGAAACTAGTGTAATGGAGGGGAATGAGAGGTATTGAAGGGGAAATTAGTTCATTTCTCTCTCAATCCCCTTCATTCCACTCCAATACACATCTATCCAAACAAGGCCGTAGATTTTTCCCACCCTGCCGGCCTCTTCTTCCTCGACATTGCCGCGTTCTCTACCTTGATCGCTGTAATACAGTAGCACATCTCATACAGCTATCCAATTTAGCCAAGCCATGACAGCAGCATAACTGGGACGATGTATATTTGTCAGGTCTAACAATGGTAACAGCTCCAACGTGTGCAAAGTAAAATCTCAAAATGGCAGGGGATGGACAGGGGGAAATATTATACAGTACCATTTATCGTGTGGCTAGAAGATGTAACGGAAAATGGTCCTATGTGCCATTATATTGTGATTTTGGTGATTGAATGACAACATAGTCATTGAGACTAACAAGTTTGTTAAGTGATTTATATAGAAAATTACGTCCCAAGAATGATTTCAAAGTATAGCAAAAAACCAGAGAGTCCTATTTTGGGGGTATTCATGACATGGTATTGGTATGGTAAATCATGAAAAGGGCTTGAGCTGATTGAATAGGATAAGCCTGCGGAGTTTGTACACGGCGTATTAAACGCCAACACACGACGTACAAACAAGAAGCATACGACGTGTGGAGGTAGATCAAGCAGAGCAAAAAGATTCTACATGGCGTATGATACGGCGATGCACGGCGTACAAGTTCAGAAGCTTACGGCGTATGAAGAAATCAGAAGAAAAGCATCGGCGTATGATCCGGTGTTACTGTGCGCATGAAGGACAGATGATACGGCGTTCAAGGCATGAGCAAGTTCAAGTTAGGGTCTACAATACTCTACACGGCGTATCATACGCCGACCATCGGCAGACTAACGGCGTACAAGTTACACAGTGACGATGTCAAGAGGTGATGGAGAAAAAGGCATGGCGTATGAAACGCCGACCATCGGTGTACAAGTTGGGAAGTGTACGGTGTGTGCAAAGAGCCGTTGGAAAAGGAATCTGACCCTTGGAAAAAGCACACGGCGTATTATCCGCCGATGAAGGTGAAGCACACGGCGGAACATACGGCGTTCACGTTTTTTGTGCAGCTTTTGAGTAACGGCGAGTTGAGCCCCTTGGGCTATATATACCACCCCATTCGGCCATTTGGAGATGCTGGAGTCCAGAGAAGTTTATCTACAACCACAAGACATCCAAGCCACCATTTGAGCTACATTCTTCATCCTTAATGAGTGACAGTGCCGGTCCTGACATTTTAGGGGCCCGGGGCGAAATATAATTAGGGGCCCTTGTTGATGCAAAATATAATTCATAGCTGTAAATTCTCGATTCATGTATTAATTTAAATGTCTATGGATCCTTTTTGTAATTTATCGACTTGCTTCTAGATGAAAATATATCTTGTTATTTTGCTTATCCTTTTTTGTTCATTTTCAGTGATACTCCCTCCGTTCCAAATTATAATTCGTTTGACTCTTTTGACCCCAACTTTGATCGCTCGTGTTATTCAAAAAAATTGTGCAAATATAGTCAAATTTAAGTCATCTTTAAAGAACTTTTATTAATAAAGCAAGCCACAACAAAAGATGTGATATTTTGCACAATTTTTTGAATAAGACGAGCGGTCAAACTTAGGGTCAAAAAAGTCAAATAAATTATAATTTAGAACTGAGAGAGTACTTCTCACATTTGTTCATAAAATTATTTGAGGCATCAGAAGAGTGTATATATTTAATATATAAGATTAATTTAGACAAGGAACAACAAAATAGAATACTACTATAGGGTAACAAAAGACTATATAAGAATATATTATCACGTAATAAGACATGTAAATAAATCTATAACAACGTAGTCTTTAGATAAAGATACTCATATAAATAGATTAAGTGGGCTTTGATGCTTTACCCCTCTCTTTGAATGGTTGACATCTCACCAACCAAAACAAAATTAAAATTGCATGCAAACAAGAACAGGGAGAGATGAAGCAATTGATTTTGTTCTCGAAATCTAGAGTCCGGTTATTACTTTTTGGAAGAAAGAATATACCGGGGGGATAAGGCCAGAGCAGAATGATTTATTTGGCTGCTGCGATTTTTGACGTAGGCAACCAACTCGGGTAGTGATGTTCTCGGCTGCGATTTGGCATCTGGCGATTGTGGACAGCGAACCAGAGGCGGTTCATCTCCGCGCGGGGCCTCGGCCTCGTGCTGTCGTCCTGCAGAAGCGCAGTTACTTCTGCAGTCGGCCGTGTCCCTGATGTGTGATGTCGCGAGGACGACGCAATCGAGGACTCGTGCCGTCGTTCGCTCTGCCTCAATTATTTCCCTTAACAATTCACACAATCGGTAATTCACAGCAGCTACTCTACGTAGCACTACTACTTACTACCTGGGGCCCCTCAGTTTCGGGGGACCGGGGCAGCCGCCCCTCTCGCCCCCTCCACCCCCACCCCCCCTCAGGGCCGGGCCTGGTGAGTGAGAATGCTAGGATAGCCTTAGTGAGTGAGTTGCAAGGTATTGAACCTTGTGCTTGTTCTAGAGTGAGCCACCTCTTGTAATCTCGGTGTGTAGGTCTCTTGGAGTCTTGGTGACTCGCTGGCAAGTCTTCGACCTTCCGGTTTGGTGTGGAGAGGCGACGACGACTTTGTGCCGGGGGAGAGGAGACCCCCTTCCTTGGTGGAGAAGCTCCATAGTGGAGGCGGCGTCAATATCTCCGGGAGAGTAGGTTGATGAGAGCAAGGTCTTGGTGACTTGCTCATCATCCCTCTTGATAGCCTTTGTGGCGAGCTCAAGGCCTTGACCGGAAAGAAGACTTGGCGACCGGGAGCACATCCTTTGTGGAGGTCCAACGTGGAGTAGGCATTAGCCGAACCACGGGATAAATTTTCGTGTCAAGTTTGTATCACTCTAACTCTTTTAAGCTTCCGCATTTCATACTTGCAATTTGTATGTCTTTACCTTTCTAAAGTAGTATCTTGATAGGATTGGCTCTAGGTTGCAAAACTCTTTTTGTGGGTGCAAACATTAGAAGAAAATCTTAGTTGCACATCTAGATAGCTTGCCTTAGTTTTACTTTGTGCAATTAGAGGCATGTGGTAGGTTAAGTTTTTAGAAAGCCTAATTCACCCCCTCCCCCTCTTAGGCTATCACGAGCATCGATTGCTTTCAGAAGAAAAACAGCGGCGATTGTCATACGGGAGGATGTACCTACATATGTGACCAGATTCTTTCACCGTCACTACTACAGAAACCATTTTTAAAGTCAGCATTTTCACAGCCGGTTTTAAAAAATGGCGCAGAAAATCGTATCATAGTTGGTTTTTTTTATCTATCGCTGGAAAAACAAAAACCGGCTGTGAAAGTGGACTTTCACAGCCGGTTTTTTTAGCCGGACCGGCTGTGAAAATCGAGACCTTTTCACAGCCGGTTTTCAGCTGATTTTTGCAAGTAATTTTCACAGCATTATTACAGCCGATTGAACCATGAACCGGCTGTGAAAACCTTTTTTTCACAGCCGGTTGAACCATGGAACTGCCGGTTTTTTTTTAGGAAATCGAACTGCTGGTGTGAAAGGGGGAAAAACGAAAAAAGGGGGGCCGAAAGGAATCGAACCCACGCCCACAAGCTACACATGTACGTGCCTTACCACTGCACCACTGATACAGGTTTGATAGTTTTAGTCATAAATATCTTTATAATACTAATATGAAGGAGTTAAAATAGAAAATAAAAAGAAAAGGGGGAGAACCAGGAGTCGAACCGTAGACCTGAAACTTTGAGTAAGATTTGCTTACCATTAGGCTACAACTTCAGATGTGTCATTTTTGGGAATATATTTTATTTGACAACATAGCACCACGTGGACTGAGATGAAGAACACATGTATTGTTCATCTTTCTCTTTTTAATCCAGAATCAAAAATTGTAATTGGTATTTCTCTCTCATATGAAGTGCAAATTTCATGGTTCTTTTTCCTGAATTTTTCTTAAATTACTACCTTTTATTTGATGGTGTTTTTATGTATGTTTGAACAATCCAATTTTTGAATTCTCGTGTGAGTCTGTTTGAACAATCCAATGTTTGAATTTCAAAAAAGGTATCTAGATTCAAGTTTTTGGAACACTAAATGATGTCAAATGGAAACGTAATGAGTACCAAAGATTCATAACTCATCAAGATCTACAAAATTTATATAGGTCATTTTTTCATTTGACAAAGTGGTTACAACATGTGGCACAAATTTGACAAACCCCTAACGTAGTTAGAACTACGTTAGGGGTTTGTCAAATTTGTGCCACATGTTGTAACCACTTTGTCAAATGAAAAAATGACCTATATAAATTTTGTAGATCTTGATGAGTTATGAATCTTTGGTACTCATTACGTTTTCATTTGACACCGTTTAGTGTTCCAAAAACTTGAATCTAGATACCTTTTTTGAAATTCAAACATTGGATTGTTCAAACTTTGTCAAATGGAGTAATGACCTATATAACTCTTGTAGATCTTGATGAGTTAAGAATCTTTGGTATTCATGACTTTTTAATTTGACATCATTTAGTACCCCAAAAAATATTTGAATCTCTCAAATTTTGAAAATTCAAATTTAAATAGTTCAATCTAACTCGAATGGGGAAATCACCAAAACAACACTTGTAGATATCAATGATATCTACATCTTTTGTATTCACAACTCGAATGGGGAAATTACCAAAACAAAACTTGTAGAAATCTTCTATGTTTTCATTTAATTTTATCAAAGAAGACAACCGAAATTTCCATCTACGTCTAAGACATGGGATATAATGAAACATTTGAGCCTAAATATGAATTTTGTGCAATTTTTTTATCTTATTAGATGCACCCATAGTTCAATTTGGAATTTATTGTGATAACCATGTAAAAATTCATTTAATATATGGAAAATAGTAAATAAGTTTTAATTTTTTTGAAACTTTCATACAACAACATATATATATTACATTACATTTAGAAAATAGAATGGAGCATATAAGATATATAACTTTTAGAAGTTACTTCACAAAGTGTGCCTTAATTAGTTGATATAGAAAAATACTAAAATGTAATGGGCCAAGACAACCTAAGCTCAGGCCCAACCTTAAAATTGGGCAGGCCCACTTGACATCGCATCACCCTCGACCGTCGAATTAGCAGATCGACGGCTGATATTCTCTTGACATTCCCCAAACCCTAGACATCGATCTGCGATATAAAAAAACACTCGACACCTTATCCTCTTCTCGGAGACGCAGCGAGCCAGCGACCATGGCCGCCGCCGCCACATCGTCCCTCCGCGGACGAGAGCATGGTGCTAGGGCGGGGCCGAGGCGCGCCGCTCCCCGTCGGCGCTGGGACCGGGGCGCGCCACTCCCCGTCGACGCTGGGGCCGGGTCGGGGCGCCGCCTTTCTCCGTCGACGCTGGGGCCGAGCTGCGGCCGGGGTGGCGTTGCCGCGCTGGGGTAGCGCCGCCGTGTGGCTGCTCGACCACTAGGGCCCCGCGCTGCGGTGGAAGGTCGTGTGGCTGGCCGGAGGGCCTGTTCCACCGGAGGCCACGAAGGCTGCTGCAGAGAGGGCCCTCTCGCCGGCGACGGCCTCGTGCGCTGCAACAAGAAGGCACGGCCTACTCCGACTTCTTCAAATCCCAAGTCTGCGACCGCACGAGCCTCCAGGTACCTAGTCTTCAGTAGTCCCTCGATCCCTTGGTCCCTATATGACTGCATTTGATTTGATCTAGTGAACTATGTATCATGTACATGCTCATATACATTGTATACATGTAGTCACATGTTTGCCTGATTTTTCTTGTTGAGCAACAGGTGTTCTGCAGCAAAGCATTAAACATTTAAGTTTGCATAGTTTATTCGTTGCCTCCATCCTCTAGGTTTTTTGTTGCTCGGTGTAAAGAAATTAAGTGTTTGTCTTATGCTGCTCACTAGTTTATTTTTCTCTGAGTGTCTGTATGCAATCCCAAATCTTTTGGGAACTATATGCAATCCCAAATCTATTAGTGTCTGTATTGCATATAGTTCACAGAAAACCTACTATAAGAGTAGCTGCAGAGATATTCAGAATTTTCTTGAGCAACTACTGTCGACCAGACCTTTGTCCAATTGGTTGTGCTAGCTTCCCCTCCGACTTTATCCAGACATTGTGAAGTACTAGCTAGTCAGTTCTCCCTCTCTGAAGTTTCTTGCTGTGCTATGTGACCACACCCAAAATCGATATTCAGTCTGATTTGTACTCCAAAATGTTTGACTGTTTGGTCTGATGGGATTTTTTTATTGTTTTTTTCAGACAATGAAGAGGAAAACAGAGGTCTAATGGTGATGCTGTGCTACTAGTGTTTGGTGATAATTAGCCTCAAAATTTCCCAAGGTTTAGTGCCCAGCAGATACTTTTTAGTGCAGTTTTTCTGTTATTGAAAAATGAAATATCTAAAATGAGACATGACTTATTAAATATCTAAACTTGCATCCTTTTGTTTTCTCAAGGTAAACAACATCTTATAATCATGAATAGAAGACTGCTAGCATTAGTATTTGGTAAACAACATCTCAGTGATCTAAGTTTCCATCACAAATATTGCCTGTTGATAAGTATTTGGTGATCTAATTTCACCCATGTTTTATTTCTCCTATCTATCTGCCCCTTTTTTGTACTGATGTTTTAGTCATCAACAAGCAAAGGTTCCACTATTACTTTTTCATCTGGAATGTCAAATTGATGCAATATGATAGTCTATAACGAGTTGTTGTCTATCTGCAGGTGCTTGGTATCCTCCATTTTCTACATTGAAAGCATTGCTAGAGTACGGAAGCTTTCTTTGAGTGGTTTACTGCTATACAATCTACTTATAGCTGATCAGTTCTTGGTGCAATGGCCCCCGCTGCAGAAAAAGCATCCTCTTGTGCTTCTACATTGTTGAACTGGTTAGTGGTAGTAGTGAAGCTCGTTCATGATCTGTTAGTGCTCTATCTGCATCTGTTACCTTTGTATCTTTCAATTCTTGATCTGTTAGTTCTCGATCTATTAGTAACCAACTTGTATTAGTTGTGAGCACTGAATAGTAGTGATAATGCTGGACTACAAACTTGTATCAGACTTCAAGTAATAAACTTGATAAATGGACTACAAATATAATGTGCAGGTGATGTATTTGTGGATGTATTATATATTTGTGAATTATTGTGCTGTGAAAATTGAGATATTGTAATTATTTTTTTTAATTTAGAAAAACATATCACAGCCGGTTCAAACCGGCTGTGAAAATGGGCATCAAAACCGGCTGTGAAAATCGATTTTCACAGCCGGTTGGTAGCAAAAACCGGCTGTGAAAATCTGTGAAAATCGATTTTCACAGCCGGTTAAAAACCGACTGTGAAAAAGGGATTATCAGCGCCACTTAATCAGCGCCACTTTTCAAAACCGGCTGTGATGTGGGCAACCGAACCGCCTGTGATGCTCTTGCTGTAGTAGTGCGTTTCTACAAATTTCATTCTATACTGATTCTTTCACCGTTTCTACAAATTTCATTCTACAGATTGGCTCTCGCTTGCTTGGACTCTTGATATGCATATTTCTCCAGATCGGCAGTGACCTCTGAGGAATTGTCCAGGGTTGATACCTTTTGTTTCTCCCGTAAACAGAGTGACAGCTAGCCGGTATAAAAAACCGACACAGAGAAATTCTTGAAATTCGACAAATATATTTTGCTATACTTTCCAGCAAAGGTAATGACGGTTACCCAAGGTCAGCTTTATGATCCATTGATGGATTTTTATCTCGAAGGTCAGATTTTGTTCGTAAATTGTTTCGAGCAGTCCCACCAAGTGACTCTTAGTTGATATATGGTGCGGAGGTCAGCTTTTCTCGATCTCCAACATTTTTTATAGCAGTTGGTTATTTGGTGTTGAGGCCCTAAACAGTGTGCGCAACAAACTATCTATATATGAAAACTTGATACCAAGTTTTGGAGTCAGACTCGGTGGTGGTGTCTGCATATCTGTCTATATATATCATCCTTATATCAATCTGTATATATATCCTAATTTTTATATATCCATTATGCAAAAGAGTTTCCAATATCCAGACTTGTATATTCATCTAGCTAGGACAATGAATGAAGGCCAACAGGTCAACCTCTACAACCATCAAACACATTGACTCTTCCTATAACTGTATTAGGTACATAGAACATTCCTCCATTACACCATGATGTTCAGCAAGAAACTAGTGGTCGCCGTCTTCACCTTAGCCTTGGTCTTTATATCTTGTTGTAAGTTCAGATCGAATCAAAATTTTCTGAAAACTTATCGGATGCGATTGCATGAAATTAATCATCAAGGTCTCTCAGAAAACAAAATTGTTGATTGTGGTTACATGTAGGCGCCGATGCACAACCGGGATACGGCGAAAAGAAGGAAGGTGGACTCATTTGCTTCCAGGACTGGATGTGCAAGGCCTACTGGCGCCTTGGCCTACGGTGGCACGGCGGAGGGCTACACAGGTGCCTATTGCGCCAAGAAGCTGCAGCAGCGGCATGGCTGCCTTCCAAAGGCCTCCACATGCGTATGTACGACTAGATGCTTGGCCTGCCGTCAGACTGCATATGCACCGAGCCAAGTGGGGAAGTTGTGCACTGTTATGGTAGAGGCGTAGAGCTAGTCTAGATTTTCCATGAACAAATTATTACAACATGCATGGGCTGCCTTAAGCTGCAATATCAAACATCCCATGATGCAAATTTGAAGCAAGTGAAAGAAATGAGAGGCCATGATTTTTAGCCTTAATGGAAGATGTTACGAAGCCCAAATTCTATGCTAAATCTCCATTAGGGCTTGTTCGGCTAATCCCCTAAAGAGGATTAGAGAAGATTAGATCACTTGGGTCTTAATATTCGCTTAAACTTGGATTGAAACGGTTTGGAGGGACCAGAGACGATGAGTTCTTAATAAATTTTTCAAGTTCAATCAGTTTTCCTCTCTACTTTAACCCCACTATAATCATCAATTGATCTCTCCGTGCGCACGTGTGGACTGCTGTGCAGGCCCAGCAACCGACAGCAGGACATGCCTTCATGTGCAGGACCGCGCCAAACGCACGTACACACAAATCACTGTATGTAGTGGTGTGGTGCGAAGCTTCCTACGAAACTTTGTGTTGTCTTGTAGTATCTCCCGGATTACACTAAGGATCGAGTTGTGCCTAACGGCAGGTTCCGCAT
>CM014277.1:58627069-58665415 GCA_004135705.1 Alloteropsis semialata
TGCGAGGTGGAAACCCTGCGATGATGCTACATACGTGCCGCAATCAGAGAAAGAAATGCTATGGGCCAGTCTGCAAGAACATTTCGCGGTGCCTCAAGGTTCAGAGGCAAGAGTCAAAAATTGGGCTCTAAAGACGATGTGTACTGCATTTCAAACATGGAAGAAAAACATGTACAAGAAATATGCCGAGAAGAACCTGACACCCAACTTTGATGATTACCCAAAGCTGAGGGGTCATTGGGATTCTTTCGTGCAGTACAGGCGGTCGGAGTTAGGTAAAAAGAACTCGCGACAGAATAGGATCAATGCCGCGAAGAAAAGATACTTCCACTCTCTTGGACCAACTGGCTATAAGAAGAAAATTCCTATCTGGGACAAGATGGAAGAAGATTTGGTTGCCAGGGGAATCACGCCGGCGACAATGCATTGGCCCGAGCGATCAAGGCATTGGTACTACGCTCATGGTGGCACTCTGGATCTTTCAGATGGGTCGCTTGTATACAGCGATGAGGTAAAAGAGACGGCCGCTGCTATCCTTAAGGTCATTCAAGAGACAGCCGATGGGACATTCGTTCCCGACAGAGAAAACGACGAGCTAACAAGGGCTCTGGGGAACCTCGAACATCCCGGACGAGCTAGAGGTGTCGGCGTAGTCCCGTGGAAGGCTGCATTCCCTGCGGACAGTGACACATACAGGAGTCGAAGCCGCTCCAAGGCCGCACAAGAGAGAAGAGTGGAGAACTTGGAAAGAGAGCTTCGGGAGACAAAGGCCGGCATCCCAGAGATGGTGTCTAGACAGCTACAGACATTGCTGAGCCAAGGGCAGACGGTGCCAGGAATAGTACCAGCTGGTGGATCAGCTGATGGTGTTAGCCCGCCCTCCCAACGTCGCAGCAGTGTTGCTTCTACAGAGCTCCCACCTGCCGATGCCGGGGACGACAGTGCTCGCTATCCAGTGGACGAAATCACTCTGCGTACGCCATGTGAGCTTCATATACCAAGCCGGAACTTATCCACTAAGGTGGCTTACGGTATGGCTTATCCGGTGGAGCAAGGGCAGACCATTCATGGGGCACAGATTCCAAGCGGCTACTGCAAGGTGGGGGTCGAGCAGATTTGTGAAGGATATGATGAATTGGAGCTCGACATCCCAGGTGGCGACGAAGAAAAGACGTTAGCGGATGCTGCCACGGCAGTATCATTCTATGGAAGAAGCGTTACGTCAAATTTCGCAGTCAAGGGCCGTCAGCTACTCCACCCAGGGATCCCCGCAGCCACCGTCACCTTCAAGAAGGGCCGAGGATGACCCAGAGCTGCCACCTCCAGGTAGGGTTGCAGTACCGTTTTCGTTTTCTACATTTGCATAATTTGCAATACCGTTTTCGACCGTTTCCGATCGTTTTCATCCCCACCTCCAGGTCAGGATGATGCCGGCTCACACAGGTCTCCTACTCCACCAGCACGGCATCCCCCAAAGCGCCAAGCTCCGCCCCCACGGCGGACTACTCGCCAGAAGCGCCAAACGGTGGAGAAAGAGCCTACCGACGAAGAAAGGTTGGCCGCCATAAGGAAAAAAAGAGCCTACGACCAAACTGACGAGGAAACTGCTTTGGTGGTCGCAGCCCAGGTCAAAGAGCATTTCAAACCAAAAGAGCCAGAGAAGCCGGTGCCCATAGATCCGACAGCGAAGGCATTTTTCAAAAAAATGAGCGCGGCGAATCAGAAGAGATTCTTGCCCTCCGACTACGACCGCCAGCTTGCAAAGTCTTATGAGAAGCAGAAACAACAAGCCAGCGGTGGATCCTCGGTGAAGAAGGCGGCCAGTCCTAAGAAAAAACAAGTCGGTCAGAGCTCGGCTAGGAGGACACAAGGGCAACAGGAATATGACGAGGAACAGCTTGCGTTGTTGTGCCAGCAAACAGGCCTCTCAGCGGCAGAACTTTTATCGGGCACGGGCGAAATTCCTGTGGCAGCACCAGTGGAAATTTGGACATTTGAATATGGCAAACCAATGGTGCCCCCAGATTCTTTGAAGTCCCTAACCACTCAAGCATTCCGATTTCATGAGTGGTACATGAAGGCGTCCAGAAAGGGTAGACAGATGCTCAATGTTTTGATAAAAGACCGTGATTACTTCCGTGGGCATGAGCTCTTGATTTTGGATTTCAAGGATGTCTATGATTTGTACCGTCAAGATGCCATAGATCTCTCATTGATGAGCTGCTGGGTTGTGTAAGTTTCTTTCACTGATCTATTCTCGCAATACTTGCTTTCCGATGGGTAATTTTAAACAATAACAATCTATTCTTGTCATGTAGGATGGAGATCCATACATGCCGTGAAAAATCTTATGATGATGTCGGCTTCATGGATCCATTGATGGTAAATGAGAGAAATGTACAGAAACAGCCGCTGGAGACGGTGGACAACATATACCTGTACCTGGAGAAACAAAGAAGCAAGAATTACATTCTTTTGCCATACAATTTCCAGTGAGTACTTCTCTCTATGTATGTATAACTTTAAGACTTTGTTCTCAATACTTGTGCATGTATTTATATATATATATATACAGCTTCCACTGGATACTGCTTGTGATAATCATAAATGAAGGTAAAATTATTGTGCTGGACTCACTGCGGAAACCACAAGAGGATTACCAAGCAGTTTTAGACTTGATTGACATGGCATGGACACGTTTCCGTGCGCAACAAAAAGGAAATTTCAAACAAAAACTGCATCTGAGGACGGACTTTCCGGTACGTGGCTGGTGTACCCGCATATCTCGTAAAATCACTCTAATATATAGTTGTTACGTCTAACTTTATTCTTCTCCACTATCAGTGTGCCAGACAGGAACCAGGGACGAATCTATGCGGATACTACGTCTGCCAGTGGATGCATACCTTTGTTTCTCCCAAAAAAGTGACTCAAGCAGAACTCATGGTATGAATTAGATTATTAGTGTATATAGAAATTAGATTATTAGTGTATATGGAAAATAGATTATTAGTGTATATGGAAATTATATTATTAGTATGGAAATATTAGTGTCTATGGAAATTAGATTATTAGTGTATATGAAAATTAGATTATTAGTGTATATTGAAATAAGATTATTAGTGTATATGGAAATTAGGTTATTAGTGTATATGGAAATTAGATTATTAGTGTATATGGAAATAAGATTATTAGTGTATATGGAAATTAGATTATTAGTGTATATGGACATTAGATTATTAGTGTATATGGAAATATGATTATTAGTGTATATTTATTATGATTATTACTTGAAATGATTATTGTTTAGAAATGATATTAGTTATTGTTTTGAAATGATTATTAGTTATTGTTTAGAAATGAATGTGTTAGGATATTTTATAATTACATGCAAAATTTATTTATTATATGAATGAATGATTATTAGTTACTTGTTTAGAAATGATTAAATGCAAAATTTATTTATTATATGAATGAATGTTGTCATTTGTGATTAATGCAGAGGATGTTTTACCATGAAGTGCTCCCAATGAGAGAAAAAGCAAGAGCTATTGCGGACCAACTATTTGGATTCATTATGGACCAAGTTATAAGTCCACTGGGAGAGTACCACCATGACGGAACCGAAATCGCTCAATTGGACTCCCTTTCTGCTCCTTCTTCCAGTTCAGCTCATCAATTGTAAATAACTTTTAAATGCTCTAACTTTTGTATTGGCCGATCTCAAATGTTTATATGTAAATGTTCGAAAAAAATGCAATCAAAGTCGGGTCAAAATCAATTGACAATTGCGACGACTTCAATCTTATTGCGTGAAAGATCGTGTACGACATATGACATATGACGAGCAGACACGTAGACGCGTAGATTTGTATATAACTAACCCAAATATCAAACATTTAAAAAAAATAACAAAAGAGCCTTTGGTACCGGTTGGTAACACCAACCGGTACCAAAGGCCCTCCCCCGCATGCCTACGCGGGGGGGTCCTTTGGTACCGGTTGGTGTTACCAACCGGTACCAAAGCCCCCTTTGGTACCGGGTCTGGACCCGGTACCAAAGGCCGCCCCCCTTTAGTCACGGTGTCGCGGTACCGGTTCCAGAACCGGTACCTATGAGGGTTACGAACCGTGACCGATCGACCGTTCTCTGGTAGTGTATATATCCTTATATCAACATGTATATCTTAATATTTATAAATCCATTATGCAAAAGAGTTTCCAATATCCGGATTTGTATATTCATCTAGCTAGGACAATGAATGAAGGCCAACCTCTACAACAATCAATCAAACGCATGACTCTTCCTATAACTGTATTAGGTACATAGAACACTCCTCCATTACACCATGGTGTTCAACAAGAAACTAGTGGTCGCCGTCTTCACCTTAGCCTTGGTCTTCATATCCTGTCGTAAGTTCCGGTCGAATCAAAATTTCCTGAGAACTTATCGGATGTGATTGCATGAAATTAATCATTGTGGTCTCTAAGAAAACATGTTTGTTGATTGTGGTTACATGTAGGCGCCGATGCACAACCAGGATACCGCAAAAAGAAGGAAGGCGGACTCATTTGCTTTCCGGACTACTGGATGTGCAAGGCCTACTGGCGCCTTGGCCTACAATGGCATGGCGGAGGGCTACACTGGTGTCTGTTGCGCCAATATGCTGCTGCAGCCGCACGGCTGCCTTCCAAAGGCCTCCACATGCGTATGGGTGGCCCGCTGTCAGACTCATATGCAGTGAGCCAAGTGAAGAAGTCGTGCACTCTAACCACTGTTACGGTAGAGGAGTAGAGCTAGACGTTCCATGAACGATTTATTACAACGTGGACTGCCTTAAGCTGCAATATTACCACACATCCCATGACGCAAATTTGAAGCATGTGAAAGAAATGAGAGGCCATGATTTTTAGCCCTAATGGAAGATGTTATTAAGCCCAAAAATTCTATGCTAAATCTCCATTAGGGCTAGCTTTTTTGGGTAATCTCCTAAAGAGGATTAGAGGAGATTAAATCCCTTGGGTCTTAATATTCTCTTAATCTCGGATTCAACCGGGTTGGAGGGACCAGAGAGGATGAGGTCTTAATAAATTTAGCAAGTTCAATCAGTTGTCCTCTCTACTAATTATTAACCCCACTATAATCATCAATTGATCTCTCGGTGTGCCCAGTATGGACTGCTGTGCAAGCCCAGCAACCGGCAGCAGGACATGCCTTCATGTGCAGGACTGCGCCAAACGCACGTACACACAGATCATTGTATGTAGGGGTGTGTTGCGAAGCTTCCTCTATGACACTTTGCGTTGTCTTGTAGTATCTTTCAGATCACACTATGGATTGAGCAGCGCCTGACAACAGGTTCCACACTATCTATGGATTGCACGCATGTGCCGCTAAAATGAAGTAGCGGAAAAAAAAATAAACTAGGTAGCATTGGTACAGAGAGAGAGAGAGAGAGAGAGAGACCGTGTAACCAATGAAAAAGGCTCTTGGACACTATTCCTATCTGGCTTCCAGATCACAGGGAACAACTTGGCTTCTAAATGCTTTAAGATTTTGTGCGGTCATTAAGGGTTGCATGATCGTCTTCTTCCTCCTCTAACCATTTGTCTCTCGCTCGCTCATCATAGCTCACTTGGCTGTCGGCCGGGAGGGAAGGGAGGTGAGCGGGGGTGGCTCGGCGGTCAGGGCGCTGCCGGCCGTTGGTGGTGGTTGAGATAGCGATGTGTTAGGATTAAGGTTCAGGGTTGCTAGGATGGGGGCTCCAATTGCCATCGGTTAAAGAGGAGGAGGCGGGGGCGGAGGCCCGGCCGTGGTGGTAGTTCAGCCGGCGACAGAGAGGAGAGGTGGGGGCGGAGGCCCGGTGGAGCTGATGATTCAGCCAGTAGCAGAGAGAAGAGGAGGTGGGGGTCGACGCGGAGGCCCAACGGCAGTGTTGGTTAAGCCAGCAGCAAATTGAAGAGCAGGTGGGGGTGGCTCAAAGGCCCGACAGTGGTGGTGGTTCAGCTGGTAGTAGAGGGCCGGGCGGGGTTGAACCCTAGTGGGCAGTGGCCGGCTAGGGGAGTAGGAGGGCCGGATTAGAAAGGACAGAGGGTAGCGATGAGTGGTGGGCGGGCGGTGCGGCGGCTCTAGACACTGGCCGGGTATCAGTGGAGGAGGCAGGGAACAAGAAGGTGGAGACGAGGAAGAAGAAGAACGGGATGGGCCTGAAGTTATCTTCCTTATCTAGCTCGCAGAAGCTAATCAAAGCCCCATATTGGATCAATGTAGGTCAAAAAATGTGGATTGTGAAGTGTGGTACGCTGTTTGATAAATATTTTAATAAGATGGAGAAGAGATTGTTCCCACATTCTGAAACAGAATGAAATTACTAAAATGTGTAGATTGTGAAACACGATTTGCTACTTGAGAAACATTTTCATTAACAAGACGAAAAGAAAATTGTTTCCGCATTTCGAAACAGAATGATACGATCGAGTAATGTGGTATCATATCATACCATGCGATCCGGTGACATAACCCGTACCTATTAGAACGACATCTCTTGCTGGTTTTTCTCCTGGCCAAACTTTGATTAGGCTGGACACCACATGAGTAGCCCAGGCCGTAAGGGTGCCTTCCAAAAACCTCTACATGCATGTGTATGTACCGATTAGATGTGTGGCCCGCCATCCTTGGACTGCATATGTACTGAGGCAAGGAGCCAAATGGAGAAGAAAATGTGAACTATTAGGCGTAGAGCTAGATGTAACATGAACGATTTATTACAATGTTGGCTGCCTTAAGCTGCAATATAACAACATCCCATGATGCAAATTTGAAGCACGTGAAAGAAATGAGAAGCCATGATTAGCCTCAATGGAAGATGTTATGGGTCCCAAATTCTGTGATAAATCTCTATTTTTTAGAAAATGGAAATATATCCGGCCTTTGCGGCAAACGCACACAGCCAATTCTTACAAGATCTTCAGCTCAAAAGCCGATCATAAAAAAATGCATAAAGGGAGAAAGAATACACATGAAGAGAAAATAATCACAAGCAAAGTTTAATATTGCTTATCCATCCATTCTAAGAAGAAATATCCAAAGCCTTCATTGCTTTGCTCGTCGAATGGACGGTCTCGTGTGTGTCCTCATGCTACGTTGATAAATCACAGCTAATATATTTCCTCCAAAAGGTAGCCTCCAAAGCGATGTAGTCCCTGTCCATTAGGGCTTGTTCGGCTAATCCCCTAGACAGGATTAGAGAAGACTAAATCCCTTGGGTCTTATTCGCTTGATGATCTTAGGACTGAAGGGGGGAGGGGGGTTTAGGGAAGGACTTAAGAGGGTTGGGGGGGACCAAAGAGGATAAGTTCTTAATGAATTTAGCTAGCTCAATCAGTCGTCTTATCTACTAATTAGCCCCACTGTAATCATCAATTGATCTCTCGGTGCACACGTGTGGGTGTGGGCTGTGCTATGCAGACCCAGTAACCGACAACAGGACAGCCTTCATCTGCAGGACCAGACTGCGCCAAAGTGCCAAACGCACATAGTCACATATCCATCAAACGTAGTGGTTGCGGTACGAAGCTTCCTCTACATTGCGAATTTGTGACACTTCTTATCTCTCGGATCCCACAAAGGATCGAGCTGCACCTAAACACTTCATGCTCTATCACCCCCCACTCATGTGCCGCCGAAAGGAACTTGCAGAGTGCCGAGAGAGAGTATTGCTAGTTATCAATGTAACAAGACTCCGAGACCTATGTAGGTTAAGAAATACGGAAGGTGAAATGCGAAACGCTACTTGAGAAATGTTTCAACGAGACGGCGTTCTGAAATGGGAACGATATTATTAGAACGTGTGGATCGTGAAACGTGATGCGAAATATTTTTTACTAACAAGACGAAAAGAAGATTGTTCCCGCGTCTCGAAATAAGGAATGGCACGAGGGATGTTGTGCCATCGTACCATGAACCGGTGACATAGCCCGCGGGGTCTCTTGCTGTTTTTCCTCAACCCGGCCGGCCGCGTGGGCTCGATTTGAGCAGCCTAGCCCCGCGTGCTAGCTTCTCCACCTTCACACGTCCTCTTTGACTTGCTTTGGACCCCGCAGCGCGTGCGCACGGCCAATCTTGGTCGCCTCGAACCGCGCGACCGGCGCGAGCGTTGTTCATCTGCGGCGCCGCTCGCCGGGGCAGAGTGCATGCTGGCGGACTGCAGCCAGCGCTGGCCACGAGACTCTGTGTTCCAGAGTCTCGGCATGCTCGCCGATCATTCGCTCGGTGCATCCACCACGCCGGAGGACTGATATATCTACGTCCGTCCGCCGCCGTCGGCATGTGCTTGTCGGGATCCGCACGTCGTCGGTGAACTTGCCATTCATTTCTTGGCAGCACTGGCCGACCGGCCCCCGCATTGCGAGCGTGCTACTGGTACGCTTCATCTGGTTCCCGGCAGGACGGCCCACTCTCTGCAGCTGCTAGATGCCACGTACTGCTACTGGCAAGACGTGACACTAGCTAGTACCGGTGGTACGTAGCATCTCTCCGATTTGGGTTAGGAACGTCGATACGGTAGCACAGGGATAGTCATCGCCCTCTGCTACTTTTTGATGTTTGACCATTCGTTTTATTTAAATAAATTATGCGAATATATAAAAAATAATAATTAAAGTATCTTTGATGATAAATCAAATTATAAATAAAATAAATAATATTAACATAATTTTTGAACAAGACGAACGGTCAAACATTGTAAATGAAAGTCAATGGTAACGGGTAATTTGGAACGGGGGCATCCTTAGGCCAATCTGGGTTTTTATTTTAATGTGCCTGTCGGGTGTAGATTCGGGCATGTGAACCACGTGCTACCTGCAACGAACGTCAGTGCACTACTGTAGTACGTACTATTGGCTAACTAGTTGTTGGTCAACTAGATTGTTTACAGGGTAATTAAGGGGATCCAATGCAACGACCTTCCACCGATAAGGATTTGACCTGCAAGTACGCAGTGCGTGGCTCCCGATTTCACAAGCATATCCTAGCTTAACCTCCTGCGAAATGCATGCATAACCTGAGAACACTTTTTGTTTGAGTTTGACACACTTCCTCGTATGTTGAAGTTCTGAGATTTGGTTCAGACTTTTTACAAAATCTCTCTACTTAAAGTTCTGCTTTAATATCCAAGTAAAATTTCGCGGTTGTAGGCATAGCGTGATCAACAACGCTACGCAAGGTGGAATTCTACCGGGGCTGCGATGACTCGTGCAAGGGTTTACATCAGTAATGGCTACACAGATGGCAATGCCATCAAGATCACCCCTGGCGCAAATGATTCACAATATGCGTACTAGAGGAGGAGTCTACATCGGAGAAGTCGACCTCATCGTGGTAGTACGGGATGGAAATGCTCAACTAGTAAGTGCGGTTTGGCATGAATACAAGCATAAATATACCACTAAGGAAGTTCTTTGTGTTTGTGTCCCTTAGGGTGAATCCAAAATATGCACATAGTTTGCTATATTGGTATTGAACCCATGTAACAAACAAAAACCATGTATGGTTGTATGTCATTATAACTTAAGCACTGCGCCAAGAAGGATGAATACCAAGCAGACTTTACAATGATAAACCAAAGGGTAAAGTTCTATTTTTGGCAATCCAACTATCAACTCGGTTTGGTTTTAACCATCAGACCGCAAAACCAAGAATCTTTGACCCTAGAACTCTGAAAACCGTTCATATTTGGCCATCCGGTTGTTTTGGAGAGTAGTTTTGCTTATATGGACAACACGTGGAGGTGGGGCCCGTATGTCGGGACCCTCACTCTTCGCGCACAGGCCTCTTCTGGGTTTCGATAAACAGCGAGTAAAGACCTGTTTTAGTCCCGGTTGCAAAATCAGAATTAAAATGTCCCACCAAACCCAGGCTAATTAAGGGTTCTCCAGTAGTGAAGAGTGATTGGTTGTCTATGTGAGCAATGCAAAAGATACGCACTTGTTCTGGTTCGGTGGATATATACAGGCCCACTGTGTAGCATCACTTGTATCCTCGTGTGCAACCGTACAAACATATGCGCATGGACCAGTGCATCCGTCATCGCAAATCAAACACCATTGTGCCTCCGTGAAACCGTATTTGAGGAAACTGATGCATCTTCCGTGACTCTTTGTTTTTCCGTTGGAAGCACACGTACACATTTGCCTATTATCCGCGCGGCCTGCTGTCAACTTGGATACGTACGTGCACGACATGAAAAATAATAAGCAGGGATGAAAATAGGGCAGATCGATCCATTGGGTAGTTGGTCCGACCCTAAAAAGCAAGGCCAATAGACCACGTGGATCGGTCTCAAATAGCAAAGTGTCCATAGAAGCTAGAACAAACTGACCAAATGAGTAAAGTAGTGCCGACCCAAAACCTTAAACTTGTGCTTTAAAATACTAGCTATATATTAATATAATTTTGTATCTCTTATATATCTAAAAGTACTTGTATAAATATAGCCTAAAAATATATAGGGCCAGTCTATATTGTTCATTTGGCTATTGAGACCATAGTTAACATTGCAATTGGGTCGACCCTCAGACCATTGGGCCGGATCAAGGACGAGGCCGGAGCGACCCATTCCCCTGACGACAGCACACATGTCTCTCAGTCGATCTCGCCAAATGATCGAGGCACGCGCTGGCCACGCGTACGTGCGTGCATGCGTGCATGTGCGGCCGAAACTAGCGAGCGAGGACACACTGGTCACTCTGTCTACGATAAACGACTGCTAGCTACGAGGAAGCTGCACAAGTGCCTTATTTTGGTTTGGCCGACCGTGCGCCGCTTCATTTTGGCCGGACGTGAGAAGACAAACCCCACGAGCTGAGCTGAGGTGGTGCTCCCGCTTCATTCGGCACGTACGTCATTGACTCCCTTAATTTGGACCGCGGCGTATATGTCGGACTGGTATACTAGCTAGAGATGGATTTGAATGTCCAAACACCTAAATTATCTGTATTTGTTTTCGACTAAAATATCAATATAGATATCCATATTCGTATCCGATTTTAATATGAATGTGAAATGAAAATATCCGAATTCGCTTTTCATCATTTTTCTCTATCCGAATGTGGATATCCATATTCGTATCCATATGAAATATCAATATGGATATCCATATTCGTATCCGATTTTAATATGAATGTATCTATCCGAATGTGAATTCATATTTGAACTATTCGTTTTCTATTCATATTCGATAAGAATGGGCAAGATTCGCATTCGTATTCGTATCCGACAAGATTCATATTCGATCCGTATTCAAATTAAAATATGATAAAAAGGTAATATCCAGATTCGATTCCATACGTATTCGATCCGAATCCATCCCTAATACTAGCACGCTAGCAAGGGAGACCTGTCAGGATGTGCTTGATCTCGAACCAGTCCGTACGTATACGTGGCAGCCGCAAACGCACGTGCACACACCGGCGCGAAGGTTCCTCCTCCTCCCGTATGGAAGCTAGCTTCAGATGCTCCGAACGAACGTCTTCAGGGGTGTAAGTGGGTGAAAAAATTTTGGTGAAAAATTTTGCAAGGGAATCTTACCATTTAGGAGTACTAAATGTAGACTAATAATAAAACTAATTATAGATCTCGTCTGGAATCGCGAGACGAATCTAATGATGGTAATTAATCCATGATTAGTGAATGTTTAGCGGATGGTTACTGTAGCATCACTGTTGCAAATCATGGCCTAATTAGGCTCATTAGATTCGTCTCGAAAAGTTACCTGGAGTTATGGAATGGGTTTTATCATTAACACATATTTACTACTCCATGCATGTAAAATTATCTTAGAAAAAATTTTAGTGAAAAGTTTTCTGGGGAATTGAACACCCCCTCAGTGAAGTAGCCATTCATTTCTCATCTGATCTGGGCTTCTCGTGCATGCGCTGTCGGGTCCTTCCAGATTCGGCGCATGTATGTATAGCAGCGTGAAGCACGCGCGCGAAATGCATCCGTAACCCGCCCGAGATCGGTTAACCCGGCCGGCCGCGCGACAGGATTACAGGCAAACGTGCGCCCAGATCTCTGCTGCATGGGTCGGCACGGCACTGACCTGCCGACGCGCGGCTCTGCTTCACCGCGTGTTTTCTAGGCACACTGGCCGATCTGATCCATCTGTGCGTGCGTGCATGCATTCGTGCAATACGGTCCGTGCGCCACCGCCACCGCTCGCCTTGCCGGCAGTAAATCTCATGGCACCACCACTCGCCGGCCGGCGGCCTTACACGGTGCCGTGGCGCCCTGGTTCCCGGTGGTTGGCCATGATGCGACAGCAGGGACGGAGCCAGTAGATGACATTGATGAGGCGTAATTGCATATAGTGACTCAGGGGTGTTTAGTTTGGAAAGTAAGTTTGTGAAAGAAAGTTTTCAATTCTAAATTGGAGATTAGGAGGACTAAACATGATCTAATTATAAAACTAAATACACGGATGGACGGAAAATCGCGAGACGAATCTATTAAGCCTAATTAATCTGTCATTAGAGATTGTTTACTGTAGCATGACGTTGTCTAATCATGGTCTAATTAGGCTCATTAGATTCGTCTCGCAAAGTTACCGGGGGGTTATGGAATGGGTTTTGTCATTAACACACGTTTAATACTCCATGCATGTAAGATTTCCTTTGATGAATAGTGAAGTTTCACAGTTTCAAAACTTTCACCGGTATCTAGACAGGGCCTCAGTAGAGGGTTAAAATCAAAAATTCCTGCAAATTTCATGGTCAAAAACTGTGTGCATGTAGCATAGGGGGCCTGGGCCCCCTTCCGATGCCCCTGTGTGACATGGCCTGTTCCTGCTCTATACTACTAGCTCAACACCGCTGCTCTCTATTTCAGATCGGGATTATCAAAAAAATATATATTTCAGATCGGGTATATAGACCTGCCTGACTACCTGGGGCTGAGATGGGCTTAATTTGTGATATGCTTTTTGGTCTTGGCCCGACGATGATGCGGCGCGTTTGAAGCACATGCTGCTGGTAGCACTAACGGTGGTCTGGTATATATATGTGCAATTGTGCAAAGCTGCGTGCATTAGTTCATTACGGCATACTCTCTTCGTTCTTAAATATAAGATTTTGTTTTGAATTAAATTAGTTAAACTTTGACCAATTTTGAAAAAAGAAGAATAATATTTATGACATCCGATAAGAACCAATAAAGTTATTATAAAATATATTTTGATACTATATTAATATTTTTCTCTATAAATTCGTTTAAACTTTGAAATTTTTCATTTAGGACAAATTCAGATACCTTTTATTTAAAGACAGGGATAGTATCCACGAGGTTAATTGCTTGACCCCGAACCGGACATGCTAGCTTGCGCCTCTCGAAGAAAATGTTACTCTATCTACACTTAAGAGGCGCATCATTTTATAAAGGACAGTATTAGTTTGCACGTACACGAATCGAACCTGACCATGCCTGCCTTGACGCAGGCCGGGGTCCCTTCCCTAGCTAGCTCGCCGGCTGGCCGGTGGATGGGCGCGCGGGCGCGGCAGACGACGCTTCCCGTGACCAGGCCGCGGTGAAACGCGCCCCGGCCGCCGGCTCCTCGATCACGCGCCGGCGTTGGGGGCTTGGGGCGGCGCGACGATGTGGGTAGTCACTCCAATAGTGCGGCGGAGATCGACGGTTTCGATAAGTCGCGGATTTGGCAACTTGGCCTCACTAATTAACCGTGTGCAAACTGCAAAGCATGTAAGCTATGTAAAACCTGAGGATAAACAAACTATCGATCCGACCCCCAACAGATACACCTAGTACATAGTTAATCGTGTGCGAGTGCAGTATCAACAAATTTAAAACTCCACCTCGACGCCGGGCCGGGCCCCTCTCGCCTCCCGGCCGGTCGGCGCGGCGCGGGTGCCTGGCGCCTCCCGTGACCGCGGGCGCCGCGGTGAAACCGCCCCGCCCGGCGCCCGCGCCCCGGGTAAATGCATGCGCGCGTGGAGTCGCCGGCGCGGCGGCGGGTCGGGCCGCGATGTGGCCACGTCGTCGGCCACCAGGAAGCTAGCTGCCTGCCTGCTCGGAATCTCGAAATCTCGACGGCGGGTGATGAAGTGGCCCACGTCGACGGCCACCACCAAGTGAACTGTTCTGACACAACATGCACGTCCAAGCCTTATTCCCAGTAACATTCCGCTGCCAAATATTTACCGGTACGTATCTGCATCAGCACGCACGTACCGTCCTACGTACGTATGTACGTGACTAGCTATCCCGTATCCTCCGATTTCTGCCAGCACGTACGTACCCAGGCAATTCTACGAACCGCGAGATCGACCACGTTCAGACGGCGGCCCATCCACAAATTAAATGCCCTGACTGCAGGCGAGGCGCCCCTGCGACGTACCGCGTCTACGTACACGTACACGCGCCTCCGTTGTCCCGAGCGCGTACGCGTACGCTATACTCGCCCGACAGCGACGACGTGTACGCTCTCGTCGGTGTCCGGCGGAGAGAGCGACCGGCGCCGGAGAGGGACGCGCACGCGCGGCGGGGCCGCCGGCGCCGTCGTGCGCGGCGCGGCATATCCGGCTTTGCCGAGCACATGCCCGTCGCTGTTGCGGCTCCCGTGGTCCGCGTCGAGGGCTCGATCAGCTCCGCGGTCGCTCTCCGTGCCCGGCCGGGCCCCACCCAATCACAGGATTTGGAAAGGCTCGTGAGAGTCAGTGCTGTGGCGGTGGTTCGCAACGGAAACGTATAGCGACGTGCACGTGTTTTCTCGTTGCCCTGTCGCACGAACGGCCGAGCTCTGCTGCCAGTGGCGGAACCAGCAAATTTTGAAAAGGGGGGCCGACCAAACAATCAATACCTTATACTACCACGCGAAAAAAGTACTATATACATGTGACTAACTTTTTTCAATATTTATGCATACAATTAGTGCCTGTAGCCTACAAAAATCATAAATTTGAAATAGGGTAAAAGTCCATTTACGCATATTTTATAAAGCATATTTTATATAGAGAAAATGCTTCACATACAACTCATTTTTAACATACGAGCTATCTAACCAATGTATCGTAGGTTCTTTATTCTTGTAAAATGACATCTAAAGATATTTGAAATGATGAATGAAACAATCTGTCTCAATGCAAAGTTTCACTTCGCGGTTTCATATGCTAACACATTACTTACATGCTGCATTGAAGTGACAAATTAAGAGTTGATGAAATGTGTGGAGATTAAACGAATTGCTCTTAGTGGAGGTTTCATCTTAGTTTCATAGCATTAATAATTGTGTATATTGGGTTTTGTCACCATGAAACCCAACTCTTATCTCATCATAAATTTTATGCCACATTATTTTATTGCCTATGTGGCATGCCATTTAATGACATTGAAACTCGCATGAAACTTGCATTGAAAAACGTTTGCTATATGCATGCCTATATATCTGCATCATATGCTTGCCAACCTTGCAATTGATTGATGGAAGATCTTGGTCCACTTTGACATATTTATATATCTAGTGTAGCTGCTTTCGGTTATTCAAAAAAAAAGTGTAGCTGCTTTCTTCTCTAGCTTTCTAAGAGCTTCCACTAATTGTAAGGTTTTTTGAGGAACTAGAGCATGCCATCATTCATTTGAATGTTTTTATAAAACAATATTGATATTTACCATATCAATTTTTTTACAAGAACTTAAGTTTTTTTCACTTCGACACGTCTTCCATCAACAAGGGCTAAATAATCCATTCTCATTGGTCCATAGCATGTGGTTCTTTTTCTGGAGACTAGAAAAAAAGTAATTAGCTAATTAGACACAGGCATGCACCACTTTGTATGTGTATTTTGGTGATTGGGTCTACATGGCCTACGAATGAGGATAGCTGAAGACTGGTGAAGTGCAAGGCAGCTGTGCAGATGACATCTCTCTTGGGCTTTGCAATTTATACATGGGATTGAATTTTTTTCACGGAGATAGTGTTGGGGGGGGGGGGCATGCCCCTGCCTGCCCCCCTGGTTCCGCCGTTGTCTGCTGCGATCCATAAGCAACAAATGTGCTTTTGTATACAGCCCGCCGGAAGCAGGAGGGATCATCACCGGCCCATACGGCTTTTGTATACAGCCACCAGCAACTTAAACATTCCTGACAATTTGGCAATGCAAAGGTACACGGCTAGTTTCGGTGTCTAGTTCTGGGATTTATGTGATTTGGAAACATGACATGGAGTCTAATAAAAAAATCCATCATGTATTGGGCTAAAATTATTCCCACGACTAGTCAGACATCTCTCTGTTCTACTCGTGCCATCAAACATCTCATTTTTTGGCATATGGTTCAACGGATATTTTGCAATAATAGTATGTTCTCTTAATATACGTGTGTGTTTCCTTTTCAAGAATATATATATTGTGATGATAATGATACTTTTTTTAGTAACTCATTGTTCTGTAATTGTATAACTAGGGGCATATGCCCCCTCCCCCCATATCGGTGGAGTTTAGAGCGATTGTGTGTAAGGGTGGTGATACTCGATAGAGTTGTAGCGCCAACGGGTTTGAGATGAAGTGGTTGTGTATTGAAACGGTTTCAGAGTCCAACAAACTAAATAGGGAGTGTATGTTGCTCACACGTCTTACACAAGCTGAAGGTGATGTGGCCAATCTAATGTTATTAACAACTCATTGTCGTATAATTGGGCAGCCACGAACTTAACAACACACCTCTCAAAAAAATTAAAATAAGTTCAAAATACTAAGATATATTGTTCTTTTTCTCCTCTCTTTCCAGCTATATTCAAACACCGTGGGTTCAATTTCCAAAGGTATCAAAATTACAAACCAGCATCACCACAAGGCAACAACTATTGCAGTTACAGTTCGTAATAAACTAAATTAATCAATAATTCTTGTTATTTCATTAGGAGTATGGCTTGTTTGGTCGCCATTGGTTTTTGGTTGTGTCCTAAAAGTTTCATATGCTTCCTATTCTGATCTTTGGTATAATAGTGCCTCTTTCAACTAGTGTTTTACATATATTTTTAATTCTCCAAATGGAATAACCAGGAACGCTCCTCCAAATTGCTTCTTTTATCTCTCGTTATCATTTCAGCTACGTGGATGCAAAATGTACCAATTCCACACAAGATCATCACAAGCCAACACCTACTACAGTCACCATTTTATAATAAATAGAATTAATTAATATTATCATTATTGCGGCTAATTACTTGATTAGTCTACAGCCTCCACCTGGCACTTTGACAGGATGCCAAGGAAACACGGAGCCGTAGGGCCCACCTACCAGCAGCTATCCATCAAAACGCCAAAAAAAAAAAGAAAGAGAAAACAAAATGTTTTCCATCACATCGTGCATGCGCCGATCCAAAACAGAGCAAAGCAGAGCATTGCTCTGTTCTCCCTTCGGTCGCAAGACGACGGCGTGCACCACCATGGCGATCGATCAGCACCGGCTGCTGCTCGCGAGGTCGGCGACGAGCTCCTGCACCAGCGCCTCGAACACGGCGGCCTCGACCTCGGCTCCGACGTCCTGGCGCTCGTGCTGCACGTCGGCGGCGGCCAGCTTCGATACCGGGACCTCGGACGCGACGAGCTCGGACACCCGGGCCAGCTCCGCTCTGTGCGTGTCCCAGTACGCGGCGGCGGACTCGTCGTCGCGGCAGTTCTTCGGGCTCGTGCGGTAGCTCCCGCCGCCGTAGTAGTAGTCGTCGTCCTCGTCGCCGTCGGCCGCGGCGTCCTTGAGGAGGTCGTCGGTCTTGGCGAGCAGCTGCGTGAGCAGCGCCGGCGAGTACGCCGCGTCCAGGAGCTCCCGGAACACGTCCATGGCGTGCTTCGACGGGGACAGCTTGCCGTGGACGGGGGAGCTCTCGAACGGGTGGTCCAGCACGGACACGGGGCTGAGCTGCTGCTTCTCGTCGTCGGAGTCGCAATCGGAGGAGTAGCAGCACTCCGCGGCGGCCTCGTGCTCCTTGACGCCGGTGGTCTTGACGGCGTCCAGTCCCAGGTGGCCGGAGCAAGGCGACGGCGCCGGCACCACGGCGGCCGCCATCTTGAACGAGTCGGAGCACTGCAGCGCGGCGGGCTTCCTTGGGGCAGCCGCACTGCTGCCGCGGAGGATCTTGGAGAGCAGGAGCCGGAGGAGCCCGCCGGGCTGCTGCTGCGGCGGCTGCGGCTTCTTCTTCTTCGCCGCCGCCTTGTTCCTCTTGCTGGTGAGCCGCTTGAGCACGGCCGCGGCGTCGTTGCCGGCGGCGGGCCAGCAGAGCGCGGTGTCGTAGCCGTCGAGGAGGCGCGACGAGCACCCTTTCTCGAGGAGGTGCAGGTCCAGGGAGAACGGCTCCTGCTTCTCCTCCAGCAGCTCCGACAGGCGCCGGCCGGACGGCGAGGGCGACAGGCACGCCATTGTTGTTTGCAGAGAGAGGGGTAGAGATCGAGAGGTGTCTGAGGTCGGAGTCCGAGCAATGGGCGAGCGGGAGAGGGGGGGCTGAGGATGAGTGGAGGGTGGGGAGCTTATAATGGAGGGGAGGAGCTTGGAGAGGGAGAAGGGAAGGGCATGGCCAACCAACCTACACAGATGAGACAAGGAGAGGAGCAATGAATGGGGGACAGGGAGGTTGAGAGCAGATTCTTGCAAAGCCTTGTTGTCCTCCTAATCCCTGTCCTGTTATGGGACAACCCTCATTATCTTAATCCTAACCACACATGACTTCAAAACATGTTTCTTAATGTTCTTCTGAGTTGTGTGTTGCATATGCATGCATTTCTTTCATACACACAGGCCATGGCTGAACTGACCTGACCTGACCTGATCTCAATGTTGTCATGTGTGGGTGCGGTTGTGAGAGTGAGTGCATGATGCATGGCGATTTGGAGGGAGGGATATTTTTGGCATGAAAAAGAGGAGGATGCCGAATGCATGCTGAGGGAGTGCTGTCAAATCGTCAGGTGAAACCTGAAAAGGGCTGGGAGGGGATGGGATGAGATGAACAGCAGCAGCAGCGCTTGGTGGTGTTCGGGGGTGTTTAATTCTGCTGAAAAATTTTACAAACAGAATTTTACCATTTAGGAGTACTAAATATAGACTAATAATAAAACTAATTATAGATCTCGTCTGAAAATCGCGAGACGAATCTAATGACGGTAATTAATCTATGATTAGCGGATGGTTACTGTAGCATCACTGTTGCAAATCATGACCTAATTAGACTCATTAGATTTGTCTCGCAAATTTACCCGAGGGTTATGGAATGGGTTTTGTCATTAACACACGTTTACTACTCCATGCATGTAAGATTCTCTTTGGTAAAAAATTTTGCAAAATTGAACACCCCTTCATTCAAGTACACTTCCCAAATATTGAATGAGGCAGTGCCCAGGAGGTGCTGCAGAGGTTTTGGTTTGAATCGCTGATAGCAAGCAGAACAGTTATAGTTTCGGCAGCTTTTGCAGATCACGTCCACAGCGCGGCAGTGGGTGTGTAAGGGCAGGCCCAATGCGCTTTCACAAAAGCAGTGGCTTGAGAAAAGGTTTGCATTCCACTGAGAGCCTGTTTAGTTGGGTAGAATGAAAGCTGCCATTTACTGTAGCAATTGTAAATTGAAGATTAGGAGGACTAAACATGATCTAATTATAAAACTAAATACACGGTTGGACGGGAAATCGCGAGACGAATCTATTAAGCCTAATTAATCCGTCATTAGAGATTGTTTACTGTAGCACGACGTTGTCTAATCATGACCAAATTAGGCTCATTAGATTCGTCTCGAAAAGTTACCGAGGGATTATGGAATGAATTTTGTCATTAACACACGTTTAATACTTCATGCATGAAAGATTCCCTTTGATGAATAGTTGGATGGAACGTTTTTCTGTTTTTTCCTATCCATCTAAACAGGCCCTCATGGTCATGGGTGAGTTGAAGCTGTTATCTCCTCAACGCAAGCAGTAATGTCTGGTCCCATCTCTCTACTGCTGTCTTTCTCGTTTTCTCCTCCTTTTTTTCTGCCACTCTCTTTCTCTCTCCCGAGGCCATAGGAGCTTCTGCAGCTCACACTGTCATATGCAGGGCACCTACTTTTTGACCACGCGGCATCCGAACCTAGCTGGCCTGATGAGGCCACCAGCAAGGATACTGCGTTGGGCCTGCTCTAACTGGGCATTCTCGTAGTGCTCGTTTGACAATTAAAGCAACAGGAAGTGCTTGTATGTGTTTGAAACATCGAGCAACGAGATATCTCTGTGTTAGGCCTTGTTTAATTAGTAGAATTTATGCGAATTTTTTTAGAAAAAATATATTAGGAAACGTGTCGTGTGAGAGGACACGATTTCTAATACATTACTTTTGCTAAACTTTGCAAAAACTTGCACGAATTAAATAGGACCTTAATTTTGGAATGGGATAGATATAATCCGGTCATGGGTCAAGATTGTTCTGATGACTACTATAGAAAAGAACAGCGACCTATTCGGCTTTAGGGCTCTGAAGTGGTCATCGGGGACGAAGGCGCCTCGTGGATGAACAACGAGCAGTCAGGCAGCCAGAGAAGCTTTTTTCCTTTTGCAAAATACAGGCAGACACACACTCACATACTCACTCCTATATCACTGAAAGAACCTATGGCACGTTACCGATAAAAAAAATCCAGAAAAATACGAGCCACTCACACACTCACTCCTATGTCACGTCCTATATCACTGAAAGAATCTATGCGCTTCATTTTTCTTATAGCTGAAAGAATACTGCCAGTTAAATCCTAAAATGAAATCTAGAAAAAATACGAGCCACACACACATTCACTCCTATGGCATATTCTATATCCCCGAAACAACCTATGCACGTCGCCTTTTCTATTGTTAAAAGAATAGTGCTTGTTAAACCCTGAAATAAAATCCAAAAAAATACGAGCCACTCGCACACTCACTCCAATGGCACGTCCTATATCGCTGGAAGAACCTATGCACGTCGCTTGCTAGTTAATAAGTCCTGGAATAAAATCCAGAAAAATATGACTCCTTGCCTTTCTTATCACTAAACAGAATAACGTCGGTTAAATCTTAGAATAAATTCAAAAAATATGAGCCGGGTCAGGGCCTCGAAGGTGGATTGGTTTCTTCACGAGGAACCTAATCGACAAGCCATGCTTAGTTTGTTTAGCAGCAAGAGAAGCAAAGATGATGTCTCTAACGGCCATACTTGCTGGAAAATATTTGGGTATAAAAATAGGAGGTGATGAATTGTGTCTCTCTTTTAAATTTTGGCTAGAAACAAGTTTTCTCTGGCACTACCTTCGTATCGAAATGTTTGTTGACATTGATTTTTTATCACGATTTTGACGATTAATCTTATTTAAAATATTGTGTGTATATCATTTATTTTATTTTTATTTATTTTTTATCATTATTTCTACATTAAGTTTAACTTAACTTTTGTATATTTTCATAAATTTTTTTGAATAAGACAAAATATCAGTCATTTAAAAAAAATCAGTGATGAATATTTCGATAAAAAACAGTAGGTACTATTTAAGATAGGCAATGGCGCGTGGGACCACACTGATCTACTACCACCCCTCGGATGCTCCATGTTGCCACCTCACCGGAAAGCAGACTCCTGAGGTGCTGACCGACCGGCCCGCATCTGCATCACCTCACCACCGCGCGTCTCCAAATCCATCCTAATATCCCCCGGTCTCCCCGCGAGGCTTCATGTCACCTTCATCCTCGCCCCGATCCCCGATCTGCCCCCCACAAGATCCACACACACCTCATCATCAATCATCACCCCATCAGCACATCGCATCCTAATATCCCCCGGTCTCCCCGCGAGGCTTCATGTCACCTTCATCCTCGCCCCGATCCCCGATCTGCCCCCCACAAGATCCACACACACCTCATCATCAATCATCACCCCATCAGCACATCGCATCTGTATACATGTATATATTATATATATAGATATGTAAATTTATACAGGAGTGAGCAAATGTGCACACGCACATCAGCGGCGTGTTTCCAGTTAGCGGAGAGGTGACACATGTCCGCCTCGTACTGCAGCACACGTTCGCTCCCGGAGTCATCCAACTCATGCCCAGTACTCTAATCGCGGCTAATCATGTGTGTTAGCCTCCAAATTTTAATCGTGTGCAAGGTCGAGGGGTTGGTTCGTGGTGGCTGACAGCGCGCGAATCTGCGTGATTGGGCCGCCGATTTTTGTCGCCACGGCGTTGCCGCTGCCGATCGAACCGCCTGCAGGACGGAGCGCGCTGTCCGCCGTGTCCGGGGCGCCGCGGACTCGCACCGCTGTCCGCTTCCCGGCTCGTCTCTCCCAGTCCGTCCAGATGGAGGGCACGCACAGTACGCTCGTGCGTCTACAACTACAATGCGAATATACGATACGATACCATACCATCTCTTCTCTGCTGCTGTGGGTGGTGTACGTGTCCGTCGGGTACGTGCACGTCTGGGGACCGGAGTGGACCGGGTCAAGCAGAAGCAGGACAAAGGTAGCGGCCAACAGCAGCAGGCGCCCTCTCTGTCCCTGTCCCTGCTGTAAAGTCGGGTGCGGACACCGGACAGACAGGGAAGCTGCAGGGGCGCCACGTTGACTGCAGTCGACGGATGCAGGTTCATTGCACAGGATGTGTGTCTTCGGATACAAGCGAGCGCATAATATTTATACACAAGGAGTCGCTTGTAAACATCTCGGTGGGGAACAGCCCAAAGACGAGAGCATCTGGCTCGGCTCACTTGATCAACTGACCACGCGCGGGCCGTGTTTAATTGGTGGCCGAAAAAATTTGCAAAAGGGAATCTTTCTTGCATGGAGTACTAAATGAAGTCTATTTGCAAAACCTCTTCACGGATGAGCGTAACTTTCCGAGACGAATCTAATGAGCCTAATTAATCCATGATTTGCTACAGTGATGCTACAGTAACTATCTTCTAATCATCCTTTAATCATGCGGTCAAAGGCCTCATTAGATTCGTCTCGGAAATTTACTAGAGGTTGTGGAGGTAGTTTTGTAAACTGACATTATTTAATACCCTTAATTATTGGTCAAAGATGCATTTAATACCCTGCAAATTTTTTCGGCCACCAACTAAACACGCCCAGCTCCCCTACCCTCTGGTTGTTACGAACACATGTGAGAAGCTGACATCAGACAGCTGCTGATCGGTGATCCCTGAGCTCTCAGGCATGGCATGGACACCGCCAAGCGAAGGCGCACACACCTGTCGTCGCTGTTACTGATGAGTGCCTGCTGATATGCTACCGCTGGACTTGACAAGATCGAGCGAGAGAGAAATCCAGCACGCGGGCGGCTACGCAAAACCGCGCCACAGAACGCGCAAAAGACTGGGCAACCCGGCATCTGGGGTGGTCTAGAAATGTCCTTTTGAGCAGGTACCCCCTTGTCCAGAGCTGTTGGATCTGCTTCAAGATTCGTGCCGGCTGAATCCAACGGTGTTTGATTAATGACTGCTGTTAACATTATTAGTTAGTGTTTAGGGTTTTTAGGAGTTAAAAATAAGAGATTAAGGTTTAGATTTTAGGTATTAGTGTTTAGGGATTAGGATTTTAGAATTTAGGGGTTAGGGTTTAGGATTTTGGGTTTTAGGATTTAGGATTTTAGGGTTTTAAGGTATAGGGTGGGTACATATGTGTATAAAATCCGCGTTATGGGGTGGTCAAGCAGCGGTCGACACGAACGACTCGGATGTCACGGCACGGCGACCTGGTTCACGCTCGCCGCCTTGCACTGCGCCACCGCCACGAGAGCCTTGGTCTTGGCCAGCAGCCGCGACACCTGCTCCTCCCGCCGCGACATCTCCCGCCCCACGTCCGCCTGCTCCCGAGCCGCCGCCGCCGCTGCAGCAGCCCACTCCTCCTCGGCCTTCCTCCTCTTCCGCTTCTCCGCGTCGAGCTCCTCGACCATCTCCCGGTTCTCCGCGGCGAGGCGCGCGGCCTCCCGCCTGGACCCGGCGAGCTTCTCCTCGAGCGCGCCGCACCTCGCCCTCCACTGCCCCATCTCCATCTCCAGATCCCGCGCCAGGGCCGACCTCTCCTCGCCGAGCGCGGCGCACCTCGCCATCGCCTCCTCGAGCCGCGCCCGAGCCTCGGCGGCGAGGCGGGCGCCTTCCCGCCTGGCCCTCGACGCCTCCAGCTGCAGGCACGAGTTCTCCTCGCACAGCAGGTTGTTCTCCTCCTCCGCCGCCTGCCGCTCCGCGCGGCAGTCCTTCTCCGGCCTCGGGCACCTCGCGCCGAGCTCCTGCTTCTCGGCGGCGGCGCGGCAGGCCTCCTCCTTGGACCTCGAGAGCTCCTCCCTCAGCAGGGCCAGCTCGGCCTCTAGCGCCTGCTGCCCAGCGCTGCAGTCTTTCCCCGGCCTCGCGCACCTCGCGCCGAGATCCCTGAGCAGCTCCTGCTTCTCGGCGGCGGCGCGGCATGCCTCCTCCTTGGACCTCGTTCGCTCCTGCAGCAGGAGCGAGCTCTCGTTCCGCAGCAGGGCCAGTTCCGTCTCGAGCGCCTGCCGGTCCGAGATGCAGTTCTGCTCCGGCCTCTGGCACCTCGTATCAGTAGGCTCCTCTGATGGCGCAGCCTGCGAGCAGGGTACAAGAAAAAATAACAACGCTCAAAAAACAAAACAGAGAGATTCTAGCTGGTCAACTGATGATTACTCTGAATAAGAGTAAATTCGAACTGCATGTAGAAGGGTGATGAAATACAATGTGCTAGCTACAAAACAATCCTACCCTGTCCTAATGTTTGCTTCTTTCTTTGAAGGCAATGGTATTGTACCTCTTGGAAGAAAAAGAGAAACAGAGAAAAACTTCATAGTTCTTTCCTTGTCAGCCTCAGATTATATCGAGCAATGAAGCAAGAAAATGGAATTCGGTTATAGTCATGGTTGCCACAATGGAGTAATATGTTCCGATTGCAATCTTAAAGTAACTCTTGGAACATGTGTAGAGTTTAGGAAAATAGCAGCGGTTACAGTCCTGATGAATTCACAAAGTTTGAAATGGTACCACTGGAGTATGAATGGCATGGGTTATAGAATTTTTTTTTATTATTTAATCCTTTTTAAACTAAAATATTATAAATAACACCCGCCCAACTAGTATTCCAAGTTCTGACCCTTTTGGTCACGCCAAAGGCTTTGGCGTGACAAATAGGCCTGTCACACCAAAGCGTTTGGCTTGACTGCCCTGCCACGCTGGCAATGCGCGTGAGGCGCCGGAAGAAGGGCTTTTGTATACAGCCATCAGCCGGTTAAACATTCCTGACAATTTGGCGATGCAAAGGCACTCGGTTGGTTTCGGTGTCTAGTTCTGGGATTTATGTGATTTGGAAACATGACATGGAGTCTAATAAAAAAATCCATCATGTATTGGGCTAAAATTATTCCCACGACTAGTCAGACATCTCTCTGTTCTACTCGTGCCATCAAACATCTCATTTTTTGGCATATGGTTCAACGAATATTTTGCAATAATAGTATGTTCTCTTAATATACGTGTGTGTTTCCTTTTTAAGAATATATATTGTGATGATAATGATACTTTTTTTAGTAACTCATTGTTCTGTAATTGTATAACTAGGGGCATATGCCCCCTCCCCCCATATCGGTGGAGTTTAGAGCGATTGTGTGTAAGGGTGGTGATACTTGATAGAGTTGTAGCGCCAACGGGTTTGAGATGAAGTGGTTGTGTATTGAAACTATTTCAAAGTCCAATAAACCAAATAGGGAGTGTATGTTGCTCACGCGCCTTACACAAGCTGAAGGTGATGTGGCCAATCTAATGTTATTAACAACTCATTGTCGTATAATTGGACAACCACGAACTTAACAACACACCTCTCAAAAAAATTAAAAGAAGTTCAAAATACTAAGATATATTGTTCTTTTTCTCCTCTCTTTCCAGCTATATTCAAGCACCGTGGGTTCAATTTCCAAAAGTATCAAAATTACAAACCAGCCTCACCACAAGGCAACAACTATTGAGTCACAGTTTGTAATAAACTAAATTAATCAATAATTCTTGTTATTTCAGTAGGGGTAGGGCTTGTTTGGTCGCCATTGGTTTTTGGTTGTCCTAAAAATTTCATATGCTTCCTATTCTGATCTTTGGTATGTTTTTAATCTTCTTTTCAAAGTTTGGGCGTAAGATTGATATATTGAATAAGCAAATTTTCAGCTTTATCCATACAAACCATGTGCTAGTTCTCGGTGGACCATGTTGGGGAATGGAATATATTGATTATTTGTTATTGTCCAAACCACGAACCATTCATATCTCATTTAAAATGTTGAGAATCGATCGTTAGCATATTATCAAGAAACAATTTCACAGCAATAATCAATCCAATTCATTTAGAATCTCTGCACCGAATAGTGTATCTTTTTCCCAGCAAGAAAAAATAAACACACCCCTGGTAAATTGGGCTTAAAAACCCATTGTGACGCTTTTCTAGAGGTAGGCTAACACCTTTAATATTTATGTTTTTCAATATTTTATATAAGTGATGACCTTGCAGTGCTGCACACATGATTTCTTCCCATAGTACCATTCAATGTATAACTTCTCGGATAATGGTATGTTTTGTGACTAAAGAGCCAATATAATGGTTTGTGTTTTTATTTTGATGATGCTTGTGGCCATTAGGCTTGTAAATGGTACCCATATTTCCCGACCGTATCTGAGACCAAATTTGATTAAAGGGGTTTAAATCCATCCATATTCGAGACCGAATATTCAGTGTCCGACATCGTATCTTATCCAAATACTCAAAGTCGGATATATGTGATGTCAATTTCTATTTATATCCTATTACACTAACACTATTCATATCCGACTCGAATCTGAGAGAAAAAAAACTATATGATTCGTATTCGTATCCATCCGTATTCGATCCGTTTACACATCTAGTAGCCATGGTACCTCTTTGACCATTGTGTCATGCATAACTCATACCTTCAATTATATAATTTGGGACATATGCCCCCTTTCCTAGCAGAGTTGAGGGACGATGGGATGGTAACTCGATGACGCTAGATGAGCTAGCGGGGTGGGACAACATTGGAGTTGAATCGTAGTATGTTGGAACTATTCTACAGTAGAAAAAAGATCAAAGTCCTTTGATTAATTTGGAAGGCTATAGGCAACCAGGAAATAACCAATATAATAGTGCCTCTTTCAACTAGTGTTTTACATATATCTTTAATCCTCCAAATAGAATAACCAGGAAGGCTCCTCCAAATTGCTTCTTTTCTCTCTCTGTTGTTATCAATTCAACTGTGGACGCAAAATGTACCAATTCCATCGTCCAACTAGTATTCCAAGTTCTGACCCTTTTGGTCACGCAAAGGCTTTGGCGTGACAAATAGGCCTGTCACGCCAAAGCGTTTGGCTTGACTGCCCTGCCACGCTGGCAATGCGCGTGAGGCGATGCCTACGTGGCCTAGCCTGGGTCACGCCACATGCTGTGGCGCGACTCAGTCACGCCAAAGCCTTTGGCATGACCGCGGCGTATACAGGCTCGGCCGCGGCTTTTTCTTCCTCCCCTTCCTCTTCCTGTCTCCAACACAGACCAAGCTGTTCGTCCATGGGGGCGGCGGCGGCGACACTCCCCCTCTAGATCCGCCCCTTTCTCCACTGGATTGGAGAGGGAAACGCGGGGAAATTGCTCTGGGAAGGTATCTCCTCTATCCTATCCAACTAGTTTTGCCCCATTGCAATGTTTTAGGTGCATTTCATATGGGTGGGGTTTATGTAGGGTTTGAGTTTGAATGGTGGATTGAGTACGAATTTGGCTAGATTAGTTGTTGGATATCGTCGGGTTAGTCTATTGTAATGCCTGTCTTTCGTGTAGGATGTATTGCATGCAAGGATTTCATTGCCATTTTGTAGTGTAGATATATGTAGTGTATATATGTCACATTTTTTAGCATTGTTTTAACTTGTGCCATTATAGAGCTAGGAAGATTATTGAGAGGGCGGCTATTTCTGGTTTGTTGCATTGACATCCAGTCTTCTATTGTGTTATGGTTATTTCTAGAAGTTAATATTTGATATATTGTTGATTTTATTGTGTATTGGATGGATATGTTGATAATGTGATATGTTAGTAATGTGATGGAATATGTGGATGGCATTTGTGTATTGGTAATGTGGAGTGTTGTGCTGCAATGGATTAATTTGTGCATTGAATTTTTTTAGAGTAAGATGGCGCAAGCGATGCACCCACAGTACCCCCTTATTGAGAACTACTATGATGCTACTCATTGAGCGAAGATGCTTGAGGAGCGTCGTGAGGTATGTCAGCTTGCATATTGATGTAGAGAATTATTTAATGACTTTGCACGCTACATAAATTAATTTCTTTGTTCCTTGATAGGTTTTGAAGCCTCTTCGTCCTCGAGTACACAAAGCACTCCCATGGGATGAGAGATACGCATAGTACATGCGACGTGACGGGCTGCTACCTTTAGTGAGGATGATCCAAGAGGGGCATCCTTTGATGGACAATGCGGCGTTGACAGCCCTGGTAGACCGATGGAGACCTGAGACTCACACTTTCCACCTTCCGGCTGGTGAGATGACCGTGACCCTTGAGGATGTGTCCATGATACTTGGTCTCCCTATCGATGGCGTGGCGGTCACAGGAATGATTGAGCCGGCCGGTTGGAGGGATCGGGTGGAGATATTGTTTGGAGTTCGTCCAAATGAGCCAGAAGCGGGCACCAAGGACAAGAAGCCAACAGGGGTCAGTTCAGGTTGGACTCATAAGCACTTTGGTCACCCTCCTGCCCAAGGAGCCGATCCTGCCATAGTTGAGAGGTACGCCCGGGCTTGGCTTTGGCATATGGTCAGTGGTTTCCTATTTCCGGATTCTAGCAGAAACACTGTGTCTTGGATGTGGCTGCCAATCATTGGACAAGAATGGGAGAATTTGCGGACTTATAGTTGGGGATCTGCTACTCTTGCTTGGTTGTATCGGCAGCTTTGTGATGCCTGCCGCCATAGTGGAGATAGTGCAAATATTGGTGATTGTTGTTACCTACTTCAAATTTGGATGCAGGAGCGCATCCCGGTGGGTTGGCCGGACAGCTATGCTCATGGCGTAAGTGGTTCATTTATGTGTGTCAGTTGCATCTTTGATTTGATTTCATATAGTCATTGATATATGTATTTTGCAGAATTGGCCCTTTGCTGATGAGGATTCACTGCCGACAATTGCGTTCCTTTGGAAGAACATTCTGAGTGTGACAGGCAATAGCAAAAGGCGGTATACTACCTATAGCAATGAGCTTGATTGTCTCAGTCACAGACATGTGAGTTTTTGTCCATTCAAGCACATTTGGCAACTTTATAGTTGATTCTAACTATCCAACCCTTATGTGTGTAGGTTACTTGGCAGCCATACAACCGGATGGAGGTACAACACTTGCAATTGAGTCCTTTGTGCACTAGGGACTCACAATATTGGCGGTCAGTGCTCCCACTTATTTGCTTCTATATTGTGGAGTTTCACCTTCCAAACCGGGTCATGCACCAGTTTGGCATCCTACAACATTGTCCTCCGGAGTACCTCCCGACAAGCCATGAGCTGCACGAGTGAGTACATACAACTGAAAATCTAAAGTGACACCATGTTGTATTGTTCTTGTGGTCAATGACTTACCGGCGTGTTTTTTTCCCTCTAGGACTGACCGGCGTAAGCAAAGGGGTTCAAAAAATTGGGAGGCCAAGCATGTAGCATTCGTTAATGCTTGGAATCAACGGCAAAATAACATTGTGCATAGTGGTGCTATTCACCGAGATGAAGGTTACAAGAGATACATTGAGTGGTTAGCTGCAAACACAAGATTAAAGCTAAGGGTTGCTTATGACTAGTCACATATCGAGGAACATCCTTCGGACGACGAAGATGTTCATGACGAGTATGACGAGCTCACCCAACATGGACTGCAGCCGGAGCGTGCTCCTTTTGAAGACTACATTGTAAGACCCCCCTCCCCTTTTTTTTTACTTATGGTTCGATTTGGCACTAACATCTTGCAACTAACATCGGCAGGGGCGCCAACTTAGTCGTTTTTCAAATGAGGCCGGGCAGGCCTTGGCCGTGCCCATTGGATCTCCGGAGGAGGCTTCCGTGCTTAGGGGGTTGTTACAGGTGTGAAAGATTTAGTTCTGTTCAGTTTGATCTTAGGAAATATTGTGACATCATTGTGTTTTTTTTGACAGAGGTTTCGTAAAGGTTGTCGTCGTATGGCTTTGAAGATGAACTACATGGCGGCACCTGATGAAGCCTTTGTTGCTGGTGGTCCTGGTGGTGCACTGTCGGGTTCGTCCCAAAGGAGTTCTGCAACTAGGACGAGAAGCATGTCGTCTGCTGGCAAGTCCAAGCACTATGGTTGGCATTATGTTGCTATGGCCTTTTCTTATGCACGTGTTTATTTTCAGGGCGTCGATCTGGAGGGGGCATAACTATTGGCTCTCCAACTAGCTCACAGAGTAGAGCGAAGGCAACGCCGGCGGGTCGTGAAAAACAGCTAGCAGAGCCTGAGCCTGAAGACTCAGAGGACCGTTCTGGTGATTCAGAGGACAATGACCCCACCTATGGTCCTCACGTTGTTGGTTCATCCCAGATGCCCGATGCCCCGACACCTACACAGCAGATGCAAGGGACGCCAAAGAGGCGGAACAAAGGTCGTGCACGAGATCACACTGAGGTTGCTACTCCAAATGTGCTCCCTACCGAACCGGGCCGCCAACGCCGAAAGAAGAAGCCGTACGCACTTGGGGCTTGTTTGCTTGCTGCCCTCGCAGGCAGCGCGCTCGCCAGGCAGGCATCTCAGCCCCAGGCGTCCGAAATCGGACGCCTGGGATCGCTGCCTGGCGCAGGCAGCTTTGCCAGGGCGCCAAGCAAACAGCCCCTTGGTTAGTTTCCTATGGAAAAAACCTCTTGCGGGAATTGGACTATGTTTATGTGATTGGACTATGTTTATGTGACTTTTGATGTAATTGGGCTATGTTTCTATGTGAGTTTAATGTTGCGGTTGGATGTCACAAGTGAATGGAAAGATGGACTATGTATGTTTCTATGTGATTGGACCATAGCTTAACTTTTATTGCCTCAATGCTAATTTTCTATGCATTCGCTGACCTTTTGGAAAGTTGTACCCATCTGGAATTTATCCGCCTGTGGTCTCGGGTACCACCATCATTATTTTCTCTCCCTAGTTTTAGTATCGCATACCATTTTTTCATCTCATTCTTTTTTTTATCACAGGAGCTGTGTAAAGTTCATGGTCACTATATTCAACAGAACTCCAGAACCTTGCTCCCCTCTCTGAAATCATTGCAGAAGTCTATAACAAGATTGCATCAGGATTTGTCTGACACTTGCTCTTCTAATGAGTACTTGTTGAAGTATCTGTTCTCTGCTGGTACATGGCTGCAATTTCCACAGAAGTTTGATGTGTTTGCAAACCAAGAGATGGATGTGAGCGCAGTGAACTTCCGCAGATGAGGTTCCCCTGTGAGTCCTGTTGTGTTGGATGATTCTCGCTTAATGACATGGGTGGTAGTTCTGCAGTTATCCTCAACTACTGAAGCAACATGTTTGATCCTCACGATAAATTTGTGTCCGGCAGGAATTTTGGTGGTTGTCAAAGTGATCGGAGACCGTGGATAGTTGGTGCCTTTTTGATGTATTATTATTGTTGTATCAGGATGGCTTGTGCATGAGTTAAAAAAGCTTAAGCTTCAAACGACGTGGGTCCCTACCAGAAAAAGAAAAAAGGAAAATTTGGTTCAACACTTTAAGCATTCAACGCTAGTGTGATCTAATTTGCTGAAAGAGGTTGGTCGTGCCAAAGCCCTCGGCATGACCACCAGCTGAGTCGTGCCAAGGTTTTTACGAAAAAAAATGAACTAGCCCAACACTGCATTGATGGGGTCACTGGCGCGACTATGTACGTGGTCGCGCCAAAGAGTTTGGCGCGACTCAACACTTAGCGCAGTAGGCGAGGTCTACGTTGCCCATGGTAAGTCGGTTGCCCAGGCTAAGTCACGCCAAAGCCTTTGGCGTGACGGAGTCGCGCCACAGCATGTGGCAGGACTCAGCCTGGGCCACATAGGCGTGGTCTGGCTCGCATTGCCAGCGTGGCACCATAGTCACGCCAAACGCTTTGGCGTGACAGGCCTATTTGTCACGCCAAAGCCTTTGGCGTGACCAAAAGGGTCAGAACTTGGAATACTAGTTGGTCGGGGGTTATTTATAATATTTTAGTTTAAAAAGGATTAAATAATAAAAAAATTCTGGGTTATAAGCAGCTGCATTTGGACAGAGCTTTTGTGAAATAGCTTCAATTTACGTGTGCAAGCATGATTGTTTCTGTACTGACAGTTCCCAAGGACAAAACCCACAAAAAATAGGGAAAGTGGAAACTGTCAAACTCTTCATACAACACTAGCATGCTAACTAAACTATATTTTCAATCAGAATGACAAATTCAATACTATACTGCTTCTTTGAGAGACAAACCTGGATAGAATTGGTAAACTGGTCTGAAGATGCGCTGGTCTTGTTGAGGGCCTCAAGCGTTTCCTTTTCTCCATTCAACTGGTCCTCAACAGTCTCCCGTAACTTTCTTTCCACCTCTACCAATTTCCTCGCTTGCTCAAGTTCCATTGCCAGTTGATTACGCTCAAGTTCGCACTACACAGGAAAAATACAGATAAGAAATTAGAACAGATATATGCTGCACCCCACAAAAACTGATGCTCAAGATTATCTTTTTCCAAAAAAATAAAAACATGTTCCACTGTTAGTGTAGTCTTTACACACCCTGCGTAGTTCATCGCTTTGCTTTAGTACAACCTGCTTCATGGCTTCAGAATCAGAGTCCTGAAATTCAAGAGAGATATTTAAGTATAATTGTGGTATCCAATCTTATGGTAAGCAACATAAAAGGAACACGCATAACCTGTAGCCTTTTACGAAGTTCTTTTATTTCCAATTTTTGCCTCTTAACAAGAGCAGCATCTGTAAGAATCTGTCATTAAGCAACTAGTATTAGTCTACTAGGTTATAACTCCTTATAAACCATACCAACAAATTCAAATAAGCAACAATCCGTTTTTGGTAAATACATATAAACAATCTGTACTGAAACTCTCACATTTAACAAAAATGTAACAAAACAAACTAATGGATTAAGGATAATTTGTAACAAAGAACAAATACCACACTTTCCTCTATCAAAACTAAAATGGAAATGAATTGATGTATTGCATAAATATATATAATCATTAAAAAATTACCTCATTAACTTGAGCACAATTGCTGACACATTTTGCCCTACTTGCAAATTGAAGAGTTCCTTTTGTTTCATCAATGTGGATCTATAAGTTTATTTTCAACATGACACAGAATTAAGAAATACAAATAAGGATAGAAAAGTCTGGTACTACAACATACTAAAATTCACCTAGATGCAGAAAATATAGAAAGTATGTATACAGACTTCTTCAGGAGCAGCTGTGCAGACTATTGATGTCTTTGCGTTGCCTCCAAGTGCAGATTCCAGAATGCGTGTCAACTTGCTGTTGCGATAAGGAATGTGTCCTCTGCATGGATATAATTAGCTACATAAGTGCTCAGAATATACCACTATGGATCTTACATGTTTGCATGTCATTTTTTATCTTTTATTAGGCAGTAAACCATTTTCAATCATGAGACACACTACGATGATTCAAAACTCCCCAATGATGAAACACCTCAAAGGACAACAAGAAATAATGTTTCATATAAGAATAAGAAGTTTAATTGCAATAGAGAAATACAAAATGACAGGAGATTGTTTGTTCCCCTGGGGAAGGTGTTTCAACTCAAGACACTGCCATCACTTAAGCTCTCAAAAGATTAGAATAAAGCTAGAATAACTTCTTGCTGACGTATCTTTGGATAACATATTTATGGAGTTTTATGCATGAATCAATGACAGAAATGGTTGAGGTGTTGGCTTGTTGACGGAAAATGGGCATTAGAAAGATGGAATAGGATACAAAAAAGATATCAACAAAGTTGCCTATACTTGAATTGCCATCAGACTTAGCACAACCTAGTTGCATAAATAAACTTATGAATTAGCGATGTAAGAGAAATGAATTGGATACTCTGGTATACATACATTTGTTTCCCATTCTCACTCAACTTGTTGATGACAATTCCCAGATGCATCAAGCTCTCGTTTATATGTTTCCCCTCCTCTAAACGCACTCCTTCTGCTCCTGTCTTGGAGTTTCTTTCAGACCCAGCTAAATCCACCAAATTCTAATTGTATAGCATCATAGTTATTTTTATTACCACATCATTTTCTTTTACAACAAAAACATTAGAGTCAGTAGCACAAACCAGGATAGACACTCGGATAGCATCCCCAGAGTCGATCTGTTTCTTAGCCCTGCTTTCAATTATCTGAAATCAGAAGAACAGCAAAATTAACAATTTATGACCGATTTAATCCAACTGTCCGAAATTGTCATGGAAAAGCTGCAATGGGATCCAGAACTTCGTGCCATTCTGAAAATAGTATGGGACCGACTGCTTCGCGCATTCATGTTGGTCTCCCCAAAATGCCTATTTGCTGGAAAGAAGAAGAGAAAAATAATATTATCATACCGTGGGTAAACAATAATTCACATTAGTGAAAACATAGCATGTGCAGAAACAGTGCCTTCTCCAAGCTTGAGGAGCTCAAGTGCCTGTTCAGCGCTTTCCACTACTTCCTCCCGCAGACCACAAACACAAGCTTCACGCTATAACCAGAAAAAAAGGAAGATTGATACAAATGCAGTAGTGAATGAGGGAGAATCGGCATCCCATGCATTTACCTCCAGGTTATCACGGATCGGCAGCTTCTGGCTCCCCAGCTTCAGGAGATCGTTTATGTCTTCATTATAGAGCTCCATGTAGGAGACCTTGAAAACGAACTCACGGTCCACAGCCTACTCCAAAATCGAATCCCAATCAATCAGTCGCAGCAAAATTAATCAGAGCAACTGTATCTAACCAAAATCGCCCACCGCGTCGCGCTGTGGAGAGCAGTTAATCAATCACCTGGCACGCGGTGTCGAACAGGTCACGCACGGCGAGCGGGATGATGCCGGGGTCTGCGTCGGAGCCACTCATGGTGTAGGTCTTGCCGCTGCTCGTCTGGCCGTAGGCGAAGATGGTGCCGTTGAACCCGTCGACGGCCGCGCGGATGACGGACCGGACGAGCGCGCCGTACACCTGCGCGTTGGTCGCCTCCCCGTCGAACACATGGTCTGCGTGCGGAGCGGAATCAAATCAGCCGGCGAGCGCACACGTGAGAGGCAGAGGGACGGAGGGAAGGTTTGTGGAGGAGGGCGCGCGCCGTACCGAAGGTGAAGGATGCGGCGGGGACAGGGGCGCCGCGGTGGAGGAGGGAGACGCGGGCGTCCTCGATTCGCCACTCGCGGTCGCCGCTGCCGGAGGTGGAGGAAGCGCCGGCGGGAGTAGGGGTGGGGTTCGGCGGCCGGAATCTGACGGCGACGGAGATCTTCTCCATGGGAAGAGGCGGCGGCCCGGTGGCGCGACGAGACGGGCGGGCAGCGGCGGCGGCGGATGCTTCGCTGCTGCTTTGGGGGAGGAGGATTTGAAAATTTGGTGTGTGCGGGCAACGGGAAGTACTTACAGATTTTAAAACAGAGAGCGTGTTGCAAGGTCGCCCGCCTACTTTGTGGGCTTTTATTGGGCTTCATGAGCTACTGGGCTGGATGTTGATAATACTATCTTCTTTCTCTTTAGACTTTAGAGCCCTTACAGAGAACATAATTTATTAATTTAGGTAAAAAAACATTGAGAGAGTTTAATGGGTGACGAGCTAGAAATTGACACAAGGAAAAGGATGTTAATTTCTTTTCTCCATGTTTAGCATATGTGTATAAGACACCGCCAAATAAAATAAGCGTTAAACTACCTTATAGGTCACTACTGTCCGCTGGTTCGTATAGCACGTCCAAAGGGGGACATGATTTTTTTAGTCATTGACTTCGTGTGCTCAAACTTTCCACCAAGTGGTAGCATAGCACTGTTGAAATGACTAAAATGTTCACAAGGTTGACTACCATAAAATAAATCAATCTATTTTTGCCTTCTTTAAGAAAAGACCTTGCCTTTATGTATTTCCTTTCTATTGTTCAACAAACTGACTTCATTGCTCAAATTGAGCCAAAATGACTTCCATGCTCAAATTAGTAGCTAAAATTACTCCAATGAAAGGAAAAATGTCAATCTTGCTCTTCTGACTAGGCAGAAATTAACAACAGAGTACCGTTACTATACAATATGCATGTTTACTCCCACGGCCAGTCACACGTCATTCTAGTTACCAAATTTGACCCCTAAGCACACATACTCCATCCGTCTCAAAAAAAAAATACCTCATATAAATTTTATGATAGATTAATAAAAATATAAAATAATCATGCTTATCCTTTTTATTAGTCATATTTAACATTAATTGACTACTGCAGGTCCCCATGCACATACCAAATGAGTTAGAATAACTTGTTCTTTTGACAAATTTTGAATCGCTGGATGTCCTCTTTTTTTGGGACGGACAGAGTATTGGTTTTACAATTTTTGTTTAAGATGAATCACTTCCCTTCTTTCATATTATACCCCCTCCTCAGTATACATTCATTACTGTTTCTCATGTGCGTTTACAAAACAAAGAAAAGAACACGTCCTTACTTACTATCATTCAGATTATTCATCATCAGGATTACCATCGATCATTTTGGGGAAAAACATTGAAGAGATCATCGCATAGCTTACTCGAATCGAGTCATAACTCACTACGGAAACCTGAGATTTGCCGAGTGTCTGAAACACTCGGCAAAGGGCCAAATGCACTCGGCGAAGCCTTTGAGCACTCGGCACCGCTAGGATCGGCAAAGGGGCTCTTTGCCGAGTGTATTATTACGGGCACTCGGCAAAGGCTTCGCCGAGTGCCTGGGCCCACACTCGGCAAAAAAAGCACATAACGGCCCGGCGGACGGCGCGCCAACGTTTGCTGAGGTCACGCCGACGTGGCGGCGACGGCGGCGGACGGCTAACGGCGGCCCTTCGCCGAGTGCCACGTGGTAACACTCGGCAAAGACCTAGGCTTTGCCGAGTGTTGCCACGTGGCACTCGGCAAAGCGCCAAACTTTGCCGAGTGCCCCTGACAAAACACTCGGCAAAGCTTGACCATATGGGGCATTATGGTGAACCTTTGTCGAGTGCCCGAAATAACACACTCGGCAAAGGCTCGGCACTCGGCAAAGGGTGACCATAATGTAACAGAAATGGCACCTTTGCCGAGTGTATGGTCAAAAACACTCGGCAAAGGCCCTCTTTGCCGAGTGTACATTCGGCAAAGGTGCCAAACTGCCCCTGTTTTATTTGTTTGCTCAGGTATAACGTGCCCCCACTGAAAATACATCACAGGCAGTTCATATAGATATATATACATATTACAGACAGTTGATATAGATAAAATCCACAACCATAAATCCGCAATAACCATAGCAAATAGTATCTCATCCACAAATAGTATCGTATCCATAAGTTCACAACTAACAAGCACAGTAAAGTTTATTCGTTCAGAAACACACTAAGTTTATAAGCACAAAGCGTCACTGAGTAGGCCCAGGCGGTGCGCCGAACAGACTGCGACTGAGGCGTGTCGGCAGGTCTTCTTCCCCCGCAGGAGCCTCGTTCGACGCCGCCGCCGATCCAGCAAAGTTCTGCACAAGTTTTAGGTCAGAAATAAACTAGAGCTAAGTTTTCTAAGCTACGGTTGTGAATCAAAGTTTTCTAAGGTTGTCATTGATCGAAATGAAATTAGAAACTTTCAGCGGTGACTCACAGGAGAATATGTAGGAGGTGGCATCACTGGCGGCGCGAAAGTCATCGGAGACGGAGGTGGAGATCGGCCCATGTCCCTTGCCATGCCGTTGAACCAGTTGTACCACTCGTTCATCTGCTGCATGCGGAGCCGCTCGGCCTCGTCCCGCTGCCTTTGCTCCTCGTCCCGCCGCCTTCGCTCTTCCTCCCGCCACTGCCGCTCTTCATCCAGCCGGGCCTCCAGCATGGTGGTTCTCCTCCTCTCTCCTCTAGCTGGGCCTGCAATATTCCATCAAAGCGTTAGAACTCAACGGTAAGGAAAAATGAACTAAAGTGTAATAAAGCAGAAATAACCTGGATTAGTTGCATGTTGAAGTGGCTAGCGGTCTGCGGCTGGCG
>CM014277.1:58666415-58740239 GCA_004135705.1 Alloteropsis semialata
CTTAGCTATCTCTTACCAGCTTCTGTGCATTATACTTCCTCAAGAAAATTGATGGATTCAGTTTGTGTACCCAGCATCACCTTTAGCAGCTTAGCTGATGCAAATTTGGTATCTTAATCATCCTTTATATTTGGCAAAACTGTTTCATCAAGTACTTCCTCCGTTCCAAATTATAGTTCACTGTTGACTTTTTTAATGCACATTTGACCATTCGTCTTATTCAAAAAATATTTTAGTATCATTTATTTGTTACTACTTGTTTTATTATCAAAGGTAATTTAAGTACGACTCACATTTCTACTTATTTGTACTAGTTTTTTGAATAAGACGAATGGTCAAAATTGAATTTTAAAAGATATAACAATGAACTAAAATTTAGAACCGAGAGAGTACTTATATAATGATTGATAATAATTATATGCAACCTATGTCGCAACACAGGCATTTGGCCATCAGGAAAGGTAACAATTAGCTACACACACGACCCATGGTGTGTATATATATATAGAGACACCTCCTGGATCATTGAGAGCATTAATCAGGTTATTACCGTACGCCATTTTCTAAAAAAAACAGTAAAGAGATCATCACATGACTTTTTAATCGAATCATAACTGTGCAAGCCATACGTGTGTTATAGGAAACTATTAACATCTACCAGACAACAGACAGCTTGGACATCTGAAAGTGCAGTAACCAAGATCAGATAATGAACGTTGTATTGTATCACATGAAAAAAAAACATAGGAATAAAAAGTAGTAAAACCCACCACGGTGTAGCCTAGTGATCTTCAGATCATGAAATAGAAACATGCATGATTTATACAGACACCTCCCGAATCATTCAGAGCATTCAGAGTGTAAAAAAACAGTAAAGATATCATCACATGACTCTTTAATCGAATCATAACTGTGCAAGCCGTACGTGTGTTATAGGAAACTATTAGTAACATCTACCAGATAATGAACGTTGTATTGTACATCTACGTGTGACACACAGCTTGGACATCTGAAAGTGCATGCAGTAACCAAGATCAGATAATGAACGTTGTATTGTATCACGGAAAAAACATAGGAATAAAAAACAAAACCCACCACTACAGTGGATCGTGTAGTGTAGCCTAGTGATCTTCAGATCATGAAGTAGAAACATGCATGTGTTGATTGTGAACAAAAAGATTAAACGTCTGACACATGTTCCTTTTCGACCGCAGCCATGAGCTGGGACATCTTCCGCTTGAGAGACTCAAGCTCCGCGACCAGCTTCAGCTTATCCTCTTCGACGAGCCCGATCTGCTCCCTGAACCAGGTGATCTCCATGCCGAGGCGGTCGACCTCCTGCGTGGACTGGGAAAGCTCGCGACGCAGGCGCCAGTTCTCCTCCTGGAGCTGCTTGATAGCAGCTGCGACGGAGATCTTCTCCATGGGATTGGGAGGCGGCGGCGGCGGCGGCGGCCCGGTGGCCCTGACGGGACGGGTGGCCGGCGGCGGCGCTGCGGCTTTGGCGGAGGAGGAGGGGGATTTCGAAGAGGAGGAGATAGTACGGAATCAATCAAGCCATGGGGTTCTATTTATAGCACGTGTTGTACAGGATCGAGCTCGATCGTCGAGAGATTGTCCAGCTCCGATCCTCTCTACGCGAATCCGGTGCCAGCCGAAACGCGTACAAGATGAATTCAGGTTCGAAATAACGAGGCGGCCGCGCGGCGAGGAATGGATGGCCGAACGCTCCTCTCCGGCTGACTCTCACTACCGACGCTCCGATCCACTCTCCGAACCAATACATACAAATACGAATATATAGATATTTATTTTTTCTTAAATAGGATTCAGATGCGGGCAGTATAAAATAGTATAAAATATGTCAAATATGGAATGGAGATTCGGATACGAATTAGACATTGAATCTCCAAATCTAAATATCGAACTATTAATTTAGCGTATGAACCCCTCATTTGGACAGACAAAGAAAAATATCCTTACCGTTTTTATCCTTACTCTCTTCCATCCGCCGGGCCGACCTGACCGGGCTGGATAGTCCGTTGCAGTCCGTGTTTTTTGCCGAGCCCACTTGATCACTTGAGTGCTGAGTGCCACGGCCAGGAAAAGACAACATCAATTTACACTGCTGAGTGCTGAGTGCCGAGTGCCGATTATGGTTACGGTTAGGGTTTGGGTTTAGGGATGGAAGATTTGGCCTGGCGGACCTAGAAGGAGGTGCTGGGGGTGGCTGTCGATCCGGCGGCGGTGATGGTCGCCGGGCGGAGGACCGGGCGGTGATGGCGCCACCAGCCGGGGCGGTGGAGGATGGTCGGTGGGCGGTGCCGGCAGCGAGGGAGAGGAGATACGTGGCGTTAGGAAGAGGGGGCGGAGGGCAGAGCGGGAGGTGGGTGGAGCAGCGTGGCGGCGAGGCGCCGTCGGCCGCCTGCGTTGGTGGAAGCAGCGAGGCGAGAGGGCGCCATTGTCAGGCTCGGGAGGAAGATGAGAAGGGAGGGGGGGTGGGGGAAGGATGAGGCAGAAAGGAAGGAGGAGAGAAGTACATGAAGAAGGGCCCGTCGGTGGGGAGATGCCTGCGGTGATGGTGGAGCCCAGGGCAGGTCGTGAGTTCTCCTTCCGCGCAACTCGCCGCGCGATAGCGCGGTCCTTTTCTAATGTGTTGCGGGTTTGCTGTGCTTCTTGTTAGGCAGTGCTACTGGGCTTTACATAGAGTGGATAGGTGTCTCTATGGTTGTTTTTTAATTTTTTTTGATAGTTTTGGAAATCTTTAACTGGAGATTTTATGGCCTTGGACTTCGGGCCTGTTTGGTAGAGTTCTATTTGATTCTAATACTCTATAGGAGTTGATTTTTTGAGAGAAATGATTCTTAGGTAGGAAGTGAATCTTTTTGATTCTTGTTGACACCGAAATTTGGTAATTTTATGGCCAGAGGAGTCCCTAAAATAAAACCGATAATCTAAGGAAAATCAAGACGGAAGCTGCAGGTTTCAGGAGAAATATTAAAGAAGACATGTGCTAAATAAAGATGTAGATCGGTCAATGAAGATATTTGAAACACAAAGAGATAGCCACGTGATGGTATTCAGCCTAATAGGAACAAAATATTCCTTAATGTATTTCCCTTGGCCGAAACAGATTCACGTAATGGCTAATCACGCAACTTTTGCATGTGATTGATTTCTACTGCTGCGCGTCGTCAAGTTTGGCAAGAGAAAAGGCATAGAGGCGGCTGAGTCAAGCAAGCCATAGAAAGACATCTTCGTATTGGACTCGGGCTGCTTATTTTGGGAGTAACTCCAGAAACGTGGACGGACAAGGCTATAGATTAGGAATATTATATTATTTTAGCTTATAGATAGATACGGTCTTTTGTAACGATAAGAGTTCTATTTTTGTACGTAAAGTCCATCAGCCCTATAAATATAAAGGGTCACGACAGCTTGTAATCTTTATCTCTCGATCAATACAACTCGGCGCATCGCCACCCTTTTTACCTTTACTTTTTCACCGGCGAAACTTGGCACCGGACGTTGAGCTGCATCGCTTCGATCTTCGGCGAAGGGGTAAGTCCAAAGTTTCAATGGTTTATCGGATATCGTGGATCTTCTGACTTCCGGGCGTATCGCTGTCGTCTCGATCTACGGTATCCTGCCCTGTGTAAGATCTATCGGCTTCTGAAATTTAGATTAACCTCTTGCTGTCAGTGCTTCTAGATTGCTACTTCCAGGCGCATCGCTATCGTTTCATCTAGAAATACTGGTGGTAACGTTAGTTTAATCTTAATAGCCGGTAGTTTCTTATTCTTGGCTTTTAATGAGTTTTTGCCGAATTAATATCTAGTTGTGGTCTGATTCGCTATGTTTATTGTCTTTAATCTGTCGCCCTGCTGCTAACGCTGTCTCGAAATCGATCCGATTAGTGGTGACGATAGATTATCTTCTATCAACTAGCTGGCCTTTTCATGATTTTGATATTGATTCGGCACGCGCTCCAAATGCTGCATCGGCTAATTGCACATTAAGATGTTACAATTATTTAAAGCTGATGCTCGCCCATGCCTTCATATATTATTTTTCTTTAGCCGATATGCTTCAATTGATGGATGTTATGATACAATCAAATTATTTTGCATTGGCTATCGGCTATTGGTTATTATTATTCTGGATATATTCACGGCTGATAGGCGCTTCAATGCTTAATTCTTGTATCGGCCATTGGTCGTTGGCTCCATGTTGCTATTATTCAATTCTATCATGTAGCCGATTGATCTGAATATATTTCATTTGTTCAAGTGCTGTATCGGTCTAGTATTATGATTCTATTAACTGGCCGATACGACATCATTATACACCTTATCAGTTGAATGGTCAAACTGACTGGCACGCCCTGAACCTAAAGAAAATACGGGACCTGCACTGAAGCTAAGCAGATCTTCCAGGCCACAGTGTTGGTACCAGGGAATCATCACCTGATTATTTGGCGTCAACATATTTTGGCACGCCCAGTGGGACACGAAGATATACTATGCTTCCTGATGTCAGATATTCAGGAACGATGTGCCAATGATTATTATAAGATAGTCGATACATCTATCGGCTACACAGTGGGACACGATCAAATACATAAAGGACCGATTCAGTAACTATTATTGCTCAAAACAATTATTATGGGAGAATCGGACCATGTTGAAGGCAATTCCAAGAGGCATTAAATAAGGCTATACATCGGGTACTAATTGAAAACATGGAAATCTTGGTGATTGCGACCATTAACATTTCAATGGCCGCTAAAGATTAAGCTTCCAATGATATGATTCTTATGGTCTTCAAGACAGCAGTAGTCCCTCGTTAACAGCCGATGAGTTCTGTCCCATTGATCGGCTAAGAGCTGACTTCTTCTCTGCTAATGCAATCTTAGATGGCAAAAGTAAAAAAACCAGGATCGAAGGGTCGTCGACCTGAAACTGTTCATCAGCTTCCGGTTTCTTCACGCAACTTTGATGATGGAATATCAATTAAAAAGACACATCTGCTTCTTGTAGCCACAAGGTTGTTTCCACGTGAGCAGAATAGCTGATGGGAAATAAGAGAAAATAAATATATTGGTCAGATATTGTTAAAATTAATTGTCAGTTATTCACAGTATTATCGGATTGTTGGTCTTCTGTTCTGAAATTGATGGCCGATGATATGGTTGATCCTGCCTAGCATGCTCCACCTCGGCGGACGCGTCATGATCGGCATCGGCACCACAACATCGATCAGTTTAACATAAGCATCTGTTGGCGGTTGGCCGATACTATGTCTTATTAGTTTGCATGTGTCAGAAAGGGCGGAGAGTCATGCCGCAGAAATGGTCATTATGATGCGTGACGTCAGCCGAATGGATGGTGCCACCATAAGAATTGTTCGCCGGAAAAACAGAGTTGGGAACCGTGCATGCATCTCCTAAGGCCATCCCAACCCTTGGTTTCCATAGATGATGTCTATGTTACCAAATAAGCAAGACATTATGTTTAGAAACTACATCTCTCAATGCGTAGTTTCTTCATGTAGGACCATAATTAATACTCAATCCATCATTATCTCTCATCTCTACAAACTAGTAAGGTGCACGTGCGGCACGCACGTGTTAAAATCAAATGATCACTAAAATTATTTCTTTTAAAATGTCTTGTTGCCACGAATATATAAACTCAGGCAAGAAATAATACAAGTTACTGTGCTGATACGTCAAGATGTTATATACTAATAAGACAAATCCTCAGATTAATTAAATTAATACAATGACATAAAGTAGGTCCAAAGACCTAAGAGAGTCAAATGCTCCATCTCTCGTACACATGTGGAGAGCCCATCTTATTTTACACCACCATATAAGTTTTGAAACAAAGTATGATGAAAGCTAATAATTGGCCCAGATGGACTCAAGCCTCAAAGTCTCAAACTCATACTCTGGCTAGAGGCTATTGCATTCATGCCCCCTTTTTGAATGCAAGTTGTGATTTCACCCTCGTTTTTCTAACCATTGTGATTTTACCCCTACTTTTCAAATGTGAACACTCCATTTCCCCTGCTTCTAACTCTATTACTTCCAACCGAGTTAAACAAATTAAAAAAAAGAAAAACACCTCGTAATATAATCAAAAGACACAGCTACGTCTTATCTTCTCTTACCCCTTCACTCATTCACGATATAGGGAGTTTTGGCATATATGTATATATTAAGATAAGAGGAAGGAAAAGATAAAGGAACCTAAATCACAAATGTTGAACTATCATGAATCGTATATATGGCAATCGCACAAGTTTGTGACAAACACAAAAAAAAATATTCATGATCAGTGGCGTCTAGACATCCGCACATGGGTCAAGGGCTGGAAATGGAACGTGTACAGTTTGAACCTCCAAGGCAGTAGGCTCACTGTCATGCACAAGGTAAGAGTTGGGTTAACGTAACACAAATCAAGCCTACCACAGGCAACTCCACACATGTTTAACGCCAAGGAGCCACACATCCGTAATCTGTATGGATCAAATCTGAATAAAACAGAAAAAGAAAACTCAATTAATAATGTTGAAGTATTAAACTGCATTTATAACAATGCACCTGATGTCATTTACAGTAGCTTGTAAGTCATATTGGTTGCATCATCCACAGATACCTCTCTCGGTTCCAACCTGATAAATCAGCATAATTATAAGTTCATTATTTCCAGCAATTTTATTTTGAATGAGAGCTTCTAGGATGTAAATTTTCAACCACAACTAATGATTTTCTTGTCTTATCCATCTTTGCACTTAGCCAGTTGGCCTGGCCCTCTAATTCAACTTTGTGGAGTGATGTTCGACCAGAAAAATTTCATTAAACAAATATAGGTGGTATGTTCAGTTATTTAGTGGTAGTTCTTACTCATTTTGTACAACTTTTTTCCTTTCAAATTAGATTGTTCTGATAACATCATGAAATCTTAAGAGGAGAAGCAGCAATATAGTTCCTACAATTTACCATCCCCAAGTTAAAAAGATTTGAACTAAGAAATATCTCTATATTTCTAGTCCATTATGTAGTACAGAAAATGTTCAATACAAAAAATACAACATCTGAGGATCATTTTTTTTCTGTTCTAGGGTAAAGACAACCACTTTTTTCCTTAATCAGCTACAGATCAGAGATGAGAAAAGACAGAAAAAAGATAGCATATTAAACACAAAGATCAGAGATGAATCCATGTAAGAAAAAGGGCATAATATCCATCCAGATTAATCAAGGGATAGGAATCAGTGCTGCCACTGCAATTCCAATGCCTGCTACCAATCCAGGACACCGGGAGTTCCATCGCCGCCACTGCAATTCCTAGAACCGCTACTGTACCTCTGGATTCAAAAGTTTAAACTGGTGGTCTAAACTTTCTTGTTGTTTGGTCATAGCCTCAAGGTGCCATATTGCTGAGAGTCATAAGAAAATTCTGATACAACTTCATAGATTTCACAGATTTCAAATAAATGTAGTGCCTACAAAAATGCACTGTAGGTTCTGACCGAACTCGAAAGTGTACCACTGATGGTGCATTGTTTTGCATCAATGCTCTGAGGGCAGAGAGGTATTACAAAATGCTTAGTAAAGAACAAAGTATATCATCCATTATATGCTTATGAGGGCATTCAGGGAGCCACCAAATATGGGAGAAAGAGGTTCAGGTCCTTAGGGTAATTCCACAATTTGATTGGACATGCCTAGTATTTAACTGCAGGTAACAATACATTTTCTAGAATCCTCTATTCAAAATTATTTTGGAGACAAGCATCATTTAATCTTAGCTTGGAAGGACAACCACTGAAAATATCATCATGTGCCCTCAATCATAGTTGTACAAGTATTTTCTTCAAAACTTCTTTTGGTGCTGAATAAATATGCAACTTACAGATGCTCAATAAATATGGATGGAATGCATGGAAGAATATTGACTGCAGCAATAATTGGAAGAAAAAAAATGCTTGGTATACCTCTATTATTGTTCCCCTTCTCCTCCCCTGCGCACTTCCCTGAACTCCATTGATCAGCACTGTGATACACAATGGATGACGGCCGGGTGGCATGTCAAAAAGTCTGAAAACATGTACAGGGACTAAACATTACAAACTGAAATTCTGAATCCAGATTAACTGAATAGAGTAATAAGAGAACTGAAAACTGAATTTAGTACTGAACCCATGATTAACTCAATTGATCTCCTTAACGAAAATTGTAGTAGCCTACATTCCGGGCTATATAAATCAGAGTACTGAAAGTAGCCGTGCTGAAATAAAAGCTGATATGTCATGCCCATCAATTCAGTATGTGTTGTTGCCAACACAAATCAATGTCCCTCGTTACTCAATTGCCTACGCAGATCAATAAACCACTCATCAATTCACTAATTCACGAACGGGACCTCCATGAAGACGAGCACCTCTAGGAAAAAAATGAAAATCTGATTGTCACCCTGAGATAACACCTAGAACACCATAAGAGGTTAGAGGGAGGTCGAATGAAACCACACGAAGAGCAAAAAGGCAGCCTCAAGCAGCGGCGGCCATGGCGGAGACGATCCCTCACCATGGTACGTGGAGCCTCCTCCTCCTAAAACGATTTTCACTGCATCAAACACAAAAACAAAAAATATGCCATAAATCTAATATTTTGCGTGCAGGCCATTAATCCAAAGGGTTGAGAAAAAAAATTCGATTGCAAACACAGACCCATAGGAGACGCACCTGAGAGGAAAAGAGAATGGGGATATGCAGAAGGGTAATATATCTTCAAGGAATTATGGAGAAATATTACCTTATCGAAGCTGAGAGAGTATGTACCTTATCAAAATACATATATGATGGAAAAGTCAACAAGGAATCTGTATCAAGCAATGTACAGCAAAGAACCACAGAGGAAGCAAAGCACTACGACCTGCAACACTAACAGAATGTGAGTGGAGAAAAAACAGAAACGGTAGCTCAACTTTACATCTAGTTCTGTAACATATATGAGCTGTCAAAAGGGTAATGATGCTTGAGATCCATAATGAATTTTCTCTAGACTCTATCGGAAATAAAAAAAAATGTAGATGCAGGCAACATTGTGAATCATGAAACATAGAGGAACCTTGTTAATTACTATAGTGCAGAAACTCTAATACCTTTGGCAGTCGGACAGATGTGCTCCAGGGCGGCGTCCACAACGATGACGAGCGTAGCAACAAGCAGCTAGTGTTAAGTGAAGCAAGCATGCATCCATCTGCTGGCTAAAAGTATGAAAAACACTTCTGCTGCTGCATCGAGCAGGTCGTACATGGCATGGTGTTGCAGGTGTCATCCGGCAAGTATGGCACAGAGAGCCTCCACAACGGCAAGGCGCTCCATGCATGTCCTCTGCGATGGCGAGGCGGCGTCCCTGGTGAAGGGTGTCGAGAGAGCCGTCTGCTCGAACCAGAGGCGAAAACAGGGAGGGAGATGGATCTGCTTACCCGGAAGAGTGGGGCAACTGATGGAACTCCTCGCCCGGGAAAGGGCTGCGCCGCGGTCTGCCGCCGCCAGGGAATGTTCCCGCTCTGCCATCCGCCGCCGCCTGGGGATTGGCCCGCGCTGCCGTTCGCCGGGGGGAGGCTGCGCTGCCGTCTACCGACGCCAGGTGACGGGGCCACGCTGTTGTCCACCACCGCCAGGTGAAGGAGGGGTGGCGCGATTGATGGAGGCGGGTCGCCGGCGGAGATGGAGATGAAAGAGAGGCGTGGGATGAGATCACCTGTTCGTGGGCGCGTCGCGTCGGGATCGATCGCGGGCGCGACGGTGGCGTAGGAGAAGGAGGGATCGCGACCGCCGGCGGCGTAGGAGCAGTAGGGATCACGACGGCCGGCGGCGCAGGAGCTGTAGAGAGGGGCGGTGTAGGCTGGCCGGCCCTGGCGGCGGCGCCCGCAGAGACCTCGCCGGCCTCGGCGGCGGCGCCCGCAGAGAACTGGCCAGCCCTGGCAGTGGCGCCCGCAGAGAACTCGCCAGCCCAGGCGGTGGCGCCGTGCGTGAAGGAAGGAAAAGGCCGCGGGAGACTCGCGTCATCGCAGAGATGGGGAGGTAGGGGCGGCGGCTGCGCCAGCCAACTATGGAAAATTGCACGGGAATTAAAACCTCGGTCGCGTGAAGAGGAAAGGAGAGATAAATTGATGGCGGCGGGTCGGGTGGGTACGCGAGGAGGGTAAGCGGGAGGCATCGGTGAAAAAAAAAGAGCCGACAGGGTGGAATCATTTTAGAAGGTGCGATTTTTTCTAAGAATTGAGAAATTTTGGTCATTTCAGGACTGCGGTGTGGGCCTCAGGTTGAGACATGTGAGGGTGTTGACGCAAAATACGGTCAACACACGAGAGCGCTAGATCGCGCGGGTCGCAAACAGACCAGATCACAGCTGCCCTGCGCTGACCGGTCAGACCGGTTATGCCGGCGAGCTACGGGGTAAAACTCTAAAAGCGCCTCCCGGAAGGATCCGTCAGGGAGAACGCCGTCAGGGGTGCCCTAGGGTCGGCAGGCCACCTAGGACGCCTTCGGACGTCGCGGAGACGAAGGAAGAACAGCATATGGGGTTGGAAAAGCTAGGGTTGGAGATACATAAAGTAAAGGATAAAAAGTAGTAGATTTTGATAGATTCGATTGGGTTGCCCTCAATCGGCCGAATCCTCTTATATTTATAGGGAGGGTAGGTCTTGTCCCGCAAGGAAACCAAGTTACAACTCGTTACAACCTCGGAATCCTAATTTTAGAGTCCTAGTCGAATTACAAAAGAGGTGACCGGTCTGACCGGTCCCGCACCGGTCAGACCGGTCCGGGCGTGACCAGCTCCTCGCGTCGTCTTCTGTCTCGCTCATGCGCCGTCTTCTATCTTGCAATCCTTCTGGACCACGTGCCAATTTTGGTTGTCAACATATGCCCCCTATTTTTTGGTAAAGCTTGCGTACCATAAAACATGCTAGTACCAAAATTGACATCTAAGGACGATGTTTTACAGAATTCATCGGCCTTTATAATTTTCTAAGGGTGATATCCAAATATCGGCCGTGAGCCACTTCATCTATTCTTCGTCATCTGAATTGACCGATTCTTGAACCGGTCTTAAAACAGCGGACATGAAGCCATCCTTAGTACAAGCAAGGAACTAAAAATCCGAAATATCAATCCCGGTCAAGCATTTGAAATTATCATGAGTCCCTAACATGGATGCATCGGCCATAGCAACACATGCCGAAGAATCCGCATGAACCGTCTCAACTTCGTCACCAACCCATTGGATTAAGCATTGATGCAAGGTAGAAGGCACACATTGATTTGCATGAATCCAATCACGCCCCAGGATCACGCTATAGTTACCTTGCACCTCTGTAATGAAGAAAGCGGTTGCCAATGTCTTGCTCCCAATAGTAAGCTCCAATGATGCAACTCCTTTGGCACTCATCGGTTCTCCTCCTCCAACACCGCTGATCATCATGCTTGTCTTGATGAGCTCGCTGTCCAAACCTCCCAATTTCTTGTACAAAGTGTAAGGCATGAGGTTCACAATAGCGCCACCATCAACGAGCATCCTAGAAATCGGTCTCCCTTTAATGTGACCCTTCACATAAAGAGTTTTCAGATGATTGTCCGATTCTAAAGGCTTCTGAAACACAGCATTCTTGGGAGCAAAATCAATTTGAGCCACCCTCTCATCATCTCCGATAAAGCAATAGTCAGCGTCTAAATAGATAACATTGATGTCCATGTCCGTTCTGCTGGGTGAAGGCTCAAAATCAATAGTTTCATCCTCATTGCCCATTTGAATATCTGAAATAGCAGTGGGCGGAATCGAAACTTTAGCCGAAGAAGAAAATGCATCGGCTATAGAATCATCAGGCGACACCGGTCTGACCGGTTCCTCCTGACCGGTCTGACCGGTTCCAGTTGCCAGAACTGGAACAGGGACAGGCAACCGGTCGGACCGGTCAGGGACACCGGTCTGACCGGTCTCGGCCATGTTAGCCGATTCGGATGCAGATGGTTCGGTCTTTTCTGGTGTCTTGGCTTGATCATCTTGCGTACCAGAACCATCTTTGGAACCCTGATCAGTAGGCAGAATCATCGGCTTAGCCTCATTGAACCACTCCTCCCTCTTCTTAGCCGATTCTTCTTCCCTTTGCTTTTGAGTACGCAACCGCTGCAATCTCCTCTTCTGAGAATGAGTCAAACCAGGAGGACACCACTTTGGCTGAGTATACTGAGGCAAAGGTATCTTTTTTACAGCCGATGCGCCAATAACATTGGGTCCATCAGCCATTGAAGGATTTACTGCCATGGAGCCAATTTGAATCTTCATAACTGGCTTTGGAATAATTGGTGCAGGCTCTTCTTTCTTCTGAATGGGACGATATTCCTGTTTGGCCGGCCCTTTGCCCGGCCTCTGCTGGTAACCGGTCTGACCGGTTGGAGGGACCGGTCTGACCGGTCTGTGCTGTGGAGGCACAATCACCGGCTTTTGTCTTGGTTGAAACTTGGTATGCCTTAGCTGCGGTGGATTCACTCTAGGATGTACAGAAACCTTCGGCCGTGGTTGACTTGATGTGGGAAAGTAAGGCACGTACATTATACCATCTCGCCAAACTGGTTGAGGAGAGGGAGGTTGATACGTTCCCCATAGCCTAGAAGGACCAACACCATCGAATGAACTTGGGCCTTGATTCCACTGTCCTCTTGGTGCCTTCATCACACTAGAATTCCTTGGTGGCGAACATGGTCTCTTTTTTAGTGGCCGATCTTGTTGAACGGCCGCGTTTTGCATATGCTTCGCCATGACTTGATCAAAGGTTGCTTTTGGCTTAAATGTTTTCCCCTGATCTTTGCCTTGATTAGTCTTCCAAGTACCCACTTCAGGACGTTTAGGCACAAACGTTCGGACCGGCCTCTGAGCCGGACCGGTCTGACCGGTCAGCCGAACCGGTCTGACCGGTGCATCCCAGGCAGCAGGAGCAACCGGCCTTTGATCCCGCGCTTGAGAGCTTGATTGCCCCCCGACCTCAGAAGTCTTCACTGTAATAGTCAAAGTCTTCTTTCCATCAGGAGCCTGCTTAAGCACCACTTCTCTCCCAAGTACTTTGTCATGTTCCGTCATCGTCCTTGGTTCTCCAATCACAATATTCTTGCCTCTTGTTGTATCGGCATTGTCTGGCCGAACCAACATCTTGGCCTTCTGAAGATTCATGGTATTAACCAACATGTTGTTGACTGGAAACGGGTGCTTATCAATTTGCATCTCACTCAAACTCAATTGTCCATCATTTACAGCCGATTGAATCTGTCGACGAAAGAAATTGCAATCATTAGTCGCATGAGAAAAAGAATTATGAAATTTGCAATAAGCACGCCGCTTTAACTCCTCAGATGACGGAATAGTAAAAGAGCATTTGATATATCCACTCTTATGCAATTCATCAAAAATTTTATCGCACTTGGATACATCAAAAGTAAACTTCATCTCTTCTTTCCGATTCCTATGAGTCGGCTTAAGAGATGTGCAAGTAAAGGCTTCATTAGATGCTGGCCATACAAATTCAGCGGCCAACACATTATGAGACTCATCATCTGAACTACTAGAGTCACATTCAAGATTATGCACATCAACCTGATGAGTCCTTTGGCTTTCTTTTAAATCTTTGTTTCGGCTTTCAGCAGGCAAAGCTCTTTGATGCACTTGGTTTACACTAAAGAACTCAACGTTCTCTAACTTCTCCTTGATGTGAGACCGTAAACCATTAAAAGCCAAATCAGCAAGATCCTTTTCGGCAATATTGACACTAAAGCAACGGTTTTTAATATCACGGAAACGTTTAATATAATCATGAACAGTTTCATCACGTGATTGTCTAACCGATGTAAGATGTGACAATTTAAGTTCATTGCTGCCAGAAAAGAAGTGATCATGAAATCTTTGCTCTCACTGTTCCCATGAAGTAATAGAATGAGGAGCAAATGATGCATACCATGAGAAAGCAATGCCAGTTAGAGACAAAGAAAATAAACGCACTTTCAAGGCCTCACTAGAGCTAGAATCGCCTAGTTGTGCCATGTATTGACTTATGTGTTCAAAAGTGCTTTTAGAATCCTCCCCATTAAATCTGATGAAATCAGGAAGTCTAAATCCAGTAGGGAAAGGAACTAAATCAAATCTAGGAACATAAGGCTTTTGGAATAACCTAGCCTTATCCCTGACATCCACTCCCAAATTCTCTTTAAGAACTGAAGCCAAATCAAGTTTGTACTTAGAAAATATATTATCTAAATACTCTAATGAATTGTCTTGTGAATTTGGCTGTTGAGAATTTTGAATAGGAGTAGAAAGCAAATTCCCCGATTCTGTCCCCGTGGGACCGGTCTGACCGGTTACCGTGACCGGTCTGACCGGTTGATGCGGCCCAAGCTGGTTGGCCGCATCTGCCCCACCAAGACCGGTCTGACCGGTCACGACGACCGGTCTGACCGGTTGATGTTGGCCAGATTGATTGGCCGACATCATCTTCTGCATCTGTTGGCCGAACCTTCCGAAAAGTTCGTAAGGTACCGGGCCTTGTGAAAATAATTTTAGCAATTGAGGGGATACAGAATATTCATAGGTTGAATTTTGCGGCGTAAAATTTGCAACTTCATTGTTAATTCGACCATAACCAGCCGAATTAGGTAAAGTTGCAAACGGCTGAGGTGCAGCAGGCCGAGTAGGCATTAGGTTGGATGGTGTAACAGATTGGCCTTCAAAATAATTCAACGGCATACCAAACGTAGGTTGTTCTATGGGTTTTGTTGCCGGTGTTTTAAATTCAGGCACAAAAGGCTCTTTGGAAATCAAAAGATTAGGATCGGCGGCAGGCTGTTCAGCCACGGGCTGTTTGCCTTCCGATTCTAAGCACTTGTTATGCATCCAATTAACCAACTTGACATTATTCTCAGCCATCTTATCTTCCATGTACTTTAGAAAAACTTCATGAGGTTTTTCATTAGATTGTACCTTAGGAAGTGCCGCTGAAGATGTAGCAGATTCATCTACCTCCTTGATCTTGGAGACCACGCCCTTGCGGTCCTTCTTGAAGTGCGAGAGGTAGTAGAGGCGATCTTCTTCTGCTTTCTTCTTCAAGTAGTCCTCAAGCCCTTGTCGATCTTCAATAGAAAGTTCATCGTCTTTGATGACGATGACGTTCTCAAGATCCAAATTAGCAGTGGAACCCATCTGAATAGAATTAGATTGATCGGCTGCACGAACCAGATCTCTAATTCTCCAGCGGAGTCGCCAAAAGTATGTTGACGCAAAATACGGTCAACACACGAGAGCGCTAGATCGCGCGGGTCGCAAACGGACCAGATCGCAGCTGCCCTGCGCTGACCGGTCAGACCGGTCAGATGCACCGGTCAGACCGGTTACGCCGGCGAGCTACGGGGTAAAACCCTAAAAGCGCCTCCCGGAAGGATCCGTCAGGGAGAACGCCGTCAGGGGTGCCCTAGGGTCGGCAGGCCACCTAGGACGCCTTCGGACGTCGCGGAGACGAAGGAAGAACAGCATATGGGGTTGGAAAAGCTAGGGTTGGAGATACATAAAGTAAAGGATAAAAAGTAGTAGATTTTGATAGATTCGATTGGGTTGCCCTCAATCGGCCGAATCCCCTTATATTTATAGGGAGGGTAGGTCTTGTCCCGCAAGGAAACCAAGTTACAACTCGTTACAACCTCGGAATCCTAATTTTAGAGTCCTAGTCGAATTACAAAAGAGGTGACCGGTCTGACCGGTCCCTGCACCGGTCAGACCGGTCCGGGCGTGACCAGCTCCTCGCGTCGTCTTCTGTCTCGCTCATGCGCCGTCTTCTATCTTGCAATCCTTCTGAACCACGTGCCAATTTTGGTTGTCGACAGAGGGGTATGGGTGTGTTTTTAGGGTGGGGGCTATTTTCAAATGTTTGGGATCCTTATAGTATAGATCATATTTGTTGTTCAATTATCGTGAGGACACTACCATCTCCCAATACATGATTTGGTGGTGTCCAGTGCATAGGTTCTCGTGATGACACTGGGTCTTGCATGAGACCCAGTTTCTTCCTCTCTCCACCCTCTCTCTTATTTAATATAGTGCCATGTAAGCTAAAAATTCTAGTTGGCAATGTAATTAATGCTATAGAAACCATCCTAGGTGGAGGGTTGAGGATGGCCTAATTGATTAGACCAGATATGCTTACCTATCAGCTGGCTAAGTTGAGCCAATAGAAGGGTATAAGCATACTGTCGAAGTTATATTCGGCAGATACTTGGTTCCTAGGGCACCCTGCTTCCTGCAAAGAACGATCATAGTAGACGAATAGAGATAAACAGAGACAAGGGAATTTTATACTGGTTCGGGCCCTCGGGATCGAGTAATAACCCTACGTCCAGTTGCTTCTTGTATTATTTCGGCGAATACAGAGAGTACAATATGGTGTATGGAGTATCAGGTGTTGGATTGGATACCCCCTACGTACAGGATCCCCCACTATTTATGTCCGGGAAGACTTGCATTACAAGACAAAACAGACCTAAACCTATTAGGACTCTATCTCCTGTCTTCGGGCTTTCCTTCCTTGAATAGGCCGCCGTGTCCTGCTCGGAGTCTCTCGTCTGGAGTCGGTGGTCGGTAATCCTCATAGTCGGGTACCCTGGTATTATGGCCACAACAGTAGCCCCCGAGCATATCTTGTCCAGAAAAGGTTGTTGTTTTCGTTCATCGGGTCTTTTTATTCTTCGGGCATTCGCAGGATATTTAGAATATTCCTAGATGCTTTTGCCGAGAATTTGAAAAGACTGAGATCCCTGGTAAAATAACCTGCATCTGGATGATGAGCTCGAGAATAATCATGTGCCATAAACAGGGTTGTGGTGTCAGATGCCTTGAAATCTTTAGATATTAAGAATCTATGATCGGGCATTCTGTAGTCGTTGAAACTTATTCAGTTGAAGTTTAGCATTTCAAGAACTTTGAAATCGGATGCTCGCAATCTAGTCCTTTGAATATGAAATTTTTTTTTCATCGACTTTACTCATGATCGGGTATCTCGCAATTGGATACTTTGCGACTGAGTATTTTTTTGGTCGGGAATTGGCTATCAGCCCCCGAGCTCTTCTTCCAGCAGTGCTGACATTGCTCGGGATATTGGTATTTGGGAATTTGAATTTCAGGAGTTGAGAGTCCGATGTTTGGTAATCGGGGCTATTAGACCTCCAATGACCGAACGCTCTGCTTATCTTGGTTTTGACCTTCCCGAACATGCCCCAATATATTAAGCTGTCGGATTTGTTAGCAATAAGCATGTTGATATGTTGTGCGTATAAACACTGTGGTGGTTTTCTGCATTTACCTTTGGCTTTCTAGAATGTTTATGTCATATTGGGGAATTTCTAGCATTCGGGACTCGAGCGGTCCGTCGTACTGTATATTCCGCGCATAGACTTTGAACATCCAGAATCACTTAGGATTTTTAGAAAAACCACGCTCTGTTTGCTGTTGTAGAACCATGCACACAGATGGCGATGTTGGCATCAAAAACCCTGAATGTGTGTTCGGGTGGATTAGCGACGGAGCCCCCGAATGTAAATTCAGGTCGATAGTGGAGCCTCTTAATATATTCTGTTTCAAAACCTCAAAACAAAATAATTAAGAGAAATTATAAGAAGAAAATAACATAGTAAAAATTGAATGTTGCAGAGAATGGAAATAGATCAATATAACCAAATGAAATGCCATTTAGCTTGTTCAGGCTATTTTGGTAGTACACAGTGTTTATTTGGGGCGTTAGCATATGAGACTCGGGCGGTCTTCCATGCGTTAGTCCCTTGAAACAAGTGCGCATGATAAATAGCTAGTTTTGCTTTGGATCAGCAACATTTGGTGATATGATATGAATATTGTAGTAGCCCCCGACTCTCTATTTGATTAAATGGTAACCAATTAGAGAGTAGAGCAAAAGTAAAAAAGAAGTTTGCAAGTGGTAGCCCCCGACTCTCTATTTGGACGTTGATATCAAATAGAGAGTAGAGCAAGTATCGCAGAAAATAAAACTTGAAATAACTTATCTGATATGTCAGACATGTTGATTGCAGTAGTGTTGATCGTGACAAATGCGATCTGATTGCTAGTAACAGGTAATCTGCAAAATAATAAATTGATTCGCAAATATGATAATTAAAGCTGTAGGAACGACTAGAAAGCGTCGTGAACCTGTAGCCCCCGACCAGCATGTTCGGGGCAACATGTTTGGAAAAGCCCCCGAGCCTTATACTCGGGTTCGTTGAAAATAGAATGAGTACTTTTTACACTTGAGACCAAATACTGGGCATGTATTATAGGCACTCTTGTGGCAGTACTGCTGATTATTGATGAGTACTTTGATCACTCGAGGTCGAGCACTTCGCCAAGCGCAATGGACCCTCTCATGATGGCACCTCGATATTTTAGTACTTGGATCTTTTGAGGTCGAACACTCCGTCGAGCGTAATGGACCCTCTCATGATTTGTACTTTGATATTTATGAGTACTTGAATCATTCGAGGTCGAGTACTCCGTCGAGCACAATGGGCCCTCTTATGATTTGGTACTTCGGCGTACTTTGGACTCGCTCGAGATCGAGTATTCCGTCGAATACAATGGACTCTCTTACGATCAAGCACTTTTAGAATAATAGAGCACCTTGGACCCACTCGAGATCAAGCACTTCGTCGATCACTTTGGACTCTCTTATGGTCAGGCACTTCGAATGCGCTTCGGGCTTGCTTGAGATCGAGTGCTCCGTCGAGCACAATGGACTCTCTTGCAATCAAGCGCCATAGGAATTAGAATAGTTCGAATCTTTGAGATCGGATACTAGGACATGCAGTATCTCGGATTCAACTCAATAGATATTGGAAATATGAATATTGAGGCTTTGAATAGCCACTGATGCTTATGCGAGAAGGCAGTTAGTAAGTAATATAATAAAAATAAAGGTGCCTGACTTGAGTATGTGTTCGGGTATGCGATGGAGCCCCCAAGTATATACTTCGATAGAAAAAGGCTGTCTATACACCCGTAATAAATTTAAGTCTCATCGTGTCTAACTGGAGTAGATAATTTCGTTGCTCAATTTCAATTTAGGCGTTTGTAATTTCACTAAGGGCGAGATGTTTCGACAATCTCTTTAATGCCCATATGTGTTAAACATAGCCGCCGTCATCGAATTTAAGCAAGATTATTGCTAGCTCCATATTTATTTATCACGGATGTATAGATCAAAATATTGAATAGAATAACAAAATAATTGTTAAATCTAGAAATCGGAATAAACTTATCTGTTTATTGTAGTCATCGGTATATTTGATCGGAACACGTAGATGGTGTGCTGAATGCGACGTCGGGGATGCATGCCTGATGCCGATGTAAGTGGCTTCCAGGGTGCGACTGATTAAAGCAGCGGTGTCATCGTATCCTTGAGTAGGCTCCCACCAGAACTCTATCCAAGCTCGGGTGAACTGAGGTTCTTCTATCCCTGTGGATGGAATTTTTGGCTTCGTCAAGTTGGAGTCCTGAGCGGTGACTTGGCGTAGACGTGGACGACCCCTCGGCAAAGGCGGCTCCTGTTGGGCAATTTGCCTGTTCGGGTGATTTACCCATGTTCGGGTGCCTATGCTTGGAAGGAATAGTAGGAAAGTAAACGTGTATATGTGTGAGCTGATTGGAATAAATAAAGAAATTGGAATACGAAAAGGAAAACGTTTGCTTCCCTTGTGTACTATGACGGAGACTTGGTTGCGCACGACATAGACCCCGAACTTTGGAGGCCCTCGTCAGGATATGCGTGCGTGCTATTCCGGTCGCCCCGCTGCTACTTTGTCGCTGATGCCGAATTCGTTTCTCGAACTTGCTTGATGCCCACGCTTTTACTGTCTTGCCGGATGACGGATTTGGACTGGGTAAAGCTTGGTCCAAACTTTGTTCTATCGGCAGGATGTCGGCGAAACGGCGGATTGTTGCTGTAGAAGCTGATGTTGATGAGTTTGGCATGATCAACCTTCACGCAAGGGCCCCTACCTGGCGTGCCTCTGTCGAAGTTATATTCGGCAGATACTTGGTTCCTAGGGCACCCTGCTTCCTGCAAAGAACGATCATAGTAGACGAATAGAGATAAACAGAGACAAGGGATTTTTATACTGGTTCGGGCCCTCGGGATCGAGTAATAACCCTACGTCCAGTTGCTTCTTGTATTATTTCGGCGAATACAGAGAGTACAATATGGTGTATGGAGTATCAGGTGTTGGATTGGATACCCCCTACGTACAGGATCCCCCACCATTTATGTCCGGGAAGACTTGTATTACAAGACAAAACAGACCTAAACCTATTAGGACTCTATCTCCTGTCTTCGGGCTTTCCTTCCTTGAATAGGCCGCCGTGTCCTGCTCGGAGTCTCTCGTCTGGAGTCGGTGGTCGGTAATCCTCGTAGTCGGGTACCCTGGTATTATGGACACAACACAAACATTGGCCGATCTCCGATAGGCCAAGCAGAGGTACGGTTGATCTCCGATAGGCCAAGAAGAGGTTGATCTCCGTTAGGCCAAGCAGAGGCTGATCTCCGATAATATCTGTCATTAGCGAATAATGGATAGCCGACAGACCAACAATTATTATATCGGAGGAGACTGGCACGTAATGGTGACAGAGGGATTCTTTGCATTCAAACATATAGGTTTGTTTAATCAAATCACGAGGACCAATGTTCGGCATGTCACATAATATGCATGCGTATGCTCAAGGCCTCAAGCTGCTAGCCTGGATGGTATTTATTTTTTCTGCTGTTTTCACCATTAAAACCAGAAGAGGCCCAGAATCAATGGATGGGTTGGAAAGCAGCGATCACATCAAAGATTAAGCGCTATTAAAATATTCCGGAAGTTTTCACGCAGAGGTAAGGTGCGAAATACATGACCGGATTGACTATCGGACTGTAGCAGCTGTAGATAGAGTATCGGCCTGAAATAACCAAAACTTTATTACGTGGCCGATAATAAAGTTTATTTGTGTCAGTGTATCGATTGCAGGATATACAACTATTTCTAGTCCTTCTCAAGTACCGATGGATCCGATATATATGAATATTCTCGCAGGCGATCAAAGAGATGCCGATAGCTGAAGATGTCTCGATTTTTCGCATCGGCCAGGGAATAAAAGATACATTCTGATGGATTTTTAACAGTTCTTCTGGATCCCTTCATCGGCTACCTGGGTTTCTCTCATTGTAGGCTGGACAGCCGATGGAGATGATGAGAGAAGGGTGTGAGCCAATGTCTGCAAATTGTTAATTTACGTGAGGGCAGCTAGAAAATCAATTCAAAATAAAATATTACATGTGATGGTCCTGTTGCCCGTACCTTTGCCATGCTCTAACTCGGCTGCCACGTCATGATCGGCATCGGCACCACGCCGTCCATTCCGCTCGTGCAAATGATCGCCGAGTTGCCAGAGGCGGCCGCGGAGCGCGTGGTTGATTTCGAGCTGCAGCCGGGACTCCCAAGGACACTTATGGTGGGACCACATTCGTTTGATTTGAAGTCAGATACATCTACAATTGAATATATCGGTTCAGTTTCAATATTATTTGAAGCAGCAAGAAGAAGAATCGGCTATGAAATAATTTCAGAACATATTATATTCCAATATCAAGAGCGGATGGAGCGCAGATTGTCTATGCGAGGGAAAGCAAATTGCTACATGGTTATTTACTCAGGAGCCGATTGTCGGTTGGAGCATTCAGGCTTGTTAAGATATGGCATCGACTGTCTACTGACATCCTTATGAGTTGGCCGATATCGTGTTTAAGTTCATCGACGCGATCTTTTTGTCCTTCACCATGGGCCGATAGTTGGTTGGTCCGATCGGACCTGCGGCCAAAGGGGCAATAAAGTGCATCGGCCAATTCTGTTCAACACATTGTATGGATGGCCGATGGAGGCACCAGTAAGCTGATGGCTTCGAATATATAATATAATGGGTTGATACGTTAGCTGCCGAGGCTGATGGTCTCCTTCAACGAGGTTGATCGGACCAGAGGGCTACATAGGAGCATACCAGTCCATGGCAATGGCTGACGGAATGAAGAAAAATATAAATATCATTGATTGCTGGGAGACGCAGATGAAGTATCGGCCGATTTGATAAAATGATTGGTCCGATAGAAAATATCTGGAAGCAACCATGAGCTGATTCTTGATGGTATCTCAATTCCCAAGGTCCGATATATGGCAAGGTCCGATATGTGCCGAGGTCCGACTGTCCGATATATGGCAAGGTCCGATATGTGCCGAGGTCCGACATAAGCCGATCGGACTTGCGCTCGTCATCGGCCAAAGCAGTAGAGTGCGTCGGACCTTCCAGTGCAGGATTTTCGACGCCAGAGGCCAGAACAATCGCGGAGCTTTTTGCGTGCCATTGATTGAAAACTGCACCTGGCTAGTATCGGCTACGAGACTGGTACTCATTTTCCTTTTATGCAACAGCCGATGACTAGCGGCCGATGTCCATATCGAGGATTATATGATTTATTAATGACTGCATGGTGGTAATTTTTACTGGCATAGACAGGAGCCGTAGTCTTCTGCAAGAAGCTAATCGGACCAAAAAGTTGATCGGACTATAAAGCTTCAAGGAACGTCCGATGGAGAGCAAAAAGGTCCGATTGACTCTTTCTCTGTCCGATAAACTAGCAGTGGATTGATGAGCCGATGGACTACAGAAATCACAGCCGACAGTCAGTCTGATCGGACCAGACGTTGGTCTGCTCGTCGTCGGCCAGAGGGGCGAAGTACAACAAGGAGAGTACAGGTCGACGCTCCAATAGGAATTGGCACACATCAAGACAAGGTCCGATGAGATGGTCCGATGAGCTTCACGATGGCATTATATTATATCCATGTACTCAGCTGAGGTAACGTAGAAGGCATCGGCTAAGGAATATTTGGTCCGATGGAGTAACTTGGAGGTTTGATAAAGGAGTCCGATCAAGACCATCGGCCACATCTCTGATTCTGTAATCATATAGCTAGAAAGGTGCAAGGCCGATGGAGTTTAAAAAAAAGAGAGCCNTTCAACACATTGTATGGATGGCCGATGGAGGCACCAGTAAGCTGATGGCTTCGAATATATAATATAATGGGTTGATACGTTAGCTGCCGAGGCTGATGGTCTCCTTCAACGAGGTTGATCGGACCAGAGGGCAATGGCTGACGGAATGAAGAAAAATATAAATATCATTGATTGCTGGGAGACGCAGATGAAGTATCGGCCGATTTGATAAAATGATTGGTCCGATAGAAAATATCTGGAAGCAACCATGAGCTGATTCTTGATGGTATCTCAATTCCCAAGGTCCGATATATGGCAAGGTCCGATATGTGCCGAGGTCCGACATAAGCCGATCGGACTTGCGCTCGTCATCGGCCAAAGCAGTAGAGTGCGTCGGACCTTCCAGTGCAGGATTTTCGACGCCAGAGGCCAGACCAATCGCGGAGCTTTTTGCGTGTCATTGATTGAAAACTGCACCTGGCTAGTATCGGCTACGAGACTGGTACTCATTTTCCTTTTATGCAACAGCCGATGACTAACGGCCAATGTCCATATCGAGGATTATATGATTTTATTAATGACTGCATGGCGGTAATTTTTACTGGCATGGGCAGGAGCCGTAATCTTCTGCAAGAAGCTAATCGGACTATAAAGCTTCAAGGAACGTCTGATGGAGAGCAAAAAGGTCCGATTGACTCTTTCTCTGTCCGATAAACTAGCAGTGGATTGATGAGCCGATGGACTACAGAAATCACAGCCGACAGTCAGTCTGATCGGACCAGACGTTGGTCTGCTCATCGTCGGCCAGAGGGGCGAAGTACAACAAGGAGAGTACAGGCCGACGCTCCAATAGGAATTGGCACACATCAAGCCAAGGTCCGATGAGATGGTCCGATGAGCTCCACGATGGCATTATATTATATCCATGTACTCAGCTGAGGTAACGTAGAAGGCATCGGCTAAGGAATATTTGGTCCGATGGAGTAACTTGGAGGTTCGATAAAGGAGTCCGATCAAGACCATCGGCCACATATCTGATTCTGTAATCATATAGCTAGAAAGGTGCAAGGCCGATGGAGTTTAAAAAAAAGAGAGCCGATTCTATCATTATATATGTTAAAAAAAGAAAGGTGCAAATTGGAGGTCCAATGGAGATTTATTCTTGTCGAATAAAAGGTCCGATGACCCATTGGCATGTCTGATAGGCTCTTTGGCTGACAATTTGACATTGGGCCGATGACAGTTAGGAAGCTGACGAGGCTTTTTACGTGGTGATCAGACTATATCGGCTGGAATAAAAGATTATCGGCTGTCAGAACCAATAATTCGAAGCATGAAGAATTCATACTTCGAACTGGGGGGCATGTGTTGACACCGAAATTTGGTAATTTTATGGCCAGAGGAGTCCCTAAAATAAAGCCGATAATCTAAGGAAAATCAAGACGGAAGCTGCAGGTTTCAGGAGAAATATTAAAGAAGACATGTGCTAAATAAAGATGTAGATCGGTCAATGAAGATATTTGAAGCACAAAGAGATAGCCACGTGATGGTATTCAGCCTAATAGGAACAAAATATTCCTTAATGTATTTCCCTTGGCCGAAACAGATTCACGTAATGGCTAATCACGCAACTTTTGCATGTGATTGATTTCTACTGCTACGCGTCGTCAAGTTTGGCAAGAGAAAAGGCATAGAGGCGGCTGAGTCAAGCAAGCCATAGAAAGACATCTTCGTATTGGACTCGGGCTGCTTATTTTGGGAGTAACTCCAGAAACGTGGAGAGACAAGGCTATAGATTAGGAATATTATATTATTTTAGCTTATCGATAGATACGGTCTTTTGTAACGATAAGAGTTCTATTTTTGTACGTAAAGTCCATCAGCCCTGTAAATATAAAGGGTCACGACAGCTTGTAATCTTTATCTCTCGATCAATACAACTCGGCGCATCGCCATCCTTTTTACCTTTACTTTTTCACCGGCGAAACTTGGCACCGGACGTTGAGCTGCATCGCTTCGATCTTCGGCGAAGGGGTAAGTCCAAAGTTTCAATGGTTTATCGGATATCGTGGATCTTCTGACTTCCGGGCGTATCGCTGTCGTCTCGATCTACGGTATCCTGCCCTGTGTAAGATCTATCGGCTTCTGAAATTTAGATTAACCTCTTGCTGTCAGTGCTTCTAGATTGCTACTTCCGGGCGCATCGCTGTCGTTTCATCTAGAAATACTGGTGGTAACGTTAGTTTAATCTTAATAGCCGGTAGTTTCTTATTCTTGGCTTTTAATGAGTTTTTGCCGAATTAATATCTAGTTGTGGTCTGATTCGCTATGTTTATAGTCTTTAATCTGTCGCCCTGCTGCTAACGCTGTCTCGAAATCGATCCGATTAGTGGTGACGATAGATTAGCTTCTATCAACTAGCTGGCCTTTTCATGATTTTGATATTGATTCGGCACGCGCTCCAAATGCTGCATCGGCTAATTGCACATTAAGATGTTACAATTATTTAAAGCTGATGCTCGCCCATGCCTTCATATATTATTTTTCTTTAGCCGATATGCTTCAATTGATGGATGTTATGATACAGTCAAATTATTTTGCATTGGCTATCGGCTATTGGTTATTATTATTCTGGATATATTCACGGCTGATAGGCGCTTCAATGCTTAATTCTTGTATCGGCCATTGGTCGTCGGCTCCATGTTGCTATTATTCAATTCTATCATGTAGCCGATTGATCTGAATATATTTCATTTGTTCAAGTGTTGTATCGGTCTAGTATTATGATTCTATTAACTGGCCGATACGACATTATTATACACCTTATCAGTTGAATGGTCAAACTGACTGGCACGCCCTGAACCTAAAGAAAATACGGGACCTGCACTGAAGCTAAGCAGATCTTCCAGGCCACAGTGTTGGTACCAGGGAATCATCACCTGATTATTTGGCGTCAACAATTCTATAGCATAAACTCTCAAAATCAAGATGGAGAATCATTTCACGGAATCAAGAGAAGCTACGTTTTTCAGGTCTCCGTCTTTTAGTTCGTTTTAGAGAATCAATTGAGAATCACTTTTCTCTAGAAAATTATTTAGCAGAGCTCCTGCTGGATTCAACCAAGAATCAGTTCTGGGAGTTCTACCAAATGGAGCCGTCCTAGCCCCTATCTTCACCCCTAATAGGGAGGAAACATTGAACTGAACCTAAGGAGTACCAGCCGATAATCTCATCAACTTACAACATGGAGAAGCCTCTTTAGTGTATAGCATGAGCACAAATCTACGACTACCACAATAACTACGTTTTTGTACCGTCAAGGCTGGTGAACCATGTGAAGTCCTGTCTTCGCCCGGACCGACAAGGCTAGGATCTTACTTTTTGACGAGTCCATAGTTATTTTGTTTGCAACCGATGAGGCCAAATACTTTCAAGACTTCGTTATGGGAACCACACGATGAGGCCAGATACTTTAGATAGAGGCCAACGAGGCCCAACATTTCATCACATGTTATTCTTTGTACTTATGCAACATTGGAGATGACTTTTATTCTACTTAGAGACGATAACATTTCTTCCAACGACCATTGGCATAGCTTAACGGGTCACAAAGATCAAGGAGGAAAGAAAAAAAATAAAAAGGAAATATGAGAACAAAAAAGAAACTACATAAAGCTAATTCACCATCTTTATTTCTAAGGGTAGTTTTGAGCAAAACTCTCCCCCACAGCTAGTAAAAACAGGGGTCCTAGGTGCTGTAAAGTTTGAACTAGATAAAAGCTGCTTTTGTGAGAGAAGACTTGCCACAGTCAGACTCTTTAGTTGGCTTTTGGCTTTTGGAAAAGCAAAAAAACCTTTAGAAGCCCAACCAAAAGGCCCTTAAGGGCATGTTTGGATCCATTAGAACTAATGATTAGCAGCCAGGGATCCAAATGGACCTGCTAATTATTAGCACTCTATCCTGCTAATAATTAGTCCATTAACTAGTTATAGAGTGATAATAGGCACTAATAGTACAAAATCAACTATCCTACTAGCTATTAGTAGGTGGATCCAAACACCACCCTGCAAATAGTTATCTAGCTAACAATTAGCAACTATTAGCTCTTAGCTAGTTAATTATTAGTTCTAAAGATCCAAACAGGGCCTAAACTTGCTGATAGGTTCACCTGATGTCCAAATTATCGTGATGTAGGTGTTGATTGCTTGTGTCTGTTGACTACACGTATGGCCGTTGACCAAGCATTGGTTGACTTGGTCAAGATTGATCCGGACCTTCCAGAGTGTATCTGACGGCTCGCCACCGAACCTGCTTGGCCGCCCCGTTAGCACCGCCCGATCCGAGCATTCCAAGTTCCAACCCGAGGCACGGGCCAACCGGTGCCTCAGAAGGCAAGAACCCTCCCCTCCACGCGCGGGTTCGCCACGACCAGGCGGCGGGAAGGTACGGCCGCAGCGACGCTCAAGGTGCTCCGGCGAGGACGGCCCGGGCTGGGAAGGATTTGGGGCGCTCAGCTTGAGTACCCCTGCATCTGCGTGGACCATGGAGCAGCAGATCAGCGCGGCGAGCGGACACGGGTGATCGATTGAATTTTGAACGGGCAGTGCGTGCGATGCAATCTCCAACTGACGGCCGCCGCCTGCCTACCCTGCGCTAGCTGCGCCTCTCCCCATCATCGAGAGGCCATGTCAAAGGCGCCTGATTATTGTAAGGTAGGGGATCTCGCTATCAACAGACACGTCGTCTACCACTAAAATAATAGCACCGGTTAAATTCTAGAATAAATCTAGGAAAATGTTTTTTTTCGAAAGGGCGGCAAGAGCTTTGCCGCAAAATTTATTAGACGATAAAAAGAAAAGGGGTTACAAACTGAGAGCTTTGCCTCAGTGACACACAGCTACGGCTAGCGACAACTCCAACACAGCTCCAAGAGAGAAAAGGGGGGGGGTCCGCTACAAACATAAACACAAGAAGAGAAGAAAAGGCGCCCGAAACAAAAACAAGAGAAAGGACTAAGGAGGGACACCACTTCCATTTGTTGTAACATTATGCTTGACACCAACAGCTAGACGGTATAACATCGCGGCCTCCTTTACCAACCCTGCCACCTCGGTAGCTGTCATTGCCGAGCGTTGAAACGTACGATTGTTGCGTTCCTTCCAGATGAACCACCAGAAGTAGATCATGAAGCCGTCGAACTCCCGCTTGTGTTCCTTGGGGATTCTGCGCCGACATCTACGCCACCAGCTGTAGAGTGATGTTCCTTGGTCCAGATTGGCAAGCGCCTCCATTTTACTCCATTGTAGCAAGGTGTTCCAGACGGACTTGGTGAATGAGCAATCCTTGCAAAGGTGTCTAGCAGTCTCGGGGTGCACATGACAGAGAGGGCAGATAGCGTTATGCGGCCACCCTTTCTTGGCCAAAATGTCTGCCGTCAAAATCTTGTTGTGAATGAGTGTCCAGGCGAAGAAGCGACATTTAGGTTCAGCCCTCGCTTTCCATATCGGTGACAACTGACGCTTGCACCAGCTTCCCTCGAACTGTATTTGATAGGCGCTCTTGGTGGAGTATTCTCCGTCCGATGTCCATCGCCAAACAATTTGATCCTCTGCGAGGTTCACCACGTTCTGGTTCATCTTCTCTCCGCACGCACGCTTACATAGCTAGCTGGCACGCAGCGCACTCACACAGACGCAACACCCATTGTGGGCCTGCTGGCGGTGACGCACACACGGCGTCGGGCCCAGACCCCAAACGCCCCAACTCGGTAGTTAACCCACACGTCGTCGATGTATCTGGGGTTTGGCTTCCTCGTTCGCGGGCTTCTCTTCCTTGGCCCGGCAACCACGCCGGACTTTGGCTCACTGCTCCTCGTCATCTCCTTGACCTGAACAGCTATGCTGACACTGATCGGATCCACTACGGCAAACAGCTGCTTTGGGCAGAGGGCCAAATTAACTCAACAAACTATTTACCGGGGGCCGCCCTCGGCAATCGTCACTTGGCAACTGTTCCCCTACATGCACTCGGCAAAGAAGTTGTTTCCGGTAGTGGTCGTGAGAGGTCGCTGGCCAGGACGCACACATCGGCGCCACTGCCCTGCGCGGCGCCTCTCGCCGGCATTGTGAGAACACGCCAAGGCGTCACGCCGTCGTCTGCTGGTGCTCATCCACCGCTGAGATGAAGGGTCATGGCCATGGCCTGCTCGATCCTCAGCTGTTGCCGTCAGTCGTCGCCACAGCACAATGGGAGGCGATCAGGGAAGAAGAGGAAAGGAGGAAGCAAAGCTCAGATTTCTTGCTAGAGCACTAATATGGAAGGGCTGTTTGAAGCAGTGATTTCTTCTGCTATGGTGCAGTATCATTAGTGTGGTTTACCCTTGTGATCGATTGTTGGTAAGGATGCATTCACTAGCCTCCACTTGTGGATTCTTTGATCTTCTGTTCGATGAAACCTCCATGATCGAAGTATTCCAGAGTCTGTATACACGGTATATATCTCATCTGAAGATTGAACAGAAACACGGTGTGCATAGATACTAACTGGTTCTGTTAGAATATAAAGGCTACATATATATCCTGCAAGTGCTCTCTCACATCTGTAAAATCGATATATGTTTCATTTTGATTTGTTAAAGTTCATTAAATCAATCACAAAATTGTAGACGTTGAGCAAGAGAAAAAAAAAACAGAACCACATTGTTTCTTGACAACTCACTTTTCTTTGGGTAGAAGCTGGGACGATAAGGAATGCATTCATGATCCTGAGGACAAACCAGGTATTCTTTGCTTTATTGCTATGACTTTAGATGCTATGTGGTATTGTGGTTTTAAGGCTACTCCAACGAGAGTTTCATTTCAATAAATGAGCTACCACGTAAGCAAAAGTGGTGACATGTAAATTGGAGGCTCATTTTGAAGCCTTCACGTGAAGCCACCTAGGATCCTAAATGGACACTCTAGAAAAAGAGAAAAATCCTAGAAATTCTCACAAAAAAGCAAAACATCTAGCCATCAATTGGAACACTCAAATCATCATAGCCATTAGATCTATTATATTTTCTAAAAAATTACCCACCTATGCCATTATAAAAATAGCTTAAAGTAACCCCCTAAATCTATTTCTAAATTACCCACCTCTGCCATTATATAAAATAAACCAAAATAACCCCCTAATTTTCATCAAAATTTCCCACTTTATGCCATTATAAACAATATTTAAAATAATCTCCAAAATTTGCATCTAAATTACCCACTACGAATACTTAAAAAATAACTTAAAGTAACCCTTGTTTACATCTATATTACCCACATATGTCATTATTAAAAAATAACATGAGGTAATCCTATATTTGAATCCAAATCACCTTAACTAAAAATACCAATATAAGATTCTAAATCGTGTATTTCACACCATTGCTATATGATATAGTGATTAAGATATATACGTATGATGTGTGTTGTCAATTATAAAGATATAGGAGAAGTGACAAGAATATAGATTTCTACGTCAAAATTATAGTTCAAACTTAGAATTTATTAAATAAATTCAAACGCATATATGTGATGCAAAGTAAAATTTAAAGATTATAAATGTGTACGAAAAGGTTATAGAGTAATTACTAACTAAAGTCTATCACAATCGGATGAAAATAATAATTATAAATCTATATAAGTATTGTGTTCGAATATTTGACAAATGAGAGGTAGCTCAAGGTAATAATTTGATAGCAATATAGCCTTAATTTTTTAATTGGAGATTCCGCATTAGTTCTCACGAGACACGCTAAAAAAATACAAATCCTAAAAATTCTCACAAAAATCAGAAAAATCAATCATGTAAACTCTAATACCCATAGTCATTGGTCTATTATAACTGTTAAAAAATTACCACCACTATCATTACAAAAATATTTTAAAATGAACCCTAAACCTATATCTAAATTATCAAGCTATGCCATTATAAAATCCGTATCTAAGTTACCCACGTATGCGTTATTAAAGATAACCTAAACTAAATATCTAAATATTAATCTAATTATTTTTCATGTGCATCCTACCGAAAAGTCCAAAAGTAAACTAATATATGATTCTAAATTAGCTATTCATCGTTATTAATATAAAATAATAAGTTAAGGTATATACGCATAATGAGTGACACCATGTAGAACATTTATACATGTATATGTGAGGAAGTGATGAAAAATATTGATTTTTATGCTAAATATAATGTATGGAGGTATGATACAAAATGAAAGAAATGATACAAAATGAAAGAAGTGTGAATATGGATGAAAAAGTGTATTGAGTAATTACTAATTAAAAGTCAATCACAAATGAAAAAAAGATAAGTGCACATCCATATGAGTATTATGTTGAAGTATTGAAAAAAATAAAAGAGTAGTATGTAAACAACTTTGATTATTAGGTAGGAGTTTAATTTTGAAATAATTGTTAAATTAAATAACTTTTAAAAATATTAGCCCGTGCGGAGCACGGGTTGCTGGACTAGTCTATTTAATGAAGGAAGAGAGTGAACTAGTTTCATCTAGATGAAACTATACGTGCTCTCTTTCCAATTCTTGGGAATCACCCATTCTTAATATTAGCCAATGGGATTTATTCTTATGAACATCTACCCAATCATATGTGCTATGGAAACATCTATCATATATACAGCTTCTGACATCAGAAAGCACAACTGCGTTCAGATAATCATTAAACCACTGATAACATAGAAAAGAAAATACTAAAATGAATGGTCTACCGGAACTAGCAGTACAACATCAGATATATCTTGGCGATCTTCACATTAATCATTGTTATTAACATGTATTTATAGGATCACTAGCGGAGATTCGCCGGTATCCGAACAAGTGGCGCATCAGGTTTGGTAGCCTTGGCTCTGTTGGCATCACACATCTAGTGTCAGTTTCATTTACTTGTGTATCTGATTCTGTGGTTCGCTCCTTCCACGATCTCCTAAGCATACGAAGGCGTGCTGCCACTTCCTTCATTGTTGGTCTCTTACTCATCTCATCTCCTTTCAAAATGGTACACTGCAGAGCCAACCTCCCAATCTCTTCAAGGAGGGTGATATCTTCTTCAGCTGTTATATTGTGATCGAACATTGCCTTCCCACTTTTATCTGTCTCATAAGCTTTGTTGAATTTGGTGATAAGGTCAGCATGATCAGTACTCTTATCCCTACAAATGAGTGCCATGAGAACACCACCAAATTTGTACACATCACTTTCCAAATTTATCAACACAGAACCATAAGAAGATGGGTCATTGTAGAGAACCTTTTCTAGAAGACTGCTCCTTATTACACTATCACCACTAGTAGCTTCACTGTTCTTGATAAGCTTACATGCCCTTGAAAAACCTGTGAGCTTTGGTATGAAGTTTTCATCTAGAAGAATAGTTGATGTTGAAACACCACCATGTCCGATAATACCAGTTGCTGATGAATGTAGGTATTCTAATGCTTCAGCAGTCTTAATTGCAATCCTCATGCGTAACTCCAGCGGGAAATCTTCCTGGCTAGCCAAAATGTCAAAAAGACTACCTTTACGAATGTACTCATATACAAAAATAAGAGTTCTGTCTTCCAGGCAACAGCCCAAAAGTTTGATAATGTTCTTGTGGACAATTCGACATAGGAGAATCCCTCCATTGATAAACACCTCTTTAGAGTCCTCATGAAGAAATTTATTCACCACCACCACTGTATTGTCCTCAAGTGTTCCTTTATAAGCCTCAGCTAACGAACTTCCACTGATTAGATCTGAATAGTTCTGTGTTACTTCATTTATCTCCTCCTTTGTGAAAATTCTTAAATTGTGGAGTTCGGATATAATCTTAGAATTGCTAGAATTTCCCTTGAAAATGCTCAAACTCTTTTTAAAACTGGGCATGCTTGTGCTTTGCTTCTGCCATATAGAGTGTGTTGCCAAGATGGATTGTGGACTGCCCTTCAGATCTTTCTTGAGAATCCGAAGACGCTTTGCCACATCATTCATTTGTGGACGTGTACGAATCTCCAGTGTCGTGCATTCAGCTGCTAATTTCCTCATTTCCTTAAGAATCTTTATATTGTTTTCATCGACTATTGCTGCATCAAATAGTTCCATCAATCCTTTCCCTTTGGAACTGGCTTTATTGAATGTTCGAATGAGGTTAGTGTCCCCATGTTTAACCCTTTTTCGAGTTATTAGTTCAAATAGTACTATTCCAAAACTGTACACATCGCTTTTCGGGGTAAGACGTCCCTCATGAAAATATATAGGATCCATGTAACCCATACTTCCTTTTAAGCTAGTAGTGAACTGAGTATCACCACCGAAAAGAAGCCTTGACAGTCCAAAATCTGATACTTTTGTTGTAAGATTGTCATCTAACAGTATGTTGGCAGGCTTAATATCACCATGATAAATGAGGTTGTCACTTGATAAATGCATCGAATGCATGTAGCTCAATGCCTCTGCACACCCTATAGCAATACCCAGTCTTATATCCAAAGAGATGGAGTTGTCACTTTTATGGAGTATGTCATCAAGGTTTCCATTGGAGATATACTCTGTTACCAACATCAGAGTACTTTCACCAATACAGTAGCCTATGAGCTTCACCACGTTCTTGTGGCTCATCATGCTATGGATGCTTACTTCTTCCATGAACTCTTCCCGTAAGTCCTGACGGATATATCTTTTCACTGCAACTAGATCATAGTCAGCATCAAGGACCCCTCTAAAGACTTCTCCAAAACCACCTCTTCCAATAAGTGTGCTATAGTTGCTAGTAATATCTTTAATCTCATCTTCAGTGAATATTTTAACATTTGGACTCATTGTACCCATGAATGAGATCTGTAGTCATAAGCTTACTTTCTCTGAATGTCCCACCCTATGCTGACAATATATGCATCCAATCAAAATGTAAAGTTGACAACCTGAAAGAAAAAAAATATTGTTAAATGAATAAATGTAATTATTTGCAACACATGGTAAAGTGTAATTAATCTAATTTCATCTTCCATGTGCAGAGTTCACTTTATTTGCTTTTAGTTTCTAATCCCTAAACAGTTCAATAAACTATGGACAGTTAGCATAGTGCGGAAACCAATGAAATTGAAATTGATCTTTCCTTTCGTAGGGGAATAGGAACAAAAATTGGCTTTGAGTAGGAATAGTCTCTCCTAAGGCCACCTAGCATAGTTCCTTGTGAAGCATTCAAGCAACTGAATGAACCGAATAATTCATGAGTCTATCTACCATTTGCCATCCTAATAATTCATACTCAGCATCAAGGACCCCTCTATAGACTTCTCCAAAACCACCTCTTCCAATAAGAGTGCTATAGTTGCTAGTAATATCTTCAATCTCATCTTCGGTGAATATCTTAACATTTGGGCTTGTTGCAGCACCCATGAATGAGATCCGTAGTCATAAGCTTATTTCTCTGGATGTTCTACTATATGCCAACAATATAGGTCCCACAATCAAAATCTAAAGATGGCAACCTATCAGAAAATATATTGTTGAAAAATCATCATTTTTTTACAAGACATGCATAGTAAAAGTTCAATTCATCTAGCTTCATCTTTCATGTGCAGAGGGCACTCTACTTGCTTTCAATGTCTCCAACCCTGGACACAGTTCAGTCAGCAGGAATTCTAGGGACACCTAGCATATTGCCGAACCTAACAAAATTTGTCTTTTAAAGGATAAAAAGAAGGAAAGAAAGTTGACTTTGAGTACGCCTCTCTCCAGAATCCTGTACCTCGTTCTTGTGAAGAATCCAAGCCACTCAGCTGAACAATTCACGAGTTTACTTAGCATTTGCCATCTGGATTCCTATGCTTCCTATGTTTTGGTTCATAAGGGAAATCTAGTTGATTCACGAGGAATCCTAAACCAAATGTCCAGTTCAGTTGAGCCAATCGGATGGTTCCTAGGAAAGCTTCTACTGTTGAACAGAGAGTTTATAATTTCATACCAAGCCCGCTGCCTGCATCTACTTTGCCCAAATACATATGAATGCTTTGCACACAAGATTGATGTTGGGGACAAGCTCTGAATAATCTCGCAGAGATGGTCTCTGCATCTGGAAAAACCCAGAAACTGAGCAGGGAACGCAACGCACCTGTGCGTGATGGAGAGCAGAGCACCCTGCCGGGGACCTCGCCGGTGGGCGCCCCGGTGATTCGACGGCGAAAGCTGCCGCCGGCCGCGAGCTCCTGGACAGACCCACACACACGCGGAGACACCACACCGTCGTCGTGCCGTCGTCGAGCAGAGAGCTTTTACCCCGCACCTACCCAGGTTCTTGACAGGCCGTGCAGTCACGAGCTCCTCTGAACCTGTGCAGAAGGCAATAGTTATCGTCAGGCCCGCTGCATGCCAGTTGGCGGCAGAGTTGACCAGTTGACTTTGAAAAGTTATACGGTTAGTTTTTTTTTTCCGGTCGTCTGGGTATGGATCCGGTTAATGAAGAGAATTTGATTGATTGGCTACCTTATCCTTGTCGTATTTAGCCCGGGACACCGACAGGGCTGCGGCCGTTGGAGTCGCTAGAAAGAAACCATTGTTGTCACCAATCGAAATATCTATTCCTTGACAATGACAAATTTGTCCCCGATGCTACCAGGGATTGGGTCGCTCTCGGGACTCGCAGTGAAGGAATCCCATCCACTCCTAGGTTCCGAATTTCAGACGACCGTTTGCACCCAATTTCTGCCGGAATATTGGTGATTTTCTAGCCGGGTCCGGTTTGACTTCCAAATTTTAGTTAAGTTTCGTCCAAATTCCCAAAATGGCCAATGTGTCGGCCGAAATCGGTGGTCTTACCAGCCCCCGCTCTGAAATGTTTTTGCAATCGGATAGCTAAACCTCACGAGTGATAATGCATGCTTCTTGACAGGGACACATGTGCACGACTCGGAAACAACCCTCTTATTAGCATGAGTGACTCTATGAAATATCTGAATCATGATAAAGTATGCTTTTGTATGGTAATGTCTCCCTGAGGCCTTGTTCGATTGGAGGGGATTTGAGGGGGATTGAGAGGGAATAAATCCCTAACAAGTCAAAATCCCCCTCAACCCCCCTCAATCCCCTTCAAATCCATGGGGATTTTTATTAACCGAACAAGGCCTGAAGAAGTCTAAAACAAGGGCAATAGTACCGGCGCGACATCAAAACACATATACTGTCCATAATGGAGCCAGAAATTCGTTTTCTTTCTTTGAGCCGGAGAGAGTTGGGTTGGGGGAAGGGGGAGGGGGGATATCACCACTTTTTTAAAAAAAAACCAAAACAATTAAGTTTAGCTAGTTCTATTGCCAAAGAAAAACATTACCAGCTGGGAGATGCCATTCTCAAGGCGTTGTTTGAGAGGTAGATGACAACCTCGACCACTGACCCCATCCTACTAGGTGCTATATACTAAAAACCTGTAATCACTAGGATACATGCACTTTCGCAATAGTTTCATTGCAAATTATCCTTCATGGATGAAGGTGATTCATCATGTAGTATAGATTACATCAATGGTTTTTTAGGCTGCATCTGCCCATTGACTCCACATATACACACCAAAAGTCAATTCTATCGTGGAGTTGACCAACACGTGTTATATAAAACAACAACAATAACCAAACACACCTATATAGTTTGAGGCCGAGAAGCACAAACAAGTCTAGATAGACAATTTGTGAAACAAAGCATGAGAACAGATACCACTGTAATGCAAGATCTATTCACTTATTGTACGCATCACACACATCCTTGTGGTGTTCGCATTGATCACAATTACTAACATGTATATATAGGATCGGTGGTGTAGATTCGCCTATATCCGAACAAGTGGCGCATCAGGTTCGGTAGCCTTGGCTCCATTGGCATCACAGTTGTACCCTTAGTTTCAATGACACATGAATCTTCCTTGGCCGTGCGCTCCTTCCAGGATCTCCTAATGATGCAAAGTTATTCAGCTGCTTCCTTCGTTGTTGGTCTCATGATCATATCGTCTGCATTCAAAATGGTACAAATGGAGCAACCTTTATGGATAAATTTCATACATGCAAGTCAGCGACCCTAGCCATCTAGTCCATCCGTCCTAAAATATAAGGCATTCTAATTTTGTCCTAAGTCAAACTAGATAATTTTTGACCAACTTTTGTAGAAAAGAAGAATAATATACATGACATCCAATTAGCACCAATAGGCTTATTATGAAATATTTTTTATATTTTATTTATTTAATTTGGTAAATATTAATACTTTTCTCTATAAAGTTAGTCAAATATTGAAAATTTTGACTTAGGACAAACTCGATCAGAATGCTCTTTGTTTTAGGATGGAGGGAGTAGGAGCTTTTAGTTTCTCATATAGGTTTCTAATTTCATATCAACCTGATGAGGTCGCAACAGACATCTACTTTGCCCAAATACGTATGAATGCTTTGTACACAAAGATTGACGTCTGGCCAGCTGACTTTTAAAAGTATCTCGATTAGTCTACAAATCTGGCTAATGAAGAGAATTCAGTTGATTGGTCAGCTTACCCTTTGTCGTATTTAGTGTGAACACCGATGGGCTGTGGCCGTTGGAGTCACTAGGAAACTATCTCTGTCACCAATAGAAATATCAAATCCATGACCGTGACTTGTCAAATTCATCCAGAAAATAAGCGAGTAAGCGAGACTTGGGGTCGCGTCGCCGTGCAGGCATCCAGCCTTGCAGCCAAGGAATCCCTGTCCTCCAAGTGAGAATGGATGGGGATGGGACCCAAGAAAATATGAGAATGGCAGAAAGGACCCATGGTATATTTTAAAGAGAGAGGATGTGAGATAGATACTTTTTGTTGTCTCACCTCTATCTCTTAGGAGAAACTGGGACGAAGATGTGACTATGTGAGGGATTGTCCCATATTAGTGAGTGTGTAATAAGAGAAAACAGAGCAAGCGGAGGTCGGCCCAACCATGGAAAATATTATGTTCGTCTTTTATGTTTTACCATCTTCTCCTGTTTCCTGGAAGGCCGAAACCAAAAGAAGTGGACGAAGTCGATGTATTTTGCTTAGTTTTTTCCTTGCTCTAGAAAATAACGTGTCTTTTTTGTTAAAACATAACGTGTTTGTCGTTTGACTACCGCCAACAGCAAAATACATGCCTTCTTCTCATTGTCAGATACATGTTGTTCTCCTCATCCAAATTTCTTCCGATTATTATATGTGTTGTTACTACAATTGTGAGATGACTTTTGCCATTCTTTCCATGTATAAATTGCTTCTATAGACAAGGTGTTTCTTGGTTGCCATCTTTCGTGAATCCAGTGATTGTGGCGCAGCATTGTTTGTTCCTCGATCAGTTTCGATAGTGCAGTTGCTGATGCGTGCTCACAGCTTTAGTTGTGTCCTGGCTTTGGTTCCGAGATGCTGATTCTTGCAGCTTCTCCAACGTTTGGGACTGTTCAGTGGATCTGGTTGGGAGAGTTGATCCCAGCTTCAATGTGCTCATTGGCCGAACGGGGCAATGCAGCGGTGGGTCGTGGAGGACAGCAGAGACAACGAAGATGAGTGGAGAACTAAGGGCCTGTTTGATAGAGGTCCACCTGATTCTCATTCTCTATGGGAGCTGATTCTCAGAGAGAAGTGATTCTGTGGCTGAAAGTGATTCTCTTTGATTTTCTACCAAAAACTATCAAAATCAGGATGGAGAATCACTTGACAGAATCAGGAGAAGCTACTTTTTCATCTCCCAGCCCCTTAGTTCATTTCAGAGAATCACTTCACAGAATCAGCTGAGAATCACTCCTCTCACCGTTTGGCAGCGCTCCTACTGGATTCAGCCGAGAATCAGCTCTGGGAGTTCTGCCAAACGAGGCCTAAGTGTCTATGTAATTTTCTAGAACTTCTAGCATTTTTTATGTAAGGGGTATGTAGCACGCAGATCCCCTTTTATTCCACAAAACATTTGAGCAATGAGTGAGCTTATGGAAGATCTGAATCATGATAAAATATAGTTTTTACATGCCAATGTCTCCCTGAAGAAGTCTAAAAGGGCAATATATAGTACCAGTGCAGCATCAAAACATATCCATTGTCATAACTTCTAGGGACAGAGCCAGCCCTGTTATTTCCATTGGAAAAAGAAGAAGAAGAAGAAGAAAAAACCATTGACGGGAATGAAGTCTCCAGGACATTTGTTTCAGAGGTAGAAGACAACCTTGACCTACCCGGCCTGCTTGGTGCTACAGGTCCTCTTGCAGTAATTTCATGGCAAATTATCCTTTATGGATGAAGGTGATCCATCATGTAATACAGATCGATTACACTGATCAATAGTTTCGAAGGCGGGATCTGCCCATTAACTCCATATAGATACACACACCAAAACTCCATTCAATCATTGAGTCGACCAACTATGGTTAAATGACTGCCGCTCTACATTGTGATCAACACATGCTATGTAAAATAACAACCAACATATATACAGTTTTGACAGACCCAGAAGCACAAGCAAGTCCAGACAGACAATTTATGAAACAAAGCATGAGAACAGATACCAGTACAATGCAATATATATTCTCGCTACCTCTCCAAATATTGCACATCCTTGTGGTGTTCGCATTGAGCACAATTAGCATGTACGTATAGGGTCACTGGTGGAGATTCGCCGATATCCGAACAAGTGTCGCATCTGGTTTGGTAGCCTTGGCTCCATGGGCATCACATCTGTAGGCTTAGTTTCTGGAACATGTGGATCTGCCTCGCTTGTGCGCTCCTTCCAGGATCTCCTAATGATGCGAAGTTCTTCAGCCACTTCCTTCATTGTTGGTCTCATTGCCATCTTGTCTGCATTCAGGATGGTACACTTCAATGCTAACCTCCCAATCTCTTCAAGAACAGTGATATCGTGTTCAGCTATTATATCCTTATCAAACATTGCTTTCCCACTGTCATCAGTCTGGTAAGCTCTGGTGAATTCGACGACAAGATCATCCAAACTCATATTGTTTTCCCTACTAATGAGTGCCAATAGAACACCACCAAACCTGTACACATCACTTTCCAGATTCATCAGAACAGACCTGAAACGAGATGGGTCATCGTAGAGCACCTTTTCAAGAAGGTAGTTGCTAATTACACTTCCACTGGCATCATTTCCACTATCCTTGATAAGCTTACATGCCCCTGAAAAATCTGAGAGCTTTGGCTTGAAGTTATTATCCAGAAGAATAGTGGATGCTGCAACACTACCATGCCCAATGATACCAGTTGCTGATGAATGAAGGTACTGTAATGTTTCTGCAGTCTTAATTGCAATCCGCATACGGATATCAAGCGGGAAATCTTCCTGACTACCCAAAATGTCCAGTAGACTACCTTTATCAGTGTACTCATATACAAAAATTAGATATTCGGCATCCAAGCAACAACCCAAAAGCTTGATAATATTCTTATGAACAATTTTAGAAAGGACAATCCCTCCATTGATAAGTGCCTCTTTAGAGTCTGCATGAAGAAATTTCCTCACCACCACCGCTGTGTTGTCCTCGAGTGTTCCTTTATATAACTTCGCTGACAAACCTCCACCAAGTAGATATGAGTAGTTCTCTGTGATCTCTTTTACCTCCTCCTTTGTGAAACTTCTTACATTGCTGAATTCTGATAGAATCTTAGAATTGCTAGCATTTCTCTTGAAAAAGCTAAAACTCTTCTTAAGCTGCGGATTGTCATCCTGCTTTTCTTTTTTGTGCCATGAATTGTATGTTGACAAAATTGGTTGTGAAGATGCATTTTCTTGTCTTCCCTTCAACTCTCTTGTAAGTATCTGTAGACGCTTCACAACATTACTCATTTGAGGGCGATTTTGACTATCAAGTCTCAAGCACTCAGTTGCAAGTTTCACAATTTGTTCAAGAATCTCCATTGAATTCTTGTTTGCAATTGATGCATCAAATAGTTTCCTCAGCCCTTTCCCCTTTGAACAGTCGATAATTCCAATGAGGTTCATGTCACCTTGTTTCACCCTTTTCCGAGTTACTAATTCCAGGAGAACTATTCCAAAGCTATAAACATCATTCCTCGGAGCAAGACGTCCTGCACGCAAATATACAGGATCCATGTAATCTATACTTCCAATTACCTTACTGATGTACTGATGAGTGATGCCACCAAAAAGAAGCCTCGACAGTCCGAAATCTGATACCTTGGCTGTAAAATGGTCATTTAGAAGTATGTTGGCAGGCTTAATATCACCGTGACAAACAAAGCTGTCACTTGATAAATGCATTGAGTGCATGTAGCTCAATGCTTCTGCACACCCTATAGCGATACCCAATCTTATACCCAAGGGGATATCAGTGTCACTATTGTGAAGTATGTCATCCAGGTTTCCCTTTGGTATATACTCGGTTACCAATGTTAGAGTACTTTCACCATTACAGTAGCCTATGAACTTCACCACGTTCTTGTGGCTCATTTGGCTATGGATGCGTACTTCGTCCATAGAATCTTCTCTCAAATTTTCGCGGGTATATCTCTTCACGGCAACTGGATCATCGTCATCAGGAAGGATCCCTTTGAAGACTTCTCCAAATCCACCTCTTCCAATAGGAGTGTCATAGTTGTTAGTAATTCTTTCTAACTCATCTTCTGTGAAAATCCTTAAGTTTTGCCACGTATCACCCATGGATAATATCTTAGCCATAAACTTCTGGATGTTCCACTAATGTATACCAAAAATACCAATCTGTAATCCAAAATGTCAGTTGATGAGAACATGCCAGGAAAAAAAAATTAAATCCCTCAGTCTGTAGGAGATTTAGGCCTTGTTTAGTTTGGTTGAATTCGATTGAATTCAATGATTAGAAGTGCATTAGGAATTGAAAAAGTAGAGAGGGGACACGTAGTTCAATGCGTTGCTTTTGATTGATTTGGTGGCAATTCCACCAAACTAAACAGGGCCATAGGAAAATTAAAGCTTCCCATCCGAATACAATTTTACTTTGATTTTGACTATAGAGTATACTCCCTCCATATCGATATATTTGTTGCCGTTGACTTTTATCATGATTTTGACCATTCATCTTATTGAAAATATTGTGTGTATATCATTTAATCTGTTTGTGATTTGCTTTATCATTATATGTACTTTAAGCTAACTTATCTTTTTTTTTCATATTTGCTTAAAAATGTTGAATAAGACGAAAGGTCAAATATTTCAGGAAAAGTCATCGGCCACAAATATTTCGATATGGAGGTAGTACCTTTTATCTTATTATGATGCATTCAAACAGCTCAACTGAAGAATAGCAATTTATCTAGCATTTGACACCCCAATCCCTTTGTTCTCTTTTTGCATTTTTGGACTAAGGTATTCGAAATTGATATCTAGTTTATTTTTAGGAATCCTAAAGCCACATTAAAAAGCATGCCAAATAAAGAAGTTATTTACGCAAAAAATCTAGTAGTGTATAGAGAGCACAACAAAGCAAGATTACTGTGTTTGTAGAACCCAGTGATAACTGATAAAGAAATGCCATTTGGTGAATTGACCCGCAATTTGCGGATCAAAAGATCAAGGTGGCCAGAAGGTGTTAGATTTTAACACATCTCCTAAATTTCAGGCTACCGAAATTTCGAGGTGTTCAGTCTGTCTACACTTTTAGGGTGTTTGGGGAGGGAGTGCTTCGATGGCTGTGGGGCTTAGAGTGAGGTATGCAGGTAGGATGACTACTAGATGGGTTAGAGTGGTGGCGGTTCCGGACGAGGTCTCCACCGGAGATGGCCGCACGAGTGCAGTAGCCCGAGGTTGAAGAAGGTGCAGAAGGCAAATCAAACGCCAATATATGCTTTTTCAATTGAAACAATCAAGTCTGTAACCCTGAATTTGACTGATGGTGTATCCATATTTAACTGGTTGTAGAATCTTGTGATGAACACGGACACTTTGTGGAATAAGGTTTTAAGGAGAAATAATTGAAGAAGCTAGCAGACTTCACCACAGACAACAACAAAAACAAGATATCTGCAATTTTTTTGCGGGGTGGGCGGCATCTTTATACCATTTTCTTTGCATCAATAAAGTTTGGGATGATAATGAAACCAGAAGATTGTTAGGGGCCGGATTCTTTTCTAAAAACACCGTTCTCAAGCGATATCCCCAAAATCCTTACGTTCCAAACCTGCTCTATCTTTTTTCCTAACTTTGGAGACAGCGATGCAGAAACCGCATACCTGACACTCCAGCGATGAACGCCCGCTGATTTCTCGGCGAAGCTTGCCGTCAACGCCGGCAGCTAGAGCAGATCTCCGTCAGACCGCCGGTGATGAGCAGCCTAGCTTTTCCCCGGAACCCGTCAAGCTTGCTTCACCACCCGTGCTCTAAGGAATCTTCGTTCCTAACTCCAGAAGAAGTCTAACACCCATCTATCTCTGTTGTCAATGCAAGCTTGCAACTGCAGGAGTTGGCACCAGTTGACTTTGCACGTCAATGACGAGAATTGATGGAATTAAACAGAATTAGTTAGTGGGTCACGTCATTATGGTATTATTTAGCAGAGAATGGCTGTCAAGCCACGGCCGGAATGCCAACCAAGGCAACACTGCGGGAACTGGTCCACAGGCTTAACCTCTGTACAGGAGAACCTCAATCATCATCAACCAACAGGGGAATCTCTCGTCAGTATTGTATAGTCATGCTGGTTTGGGAATGGTCTCGGCATACATATATGGCTGCTCCATCCAACATGGAATCCGGTGCAAGTGGCGTGTCAGGTTCGGTAGCCTTGGCTCTCAACTAACATCATCACATTGATATGTAGCCTCACTATCAGTTATTTGTGGAGCTCCCTCGGCTGTGCACTCTCCTTCGAAGATCTCCTCCTAGCCTCCTAGGGGCTGATTGGTTTGCGGAAAAAACCTCGGTGCAGGAGGCTGTAGAGCGGCCTCCATTTTTCTTTTGTGCACTCAAAAGTCTGCAAAAACTTAACTGAGCAGCGCATCGTCCCTCCAGAGCGATGACTTGCCCAACATCTCCCGTACCTTGGTGGCCTTCGGCCCTCTATTGCTGCTCGAGGTTCCTCAGCACGTCATACGCCACCGGTCCGTCCAGCGGCGGCGCACATCCTGCCACGGCTGCCAAGGACCATTTGTAAGGAAAATGGCTTTATATGCCATTATATTGTGATTTTAGTAATTGAATAACGACATAGTCATTGAGACTAACAAGTTTCTTAAGCGATTTATATAGAAAATTACATCCCAAGAATGATTCCAAAGTATAGCAAAAAACCAAAGAGTCTTATTTTTGAGTACCCAAGACATGGTATTGATATGAAAAACCATGGAAAGGACTTGAGTTGATTGAATAGGATAAGCCCACAGAGGTTGTACATGACGTACAATATGCCGACCATCGGCGTACATACTGAGAAGCGTACGATGTGTGAAGCTCCTGAAGAAAAGGGACGGTGTATTATATGACGTTCATCGGCGTACATGTTTGGAAGCATACGGCATATGGAAGGTCCTGAAGATAAGGAACAACGTATGGTCCGCTATCACTGTTCACATAAAGGGCGAAACATAGGACGTGTTGGATCAAGCAGAAGCTGAAGATTTTCTACACGGCGTATTATACGCCAACCATCGGTGGAGTATCGGCGTACAAGTTACACAGAGACGATGTCAAGGGAAGATGGAGAAAAGGGCATGGCGTATGAAACGCCGACCATCGCGTACAAGTTCATAAGCATACGAAGTGTGCAAAGAGCCATTAGAAAAGTGAATTCGACCGTTGGAAAAGCACATGACGTATTATACGCCGATAGGAGTGAAGTGCACGGCGTAACATACGGCGCTCACAAATTCTGTGCAGCTTTTGAGCAACGGCTAGTAAGCCCCTTGGGCTATATATACCACCCCCATTTGGCCATTTGGAGTTGCTGGAGTCTAAAGAAGTTCATCTACAACCACAAGACCTCCAAGCCACCATTTGTGCTACATTCTTCATCCATAGTGAGCGAGAGAGCTAGGATATGCTTAGTGAGTGAGTTTGCAAGGTGTTGAGCCTTATGCTTGGTTCTAGAGTGAACCAACACTTGTAATCTTGGTGTGCCGGCCCCTTGTAGTCTTGGTGACTCGCCGGCAAGTCTTCGACCCTCCAGCTTGGTGTGGAGCAGCGACGACGATGGTGTGCGGGGAAAGAGGAGGCCCCCTCCTTGGTGTAGAAGCTCCGTAGTTAAGGCGGCGTCAAGATCTCAGGGAGAGTAGGTTGATGAGAGCAAGGTCTTGATGACTTGCTCATCATCCTTCTTAGGGAGATTTTGTGGTAAGCTCAAGGCCTTGACCAGGAACAAGACTTGGCAACCGGGAGCACATCCTTTGTGGAGCGCCAACATGGAGTAGGCATTAGCCGAACCACGAATAAATCTTCGTGTCAAGTTTGCATCCTTCTAACCCTCTTAAGCTTCCGCATTTCATACTTGCAACATGTGTGCTTTTATATTTCTAGAGTAGTATTTTGATAGGATTGGTTCTAGGTTGCAAAACTCTTTGGGTGGGTGCAATCACTAGAAGATAACCTTAGTTGCACATCTAGATAGCTGTGTTAGTTTTATATTTGTGCAATTAGAGGCAAGTGGTAGGTTAAGTTTTTAGAATGCCTAATTCACCCCCTCCCCCTCTTAGGCTATCACGAGTATCAATTACTTTCACCATTCGCCACTGTCGAAGACGGTGTGGAGGCCGCGGAAGATCATGTGGCGGGGCGTCTCGTAGAGGCCGTCGCAGAGGTCAAGGCCCCTAGGAAGACCGTGATCCGGCAGCGGGTGTCGCTGGAGGCCACCAGCGTGTTGGCAAGCAGGCACTTCTGGTGGTGTGTGTACAACGTCCTCGCTTGCTTTCCATGGTCTCCTCGCCCACCTCCATACACACCTGGAGCAGTCGACGAACGGCATCACAACATGCGTGCGAGGAGGCGGGGGCGAAGGACAAGGTTTGGGGAGGCTCGAGCCATGGATCGATTCACACGAAGCTAGAGTCGTTGCGTGCAAGCCCGCATGAAGCCGCCGAAGGGCATCTTCGACTCGAGTGGCAGATGCCGAATAGTGCCAGGCGTCCGCCATCCTAGCGTGCATGCGTGTGGCATCCCAGTCTCCCTTTACCAACTTCAAATAGGATGTACCACATGTGTACCTAATAAGTTGGTTGAGTTTCTCTCAACTAGCAATATGGCAGTAACCACTTTTAACTCCCTTTCATTAATTTTGGGCCTTAAATATTTTAGTATTTAGTTGGAAATAAAAAGAACCAAATTATTCAATTAGAAATTCTCCCTATTATCCTAGGGAAAACACAGTGACCATTCTTCCAAACAAGTAGGTTTCCTTTAGAGGTGCATTAGGAGTTGTGCAGCATTGGTTGAAAGTTATTCCCCCAAGTCCAAGCAGGTATTCCTTTGCCTACTGATGTGATCTTTGAATCCACGAGACTAAAGGGTCTGTTCACCTATCACCATAATGTGTGATAATTTGGAACAAAGGAAACACTTCCTCCCTAACAAATTATTATTTGAGGATTGTTTTGAATGCTGGATATATTTCAAGAATCCTATGAAATCCTACTAGCAAAAGACCCCGGCCATCTCATTCGACAGCAACATTGAAGGAAACTAGCATGATGCACATCCTGTTCAATGGCTTCTTACTTTTGAGTATGCATGCATGTCTCAACCTTTCCTTTTTTTCTTCTGAGCATTCAATCAAGTCAATCAAACAATATCATGCGTCTTGGATAGTTCACTACGGGGAAAACTAGGTTTGCCGAGTGCCTAGGCACTCGGCAAAGCCCCAATGGCACTCAGCAAAGGCTTTGTCAGGGGTCGCACTAGGCAAAGAACACACGGCGAAAAAAGTGCCGGCAAAGAGCTTTTTGTCGGGCACTCGCCTTTGCCGTGTGCTATTTGACACTCGGCAAAGCTTTTTTGTCGTGAACAGAAACAAACCCAAAAAATAGAATTTTTTTTTTCAATATGGGAAGTCGCAAGTTGCATCATTTTTCGCGAAAAATTCACGTGCTATGCGACCGGCGGGATTCAAACTCGCGACCTCACCCTCACATGTAACCTCCTCTACCACTGCACCACACTCCCACTTGTGTCTAGATTCTGTTTTGATTTCTCACATATTATACTAAACCGAGTGTAAATTGCTTATTTGAGGCCCTAAACGAATTCAAATTAAAAAGTTGTCAACTACAAAGTTTCATAACTTTTTGAAATCTACAATTTTTATTTTGTTAGTTTTTCCATCCGAGGTCGTTTAAAAAATTTGAATTTTAAATTTAAGAAAATTCAAACTTAGTTTCATTGACAAGATGATTTCAAATAAAAAAGTTGTCAATGAAAAGTTTCATAACTTATTGTGATCTACAACTCTCTTGACTGTTTTTCCATCCAAGGTCGTTCAAAAAAAACTCAAATTTCAAATTTAGGAACTATAAATGTACTTTTGTTTGGCAAAAATCAATTCAAATTAAAAAGAGTTCAACTACAAAGTTGTATAACTTTTGAAGATCTACAACTATTATATATATCATTTGTTCATCCGACATAGTAGTAGTAACATTGTTCACAAATCTTATCTATCTCTCTTCTAGTTTCAGGAAACTATTTGAAAGATATAGAGTTTGTGAACAACGCTATTATCGTTTTGTCGAATAAAGAAATGAACAAACTAAAATTTGTACATCTTGAGAAGTTATACAACTTTATAGTTCAAAACTTTTTAATTTGAATTGATTTACTACTTTAAAATGTGCATTCAATTTCTCTTTGCCGAGTGTTTTTTAAAATACACTTAGCAAACAAGGTGTTTGCCAAGTGCCAAAAAACACTCGGCAAAGACCTTATTTGTCGAGTGTATTATAAAAAGCACTCGGCAAACAAATTTTTGCTGAGTGTATTTTTTCGCCGAGTGTTTTTTAAAATGTACTCGGCAAAGGCTTTTTTGCCGAGTGCCTGATAAATTGCACTCGGCAAACAAGGTGGCACTTAGCAAATAGAAGTTTTCCGGTAGTGGTTGGATGTGTGCATTGCCAATTCTTATGTTTTCTTTTTTGTATGTTTACGATTCCAGCATGTCAAAGGGACATCTAGCGGGTTCATAAGGAGGTCCATAAGGATTCCCAAATTAAAATATAGTTTTCTTCAGAGAACAGCTTTGATGCTTCCATGGAAAACTTCTGTGATTCGTTCAAGCAACAACTCAACAGAACCTTATAACAAATCTTTTAACTGATCGTTTTCCTCAGAGGGCAAGCATGGTACTCCGTACTTTTTTCTGTCGGTCCTAATTTCTGTCTAACTAGAGAGATGACCCGCGCATTTGCGCGGCTAGTATATAGAATTTGAATATCTATACATATCTATTTGTGCATCTTTTTTTCCTAAACTTATTTTTTCTTGCCGGTGTCAGATTGTTACAAAATAATTTAGGCATTGTCATAATATTTTTCTTTGTTAAGACTACTATTATCTTTGTTGCTCAATCTCTTATAGGTATACTCCATATGTACATCTTTGTTTATTTTTATTTTGACTAAATAACTTTGATTGGAGTAATTTTTAGTTAATGGTCTAAATTGACAGTTTTATCAGCTAAAAAGAATTTCATATTTATATTCGTATAGTGACAATGACAATGACAAGATAATTAATGACTGGACTAATTTCATAGTAAAGAAAAAAGTATATACTTTTTAGATAAAGCATGAGTATTTTGGTTAATTCTTTCTTTACGGAAGCAAATATTTTATTTTTTATTTTAAATAGTATTGAGGTATTTTAGGCTAAATGTAATGACATTGTTGGACAATTTTCAAAAAGATAAAGATATATGGTTGTTTTAGGCTAATTTTTATGTAATGACAATTGTGGATAATTTTTAAATAGTTCTATGGGTATTTTAGGCTAATTTTTATGTAATGGTAGTTGTAATTCTTTTCTCCGATTAACGTGAGAATTTCTATGTCTTAATAGTTAACGTAACTTTTCTAATGACATTGGTGGATGATTTTTAAAAATATATATGGACATTTTAGGCTATTTTTTATGTAATGGCAGTAGTGGTAATTTTTAAATAGTTAATGGGGTATTTTCGGCTAAATTTTACGTAATGGCAGTGGTGGGTAATTTTAATTTTTCTTTTTTTCTTCGATTAACGTGGTAATTTCTAGGCCTTGAGAGCGAACGTGGAGGCCCCATTTGTTGGCCAAATACTAAGATAATAGATTTCCCCAATATGTTACATTTGGAACCTGCTCTGCTTTCAATAGGAAAAAGTCCATTTTACTCCCCTCATCTATCTACTTTGTCTGCTTAACCCTCTGAACAGAATTTTGGTTCATTTTACTCCCCTAAACTATTTCATTTGGTCCAATCTACCCTCTAATTGGATTTCTCTTTTTTATTTATCTGTGTATGAGTTGAATTTTGACTTCAAATTTTGTGAACAGATACAAAACATGATGTTTTATGCTAAAAATTATACAAGCCTGAAGCTTGTATAATTCGGTAAACAAAATTCGGTCGTGGCATGCGGTCAAAATTTGTATCTGTTCACAAAATTTGCGTGTTTCCAACGACCCAAGACACCGCAAGCTGCGCGTTGGGGCGGAGAGTCGTTTCTCGCTCACGCGTTTTGAGGGACCGATGCCCTGTCGCTTGCCCGAGGTGCTGATCTCGCCTGTCGCCTCCACCTGGTGCCCCCGTTAGCTCCTGCGTAGCAGCAGCACACACTGACACACACGGGTCTGTTTAAATTCGGTGAAAAATTTTGTAAAATTTACTGTAGCAATTTAAACCGAAGATTAGGAGGACTAAACATGATCTAATTATAAAACTAATTATACAGATGGACGGAAAATCACGAGACGAATCTATTATGCCTAATTAATCCGTCATTAGAGATTGTTTACTGTAACACGATAGTGTCTAATCATGGCCTAGTTAGGCTTAATAGATTCGTCTCACAATTTCATCCGAGGGTTATGAAATGAGTTTTATCAGTTATGCACATTTAATACTCCTAATTAATATCCGAACATTCAAATTTACTGTAGCGATGAAAAAGTTGCCAAATTTAAACACCCCGTGATCGCGAGAGCTCTGCTAATTTTTCTCAGCTGAGCAGCAACAACAGTCAACAGGCATATGCTTCTCTCAGTTTTTTTTTCTTCTTTTCAGCAGCACCCACGTTCCTCACGGTCACAGCCCGGCCTCTCCCGTGCTGCTCTGTACTGGAGCGTGGGGGAGGAGAGAACAGAATGAGCGGGAAATTAAAGAGATCAGAGAGTAAAAAGTTAAATCATGGGTTGGAGGATCTAGTTTCTATAGTAGATGTTTTGATGACATGACAGGATGTACGCCTAGAACTATGAGTTAGAGATGCCCTAAGCAAATGGCGAGCAGGTGACGGCTTTTCCTGCTTTGGCCTTAATGTTTTAAAATAAGTGTCCATATAGAATTCAAATTTATCTCTCTCTGTCTCCTACTCCATCTTTTCTCGTTTCGTGTGCCCTCCCTATTTTTCTATTTTTTCTTAATTCCTGTCCAAGTCTTAAATGGCCACTATTTGTGTGACCGAGCGAGTAGGTGCCAAGGGAGCTTCAGCTTGGGCTGAACTTGTTGGGCTCCATAAGTCCTTATGTTAATGGGCTGGTCTGGGAGCATACAAGTATTTTTTAGCATGGGCTGATCATCTTTTCAGCATGGGTTATACTTGGCCGGTTATGTTTTCGTTTAGTTCCACAGTAGTACTTAGGTCACCCTGTTTGGATAGGCTCAAACTAAAGTTTAGCTAAACTTTAGCCCAGGCCTGTTTGGAGATAATGAATGAGCTAATTTTCTTGAAATGTCACGTATGCCCCTTCCCTGAATGTGGATGGATAAGGTTAGATATAGGGTATTTTTGTCTTTTGCCATCTGGTTTCATCCATTAGCTCATTTTAGCTCATCTTGCCCAGGTAGAGGAATCAGCAGGGGAAATAACTGTGAGCAGCTATACAGTACATGGTTAAGTAACAAAAAATTGTGGCGGGTTGACAACATATTAACTCTGCAGCTAGAACGATTTATATTTCTGGTATTAAATCTGGTGCCACAAGGAGGTCCTGACGAACATGGATCGGACAACATGCACTACCAGAGAACCCTCCATCCATCCTCCCTAATAGGTCACGGTTGTAAATGGCCCGGTACCAAAAGAGTCATTGGTACCGGATCTAAACTTGGTAGCCCTCGAGGACCTTTAAGTACCGGGTCGTAACATCACCCGGTACCGAAGGGCGCCCTTTGGTACCGGGTACGACCCGGTACCAAAGNCAGTCATTTGCATTGATGGGACCTTCCTGACTGGAAGGTACAAAGGCACAATCCTCACCGCCGTTGCCGGCGACGGTAACAATCAATTAGTGCCTTTGGCCTTGGCTTTTGTGGAGAAAGAGAGCGGAGACACCTGGTATTGGTTTCTGGAGAGGCTGAAGAGTATGGTTGTGGGGGATGTGCCAAACGTGTGTGTCATACACGATAGGCACAAAGGTATTCTGCAGGCAATTGAAGAAATGAAGAATGGCAGCACCGAGCGGCAGACATTACCACGATGGCTCGACGTCGTGAGCAGGTGGTGCATCCGTCACATGGGGGCAAATTTCCATAGCCAGTTCAAGAACAAGGCACTGATGAAGCTGTTCAAGCGCTTATACAGCCAGAATCAACAGAGAAAGTTCAACCAAATCTGGAAGAAACTAGATGACCTTACCAAGAAACAATCAGAAGAGCTGGCAAAGAAACCCATGACAAATGCAGCAGACGAGCCCAAGTCTCTTGAGGATGTGGGGTTGGACACTGAGCAGACTAGAAGGAGAAGGGGTCGTGCAATTAAGACTTTCAGCCAGTGGATTGAGAATGAGCCCAAAGAAAAATGGGCACTGATCTATGATGAAGGAGGTGCCCGGCATGGTATAAAGACTACAAATTATGCCGAGGTTTACAATTGGGTGCTTCGTGGAGCTAGGGGTCTCCCCCTAGTGGGAATCATAGAGTTTTTCGTGTACCGCACAATTAAATATTTTCATGACCGGTATGGAAAGGCTACAGCTGCCATGGAAAACAACCAATTGATGTACGGTTACAAGATGACCGAGTATATGGATGACAAGCAGAAGAAGGCTCTATTGCACCGTGCGTATCCGCTGGGTTCAGCTGAACGGCGGTTCGAGGTTCGTTGCAAGGACAAAGGGAGGACGGTGGCCGGACGGGAAAGGGTTACACAAGAGTGTGTTCTCAGGAATGATAGTTGCATTTGCACATGCCAGAAGCCTCAGCTGCTGCACAAGCCTTGCTCCCATGTGATTGCTGCCTGCGATGAAGCTGGGGGACTGCAGCCCGTATTTACGTCTCTCCCTACTTCTTCAAGCAAACCATTATGGCTACCTGGAGTTTTGAAATGTATGGCTATGGGATATTAGGCTCCTTCACCAACAACCCGGGGAAATATGCAACATATATCCCAGATCCTGATCCAGAAATGAAGCAAGGCCGTGGCCGACGAAAGAAGAAGCGCATTAGGAATAACATGGATCGATCAGAAGCTGGTCCAGACGTGCGTATCTGCTCTAAGTGCAATGAGGTTGGGCACACATACAAGAAGTGCACTGCGACGTCGTATTATGATCCAAGCGATGCCGGCGGGTCATCAAATGTGGTTTCAAATCCTCCGTCAAGGGCCGCTGGTCGTGGCCGTGGCACCCCTGAGGGCCTCATTTAGAACTACCTTTCCATTGTTGCAATTATTGTATTATTAGTTATGTAATGTAACTTATGAATTATTATGTAATGGTACTGTAAGTTCTGTATTGTAAGTTCTCACGAATTGGTTATTTAATGTTAGTTCTGTAATATAAGTTCGGTAAAATAAGTTGTGTAATATTAGTTATGTAATGTAACTTCTGAATTATTATATAATTTAAGTTCTGAATAATGTTTTTTAAATATTATTGTTTTTACCCCAAGTTATGTTTTTAATATTATTGTTTTAATTATTGTATTATTAGTTATGTAATGTAACTTCTGAATTATTATGTAATGTTTTTAATATTATTTTATTTCTATTACTTTTGTCTATGTCAATGTTTATCTTATTCTGTTTTTTCCACAAATTCCCTGCAGCTATGGCGGACACAGCGTACGTGACTCCTGAGTTGCTCGACAGGCGACTCGACCAGCAGCACCGTTCGTACCACTCGGCCGTGCTGGGGGTCGACGTCGGGAGCAGCTTTCGCTCTCGTGTCGGCATGACTTACATGCCGCTACACCCCCTCTTTTTTCCGAGGTAAGCTGTCACTTCAAATTGTCAATATTTATGATATGTTACAAATTTGTATCTAATGCGGAACGAGTTTGCGTTGCAGGTTACGCGCAGCAGGCCTTCTGCCTCTCGCTTTTCTGGTGGAGGGCGACATGGACCGGTCGCACGTGAAGCCAGCGGACCGCATGACGCGGTTCCAGTTCGACTACTCCTTGCTGGCGGCTCTCCTCGACAGGTGGCGGCCAGAGACGCACACCTTCCACCTCACCGTGGGGGAGATGGCGCCCACTCTGCAGGACGTCGCCTTCCTGCTTGGCCTGCCGCTCGCAGGCGACGCCATGGGGGCGATCGACCCTCCGGCCACTTGGCGGCGGGACCTCCTCGACAGGTTCGCGCACGTTCAGCGGAACGAGCGCGCCCAGGGCTACCAGGAGTTCACCAGCACGCACGGCCCCAGCAAGAAGTGGTTGCTTCAGTTCAGCGTAAGTATCTACACCGTTCTGTTTGAGTTTATATTAGAGTTTATATCTTGTTATATTCGAGTTTAAATTAGAGTTTATATTAGAGTTTATATCTTCTTAAATTCGAGTTTAAATTAGAGTTCATATTAGAGTTTATATTAGAGTTTATATTAGAGTTTATATCTTGTTATATTAGAGTTTATATTAGAGTTTATATCTTCTTAAATTAGAGTTTATATTCGAGTTTAAATTAGAGTTTATATCTTCTTAAATTAGAGTTTATATTCGAGTTTAAATTAGAGTTTATATCTTCTTAAATTAGAGTTTAAATTAGAGTTTATATTAGAGTTTAAATCTTCTTAAATTAGAGTTTATATTAGAGTTTAAATTAGAGTTTATATTAGAGTTTATATCTTGTTATATTAGAGTTTCAATTTGAGTTTATATTAAACTTTATATCTTCTTATATTAGAGTTTATATTAGAGTTTATATCTTCTTATATTAGAGTTTCAATTTGAGTTTATATTAAACTTTATATCTTCTTATATTAGAGTTTATATTAGAGTTTATATCTTCTTATATTAGAGTTTAAATTAGAATTTAAATTATAGTATATATCTTATTCCACTTATTGCAGGCGGACTACATGAGGGCAGACGCTGACGAAGTGACCGTCCAGAGTCACTTGGAGGCGTACCTGCTCTGGCTCTTTGGGTGGGTGATGTTCTGCAGCTCACAGGGGGACTCGTGTCACAGGTTCCTGATCCCTTACGCGACGGCCATCGCGACGCACCCGCTCGAGCAGATTCCTCAGATCAGCTGGGGCTCTACGGTTTTGGCCGCCACGTACAGGGGCCTGTGCACGGGCGTGCACAAGATCAAGAAGGGAGACCCTATCTTCGTCGGGTGTCCCTTGCTGCTGCAGCTGTGGTCGTACGAGCGGTTCCCAGTTGGCAGACCAGCGATGAGCCTCGAGCCGTACGACGGCCCGGATCCTGGCACGGAACCGCGCGACTACCCCACCATGGGATCTTTGTGGTGCCTCCGGAAGGTACGTGTTCTAACATTTTTTATTTTTAACATCCTTTTGTTGTTGAGACTTGCTATATTATTTGTATTACTTGTGCAGCCGAGCTGGGCGGGCCAGCAGACGAGGAGGTCGTACGCAGACTTCGTCGGCCAGTTCGACGGGTCTCATTGACGCGGACGTGCGGTGGACCCCCTACACGCCTGACGCGATCCACGCTCGGGCACCGCACGGCCTGTCGTCCTTGTGCCAGCGCGACCAGGACTACTGGTTGACGACGAAGCCCCTGGTCTTCGACGTCCACGTGGAGGAGTACGCGGTGCACAGGGTGATGAGGCAGTTCCACCTCTACCAGGAGTCACCGCTCCCGGTCGTCCACTCCGTCGACCCGGTCCACCACAGGTACGTGTGTCGTATTTCCGTCCCGCAAGTTTTGTATATTTCTTAACTCACCTGGTCGATCTTTGAATAGGTGGACGAGGAGGGGACACACAGCTGGCACACTGTGGCAGCCCGCGGTGGCGCCGTACGTGGTCGGTTGGGCGGACGCGTTGAACCACGTCGTCGCCGAGCACCGCCCGCACTCCGACGAGGCCTTCGCAGCGTACCTGCGGTGGTACTGGCCTAGGACCCGCGTTCGGGTCCTCCACGTTCCGCCCCAGCCCACTTTTCCCCCGGCGCAGGTGACGAGCACGTACCCGGTTCGACGCGACCAGAACTACGCGATTGGGGTAAGTACTACGTCCTTACTGCTATAACACATTCGATCAGTACGCATTTTTATTAACCTAATTGAACAGTACGACGTGCTCGCGGAGATCGACGCTACGGCTGCGTTTAGCCGAGCGAGGGCGGACTTCATGACCCCCGCCGACCACGTGGCGACGTACGACCACATTCTGCACCTCCTCACGAAGTTCAGGCGGGCGGTTTCGTGCCGGCACGATGACGCTCCGGCGATTCCACGCCACCCCACCTCGTCCTCCAGTTCGGCGTCCACTGGACGTACGTACCACGCGCCGCCCAGCTCCTCGCAGCCGCCTTTCCCTCCTATGGGAGCAGGTCCGTCGACGGCACCCTCCGCGCCGTCCAGCTCCTCGCGCCTACACTTCACTTCTATGGGACCAGGTGCGTCGACGGTACCTCCCGTGCTTAGCACGCCTGCCCCGGTTCAGAGCGCTCCCTTCGGGATACCCACGTACACGCCGAGGCCGTCAGCTGTCTACAGCACAGGTACACTATAGTATCCAAGTTTTGTTCGTAACATTCTATCATTGACTAATTACGTTCTCGACTAACGTTTTATGTGACAGGGCAACCACCGATGACCACAGCCGGCGCGTCCACGTCGGCAGGGCAGGCCGTCCACGGCTTAGGTACGTAATTGACCAAACGATATTACTATATACTTTTACTTGCGTACTAACGTGATTGTGTATAATGCAGCGTACGCTTCAGGCGGGACACCCGACGACCCAGTCGAGGAGCAGCACCCCGCGGCCACCCAGTGGACGGTCCCCTCCGACATTGAGACCTGGTACCGACAGGGGCAGGGGTCGCAGGAGGAGGTTGGTGGTTCGCAGTTAGGTAGCGCCCCTGTACCTGCTACTCAGTTCTCGCAGCAGCCACCGTTCGCGACACCGCCTCCTGCGGATGCAGGGCGCCCGAGTCGGCAGGCACCGCCACCTGACCCCCTCACGTACTCCGTGCACCACACGAGGGCCGCGCAGTAGGCGGCCAGGGGATCAGGCCTAAGGTGGCCAAGCGAGGCCGCATTTAGTTTTTTACTTTTTACACTCGAGTGATTATGTGTACTGGATGTTGTATTATACTTTTCATGTTCAGTACTTTCTTGTTTGTGATATTATTCGTTTTCCTTCATTCGCAAGCATTTTAAAAAATTTACGGTGCGACATACAAATTAAACCGCTTTTTCAATGCAAAAATGAAAAAATGAAAAAAAACTCTTACCGCCGTTCCATTTGGCGGCAAGCCTAACCGCCAAATGGAACGGCGGTTACTTCATCCGCAGGCCGGCGGTTAGAGGAACCGCCGGTTCATTCGGCGGTTAGATTTAACCGCCGATTAAACCGGCGGTTAATACTAACCGCCGGTTTATTTGGCGGTTTCTCTAACCGCCGATTCCCTTACCGCCGTATCATTTGGCGGTAGCCAAATGATACGGCGGTTGGATGACAGAATTGCAAATTCTGTCATCCAACCGTTATTTTTGAAAAATCGTAAAAAAAAATAAAAAAATTCATCTTTTCAGCAAGGGTTATACTTGGCCGGTTATGTTTTCGTTTAGTTCCACAATAGTACTTAGGTGACCCTGTTTGGATAGGCTCAAACTAAAGTTTAGCTAAACTTTAGCCCAGGCCTGTTTGGAGATAATGAATGAGCTAATTTTCTTGAAATGTCACGTATGCCCCTTCCCTGAATGTGGATGGATAAGGTTAGATAGAGGGTATTTTTGTCTTTTGCCATCTGGTTTCATCCATTAGCTCATTTTAGCTCATCTTACCCAGGTAGAGGAATCAGCAGGGGAAATAACTGTGAGCAGCTATACAGTACATGGTTAAGTAACAAAAAATTGTGGCGGGTTAACAACATATTAACTCTGCAGCTAGAACGATTTATATTTCTGGTATTAAATCTGGTGCCACAAGGAGGTCCTGACGAACATGGATCAGACAACATGACTACTGAATTGCACAACATGCAAGTTATGATGACAGTGTAACATCACGCATGAGTTTATATACATGCATCTTGTAGCAGTACAGCGCAAAATGTCAGAGCCCTGCAGTGGCGCATCAGGTTCATCGCCTTCATTTTTCTGATATCAAAAGCTGTAATTAAGATCAATGGCGGTGGTATGGTATCATCTTATTTACTTGTCTCCCCCTCAGCCATGCAATTTTTCCAAGATCTTCTAATCATCCTAAGGCACTCTGCTACTTCCATCATTGTTGGCCTCTCAACTTCTTCAACGTGGATACACTTTATTGCAAGACTCCCAATCTCTTCAAGGACAGTGTTATCTTCGTTGGCTGTGATATCCTTATCAAAGAATGCCTTCCCACTGTTTTCTGTCTTGTAAGCTTCCCGGAATTGGCCGTCAAGGTCGCAGTACTTCCTACTAATTAGTGCCAAGAGAACAATGCCAAAATCATATACATCACTTTTTACTAGCATGAAACAGGCATCCCTTTCCCTGTTACTTGCAGTATTTTCACTGTAATTGATAAGCCTTCTTGCCCCTGAAAACCCTGTGAGCTTTGGCATGAAGTTGTCATCTAGAAGTATATTTGATGGTACAACCTGACCATGTCTGATGATACCGGTTTCTGATGAATGAAGGTATTCTAAAACCTCTGCCATCTTTATTGCAATCCTCAAACGTAAATCTAGTGGGAAATCTTTCTTACCTTCCATAATGTTATACAGACTACCTTTGGTAGCGTACTCATATACGAAGATCGGATCATCACCTTCCAAGCAATAACCCAACAGTTTGATGATGTTCTCGTGGACTATTTGAGATTGTACCATCTGTCCACTGACAAAGAAGTCTTTCCAGTCCCCTAGCAATCCAATGCATTTCTTGACTGCTACTACTGTATTGTCCTCGAGTGTTCCTTTATAAACCTCAGATGACCAACTAACTCTATGTGAGTAGTTCTGCGTCACTAGGATTACCTCCCCCCTGGTCAGAATTCTAGCATTTTGGAGTTTTGTACGAACCTCACAATTGCCAACATTCCTCCTGAAAATGCCAAAACTCTTCTTATGCCAGTCTATGTGGCGCATACCTCGTAGATCTTTCCAAAGCATACAAAGTTGCCTTACCACATCTTTCGTTTGAGGGCGTTTACCAATGTCTAAACTTAAACATTCAATTGCCAATCTTGCTAATGCTTCGAGGATCTTTTCATTGCTCTCATTTGCTAATTCTGTATCAAATAGTTTTTTCAATCCTTTTCCTATAGCAAAAGCATTACAGAAAGCTCCAATGAGGCTAATATTACCCTCTTTTACCCTTTTTCGAGCTATTAGTTCCAAAAGTACAGCTCCAAAACTGTAAACATCACTCCTCGGGGTAAGACATCCATCACGTAGATATATTGGATCCATGTAATCTATACTACCTTTTACGTGACTAGTATAACGAGTAATGCCACCTGACAGAAGCCTTGACAATCCAAAATCCGAGACTTTTGCTGTAAGGTTTTCGTCTACAAGTATGTTGGCAGGCTTAATATCACCGTGACAAACAAGGCTGTCACTTGATAAATGCATCGAATGCATGTAGCTCAATGCTTCTGCACACCCTATAGCAATACCCAGTCTTACATCCAAAGGGATGGTTTTGTCACTGTTGTGAAGTATCTCGTCAAGGCTTCCTTTGGAGATGTATTCAGTGACCATTGTTAGAAGACTTTCACCGAAACAGTAGCCTATGAGCTTCACTACATTCTTGTGGTTTATTTGACTATGGATCCTCACTTCTTCAATAAATTCTTCTCTCAAATCTCCATGGATATATCTCTTAACTGCAACTAGGTCATACTCATCATCAAGCGCGCGCTCCTCTGTAGACTTCTCCAAAGCCACCTTTTCCAATAGGAGTGCTATAATTGCTAGTGATTCTTGCAATATTATCTTCTGTGAACTTCTTCATCTTCAAATCAAAATTTCTCCACTTTGCCTTGTCATGGCCTTGCATTAGACCCTACCTTATCAAAAGAATTAACAGAGAGAGGAGTTGAGTATCTTTCTTCCAAGGCACCATACGGATTAATGTACTTTAATCTTTGGAAGACATAGTCCTTTTAACGTACTTCATGTTTTCGCACTTTAAATAGAAAATAAGGGAGTAGTTCATATTACAGGACCCCACTTTTTTGCATTTATAGATTGCCCGTTACTAAAAACATGATGTTTTTCCTAAATAAAGTACTAAATCACATATTCAAATATCATATTTTGAACACGCTTAGTTCCTGGACAAACAGATGTAGGAGAGAGCGTCTACATACCAGGCACCTCGCCTCTGCATGCCGGAGATGGCTGGGCCCAAAACGGTGTTATCTCGTTCAAGCTTCACTCTGTTCTGAGTTCTGACTCTCCCTTCCTTGCTTCAGACCAAGCATTCAGAGAGTAGTCCTCACTGTTCATATATCTCCCATTATCCAAAAGCAGAAATGCAGAAGCTACTCGTCACGTGAAGACGCGTGAGAGTTGACTGCACGGATTGCAAGGCGTGGACTTGCTGCAGATCCAAAGCCAAGCTGTATAGTGTAGTCATGTTTTCTTTTTCTCGATAACACATATGTTTTAGTGGTGGTTGCAGGTAACAATTAACCTATACTAGTCCATCAACCGGTGCTTCCGCAAAGGCTAATTTTTTTAAAAGTTATTATATTTAAAATTATTCAAAAATTAAACTATTTTCTAATAATCAAAATTATTTACATGCTACTTTTTTATTTTTGTTAATACTTCAACATAATGCTCATATATATGTATATATATGTGTACTTATCTTTCTTATTTGTGATTGATTTTTATTAGTAATTACTCTATACACTTTTTCATCCACATTCATACCTCTTACACTTTGTATCGCGCCTCTATACGTTATATTTAACATAGAAATCGATATTTTTTATTACTTCCTCACATATCTTTACCTATTTCTAAATAGAGAATTGTTTTTTTCTTATTTTTTTGTCCGTCCTGCCCACCTATTCTGACTTTCCCTTCCCTTGCTCCATACCAAGCATTCAGAGAATACTCCAAACTGTTCATATTATCCCCCATTATCCAAAAGCAGAAATGCAGAAGCTACTCATCACGTGAAGACACGCGAGAGTTGACTGCACGGGTTGCAAGGCGTGGACTTGCTGCAGATCCAAAGCCGTACATAGTCGTGGTTTTTTTTCTCGATAACACACATATATATTTTAGTGGTGGTTCCAGGTAAAAATTAACCTATTGCAGAATGCGTCCGCACCGTTGGGACTCAGAACCAGACCATGGGCATGGATTATATGTGATCAAAGAATTGATATAAGTGTTGCTCAGCTAGCTTGGAGGAGAATTCATGAAGTGATACTCCAAAATGAAAATCTATTAAAAGGATTAGCTATTGTCACTTCCAAATTGCTGGGCAGCTTGAGCGGGGACTTCATTGGGACAGAGGTCGACGCCAATGGCAGCAACCGGGTGCTGGTGCGGCGTGTTTACTGCCACCATATGAACAAGCTCAGGTCGCTGTTTCTTGCTTACCGCTGCATGCACAAATAACTGAACATGTGGCCAAGAATATAGTTGCACATATGAAACGAGCATGAGCAATTCACTAATAAATCAAGAAAACCATGTGGTGATTAGGGCCTCTGAACAGTGAGTTTCAATTAAATTCCTATATGAACTCCTACAGAATGTCTTGTAAGAAGGTATTGCAAAAGTTTCGTAAACTTCACTCATTTCCTGTACTTTTTAGGATTCTAAACATAAGCTCCAGCCTCAAGTCCAGAATTCCAATCTTTTGAGTAATATAATGCACAATAATGTGCATATCGCTCTACCATGCTTTTCAAGAATCCCTGTCATTTTTTTAAATGTGTTTTCCAGTAGCACATTGGTACTTCCATGATGTATTTATTTCCTATAAGAATATTTAGAGGGAAGGCAACTTTATCTTTTTTTCTGTTCCTAGATGACCCTAAGGTACCGATTTTATTGGTGGATAATACAATAAAAAATTATGTACCAAAGATTACAGTTGCTCAAAATGTAAGATAAACTTCCTGCTGTTTTCCTTGACTGTAATTGTTAAGCAAGAAGCAAATAAAAAAATTTACATGAGTGTCTCGGAAAAAAAGAACTTTGGAGGAATTTTGTACTGGTAGAATTCTTTGCCAAGAAATCCTACATGAACCTTCTCTTATGAAGGAAAGAAAAAAAAAAGAAAAAGCAGGAAAAGTGCCAATCTATTGAGAAGATGATAATTGAGAAGCAACAGGCGCCCAATAGAAACCAACTGAACTCAAAACTGCGAACAAGCCTCGAGATTAATATGGCAGCACAACAGAAGAGTTCAAACACAATGAGAACTATGAGCTAATTATATTACAGAAGTTTCCCTTTTGATCAGATAGACCATCTGATATGAACTACAACATACACCCTCTGGATTCCTTTCCGTGAGCTTGTCAGGAGCATCTCACAAACTTGATCTAATTTCAGATCTGCAGAAAACAGAGGTGCAGAGCAGCAGAGGTTCCAAAAAAAAGAAGCAAAGAAGCAGACGACTAGCTAGTACTTAACAATATGCTAACTCCCTCTCCTAAGGTACATAACGTTCTAGTCCTCAAATTTTTTTCATGTCCACACATAATTCTGCAATAGAGGAAACATTATTTCTGCCCTCTTTTCCTTGCATACCCCTAGTTTAACAGCCACGGTAATATACATTTGATGCTATCGATATGAGTCAATCATAGCACGCATTATCATAGGAGCATTCAAAAATCATACTTACACACAATCACAGATCAGGCCGACTCACAGTCCATAAGACATCATTAAATATATTGTGCTACAAGCAAGTCTACATATACAGCACCAAACGATTGAGAACATAACAACCAAATTGGACATGATCAAAGGATCACTCAGTCGAACTCCAATCTCTGGGCAAGCAGCGGCTTCCGTAGTTCAATTCTCCTGATATGTATAGCTGCAGCACTAGTTCCAGCTACTTGTTCTTCCAGGATGTCCGAATCATCCGAAGGCATGCTGCTACCTCCTTCATTGTAGGCCTTTCATTTTCCTTCGAACTGGTACACTTCAGCGCCAACCTGCAGATCGTTTCAAGGGCAGGGATATTTTCCTCATCTCTGATACCCTTGTCAAACATTTCCATACCACTGTTACATGTCTGGTAGGCTTTGACGAATTGAGCAATGAGGCCATGACTATCCTCATTAGATGTTATGTTTTTCCTACTAATGAGGGCCAAAAGAACAACACCAAAGCTGAATACATCTCCTCTGCCCCACTGACGAATTTGGTCATTGTAGAGCACATTTCCAGAAAGGGTGTCACTAACTGCTGCATCACCGGCAGTGATATCTCTATCCTTGATAAGCCTCTTGGCTCCATAAAAACATATGAGCTTCGGCATAAAATACATATCTATGATTATATTGGATGGCACAACACTACCATGTTCGATGAAACCAGTTGCCGATGAATGGAGGTATTCTAATACCTCAGCAATCTTTACTGCAATGTTCACACATAAATCTAGTGAGAATGGGTAGGCATCACGCAGAATGTCAGAGAGATTCTTCCCTATAACATCCTCATATACCAAAATCGGAAAATCAGCTTCCAAGCAACATCCCAAGAGTTTGATGATGTTCTCGTGGACCATCATTTGAGATAGGATCATCACTTGGTTTATAACTTCTGCTTTTGAGTGCACAAGTAGCCCATTAAATTTCCTTACCACCACCGCTGTGTTGTCATCAAGTGTTCCTCTATAAGTATCAGTGGACCAACTAAGAGGATATGAGTAGCCCACTGTCACTTGATCTAGATCCTCGGTTGTCAGAATTCTAACATTATAGAGTTTTGTGAATACTCCAGAGTTGCCAGCATTCCTTTTGAAAATGCGAAAACTCTTCTTAGGCCTGCGTATATCGGCTATTTTATGCACAACTTTCCAAAGCATCCGAAGGCGTATGGCCACATCATTCATTTCAGGGCGTTTATCAATATCTAGTGTCAGGCATTTCGTTGCCAATCTTGCTATTTCTTCAAGAATCTTCACATCACCCCCGCTTGCTATTTTTGAATCAAATAGTTCCATGAACCGTTTGCCCCGTGCATAGGCTTTACTAAAAGATTCTATGAGGCTAATGTCCCCCTGTTTTACCCTTTTTCCAGATATCAGTTCCAAAAGAACAACTCCAAAACTATAAACATCACTCTTTAGGGTAATAAGCCCGGATTGAAGATATAAAGGATCTATGTAATCTTGACTCCCGGCAATATGATCAGTGTGTTGATTGATGCCACCAGGAAGAAGCCTTGACAGTGAAAATTCTGAGACTTTTGCTGTAAGATTTTCATCTAGAAGTATATTTGAGGGCTTAATATCACCATGGCGTAAATTCATGGAATGCATGTAGGTCAATGCTTCTGCACACCCTATAGCTATACCCAACCTTACTTCCAAAAGCATGAACATGTCACCGTTGTGAAGTTTGTGAAGTGTGTCACTGAGGTTACCTGATGGAATATACTCGGTAACTATTGCTAAAGTATTTTCTCCTGTACAATAGCCTATGAGCTTTACTATGTTTTTATGGTTTATTTGACTATGGATGCTTACTTCTTCCACAAACACATCTCTCAAATCTCTGCGGCTATATCTCTTAACTGCAACCACTACACCATGCTCAGGATGAAAACCACCATAATACATTTCGCCAAAGCCTTGTTTACCGATTGGAATGGAATAGCTTACAGCAATCCTTTCGATATCATCTTCAGTGAATATTCTAATATTATTATTGTTGTCCAGCTTCTGATATTTTGTAAATCTTCGAAGGCATTCTGCCACATCATGTATTCGAGGACGTTTATGGATGTCTAGTGTAAGGCAGTCAGTTGCCAATTTTGCAATTTGTTCAAGAATATTTATATTGTTGTCGTTTGCTATTTCAGCATCCAAGAGTCCCGTCAACTCTTTCCCCTCTCCACAAGCTTCACGAAAAATTCTGATGAGACTAATGTCCCCCTGCTTTAGCCTTTTTCTTGATATTAGTTCCAAGAGAACAACACCAAAACTATAGACATCATTTTTGGGGGTAAGACGCCCATCTTGAAGGTATACAGGATCCATGTAATCAAGACTTCCTTTTACAGTTGAAGTATATCGAGTGATGCCTCCAGATAAATGCCTAGAGATTCCAAAGTCTGATACTTTTGCAGTAATATTATCATCTAGAAGTATGTTAGCAGGCTTAATATCACCATGGCACACAAGGCCATCACTTGATAAATGTAGCAAATGCATGTAGCTCAATGCCTCAGCACACCCGATAGCAATGTCCAATCTTGTTTCCAAAGAGAGAGAAATGTTACTGTTGTGAAGTGCATCATCAAGGTTTCCATTGGAGATATACTCAGATACCATCGCTAAAGTGTTTTCCCCTGAACAATACCCAATTAGTTTCACAATATTCTTATGATCCATTTGTCCATGGATTCTTACTTCTTCCATAAACTCTTTTCTCAAATCTCCATGCATACATTTCTTCACCGCAACAGGTTCATTGCCAAGGACACCTTTGTAGACTTCTCCGAATGCACCTTTGCCAATAAGAGTTCTGTAACTGGTAGTAATTCTCTCAATATCATCTTCGCTGAAATTCTTAATGTTACCATTGTTGTCAAATGTACACTTCGCTTTGTGGTGGCCTTGAATGTTATTTCTAGTTATAAACTTGTTTTCTGGAGATTCCATTTATATACCAACCATACAGATCCAGTGCTCTGAAAAAAATTGTCAATAAGTACCATCGTCAGCAGAAACAAAGGTTGTATGAGCTGTTAGTCACCATATATTTCTTTCTGTTCTTATCAATTTAAAAAATATATCACAATTAATTCGTTATACGGTTGTCATTTTTGTGCCTAACCTGTACTCTTCAGTTTTCAGCATTTAGAGCATTACAGAAACTAGAACTTTCAGCGATATAATTATGTTTTGAGCATGCTTAATTAACTTGTTGAAAAGACAATTTGTTGTCACAGTTTCCTGATTACAACACATAATTATATAGAAAGTAAATAGCACCACGCATCATATTTTCAGCATGCTCAGATAACCAGACAAAAAAAAATATAGAAGAGAAATTCTAGCACTTGTCGTATGATTTTCGTAACTTGACAGCAAGTTTAAAAAAAGGAGAAATGGCAGTGGAGAACTGGAGATGTATACATACCGTGCACCTTGGGTGGTTGATGTGCCTATGATTTCTGAACGGATCTTGTCTTCAACGCCGGCGTTGGGACTTGATCCGACCAGCTTTGCTCATCCCAATAATTATGTTTTCAACATCATCATGTTTTGCAGATGCCTAGTTAACTAGTTGAAAAACAAATTGTTATCGTAATCCTACATATTACAACACATAATTATACAAATCAAGTAGGAGTAGCATCATATTTTGTGCATGCTCAGGTAACAATACAGAACAAATATGCAAGATATACATTCTAGCACTTGTCATATGATTTTCGCCACTTGATAGCAAGAGAGAAGGAGATATGGCAGTGGAGAACTGGCGATGTACATACCTCACACTTAGCTTGGGTGATTGATGTGCCGCTGATTTCTGAACAGAACTCGTCTTCAACGCCGGCGATGACCGAGATCCGACTGGTGCTAAACTGCTAACCCGTCGAGCTTTGCTGTGTTCTAAGTCTTCCCTTTTGCTCCAGTGGTCCAGCCAAAACAAATGAGCCGTCCCAGAGAATCTTGCCAACTGCTCCATTAGAATAAGAGGTGTTGCAGTGTTCTCTGCTAGAATTGCAAGACAGCAAGAGTTGACATCACAGACTGCAAAGGCGTTTTCTGGGGCTGTGCAGATCTACCTGCCTTGTTTATTAATTATTACGGGAATTTCGCAATGATGCATGGGCCAGGCACAAGCTAATGTGATGTAACACCCACAATTCCAGAATTCCAAAATCCCTAATCCAATTGCTATTCAAAGTCCTATTCAAAATTCCAAACCAAATTCCAATTAAATTCCAAATCAAATTCCCCAAATCAAACTCCAAATTCAAAGTTCCTGTCCAAAATCCTATTCAAATTCCTACTCAAATTCCTCAAATAAAATCCAAATCTCTTTAACCTTTCTCTCTCTCTCTTCTGGCCCACCTGTCGGCACTCTCTTCTACCTCCTGCTGCCATCTCTCTCTGATCCCAAATCGAAGTCCATATCGAAATTCTCGGCGCCCAAATCAATTCGGAGTTCCAGAAGACCCTATCTGAATTATGACGCTATTTTCCAATTGATTGGATTAATTATTTATTTAATTAATCTAGTTCAGAAAATAGTCTAATTAATTCATCCAAAATATCTATGGAATTTGTTTTGAATTATGACGATGTTATCCGAATTTTGAATTGATTATTACTTAATTAATTCGTTCTGGATAATTAGTCTAATTCATTTGTACCGCAGTTTACGAAATAAATTGTTATCGATTTATCTCGTGGGCTGATAATAATCTGGCCCAAAACCTAGGCCCATCTAAAAGCTCACTTATCCCTAACCATAGCTACTCTCTGTAGATTCCCCACCCTTTCCCCTGGTCGAGAAACCGTTCCCCTTCCTTCAACCAACGAGTAATGGCGAGTTATTGCCATTACGGTGATAATAATGCCGTGAATGCCGCTGCCGTTTCCTGGCCTCCCTCTGCCCTTCCGTCCCACAAAACTCCTTGGCCGAAGCCCCTCCATTCCCTTCGCCTCTGCACACCTCCTCCCAAGCGCCAAGAGAACCTGTGGCCGCCGGATTTCATCGACGGAGCTCGGACCTCTGGAAGGGAACGTCGACGCCCTGCAGTCAAGGACCGAGGCCGCAGCCCTCTCCCACGCGTGTCCCCGTGATCGGTCCGCCTTCTTCCCAAGCTCGTCGTCCCTGCTGCCTATCTGCCAGGTAAGAACCGCAGCCGCCTCTTTTTGTTTTCACGCCATGGATGCCCCTCGCCCCCTGACCTCCCTCTCAGGCACACAGACCCACCAGGAACCAGAACCGGCATCCAGACGTGCAAAATCAAGGCCCAGAATACCTTCCCCACACGCACCAGTGTTCTGCTCCGCCCATCTTCGTGGCGCGCTACCACCACTGCCTCCCCGCCCGAATCAAGTGCACAGTAAGAATCCTCGTTCTCTCCTCTTTCCGTTTTGCAATTTATCATCGAATTCCAAGCATCGTAGCTCGTTCTTGTGTTTTCCGGTGAACTTCCGGACAAGAGCAGAAGCTCGGCCATGGCACCACCGTGCCTGGCTCCTCTGTTACTTGAGCTAAGGGAAGAAGAAAAGTTGTGAGCCCTTAGATCAAATATCAATGGTCCAAAATAGATCAGCCATACCCCTTCGCGTTTTTTTTAAAGAGTCCCTGGAAAATCCACATATCAACCCGCCATCCACATCTGTCTCTTGCAAGTTTTACCAGCTAGCCCCTGCAATCTATGGTTAATCATGTATAGGTCCTCGGTTTATCGCAGGTTAGCTCTTTACCTTGTTTTAGCCATAGATTCCGTGTTTTAGCTCCGTTTTAGGTCGTTCTCGTTTTGTTAGTCTCCGTTTAGCGTAAGCTATCGTTTAGTCTAGTTCGTGTTTTTAAAGTTAAATAAAATATTAAATTGATTAATGAACATTCCACTAGTTTTCTAATAAAACTTGTTTAGGATAATACATCGGTATTTCATAATTCTTGTTAATTTGACTAATATTAAATAAATGTGTTTTCAATAATAATTTGTTTAGTTTAACACATCACATGAAATAATTCGTTAGATGCATCACGTGTCTTTTATTTCAAGTTAATTGTTAAATGGCTTAATTCCTATGGAATATCTATAAATAAAATGTGACTAGGTTTTACTTCGCTTTTAAATTTGGAAATAATTTGAATAAATCAACTTGGGTATTTCTTTGAAATATCCTTTTACACGTGCTTTTGTTTAATTAAAATAAACCAAGCATATAGTCTTTTATGCTCTCACAAGTGCAAATGTGCGATAGCTGTCCTTCCTTCAGTGCGTTGTTTTTAGCGTTTCTCTGAGCCCGTCCTTTAGTGCGTTCTTTTAAGCTTTTCTTTGTTTGGTGTATTGTTCTTAGTTGTACTTGTTTGTTTTGCTTTGTATGTTTGTGCCCGATGTATGCTTCGAGTAGAAGGATCGTCGTTCGTTGCTTTCAAGATCAAGAATTCCAAGTGAGCAAGAGCAGAAGAGCAGTAAGAGTAACTTTATGTTGGAGAAAGGCAAGTGTCCCTAACCATCCTTCTATCTATGCTTTTAATATATCATGATGATGTTAATTGGAACATGGAGAACCACCCAGGAAAACAGTGCAACCACGAGTACTATATGGCTCTGGTCTTGGCTAATTAATTAGATGAACTCTATGTTGTGTTGGGGGTGTATGATGGGCTGGAAAGGTTTGTGTAGGTTGTGCGGGGAAAGAAGGTGCGCCTTCTGGGAACCGTCTGGACAGGGACCAACACATACATAGAGGGATTCTTTGTAAAGGCCTTGTAGCGTCCCTATGCAGTCACACCAAAGGAAGTGTGATACGTGCCTGATCAGCACAGCGTGGTTGGGTATACGCTTCTTGTGGGGAAAGTGTACAAACTCTGCAGAGTATTAAAAAAACTATTATAACAGCCGTGCTCACGGTTAAGAGCGGCCTGGACCCTCACATGATTAATAAACTTGAATATGGAATTGAATCGGAATTCTGGTTATTTCTTGTGGCCTTGCTGAGTACCAACCATAAGTGTACTCATCCTTGCTTACTGCTGCTCAGAAGGTGTTGTCAAGTTGTTGAAGATGGTGCTAGGCGTACGCAACCCCCAGTCGATTGCCTGTGAAGTGTTGGAGCCTTCGTTTCCAGGATCAGCTGTAACTCTGATAAGTTGTAAGTTTTTGTATTGTTTTACGTGATACTGCTATTGTTTATCACTGATGAAGTCTCATATGTGTGTAAACTTGATCCTGGCGCACATATGAATATCATTCGGTTTTGTCCTTAAAACCGGGTGTGACATGTGACTACACAGCTATAGTTGTGATGTTTCGTCCATAACAAAATAAGCACAAGTTTACCAACAATCTCTTGAGCTGATGTTTTGACGCTTCTTTGCATGTATATTACCCCTGCATTTCATTATTTTCATGGAGATTTGCTATGGTCACGTTAGCTAGTATGAACAAAAGTAACGTCATTTTATTCTAAAGAGCAATTGGCAAAAAGTACATGATGACACTGGCCTGCATGAGCTAACCAACAGTGGAATAAGCATGTCCTTAGATCTAATTATTACCTGAATAAAAGTTAAATAATTAAGGAACCGAGACCTTCGTCCTTTGCTCAAGCTTTGGGAATGCAAGTGCAGGCCACAGTCCAATGTCTGATGGCACGCTCACGAGCTGCGCCAAACCACCTCAGAAGCTCTGCCGAGACATATTGGGTCAAAATTTTAACAATCGTTAATTTCTGAGACCCTCCTCTCCTTCCCCAACTCCAGTCACCAGCCACCATAGCTGTTCTTCCTCTGTAGGGGAGTTAAATTTCTCATTGATATTTGATAACAGGACTTGTGAGCAAATAATCTTTCAACATCCGGACATACACTACAACAAACTATTTAATCTGCGACGGAATCCTGGCGACGGTTTCAGAAAACGTCAGCATTTTATTCTTAGCCCAGATAAGCCCAGAATCTGTGACGGAATTTTCGCGACGAAGTCTGAGAACGTCGCAGATGTGTAAATAGCCCATTCGGGCTCAGATTCGGGCCCAAATTCTGTGACGAATTTCAACAACCGTCGTAGATTATTAATTGGTAAATGGAAAAACCAAAAAAAAAGAAAAAAACCACAAAAAACTGCCGGAGCTAGGAATCGAACCCTGGCCGCTCGGTTCGAGCAGCCTGAGCCTCACCACTGGGCTACGATGTTATTGTTGTTTTGCTACTCAGTTCACTATATTTATAGCAAACAGAGACAGCTCGGAGGCCACGTCACACGCCCAGTCACCCTCGCGCGGCGCCAAGTCACCCGGCCACATCACCCTCGCGCGGCGCCCAGTCAGCCGGCCACGTCACCCTCCACGCGTTTTATTCGCGCGGGAGCAAAAAATGTGCCGGCCGTGGGACTCGAACCCACGACCTGGGCTTTAGGAAGCGAAAGGCGTACCACTGAGCTACAAGTAGGTTTGCGTTGGAGTTCAGAAGTTCTTTTATTTATACTGTAAAACATGTTGGTTACTGCACAACAAGAGCCACACAGACATTTCCTCGATTCAGATCGCCATTCCGCCGCCGACGGCGCCGCCCGCCATTTTCGCCGCCGTGCGACGTCGGCCCCAGGCCGCCATTATCCCCACCACCTCGCGCTCGGGATCCTCCCCCGGGTCGACAACTTCACGCACATCGGCGGCCTCGTCTCCGGCTTCCTCCTCGGCTTCGTCGTCCTCGTCAGGCCCCACTTCGACTGGGTAGCTGCTGCTGCTTCTGCTGGTGGTGGCGGCGCTCTTCCTCCTCAGCCGGCGGCGGCGGTGGTGAAGAAGAGGAAGCACAAGACATACCAGTACGTGCTGTGGCTGACCGCCGTCGGCACGGGTGGCCGCCACGCCGTCGCCGCCGCGTCCTCCCGCACGGCTGCCACCATTACCCCACCACCAGTGGCCGCCACGCCGTCGCCGCCGCGTCCTCCTACACGCCATTGCCTCCGCTGCCGCTTTCGCCCCCTCCTGCAAGCCGGTCGACCTGTCCAACCACAGGGTCAACAGAGCAAGGGTCGTGCGGCAGTGGCTCCACGGCGTGCACGGCTGCACGGCGTGCGCGAGACAGAGCAGCGCGAGGAAGAGAGAGCATTGTGCTAAAACTTGATTTCTGTTGTTGAGGTTCAGGAGCACCATTGCCACAATTCCATTGAAGCATCCTAGGCGTTGAAGGCATCCAGTGACACTACAGCTAAGGGCAAGGTATGAAATTTTCTGAAATTTGTTGAATGTACATATTTGAATTGGTGTAAAGTTGTTAATTTGTGTTTTTTGCTGCAATGCTTGATTAGATGGATCGAAGTTGGCTTCATGGCAGATTGTTTACCCCTGAATACATGGATAGTGTCAAAGGATTTATGAACTTTGTTAAAGGAAAATTCAGTGAGAATGTTGAAATCCGGTGCCCGTGTGCTAGATGCCTGAATCAGAAGTATCATCCTCAGTCTCTTGTGAAGAAGCACATCTTGATGCATGGCATGGACAGTAGCTATAGTCGGTGGGTTCATCATGGAGAGGGCTTCAATGTTGATGTTCTTGAGCACCCTATTGATGTCCATGACAATGCTGATCTTGCTGGGTCCAGCTATGGGGAAAATCTGAGAGATGATGGCAGTGCTGATCTTGCTAGTTCCATACCTGGTGAAGAAGTGAGTGAGGATGACAGCGTTGATCGCTTGGAAGGGCTTTTAGGAGACCTACATGCTGCAGCAGAAGAAGCAAGACAGGATGCAGAGAATGAGGATGGTGATGCATTAGCAGAACCTCATGACAAAGAGTCATTTTACAAAAGAGTGATGGAAGAGGCAAAGCGTCAGCTTTATCCTGGCTGTACCAAATTTTCAAGTTTCTCTTTTGTGGTAAAGATTCTTCATATGAAGTCACTATTCAGGATAAGCAATTCTGCCTTCACTGCAATATTGCAGATATTGGCTGAAGCATTCCCAGAAAACAATACACTACCAAAATCATATAACGAAGCAAAGAATTATTTAAAGGAGTTAAGTCTTGGATATGAATCAATACATGTGTGCTTCAATAATTGTGTTTTGTTCAGAAAGAGATATGCCAACCTTGACAATTGCCCCGTTTGTGGTCTTTCGAGATGGAAAGATGCAGAAAGAAAGAAGATTCCACAGAAGGTGTTGAAGCATTTTCCATTGGCACCTAGGCTGAAGAGGATGTTTGCCACCAAAGAAGCATCAGAACAAGCACAATGGCACAAGCTGAAGCGGCAGCCCAGTGATAAGGAAATGACCCACCCAGCTGATGGTGAGGCGTGGCAAGATTTCGACAGAGAATTTCCAGATTTTGCAAGAGATGCAAGAAACCTTAGGCTTGGCCTTGCAACTGATGGGTTCAACCCATTTTCAGAAAAGAACACAAAATACAGCATGTGGCCTGTGCTTGTGGTGCCATACAACCTTCCACCTTGGGCATGCACAGAGGAGTCAAACTTTATGATGGCTTTGCTTATTCCAGGTCCTAAATGCCCCGGGAAGGATTTTGATGTATTTTTGGAGCCTCTTGTGGAAGATTTGCTTGAGCTTTGGAAAGGTGTGCGTGCTTATGATGCTCTTAGTCGCAAAATGTTTAACCTTCGTGCTGCAGTTTTGTGGTGCATCCATGACTATCCTGCTTTGAGCACTCTTTCAGGGCGTACCACAAAAGGGTATTTTGCATGTACTCACTGTGACAAGCACCCTCTTTCCTATGGCCTGAGGAGCAAGATTGGGTATTTTGGACACTTCCGTTTCCTCCCAGATGGACATCCCCTGCGGAGGAACAATGAATTTGCTGGCCTTCATGAAAGCAATGATCCACCAGGTCAATTCTCTGTAGAAGAGCTGCTGGCTGAGTTGGAGAATGTTGCACATGTTAGACCGGGGAAGCCGCGAGTAGGTGAGAAGAGGAAGCGTTCTGAAGGTGGCCGTGTGAAAATTTGGACCCGGATGGTTAGTTTATGGAACTTGCCATATTGGTATAAGCTGAAGCTAAGACACAATCTCGATGTCATGCACATTGAGAAGAACATATGCGAGAGCCTGATTGCCACAATTCTCCACATAATTGGGAAGACAAAGGACACAGCTAAAGCTAGACTTGATCTCAAAGATTTGGGAATTAGAAAGGAGCTGCAATTTAGAGAGGGTGGAGATTCATGTGAGATGCCTCATGGTCGATATACCTTGAACAATGATCAGAAGAAG
>CM014277.1:58741239-58763960 GCA_004135705.1 Alloteropsis semialata
CTCACGGCTCAACCCCCTAATCCTAACTCTCGACGGCGGCTACGGCGAGCAACAGCGGCGGCGACGGCACGGAAACGGCGGCGGCGCTCGGACTCGGCCCATCCGTGGTTCCCCACGCCAACAAATGGCACCAACGGCACCAGGGCAACAAGGCGAACCCGCGGCGCACCTAACCCTAAGCCCTAATCGGCCGGAGCATGGATCTCAGCGACGGCGGCCATGGCAAGGCGGAACCCCGCGGCGGCGCTGTGGCGTTCCGGCCAACAGGCCCATACACCTTGACCATTAACACCACGGCAAGCTCCGCACGAACGAGGAATGCACAGCTATGCTATTTATTCACGACGAAGGCGAAGCTAAGGAGGTTCTCACCGAGCGACTTAGGAATGGGACCGGCGGCGGCTCGACGGAGAAGAAGGTGCCGAAAAGATGGTTAGGGTGGACGGTTTTGATCAAGGCTAGGTGGATTGGAAGGCTCATGAGCTAGCAAAGCTCTGGGCGGATGGAACTGGCCAGAGAAGCACGGGTGGCTGCGAAAAATGGAGCGGCGGCGCTGGCAGCGGTCGACGGCGAGCAAACGAAAGCAGAAAAGAAGAAGAGACGAACACGGCTGGCTTGAGGCTTTAACCTGGACGCCCACCACTTAACTTGCCACCTCCTGCATGCTCTGGATGCTTCGGCTCCACTCCACGGTGGCGCGTGGCACGAACGGCGGTGAGGCGGCAAGCAGCTGCGTGGCAGCGCCGGCCGCACGCGCGCTGCTCTGCTGAACTCTGCAACTGAACTCCGAAATCCTTTCAAACCAGCGAGTTCACATCCATGTTTCTCCAAATTTCAAATGCAAACTTATCAAACTCCAAATACAGAATTTGTAGCTGGATCATAGGGCTACAAGTCCCTTATAAACATCAGAGCCTAAAACTCAAAGAATCAAAAGTTACAAGACCGAGAACTTGGACCCCTTTTCTGAATTTTCTGAATCCCTTTCAAACCTGTCATGCTTAGGTCCAAATTTCTCCCAATTTCATATGTAAACTTCAGGAACTCTAAATACCAAACTTGTAGATGGTATATATGGCTACACCTTTCCTTATAAGCACTAGAGCTGAAACTTCCTAGAATTCAAGTTGTGCAGCACTAAACTTTGACCAAAACAAGAAACACAACTCAAATTCAGTTAACTCTTTCCAAACCTACCACTTTTAGGCCAAGTTTTCTCCAAAAACCAAATGTAAACTTTTGAATCTTTGTTAACCAAAGTTGTAGTCCTAACATAGAGCTACATTTCTCTCAATATGACCTTGGGCTAAATCCCTCTAGTTTGCAAGTTACAAGCCCTTGAATTTGAACCAAAATCATCATCTCATGTGTTTTAAACTTAACCAAATTTGAAACTTTAAGTTTGAATTCTCCTCAAACTTAACCATTCCAAGTATTTTGGATTATTTGCTATCTTTTAACATTATTAACTCAAGTTTGACTTGGTCAACCTTTCCAGAATGACAAAATTACCAAAATGCCCTTAGGGCTAACTTGGCTCAATTAAATGCTCTTAAGCTCTTAATCTTTGTATTTCTTCTCATTAGTGCTCTAATGACTCTCTTAGTATCTTATTAACACCTGTGGTGTTACAATAGAAGAGATAGATTTGGGCCTGCTACCGGCCTAGCTCTTCCTTCTTCTTCCCAACCTCCCCTCCCCGTCCTCTCCTAGACCTCACATCTCTAACGTCACGCGCCCCGCTCATTGCCTGGCCCGACCGCCGGCAGCTACCACCCCGGCCGGCGGCGCTCCATCACCTATCGCCAGTCGATTCCTCCCCCCCTCCTCGACAACACCTTCCCTGTAAGCTCGGTGACCATTGGAGGCCCCCACCATGGAAACCTTCAACCCTAACCGAACAACCCTAAATAATTCCAGGTTTCCATACTTGAAGCTCGACATAACATTGGTTTTCGGGCTATTCGGGTTCGTGGTCAGGTTTTGTGCCTACCCTACTGGCGAGGTCCACCGGGCCGGATCCCCGTCCCCCTCCTTCATTTTTTGTTTTTGTTTTTTATTTTTTTAATAATTGTTTACCTTTCCAAAATTTGTATATAACTTTTCTTTTATTTTTTCCTCAAAATGTTTATTTATTTTTTGCTTTTTTATTTTTTATTAGAAAACAATTTTAAAATTTTTGTATATAACTTTTCTTTATAATTTTTCCTCAAAATGTTTGTTAATTTTATGTATAGCTTTTGTTTCTCTAAAGATTTGATATAAAATTTTGTTTCCAGATTTTCTTTTTCATTTTTTTCGTGGGATTTTCTTCTGAATTTTAGCAAAGTTTCATGTTTCAATTTTTTTTCTCTCTCGGGTGTGGGACAACGGGGACTGTAGTTTGGGTTGGGGGACTTGGACCATGCAACACGTAGTAAAAAAAAAGAGGAACTACACATGGATATCAAAAAAGAGATAATTAATGATGTCTCTGATATGGAAAAGGGAAATGATTTAATCCCACCGGACGCCTGTAAACTAGACACCCCGCCAGACCAAGCCCACGAGGCTGGAGAAGCCTGGTGGCTCGGAGACCCAATGATGGAACATGCTCTACCGCTACATGCCTATGACGCCTGTTCGCAAGTGATGAACCCATCTTCATGTGATGCAAGAGATGGAGAAAAAGTCGTTCAAGTGGGTCGAATGAATTTCTTTGTTTTGAGTTTATGGAATGGTCCCAGATATTGAGAAAATATTCTCTTAAGGGATGAACCCAACCCACAAAGATTTTGAACCAAAAAGTACTGAAATGGTCCAGCGCATCTCATGTCCCAACCCACTTCAAACCTCATATCAAACACATGATAACCAGACCAAACTGACAGCTTAGTTGACTCTATCGATGATGCACCATACCAGGCCACAACACCGTCTGGTTTCTCATACGGTGAAAGTCATGGGCCTCCTGTACATATTCCATATGATAGTTATGCCATGTAACTTCGAGCACCGGAAAGTAGTGGAAGTAGACGTACAGTTCACCGGGGGGAAGACGAAGCTAAAGATGAGCAGTCGAGGTTTCAAAGGCTCTGCTCTCCTAGAACTATGCACGGAATGCTAGCGATGGGAAGGCAAGCATTGGCAGCAAAGAAAGTGAGGAAGAAGAGAGAGATTTTGTAACGTCCCGACCCCCCGGGTCCGGGCCCGCTTACGCCTGGCAGCTCTCTAGGACCTCGAGAATGCCCTCACATACCAACACGAGTCTTTTCTGACTTCCCGGTCGGTCACCCATCCCAAAATTGCTCCAGGCCAAGCACGCTTAACCTCGGAGTTCTTTCGAGATGAGCTTCCGAAAAAGAAGTTGCAACTTGTTGGTATGAGTATTCTATCAATCCTATTAAGCCTTGGGCCAGGATGTCACAGATTTCCTAAGCAGAGTACCGGAGAGGTTGTTTTGGTGTGTCTCTCCCGAGAGGAGGAGGGCCTGTTTATATAGGCGCCCAGGGGTGGAGGGAGGATGCATCTGGAGACTCCTCCGCAGGAAATGCAAGTATCTCGCGGGGCAAATAAGGCACGTTCCGTGAGTTGTAAAGGGCCTCTTTATATAGGCGCCCAGGGATGGAGGGAAGATGCATCTGGACACCCCCTAAGTTTTGCACCTTGAGAGTTATTAATTAACCGCTTGACTTTGCGCACTGATTGGGATGGATGCGTGGCTGATGCGTGATCAGTTAGGCCAATCCCAGTGGGAGTTTCATAGAAGTTTTATACACATTAAATAGGGTGACACATCAGCATAGATGATGACATGGCATGATAATAATGAAGAGAGAGAGGGAATGAGTTTCATCAGGATGAAACTGTGTATACACTGTTTCCAAGACTATGAAACCTGATGAAACTGCCATTGGGAGCTATAGAGTTTCATTTCATTCCTCTCCATCCAATCATGTGTGTTGCAATAAATGATTTGTCTTGCCTATGAAACCACAAAATGAAACTATTCATTGGGAGGTCATGTTTCATCTATCAACTCAAACATAGTTAGATGACGTGTCATTCTTGGAAACAGTAAGATGAAACTCCCCACTGGGAATGGCCTTAGACTGATGGAGTTCGTACTACCGCAAATTGCACAGCCTATTTTTTTTACTGTGTCCAGTGCAATGAAGTTCGTAATTTAACTGTCGAAGTCAGGCCATGGCTACTGGATCTGGTCTGCAGGTCAAAACACTGTAGAAATGGCGCTCTCCTGTGTTCAGATGAAGGGACAAATTTTTTATCCCTATTTTGACCACTAATTAGGGGTATTAAATAAAGTCAGTTTACAAAACTATCTCCACAACCATCTGGCAAATTCGCGAGACGAATCTAATGAGGGCTTTGACCGCACGATTAGAGGATGATTACTGTAGCATTACTGCAGCAAATCATGGTGTTGACGCGGAAAATCGGCGGACGTATCTCCCGCGTGCAGCACACGATGACCGGGGAGAGTCTGCTTCGCTCCAGTGCCAGTCTACACTCCAGTTCAGGTTCGCGGCGTGCCAGTCAATTTGACCTGAAATTGACAAGGGAATAAAATAGTTAAATTGCTCTATGATTGTGCCGGCTCTATTTCAGACGATGGAGTAACGTCGAATTTTAGCCAAGACCCAATCAGACACGCATCGGCCGATACTGATCGGACCTCAGAATCGGACCTCAATGATGACGTCAATCGGACCGAATGATCGGACCTTAATCAGACACCAAATCGGACCTCAGGATCGGACCAATCAGGATCGGACCTTGATTGATATAACAGACTAGCCTTTGAATAATAAAGTAAAGCATAAAACAAGGCCAATATGTAAAGTAACGAATCAGCTATGTCTTGAAACAAGATATCAAATAATCAAAGTGTAAGCCGATACATTGTCCACCTTGCTTAATTGCCAGTTTGACTCATCTTGTCGGACCATCTAACCAGCCGATCGGACTATAGCCTTTTCAGAGAAATCTAGCTCCGACGTAGGGAATCTAGATTTCTCCAACTATGATCAGATCAGATAGCTAGATAATCAGATTCGATTCATCAACTGTCAATTAAACAAGATGCTCGCACAGGTGTTGATCAGATTAAGCAAAATAAGCATAAAACATTAACAGATACGTTCTGATTCTAAGATATGCTACCAAACAATTAAGCATGATCCAGCTCCGACGTAGGGAATCTACACCACACTTAACATTCAAATAGCAATAAGGAATAACCAAAGCTTCCTTTAACTAATCAAGATGAACCTAGCTCCGACGTAGGGAATCTAGACCAAGCATGACAGTTAAAGATTAATCTAAGCGCATTACACAGATCGAGCTCCGACGTAGGGAATCTACACCAATGCAATGCTCAAAGAACAACCAGATTAAACCACAAAGCAAGATCGGACATAGAACGATGCTGTAAGATAAATATTGCTTAAATCGGACCAAGACCTGTACTCAAAGCCGTTGAAGAAGTAGAATTGATTCACATGGCGTAGATCTAAACCAATCTAGCAACTCCAACAAACCGCAAAGACTATCTTTAGTAACCAAGATTACTCTAGCTCCGACGTAGGGAATCTAGACTAATCTTGATACCTAGCTCCGACGTAGGGAATCTAGGCTTAAAGTATAGTCCGATAAACGATAATCTGTTGAATAATCAATATTGATCTAGCTCCGACGTAGGGAATCTATATCAATCTTGATTATCCAGAGATAAATCGGTTGAACAGTATAAACGAGAAAGGGCGATGCGCCTCAATTCAAGGCCTATACTAGTTCGATAAATTGACTAACTTACTGGTAAGCCGGAGATCAGAACTGATGCAGCCCGTCCACCAATGAGCTTCGTCGGTAACTACTACTAGGGTTTTGGCGTGAAGCCGGGTTGTATTGAATTGTGAGAATTGTTCTTTACAATGGACGAGGGTTCATATTTATACCCTGGTCATGGAGAGTCCTGATCGGACCAGACTAACTAAATAAGGTAAACTAAACTTAAGATACAACGGGACTCTCATACGTCCTCTGAAAAGGAAATAGTCCCTGAATCTGATACGCCTCCTCCTTAGCCGACACGTCTTCTTTCTTGCACTCGTCATCGGGTCGGATTCCTGCCTCATCGGACCCCTTTTCGGTAACGGCTTCCTTCTTTGTCGCCTTCGGCCTTGACCAGTCAACGGGTCCACCGCGCAGCCTCATCCTCACCACGTCATCATCTGACTCATCATGTCAGGTGCGAAAATCCGGTGTTAACACATGGATTAATTAGGCTCGTTAGATTCGTCGCTCAAAGTTACACTCATCTATGGCTGGATTTTGTAAATAGACTTCATTTAGTACTCCATACATACAAGATTCTTTAGAACAATTTTTTGTTTCAAACCATCCGAACAAGGCCTATAAACCAAGTGGCGCCTCAATTAGGTTGGAAAGGAGGGCGGAGCGAGGCACCGGGCATGACCGAACGAGGAAGAGCATTGACCGGCAAGGAGAAAGGCTGTAAGTTTTTCTAACATTAATTAGTCTGTCACGTAAACAAAATGCTCGCATGGCAAGACAGTTAATAAAGAGAGAGAAAAACAAAGACATCGTTTCTGGAAACCAGGTCATCCCAGTTTCCAACGACCCAAGACACCGCAAGCTGCGCGTTGGGGCGGAGAGTCGTTTCTCGCTCACGCGTTTTGAGGGACCCACGCCCTGTCGCTTGCCCGAGGTGCTGATCTCGCCTGTCGCCTCCACCTGATGCCCCTGTTAGCTCCTGCGTAGCAGCAGCACACACCGACACACATGGGCCTGTTTAAATTTGATAAAAAATTTTGCAAAATTTACTGTAGCAATTTAAATCAAATATTAGAAGGATTAAACATGATCTAATTATAAAACTAATTACACGGATGGACGAAAAATCGTGAGATAAATCTATTAAGCCTAATTAATCCGTCATTAGAGATTGTTTACTGTAGCACGACATTGTCTAATCATAGCCTAATTAGGCTTAATAAATTCGTCTCACAATTTTACCCGGGGTTATGAAATGGGTTTTGTCAGTTATGCACATTTAATACTTCTAATTAGTATCCGAACATTCAAATTTACTTTAGCGATAAAATTGTCAAATTTAAACACCCCCGTGATCGCGAGAGCTCTGCTAATTTTTCTCAGCTGAGCAGCAACAACAGTCAACAGCATATGCTCCTCTCAGTTTTTTTTTTCTTCTTTTCAGCAGCACCCACGTTACTCACGGTCACAGCCCGGCCTCTCCCGTGCTGCTCTGTACTGGAGCGTGGGGGAGGAGAGAACAGAATGAGCGGGAAATTAAAGAGATCAGAGAGTAAAAAGTTAAATCATGGGTTGAAGGATCTAGTTTCTATAGTAGATGTTTTGATGACATGACAGGACAGAAACTACCCATAAAACTATGAGTTAGGGATGCCCTAAGCAAATGGCGAGCAGGTGACGGCTTTTCCTGCTTTGGTCTTAATCACTCCATTCTAAAATAAGCGTCCATATAGAATTCAAATTTATCTCCCTCTATCTCTCTCCTACTCCATCTCTTCTCGTTTCGTGTGCACTCTCTATTTTTCTATTTTTTTCTTAACTCCTGTCCAAGTCTTAAATGGGAACTATTTTTCTTTTTTTTTTTGAGGCCTCAATCCTGTAGTATTAAATGGGAACTATTTGTGTGACCGAGCGAGTAGGTGCCAAGGGAGCTTCAGCTTGGGCTGAACTTGTTGGGCTCCATAAGTCCTTATGTTAATGGGCTGGTCTGGGAGCATACAAGTATTTTTTAGCATGGGCTGATCATCTTTTCAGAATTTTTTTAAATTTTTTTTTACGATTTTTCAAAAATAACGGTTGGATGACAGATTTTGCAATTCTGTCATCCAACCGCCGTATCATTTGGCTACCGCCAAATGATACGGCGGTACGCGGTTAGAGCAACCGCCGTTTGAATCTGCGGTTTGAATTTTAAAATTTAAGTTTGAACTGTATGAGCAACCAAACCGCCAAATGGTTTGGCGGTAGGTGTCGGCACGTGGGCCCGGGGTCCTAACCGCCGAATGGTTTGGCGGTAGGGCCCGCCGTCGGATCCACGGCGGGATCCCCTTACCGCCAAACCATTCGGCGGTTAGGGGTAGGACCTCTATATAAGCCGAAATCAGGGTTGAAAATTCATTCTAAATCAGAAAAAAGAAAAACTAGGGTTAGAGAGGAGGGTTAGGGAGAGGAAAAAATCAGCGGCGAAGCCCTGCCGGATCTGCGCTTCGGTTTGAGGTAAAATCCGATCTCGTAGTTGTAACTTCAATTTGGTAGATTTATGACTTTGTAATTATTTTAGTATTTAGTTTACACAGTATGAAATCGTAGTATTATTTTTCAGTTAATGATATTAGACTTAGTTACTGAAATAACTATTAGAGACAGTTANTCAAAAAAAAAAAAAAAAAAAAAAAAAAAAAAAAAAAAAAAAAAAAAAAAAAAAAAAAAAAAAAAAAAAAAAAAAAAAAAAAAAAAAAAAATTTAGTGACATTAGTTTGAGTTACCTTATATTTAGTGACATTAGAGATAGTTAGAGTCATTACTTTTAGTGATATTTGATATGTATTAATATATCTTTTTATATTAGATGGACTGATATTAGAGTTTACCCCACAATTTTATATATAATGTAATTATGCATTTTAGAGTATACATTACAGTTTATATCTTTTTATATTAGAGTTTCTGTTAGAGTTTTATGCATATTACAATTTAGATAATAATTTCAATTAGAGTTTATATTAGAATAATGACATTATATTAGAGTTAATATTAGAGTAATGACTTTATATTACAGTTTATATTCGAGTAATGCCTTTATATTAGACTTTGTATTAGAGTAATGACTTTATATTAGAGTTTATATTAAACTTTATATTAGTGTAATGACTTTATATTATAGTTTATATTAGATTTTATATTAGAGTTTATAGTAGAGTTTACAGTAGAGTTTTATTGATATACGAATGTATTATGCATAAGTTTTTTATGAGCAGAAAATCTTATTAATTGTTCCTATTGTCCTCAGATCAGCTGGGGCTCTGCGGTTTTGGCCGCCACGTACAGGGGCCTATGCACGGGCGTGCACAAGATCAAGAAGGGAGACCCTATCTTCGTCGGGTGTCCCTTGCTGCTGCAGCTGTGGTCGTACGAGCGGTTCCCAGTTGGCAGACCAGCGATGAGCCCCGAGCCGTACGACGGCCCGGATCCTGGCACGGACCCGCGCGACTACCCCACCATGGGGTCTTTGTGGTGCCTCCGGAAGGTACGTGTTCGAACATTTTTTATTTTTAACATCCTTTTATTGTTGAGACTTGCTATATTATTTGTATTACTTGTGCAGCTGAGCTGGGCGGGCCAGCAGACGAGGAGGTCGTACGCAGACTTCGTCGGCCAGTTCGACGGGCTCGTTGACGCGGACGTGCGGTGGACCCCCTACACGCCTGACGCGATCCACGCTCGGGCACCGCACGGCCTGTCGTCCTTGTGCCAGCGCGACCAGGACTACTGGTTGACGATGAAGCCCCTGGTCTTCGACGTCCACGTGGAGGAGTACGCGGTGCACAGGGTGTTGAGGCAGTTCCACCTCTACCAGGAGTCACCGCTCCCGGTCGTCCACTCCGTCGACCCGGTCCACCACAGGTACGTGTGTCGTATTTCCGTCCCGCAAGTTTTGTATATTTCTTAACTCACATGGTCGATCTTTGAATAGGTGGACGAGGAGGGGACACACAGCTGGCACACTGTGGCAGGCCGCGGTGGCGCCGTACGTGGTCGGTTGGGCGGACGCGTTGAACCACGTCGTCGCCGAGCACCGCCCGCACTCCGACGAGGCCTTCGCAGCATACCTGCGGTGGTACTGGCCTAGGACCCGCGTTCGGGTCCTCTGCGTTCCGCCCCAGCCCACTTTCCCCCCGGCGCAGGTGACGAGCACGTACCCGGTTCGACGCGACCAGAACTACGCGATTGGGGTAAGTACTACATCCTTACTGCTATAACACATTCGATCAGTACGCATTTTTATTAACCTAATTGAACAGTACGACGTGCTCGCGGAGATCGATGCTACGGCTGCGTTTAGCCGAGCGAGGGCGGACTTCATGACCCCCGCCGACCACGTGGCGACGTACGACCACATTCTGCACCTCCTCACGAAGTTCAGGCGGGCGGTTTCGTGCCGGCACGATGACGCTCCGGCGATTCCACGCCACCCCGTCTCGTCCTCCAGCTCGGCGTCCACTGAACGTACGTACCACGCGCCGCCCAGCTCCTCGCAGCCGCCTTTCCCTCCTATGGGAGCAGGTCCGTCGACGGCACCCTCCGCGCCGTCCAGCTCCTCGCGCCTACACTTCACTTCTATGGGACCAGGTGCGTCGACGGTACCTCCCGCGCTTAGCACGCCTGCCCCGGTTCAGAGCGCTCCCTTCGGGATACCCACATACACGCCGAGGCCGTCAGCTGTCTACAGCACAGGTACACTATAGTATCCAAGTTTTGTTCGTAACATCCTATCATTGACTAATTACGTTCTTGACTAACGTTTTATGTGACAGGGCAACCACCGATGACCACAGCCGGCGCGTCCACGTCGGCAGGGCAGGCCGTCCACGGCTTAGGTACGTAATTGACCAAACGATATTACTATATATACTTTTACTTGCGTACTAACGTGATTGTGTATAATGCAGCGTACGCTTCAGGCGGGACACCCGACGACCCAGTCGAGGAGCACCACCCCGCGGCCACCCAGTGGACGGTCCCCTCCGACATTGAGACCTGGTACCGACAGGGGCAGGGGTCGCAGGAGGAGGTTGGTGGTTCGCAGTTAGGTAGCGCCCCTGTACCTGCTACTCAGTTCTCGCAGCAGCCACCGTACGCGACACCGCCTCCTGCGGATGCAGGGCGCCCGAGTCGGCAGGCACCGCCACCTGACCCCCTCACGTACTCCGCGCGCCACACGAGGGCCGCGCAGCAGGCGGCCAGGAGGGTCAGGCCTAAGGTGGTCAAGCGAGGCCGCATTTAGTTTTTTACTTTTTACACTCGAGTGCTTATGTATTGTACTGGATGTTGTATTATACTTTTCATGTTCAGTACTTTCTTGTTTGTGATATTATTCGTTTTCCTTCATTCGCAAGCATTTTAAAAAATTTACGGTGCGACATACAAATTAAACCGCTTTTTCAATGCAAAAATGAAAAAATGAAAAAAAAAACCCTTACCGCCGTTCCATTTGGCGGCAAGCCTAACCGCCAAATGGAACGGCGGTTACTTCAACCGCAGGCCGGCGGTTAGAGGAACCGCCGGTTCATTCGGCGGTTAGATTTAACCGCCGATTAAACCGGCGGTTAATACTAACCGCCGGTTTATTTGGCGGTTTCTCTAACCTCTTACCGCCGTATCATTTGGCGACAGAATTGCAAATTCTGTCATCCAACCGTTATTTTTGAAAAATCGTAAAAAAAAATTAAAAAAAAATTCGAACAGGAAGAACGGTGGCTGTCGAGGGGCTGGATTAGCCTGGCAGGCCAGCAGTTGGGCTTCACGCGAAACGGTACAGGCAAGGAAAAACTTGGGCTGGGCCTTCACGGAATGCAGCGGGCTTGATTTACGTGAGATTAAAGAAAAGAGGGGCCATGCCTAAATCTCACTTGAACAGCAGCATGTAATAGAGATAAGATGGGATTAGGCCATCTAATCCGGTGTTTAGGTACAGGGTAAGAGAGGTCAGGGAGTTACTTGCGGTGCGGTGGAAGAAAGATATGGACGAAGTGAATAAATTCGAAATGAATTTATTCCGTGATTGAGAGGGATGAAAAGTCGGATAAAGTCAATAAATCCCACAGATATTGGAACGAATTAATTAGACTATTTCCTGTACCAGATTAATTGAATAAATAATCAATCCGATCAAATAGAAAATAGCATCATAATTCGGATAGGGTTTTCTGGAACTCCAGGTTGATTTGGGCGCTGAATATTTCGATATAGACTTCGATTCGAGATGGGTTGAGATAGATGGCTGATGGGATATGTTAGTGGGTCAATTGGTTGGAAGATTGGATGTGGTAAGATTTAGGTAGCGGCTTTCGCCACCGGGTTTGATCAGGCGAGTTAGTTGTTAGCTTTAGATTTATATTTGAATTTGGAATTCAAATATAAATCACACTCAAAAATCCAATTAAAGCCGAAGAAAAGCCAAAACACTCTATCCTAAATTTAACCTAAGCAGAATTAAAAGGTCAATTTTAATTTCCTAGGAATTTAGGGAGATTCACAAGAAGACAATCTAAGGTGTTTTCACGGCATTGCAAGCAAAAATTTTGAAATCCACATTTTTGCATTCAAGAACATTCCGGAAAAATCCGGGATGTTACAGTTGTGTTTGATTGAATGGTTGTGTGAACATCTGTTACAATGGCGCAGGGTTTATATTTATACCCTGGAAATCTAGCTAAAACTTGTCGGCTACGACAATATCTCTAATTTAATTAAAGCAATCTAATCTTAAATTACTAAAACTATTACAAATCTTGGCGCACAATCAGGCCCTGAAGAAGCTTCCAGACGCGTCTCCCTGAGAAGTCGTACATGCTCCGGCCTCATTTGTCTCGTGCCCGATCGGGACTCCTATCGGACGAACTCCGATCGGAATCGGATGGCATTCAGAATCGGACTCGGCCTTTGCATCAGCTCCGTCGCGCACAACTCTAGCCGAGTCAAAATCTGGTGACAACACATGCCCCCCAATTTTGGGATAAAATATTATTTTTGTTCCAAAATTCTCAGAGTAATGATGGCCCTGGCAGCTGACAGCATATGGAAACCCGCCCCCTTCACTGTTGCAACCCTCGAATCCCGTGCGGATTCGGCGCCGTGGCCTTCGGGCGGTTCCTTCTCCCATAAGCCTATAAATGCAGACCCGAACCGTCATCTTCTTCAACTCGCATCTGCTATTACGCTCGTACGTCCGCCATTGTCACCTCTGCGAGATCTTGTCCGGCGAACACCTAACCTTCAAGCTTCACTTTTTCATTGCGAACCAGGTAAGGGATTCTTCCGCAGATGATTCATGTCACGTATCTGGATTTTATTGCACTCTTCTGCAATCTCTTAGGTCTTCCCCTTTTTGCACTACTGTTCATTGTAGATCCATTTTCTTCCATCAATGGTGGCTCCCCTTGATAAGGCGGATACTGATCAAGTTCCTGAGGTAAAAATCACCCAAAAATCTCCATTTTAATCTCTACATTTTCCTTTCCAGAAACTATCTATGAGCCTCCATCTCCGCATTTATTATTTTATTTCTCCGATTGTAGCACCTTAAGAAAAACCTAGTCATCCCCGTCTCCCATGTGGAAGCTGGATACTACCTAGGTCCGATGGGCGACCCCGATCCGACGGACCTAATTAATATGGAATCGGAGAGACTCTCCTTCAAAGGATCGGATCTACAAGTTACCGATTGGACTGGCTCGTTCCGATCGTGGCCTGGCAGTGTCCCAGGATGGAGAGATTGGTTTCTCAGAATGCAAACTGCCAAGTCCGCCTTTTGGGATGAGAAAGATATCGGCCAATGTCTCACACTCTCTCTTGCTGACATGGTCAAGGACGAGAACCTACTGGCTGCTTCCTCCCTTTTCTGGTCCGATGCTCTGAATGCTTTCATATTCGGTCACGGTCCGATGACGCCAACACTCATGGATGTGCATATGCTGACCGGTCTCAACACCATCAATGCCATGAACCCAAGAAAGCTATCCCATGAGCTGAATTACAAACTGGTAGGCACAGGCTCCAAAAGTTGGATGAAATAAGTTGCCGATCACTGCAAAACTGGCACTATCGGAGACAGGGAACATGCCGCTTTCCTTAACATGTGGTTGGAAAGATTTATATTCTGCGGGCCAACTCTTGGTGCCACCTCCAACATGCAGGCAATCGCAGAAGCATTATCTCGTGGCGAAGCAGTCCCCCTTGGCCGTCTTCTTCTCGGAGCTGTCTATCATCTTCTTCACCAGGTATCGGCCAGATTGCTAGACGGCCAAGCAGTTGGTCACATCGGAGGCCCCTGGTAGTTTATTCAGCTATGGTTGCAAACACAATTCCGATCTCCTTTTGGATACAATTTCAAGGGACACCAATTCCCAAACTATTATGCAGAAGGAGAAAATGCAACCAGTCGCCGATGCATGTCATTCGGAGAAGCAGCATCGGTCTGCCCCGGATCAAGGCTTGAATCAAAGGACATAGCCACATACTTTGAAAGCTTTTACCATGGGATCGCATCGGAGCGTTTCAGCTACTTCGCCTACAGTGATCCCAATCGTGACTATGAACTGCCCTTATTCAACATCCAGAATGAGTTGGCGTCGATCATGCCTATCCTCAAGACTTTTATCACGCCAACTATTCTAGGCAGCAACATCGCTTTTGGCCGTAAGACCACATCATACGAATTCTACAATCCATCGGTGGCAGCTCGTCAGTTGGGCTTTGGTCAACTCCCGATCGGCCTTTACTTCTCTGACAAAATCAAGCACAGAGAATCGGTTTCATCATCTCTGGAAATGGATAGGATTTTATCTCTTGCTCCCCAAACCGACTTTGAAATACCAGAATGGCTATGCACTAGCTTCTCATCCAGGCTCTTCAGAATTTGGTGGAAGGAATTGCGTCTTCACATATTCAGACTTCCGGCCATTACATATTGCACACTCATCGATTCCGATTTTGAGGCCATAGAAAATCCTGTAAGTTTTTGAAATCTGTCTACTTCATCTATTTTAATTTAGATGAACTCCTCATAATTTGAATTCCTTTCTCTTAACAGCCAGTTGAAGAGAACACACCAGCAGTGAGCAATAGTGGAAGGCCGATTCAATATTTTATCAAGACCCCAAATCCAAGAATCGGCTCTACCGCTCCAACCCTGAAGGATATTATGGATGGCAAGGGCAAGAGGAAAACCTTTCCTACAAAAGTTCCTGCACCAAAGAAACCGAAGAAAAGCCAAGTGGTACGATCTTTTACCCTTCCGATTCTGTTTTCCGATTCTTCTTTTCAATTCTGATTCACCTTAATCAAATAATCTTTATACACAGCCTCCCGGAAAAATCCTTGGCCAATCAACTTCTAGAGAAGCCGAAGAGACTGCACAAAAGGCCGCTGAGGGTGCAAGAATGCTACTTGATGCAATATCGGTAATAATCCGATTTTTCTTAATTCATACTCTTTTGCAAATTAAATCGGCAATAATACTATCTCTCCTTTTAGCAAACAAATATCCAATTGCCCGATCCTCAACCAATTCCAGCTCAAATCACACAAGCAGAACCGGCCCAGCAGGTAAATTTGATCCAATTCATATTATTTTTAAACATAAATGCATGAACTGACCAATCCTATCATAGACTCCCGATTTGCAACCTATCATTGAGGAACCAAGCACGACTGTTCAATCGGAGGCAACACCTGAGCAATAGACTGAACAAAATGTTCAATCGGAGGCCATCTTCGGGCAGCAGATCGGAGAATCGGCTACAAACGTTCAATCAGAGACCATACCCGGTCAAAAAACTGGAGAATCGGCTATAAACGTTCAATCAGAAGCCACTCCTGAACAACCAGCAATAACAACCCCACCAGTGTCCTCTCCGATTGAACCAGCCCAGACTCTTCAGATAGCTGCTCCTGAAACGAGCACTGCCCAGCCTCAAGTAATCCCCGATTACGTCCGTGAGGGACAATTTAAACTGGTACCGATTCATATCCTTGTATCAATATTAATTTTTTTAATGACATTTTATTGACATTCTTTTTCAGGCACACGATCCATCGGCAATGAGCTTTACATCGTTCGACTTGGATGCCGCCATCGGAGAAGAAGAAGTCAACTCTGCACAATCGTCTTCTATCATCCCCGATGAGGCCAAGACAAAACTTCAAGAAATACTAAATCATCTGAACAAAAGCATTGCCATTCTTGTCGAAGACGCCGAGCCAATTCGCCAAATTTACAAGGAACTAAAAGGTCAACTGCCATTGGAGCTGGAGAATGCTATTGTCCCGGCCGCCTTCATCAAGGGTCATCAACCCCAAGTTTTTGCTACTCGCCACAGAATATCTGAACGGCTGACCCAACAAGATTTGATCAAGAAGCGTGATGACGGCAAAGATGAATTAAAAATCATGCAGGCCCAGGTCAAGACCCTTGAAGCCAAACCAATACAGCTAGAAAATCGGATGGATCATCTCAAAGGTGTCGAAGCCGATTTGCTCAAACGGCTTGAAGAAACCCGCAAGGAGATGTCGGAGATCCAAAACGAGCTCAACCAAGTCCCAGCTTCCATCAAATCGGCGCAGGAAAACTTGAACAAACGCCTCGAAGAAGTCCGCCAGACTCACAAGAGTATCAAGAACATTCCAGGCTCCGATGTGGAAGACTTAGAAGAAATCCGAAAAATCGATAGCATCCGATTGAGCGCGATTGAAGCAATCTGCAAATTCCTGTAATCGTTTAACTCTTTAGCCGTATCACTCCGATGACAGTGGTCATTGATGAACTTGGGTGATTCCGACAATGTCGATCGTCGATGAACATTTATTTTGTGTAAATATTTTTGCCCTTAAGGCGATACGTATCGTATCGGCTATCTTAGACGATATTACCTAAAATATCGGCTTTTAAGAATCGATCCAAATACTTGGATAATACTTCTTCAAATATTTACCGTTAAGCGCCTTGGAAAACTCTTCTCCTTCCAACGTTTCCAAAATATACGCATTCCCTGGGACACACCGATTCACACGATAGGGACCTTCCCAATTAGGCGACCATTTTCCAAACTTAGAACTTTTAGTCCCTATCGGCAAAATCAGCTTCCAAACCAATTCTCCTTCGATGAATGCTTTTGGCTTAACCTTTTTGTCATAATATTTGGCAATGCGCATTTTATTATTCTCAATATTCTCCAACGCCCTCAATCGGGTTTCAGCCAAATCATCCAACTCAAAATTCATGAAACTTTTATATTCATCGGCAGTCAAGTTTCCTTGTTCCGATATCCACCTCGATCCGATTTTAGTCTCCCAAGGCAAAACAGCTTCGTGTCCATAAACCAAATGATACGGGGATAATTTAGTAGATCCATGACAGGCCATCCGATATGCCCATAACGATTCGGTTAACGTTAGATGCCATCGCCTTGGTTGTTCATCAATTTTTCACTTGATGATTTTGATAATACTTTTATTTGATGCTTCTGCTTGACCATTGGCTTGCGCATAATAAGGAGAAGAATTTAGTAATTTAATACCCATACTGGTAGCAAAATCTTAGAATTCGTTAGACATAAACATAGTTCCCTGATCGGTCGTGATGGTTTGAGGAATACCAAACCGATATATAATATGCTCCTTAACGAATTCTACCATATTTTTTGAATCGGCAACCTTCAAAGGAATCGCCTCAACCCATTTAGTGAAATAATCTGTTGCCACCAATATAAATTTATGACCCTTGCTCGATGATGGATAAATTTGTCCGATCAAATCGATTCCCCATCCTCGAAAAGGCCATGGCTTGATAATCAGATTCATGGCTGACGCAGGCGCTTTCTGCATATTCCCAAATTTCTGGCACTCTTGGCAACCTTTATAATATTCAAAACAATCCTCCAGAATCGTTGGCTAGAAACAACCTGTCTTTCGAATAATCCATTTTATTTTATAAGCCGATTGATGTGCACCACAAACTCCTTCATGCACTTCATCCATCATATCTTTGGATTCCGATTTACTTAAACATCGGAGCAAGACACCATCAATCGTCTTATAATATAATTGATCATCAAGTAACACATATTTAACAGCCATGAATCTTAACTTCCTGGAAACCTTTTGTGATGGATCTTTAAGATAATTTACAATCTCATACCTCCAATCTCCGATTTCTAGCTCAATCGTCATGATCTCATGAAAACGCCGATAGCCAGAAGCAGCTTGTGCCAAATTGTTAGCTTCCTGATTTTGAGCCTTGGGGATATGTTCAATATTGACCATCACAAATTCCTTCAACAATAATCGGCATTCATCAAAATACTGAATCAAAACATCATCTTTGCATTCATATTTACCGATTAACTGAAAAATCACCAACTGGGAGTCTCCAAAAGTCTCAACAGCTTCAGCTCCGATTTCTAATAACAATTTCAATCCTTTAAGCAATGCTTCATACTCAACTCGATTGTTGGTAAAACTCGGATCCATCGGATAACTGAATTCAAAATTTGCCCCCTGAGGCGAAACAATAACGATTCCGATGCCACATCCTTGGCCACACGAAGATCCATCAAAGAACAATGTTCAAGGCATCGGATCGACCAATTTAACTTCACCTCCGATATGCTGCGTTACGAAATCGGCCATTACTTGTCCTTTAACCGCTTTAGCCGATTTGTATTTTAAACCAAACTCCGATAATGCTAATATCCACTTTCCGATTCTTCCTTTTAACATCGGCATGGACAACATATATTTAACCACATCGGTCTTACAAACGATTGTGCACTCAGAAGATAATAAATAATGTCTCAACTTAGTGCATGAAAAATACAGGCATAAGCATAATTTTTTAACCGGTAAATATCTTGTTTCCGCATCAATTAACTTCCGACTCAAATAATAAACCACTCTTTCTTTTCCTTCAAATTCTTGTATAAGAACAGACCCGATCGCCAATTCATTAGTCGACAAATATAATCGGAATGGCTTATCTCTCTGAGGTGGAATCAAAACTGGCGGTGTCATCATATATTGCTTTATTTCATCAAATGCCTTTTGTTGATCTTTTCCCCAGACGAATTCTTCATCGGCTTTTAATTTCAGCAGCGGGGAAAAAGGACGAATTCTTCCAGATAAATTTGAAATAAATCTTCTGATAAAATTAATCTTACCGATTAACGACTGGAGACTCGTCTTATCGGTGGGTGGCTCAGCATCTCTTATAGCCTTCATGCTCTTTTGTCCGACTTCAATTCCCTTTTCATGCACCATCAAACCAAAAAATTGTCCGGCCGATACTCCAAACGCATACTTATTAGGATTCATCTTCAAACCATGCTTCCTTGTACATTCAAGAGTCTCTCGCAAATCGGCCAGATGCTGTTTATATCCATCGGACTTCACTACTACATCATCAATATAAATTTCGACAATCCTGCCGATTAACTTGTGAAATATATAATTCATTGCCCTTTGATATGTAGCGCCAGCATTTTTCAAACCAAAAGTCATTACGACCCACTCGTATAATCCAAGTGCACCAGGACATCGGAATGCAGTTTTGGGAATATCTTCTTCCGCCATAAAAATTTGATTATATCCTGCATTACCATCCATAAAACTAATCACCTTATGTCCTGAAGCTGCATCAACCAACATATCGGTAATCGGCATCGGATACCCATCCATCGGAGTCGCCTTATTAAGATTCCTGAAATCGACACAAACTCGCAACTTCCCATTTTTCTTGAAAACAGGAACGATATTAGATATCCATTCAGCATATCGGCAAGGTTGAATAAACTTAGCTTCATATAACCGAGTTATTTCGGCTTTTATTTCTTGGTCCAACTCAGGTTTAAATCGTCTCGGCGCTTGTTTAAAAGGCCGATATCCTGGTTTAATCGGGAGCCGATGTTCAACAATAGATCGGCTTAAACCTGGCATCTCGTAGTATTCCCAAGCAAAACAATCACGATACTCTTTTAATAACTTTATTAATTCTTGTTTAAACTCAGGATCCAACTTTGCACTTACATATGTCGGCCGAGGTCTGTCTCCTAAACCTATATCTATTTCCTCTAACTCATCGGCCGACATAAACCCTTGACCAAGTTTACCCTCGTCTTCAATAAAATCATCCATTAATACAAACTCTCAGAGCCGACTGCTAGGATCGGCTTTAGACCATCATCGGACACTTGGATAAAATTGCCTTCCCAATTCCTGCCCGATAAGCATTCGATTCCTTCAAACTCCCAAACCGTTAAATCGGCGGTGGCGACGCTGACCGATTCATCGGCTTGGACTGTCTCGATGTGATCCCCATGCCATTGAATAAGGCATTGATGCATGGTAGATGGCACACAGCAATTGGCATGAATCCAGTCACGACCCAGGAGCAAACTGTAGGACCCTTTGCTGTCGATGACGAAGAATGTAGTAGGCAAAGTCTTGTTCCCGATCGTCAATTCAACATTCAATGCCCCCCAAGACGGCGATGGATTTCCGCCAAAGTCCTTGAGCATCATATCGGTCTTGATCAAATCATCAGGTCCTTTGCCAAGCTTCCGATATGTGGTATAATGCATCAAATTCATAGCAGCTCCCCCATCAACAAGCATCTTGGTCATCGGCTTGCCATCAACATATCCTTTAACATATAAAGGCCTCAAATGCCGATATTTCTCATCAACTGGTTTGTCAAATACAGCTTGCTGTGGTTGTAGAATCAACTGCGCCATAGCTTCCTCAACTTCATCGGCCTCATCATCGGTTGAACTTGCATTGTATTCAGCAGGCAGCACAAACACCATGTTCACCGATGCCGATGGCCCATCATCATCACGTTTAGGCTTAGCTTTCCAGACCTTGGAATTGTCATCTCTTTGACACTTCTCCTTCAACAATTCTTTAAATCGGAGACGCTGAACCCTTCTCTTCTGAATCTTGGTCAAACCATCAGGACACCATTGCGGATTGACCCCTGGATGTAGGTCCGATTTGACCTCCTTCTCCGATTCCTGTGCGTCTTCTGGCTCTTGAATAATTTCTTTTTTCCTGTACACCAGACGATCGTACACAGAGAGACGGTCTGCTTTATAATTTAGGCGAGCATCATACTTTCGGCGATCATTGTCCCATCGGTCATAGCACCGATTTTCATGCTCACGCCGATTATGGTATTCACGCCAATCTTCGCGTTCCTGCTGATAGGCTATCTCATTATGCCAGCTGCATCGACGCCCAAATTCCAATCGGTCATGCACAGACTGACGCTTCCTTTTTGAATCCCTATAGCTCTCATATTGATCGCTGCACTCTGGACAATCATAAATTAATGGAAGCCTTAACTTTTCATTCCAACAGAACCTGAAGAACGGTCATCCCCAATGATTTTCATTATCAACTCTCCCTGTCGGAGGACTCCGATCCCTTTCTTGTTGGCGCATATATTTATCAATGAGCTGCCCCGATGTAACTTTAGTCTTCTCGCCACGTCGGTGATCATCCCAATAATGCTAATGATTCCGATTTTGCACGTCATCGGCCGTTACTTGGCAATCCGGGTCAACAGCTCCCGATTTCTTCGCATTCTCCGATGTAAGGACTTTGGCTTTCATTTTTCTGTCAGGTGCTCCGATCTCGATCATATTTTGAGGAAACGGATGCCCATCAGGCTTCATTGGTTTTTTGCCAGTTTCAACTTTAATAATTCCTTTTTCAATCGCCGATTGAATCTCATTGCGGAAAACTTTGCAGTCATTGGTATGATGAGAAACTGAGTTATGCCACTTGCAATATTTCTTTTTCTTCAACTCTTCGGCAGAAGGAATTGTATGATTCGGGGAAAGCCTAATTTGTTTCTCTGCTAGTAATAAATCAAATATTTTATCGGCTTTTGTGATATCAAAGCTGTACCTTTCTGGCTCGACCTTCACCCATGGGCAGGCAACGGAATTCTTATTCTTGGTCCATTCAGCCAAATCGACCTCAGCTTCCTCCCCATCGGAATCATATTCAATATTGGCAATTTTCCTCTGGAATTTCTCTCTCCGATAGTCATTGCCACGTCCTTCATGCTGAGAGAGCTTTTGAATCATGTGCCCCAAGCCTTCAAAATCTTGACTTGTATATCGGTCTCTGACTTGAGGCAACAAACCTTGAAATGCCAAATCGACCAACTGTCCCTCCGACAAATTCAACGAGTAACATCGGCTACGCACATCTCTGAATCTTTGGACAAACTCACTAACCGATTCACCGTTTCTCTGTCGGAGTGCTGTCAGATCGGACAATCTGGTCTCTTGTACTCCCATGAAGAAATAAGCATGGAACTGTTTTTCCAAATCGGCCCAATTATTAATAGAATTCGGTGGTAATGATGAAAACCACGAAAAGGCCGATCCAGAAAGCGACATAGGAAACAACTTAACTTTCAATGGATCAATCGATGCAACTTCACCACACTGAATTGTGTATCGGCTGATATGCTCAATGGTGGTAACATCTCCTTGTCCAGAAAATTTATAAAAATCTGGAATCCTGAATCGGGCTGGCATAGGCAATGTATCGAACCAGTCCGGATACGGCTTCCGATACAGATAAGATTGACCCTTGGGCTTCAGACCAAACTGATTCTTCATGACGTCAGCAATCTTATCTGCCCAATCCTCCTGAGTATAATTTCCTTGACTAATCGGAGCACGACTCATTATGACGGGTGTCTCATTAGGTCCGATCGACGGCTCCCGATTGTCAGCTCCCTTGTTCCTGGGTGGATTTTCAGTATTGAAGAAAACAGGATATACCATCTTGCCCTCAACAACAGGAATTCGGCTGCCAAACTGGTCAATATGCTGAGGTTCGCCATATTCCTTGTC
>CM014277.1:58764960-58828448 GCA_004135705.1 Alloteropsis semialata
TCCTTTTGCTTTTGAGGGGTGGATTATTGTGAGGACCCGGATTAAGGGCTTGATTGGGTACCCCTAATTCAGACCCTCGTCACTACCTCTAGTAGCATGCTCATAAATGAAAATTGGATTATCAGATTCGAGGCAACAACCCAAAAGCTTGATGATGTTCTTGTGAGATATTTGAGACAGGATAATTCCTTCATTGATAAACTCATCTTTTGAGTGCTCAAATAACCCACTAAATTTCTTCACCACCACCACTGTATTGTTCTCAAGTGTTCCTTTATAAATCCCATCCGACGCACCAAGTCGATGTGAGTAGTTACGTGTCACCTGATTTAACTCCTCCTTTGTTAGAATTCTGACGTGGCTGAGATCTGTCAGTTTCTCAGGGTTGCCATTGATAGCAAGCTTCTTGAAAATGTCAAAACTCTTCTTATGCCATCCTATGTCTTGCCCTCCCCGCAGACCTTTCCAAAACATCAGAAGGTGTCTAGCCACATAATTCATTGTAGGACGTTTATCAATATCTAATCTCAGGCACTCAGTTGCCAGTCTTGCTATTTCTTCAAGAATCTTCATGTTGCTCTCGTTTGCTATCTCTACATCAAATAATTCCCTTAAACCTTTCCCTTTAGCACAGGCTTTGCAAAAAGTCCCGATGAGGCTAACGTTGCCCTGTTTTACCCTTCTCCTAGCAATCAGTTCCAGGAGAACAGCTCCAAAACTATAAACATCACTTCTTGGAGTAAGACGGCCCTCCCGGAGATATATCGGATCCATGTAGTCAATACTTCCTTTTACATTGCTAGTGTATCGTGTAATGCCACCCGAAAGAAGCCTTGACAGTCCGAAATCTGATACTTTTGCTGTAAGATTGTGATCTAAAAGTATGTTGGCAGGCTTAATATCACCATGACATACCAGGCTATCACTTGATAAATGCATTGAATGCATATAGCTTAATGCTTCTGCAGACCCTATAGCAATACCTAGTCTTATATCCAAAGGGATTGAAACATTGTCGCTGTGAAGCATATAGCTTAATGCTTCTGCAGACCCTATAGCAATACCTAGTCTTATATCCAAAGGGATTGAAACATTGTCGCTGTGAAGTGTGTCATCTAGATTTCCATTGGAGACATATTCAGTTACCATACTTAGACTGTTTTCCCCTATACAGTAGCCGATGAGCCTCACTACGTTCTTATGTTTCATTTGACTATGAATGTTTACTTCCTCTAGAAACTCTTCTCTCAAATCCCCACGGATGTATCTCTTCACTGCAACTAGATCATGGTCATCATCAAGTAATCCTCTATAGACTTCTCCAAAACCACCTTTTCCAACAGGAATACTATAATTGCTAGTAATTCTTTCAATATCATCTTCTGTAAACTTCTTAATATGATTATTGCTTCCCATTGTCCACTTCACCGTGTCGTTAGCTTGCACAAGATGTCCAGCTATAAGCTTATCTTCCGTAAGTTCCATTATTATACAGAAACAATGTACGATCCACAATGTTGAGGACCTACCAACTTCACAAAAGAAAGATAATACATGGTAAACAGAAAAAAAATTATTGCTGATAACAATAACATCTGAAATGTGTTTTTAGGCACCATTTATTTCAATTTACTTAATATTTTATAAGTAGTACAATTACTCAGTTCCTGTATGTATCATTTAAAAAACAAATTGTTGGTAAACATGATGTGGTTATTCGAGATAGCAGTGTCCACAATAATTTGTGTTATGTTTACATGAGTGAATATGGCTCCACTAAGAGAGTTTTGTGTAGCTATGTGACCATGGAAGCTGCAAACCGAAGAATTTATTGCAATCGTTGTTGCGTCGGCTATTGCTTTCCTTCAATGGACTGTGGAGTAAATTGTTCTAAATTATTTCTAGATATAAAAGCAACAGGATAGCCTAGATCACCCCGATTGGCTTTCTAACTATGCATATGCATATCAATTATCCACAGATTCATAATATTTCTGCTTCCACAGAAGATATATGTTGAAGACAGAATCTAGAATTTCTCATTTCTCTCAAATAGATGCTTTCAAAACTCTAGAGCAAGCAACTCGATCTAAAAAAAGAGAAAGGGATATGCGATGGAAAACACCAATGGCGTTAAACATACCTTGCACCTCAGCTATAGTTCTACAAAGTGTGCCATCAAAGCAAGAACTGTCTGTCTAACAGAACAGAGCTTTTCGATATCCCCCTCCAAGCTTCACCAACTTACTTGTTCTAGTGACTCTTCCATCTCCAGCAGAAGGTTGTCGTCCACACATAATATTATATTATATTATTTTAGCTTGCAGAAAAATGCAGGTGTGGACCTGTTGACTTTGAATAGTACACTCTGGTTGGTAAGGAGGCGGATCTAAGAATTAGTCAATGGGATCGTATGGAATTAGACAGTTAGCTAATCCAATCAGGACACGTTAAGTTCACTGCAGTGCAGCATGTATGCCACCAATAATTCAGAAAGCAACCATAAATCCTTCTCCAATAATAAAAGAATTTGTCTAATTTATCCTTAAAAAAAGAGGGCACTCTAGCAGAGAAACCAAAGAATGCAACAACATTGTGACTACAATTATTAATTATATGAAGACACAAAGTCTTTCAAATTAAATTGCAAAACTCTCGTTAAATAGAAAGAAAACGCATTTTTGGAAAAGCAAAGGTATTACATCAAATGATACGGAGCAAATTTTAACCTAAAATTACAAATTAAAAGGAGACGAGGCAGTAATACGCTGGCCATGGTTGTTTGCAGGATCTCAGATTCGATTACCAAGCGCGGCGGTCCGAACTCTAGCGGAGATGAGTGGAGATGAAGTAGACATGGGCAGCGTGACGGCGGCGAGGATGGGCAAGTGCAAGACGGCGGCCATGGGGCGAGCAGATCAGCAGAATTGGCAACCGGGTGCTCGGCTCGATGCATTGGCGACCTGAAAATTTCGGCGACACCGCGAGATAGCGGAGGTTCGCAATGGGGAGGCGGCCGAGGAAAGCAACAATCAGTGGGCTGGGCTTGCGAGGTTGCGTGGGCTCACGGGTCATTTTGCTACGATGAACTATGATGGGCCAGGCTCAGCTTTAAGGCCCCATAGTGAAATACTTGTGTTGTAAATATGACTGATTAGTTTTTCTCAAAGAAATCTGCCTGGTTTTCTTTGTTTTTAGAAAATGCAATTTCACTTCCGCCTCTGCATCAGTGCACACAGCATTCACCTTATTACAAAGTTTCAGCATAATCGCTGATAGTTTAGGATAACAGAAAATAGCAAATTATGCCGGGCAAAGTTGATTATTAAATTTTCATCAAAACAAACAACTCCAATGTGACGATCTCCAGCTGTCTGCTCGTCAACCGGAACATCTCCTTTGTCTCATTGTCACAATGCCTAGTTTTCTTATGAAGCATTTGTACAACATAATGGAACAAATATTTTCTTCCTGAATTGGGTACTAAGAAAAGCTTCCTCAATTATTGTATTTTATCTTTTCTATTATACACAGTTCCTACTTTTGGCTGTGCGCCTGTGCTTTGTCTTGTTACCTGATTTTGTTACCCGTAGAGATCCCTTTTTTTTTTGGGCAATAGGAGCAGAGTATTACCTCAGAACATGTTCAACTCCCTATTTTAATCGAATATGGATTTCACCAGTTGAAGAAAAAGATACGACATTCTAGTAGTTAAATTTCATTCCTAGGTACATACTCCTATAGTCCTATTGCTCAACAATTTTGAAACCGGCGTTGCTAGTGCCCTCAACAATTTTGAAACCGGCGTTGCTAGTGCCTGGACGTCCAGGCGCTAGCATGGGACGAGTTTCTGTCTTCCGTTTGAATTATAGTGGCTCCTTTCCCACCGTCTAAATTTTCCTAGAAAAAATCCCCACTGCCTAGGCCTGATAACGGGCCTAGTAGATCCGAGGGCCGTAAGGGCCTCCTACCTCTTGGGCTTTTATTTGCGAATTTTATATGGGCTTTTCTACTAAAGGGCTGGATCGGATAGGATTATTTATTAAAAGGGCTGAATTTCGAGAATAGCCCATGAACCTTGCTAGGACCGTAGTAGGGCTGGCCCGTGGATAATGAGAGGGCCTTTGCCCACGGAGTCACGGGCACACACCAGTAGATAGGGTTGGCCGGGGGTGAGGGCGCCGCGCGGCGAAGCGGCGGCGGCGGCGACGACGCCGGGCAATACACCGTCAAATCCTCCTCGCGCCCGCTTCCCTATCGCCGCCTTCTCGGCTGCGTGTGCCGCTGCGGCCGCCGCCGCAACCACTACCAAGAAACCGAGCTAGTCCTAGTTCGCAGCCCTCCAAGAACTCGAGTTCCCCCAAGGGCCGTGATGCGACGCCGCTAGAGTCACCGTCGTCTCACGCTGCCACGCCGGAGGAGGTCGCCGCCGTTGCTTTCCCCTTCTTCTCTTCCAGCTTCCAGCGGCGGCAGCGCAGGTACTTTTGTCTGTCTTGCTGACCCTGATGCGATTGTGTTCGATTCGGCAAATTCTGGTACAGATTTCCTCGTATTGTAGCAGCTTGATTGTTTAGTCCCTGTGTTGATTTCCTCGTATTGTAGCAGCTAGTCCCTGCTATCCAAATTGGGTGTTAGTGTTAGCTTATTGTGCAGAGATAGTGCTTGCCACCTAACTGTGGCTTCTGAATTTGCTGCAACTTTTTTGATTTTCGATACAGCTTTACAAGATTTTTGATTGCTTGATTATGCCATTCCTTTCTTCTACGGATCAGCAGCAGGACTTCTTTATCCATAGGTCAGCATTTGCTTAGCTTGGCCTGAAATCGTGAGCCACCTCATGTGTCATTTTTTTTGCTACTGTCCTGTGTTGTCAGAAAGTTGAGGTATGAATTGTATACCGAATTGTTGGTCTACTGTTTTTTCCAATGTCCAAAATTAACTGAAAAGAAACTTTCACCTAGGTCAACGTGTATGGCCACTATGGCTTTGTTGGCTTTCTAATGTAGCGTCTAGTTAACTGAAAAAAAGTTTTATTTCAATTATTTCACCTACTGTTTTGTGTGCTTATCGCCTGAAGAAAAGTTTTATTTCAATTATATATTCTACTAAAGTTGTTCAGTTTTCCTGCTGGCAGCTATCTGTGCAGAATTTCTTCATCAAGGGCTCAGCTAGCCATGGAGGGGGCTTCATCAGAACCAGATCTTGCCGCAGACAGTCGTGATGTCTTGTCAACAGATCAGTCGAGCCGCTATTCCAGAAAAAGGTCCAAAGTTTGGGAATTTGTCGATTCAGAAGTGGTTGATGGAGTAGAAAAGGCAACCTGCAAGTACTGTAATAAACATCTATCTTCTGTAACCGGGAAAGGGACCAGCCACATAAATAGGCATGTTGGGTATCATTGCAGTAAGATTCCACAAGAGGACAGGGATAGATTTTTAGCAACCATAAAGGCAAAAGATGGAGGTCAGCATGTCTTTGATCCTGTAGTCTTCCGACTTCTGATAGCCAAGTACTTTGTTAGTGAAGAGTTAGCATTTCGGAAGGCTGATAGTCCTGCTTGGAAGGAAATGATAAACTATTGCCAGCCAACATTCAGAGTAGTTGGCCGTCAGAGTGTGCGTACAGATTGCATGCTCTTGTATGAAGAGGAGAAGTTGTTGCTCAGTGATCAATTTGCAAAGTTGAAATCCCATGTTAGTCTAACAGCGGATCTTTGGTCTTCTAACCAAAATCTTGGGTATCTTGGAGTCACAGCACATTTCATCAATGAAGAGTTTGAGCTGCACAAGAAGATCATTGCTTTCAAGCAGATTGCTTTCCCCCACACATCATATGCTGTGCAAGATGGCATTACTTCATGCTTGATGGAGTGGGGATTGGTTGATCGGCTCTTTACCCTAACATTGGACAATGCAAGTGTCAATAATAGAGCTACAAAAGATTTGCGCAGTGCTTTAGGCCATGAAATGTTCTTCAAAGGTGAACACATTCATGTGAGGTGTGCTGCTCATGTACTCAATATCATGGTTCAAGCAGGCTTGAAAGTGATCCCCCATGCAGTTGGAAGAGTGCGAGATATTATCAAAGCTGTGACGTCTACACCATCTCGCATGCAGATCTTCAATTGTATTGTTCAATCATTAGGCCTCACAAGCAAGTCCGGACTGGTTCTTGATGTTCCACACCGTTGGAACGCGACATATGATATGTTACATGAAGCATTGAAGTACAAAGTGGCGCTTAACAGATTTGCAGCAGAGCAACATCATGAAGCTCCAAGTGAAGATGAATGGGCCAAAGCTGAAGCTTTGCATGAGTTCTTGCAAGAATTCAGTATGGCAACCAAGGCATTTTCTGCAGATAGACATCCTACAGCACACCTCTTCTTGAAGATGTTACTAGCCATTCGAGAAGTGTTGCTTGATGAGAAATGGAACTCAAATGAACTCCTCAATGAGTTAGCTGATGCTATGCAAGCCAAGTTTCAGAAGTACTGGTCGAACCCCAACATTGTTCTGCTCATTGCTGCTGTGCTGGATCCATCCTTAAAGACATTCTTTATCAAGTTCTATTTCCATACAGTTTGTGAAAATGTTGATCTAAAGATGAAGGAGTTGAAAAGATACTTGAGGAAATATTATCTTGAGTATGAAAAAATTGTGAGAATCCACAGCTTGCCCATGTTCATTCCATCTACCGAGCAGTCCACAAGTGAGTATGGTGAATCTGGTATGAGTTCTTTGGGATCACTTTGCGGTAGAAGCCGGGTAGAGCATGCATTTGCTCAATTTGAAGCACAGAATTCGGATGCTCGTTCAGAACGGACGGAACTGGATAGTTATTTGGATGACCCAAGAATCTCTGTGAGGCCAGGTGAGATCTTCAACGTGATGGCGTGGTGGAAAAAGAACTCAGATGCCTACCCGATCTTATCTCTGATGGCTCGAGATTTCCTCGCTATTCCAGTTAGTACGGTGTCCTCAGAGTCTGCCTTTAGTGCAGCTGGGAGAATCCTTGGTAAAAACAGGACATCATTGTCTCCTCAAACTCTTGAAGCCTTAATATGTACTAAGGACTGGATGATCGGATTCGATGAAGAAGAAGAGGGTGAACCCATGACTGGACAGAGGATCTTCGACTCAGATGATGATGAAGATAACTTTGATTACTAATCCAAGTATAACTTTGATTACTAATCCAAGTAAGTGTGTGTGATATCAAGTCATTTTTTAGATTAGTTCAATCAAGATATGTTTACTATCTACTGTCTAGTTATAAGAAACTGTCTACTGTCTAGAACCTAGAAAGCCTATGCTTTTGTTTTGAATAAGCTACTGGGTAGCAAACCAGAGCTACTGGGAAATGTGAGGCATCCTTCGATTACCTGCTGGTCAGCGAATCAATTTGCTGTTACTAGGACATTAAGTTAGCAGTTCAGCAGGTTCTTTTATTGGAGTGCCTGTCAAAAATTATTTGCATGCATGCTTGCAGACGTCCTAGATTTAAGTTTTGATTTAAGTACTGTTCTGATTTTGTTGTGGTCATGACATGTACTGATGCTATATTTTGTTGTGTTCATGCCAACAGCTAGAGTAGATGCCAGTTAACTGAACTTCTACTGAAAGAAGCAACTGAAGCTACGGTTCTTTGCTATGATTGAAGCATTTCGGTTGGATGGATTGTGGGTGTCGATCATTGCTCATTGCTATGATTGAAGCATCAGTTGGATGGATGGTTGATGAGCAACTAAAGCTATTGTTCTTTTTAAGATTCAGCGTTGTAAATTACTTTTGTTTAAACTACTTTTGTTAATTTGCATGTGGTTTAGTTTATTTGGTCTGACACTTGATGGTTTTAAAAATTATTCGGTGGATATGTGTCACTGTATACACAGTCTAATTGTTGGATTGAATGGCCCGTTCTTGCTTGCTTGTTTGAAAAGGCCACAGAAGTAATGCCCAAAGGCCATAGTATTAAAGCTGAAAAGGGCCAGCCCGTGGACTCAATAAGGGCCAGGATAGGATTAGGACCTGCTGTTATAAAGGCCGGATGCGGACTGGGCCACAACGCCCAGTAATGACTAGGACTAGGATCATTTCATTTTTTAATTAATAAGGGCTGGATTGGGGTTTGGGCAGGGCCTCTGCCCATTGTCAGGCCTACCACTGCCACACATCAGAAATGTTTCGTGCAACATTTAACTAATAAAGCCACCTTTTTACCATGAGCAATACATGTAGACCTACTGGGGAGGGTATGGGCAAACCCACTCTTGTTCATACCAAATCCAAATATATATTATCCAATTCTTACCCTCCCTATTTTCGCCCATATCCAATGGATAATTCCTTTTGTGCTAGATACATGAGGTCACCTTCTAGTAACCCTGACAAAAGGAAAAGCAATACATAAATAAAAACCAAGAGTTCATCGTTAAACTTCAAGTTGCTCCTACACATCTTCATCTAGAGTCCCCACCCGAATTATATTACCACTGATTCCAGCAAGCCGGTTATGGAATTTGGTTTCACACCGTGTACAGGACTGCTAGCAGTCGGATAGCTAGGGGGGTTACAAGTTACAACAGGAGAGTAGAATTGCTACTACATAGTACACTGCATACTGGACTTAGAGCACCAGAACTTGGAGTTACATGTGTATCGTAGCTCCAGTGCGCTCCTTCCAAGATCTCATAATCATCCGAAGGCATTCTGCCACTTCCTTCATCGTTGGTCGTCTCCCATCTACATGCAAAATGGTACACTGCAGTGCCAGCAACCGAATCCCATCGAGGACAATGATATCTTCGTCAGCTGTGATATCCTTATCAAACATTGCCATCCCACTATCATATGTCTCGTAAGCGATGCACCCTTCAGAATTACGCTGCATAGGTTTCTTCCTGCTAATGAGTTCCAAGAGAATAATACCAAAGTTGTACACATCATTTTTGACTGACAGACGACCATGCACTTAGATCCATGGGTCTATAAAGCTCCAGAACATATTCGAAGTGACAAAATGATACATGTTATGATGGTTGTCATCGGTAATAAGCTTCATTGAGAGGGAAAAGTCGGTGAGCTTTGGCATAAATTTATCATCTAGCAATATATTTGAAGGTAGGACAGAACCATGTAGGATCGTACCAGTTTCTGATGAGTGGAGGTATTCTAATGCTTCTGCTGTCTTAATTGCAATCTTCATCCGTAATTCTAGTGGGAATTCTTCTTTGCCATGCCGGGTGTCACTACCATGAAGAATCCGAGAGAGATTCCCTTTAGCAGTATGCTCATGTATAAGAATTGGAAGATTGTCTTCGAAGCAACAACCCAAAAGTTTGATGATGTTCTTATGGCTAATTTGAGACAAGATTATCCCTTCATTGGTAAACTCATGTTTTGAGCGACCATATCTCCCATCAAATATCTTTACCATCACTTTTGAGTTGTCCTCCAGTGTTCCATTATAAACCATAGACAACCAAGACACACCAACGAAGTGTGAATAGTTCTGTGTGACTTCTTTAAGATCTTCCTTTGAAAAAACTCGTACATTGCCAAGTTCTCTGAACATCACCTGCCTGCCAGAATTACCCTTGAAAATGCCCAAGCCCTTTTTAAGTTGGAGCATTGAATTAGACCTGAAAATGCTTGTGCTTTGCTTGAAGTCTTTCTGCCATGCATTTTGTGATCCCCGAAAAAACCGCCGAGATGTTCCAACCTTATGAACTTTTCTAAGCACCAAAAGGCGTCCAGACAAGTCATTAATATGAGGTCGTCTGTCAATATCCAATGCGAGGCATTCAGTTGCCAATTTTCCTATAGCTTCAAGAGTCTTCATATTGCTTCCGTTCACTATTTCCCCATCAAAAAGTTGCCTCAACCCCTTCCCCTTTGCAAAAGCATTACTAAAAGTCTCAATTAGATTATATCTCCCCTCTTTTACCCTCCTTCTAGTGATTAGTTCCAAGAGAACTATTCCAAAACTATATACATCACTTCTCGGGGTAAGGCGTCCCTTTTGAAGATATATAGGATCCATGTAATCTATACTTCCTTTTACATTCATAGTGTACCGAGTGATTCAACCTGAAAGAAGCCTTGACAGTCCAAAATCTGATACTTTTGCTGCAGTACTGTAATCTAGAAGAATGTTGGCAGGCTTTATATCACCATGACATCTAAACTATCACTTGACAAATGCATTGAGTGCATGAATCTCAATGCCTCGGCACACCCTATAGCAATGCCCAATCTTATATCCAAAGGGATGGAATTGTCACTATTGTGAAGTGTGTCTTCGAGGTTGCCTTTAGAAACATACTCAGTTACCAACGTCAGAGTGCTTTCCCCTAAACAATACCCTATGAGCTTCACTACATTCTTATGGTTTATTTGACTATGGATGCTTACTTCTTCCATAAACTCTTCTATCAAATCTCCACGGATATATCTCTTTACTGCAACTAGATCAAAGTCATCATCGAGGACCCCTTTATAGACTTCTCCAAAACCACCTTTTCCAATGGGAGTGCTGTAGTTGTTAGTCATTCTCATGATGTCATCTTCCGTGAAACTCTTGATATTATGATCGATTTCTAGTGTCCTCCTTGCCTTGGCATGGCCTTGAATGAGCTCTGTGGTTTCCGGATATTCCATTGTATGCTATCAGTATGTATAATCCCACAAAGTTGAGATACAATGACCACTGTTCAAAAAAAAGGTTGTCAAATAATATCTTTTGTGGTTCAATACAACCTGTAATGCACCCAATTAGTTTTTTTTACAGTTTTATCAAATTAATTATTTATTAGATATGAACTGAGAATAGCTCAGTGCAAGGCACCTGTACGTCTAAATTAATCTAACATATGCAGGCCCAATTAATGTGTGATTCGGAAAAAAAAAATTTGTAAGTCATTCAGCTGGCATGATAACTCAAATCTTCTCTCTTTTTTTGTTATAGAGGTCTATTGCAAATGGGAACAAAGAATCCGAAATCAATAGATTGTTCACGTAGCACATGTTCTGTACAACCTCGAGATCCTAGTAGTGCATTTGTGAACCGGTGTTACAGGCCGTACTCGTGCACTGGCATGGCTAGTATATTAGTGTCCAAGACTACTGTACGTATGTGCCATGCTTCCTTTTCACTGAATTTATTTTTTACTCCCCCATTTCAAATTATAGATCATCTTAGTTGCGTCATAAGCCAAACTTATCTAACTTGGACCAATCCTTTTAAGGTTGTGGGGATGGTTTATTCTACAGCTAAATTCATTCTTTTAGGAGTACTATACATGTTTTGGATATAAATATTTATATATATAGATTATTACATAGTTTACTTAGTTAGTTATGACACATAAAGATGTCGTGTGCATCATAAACACGATGAAGATTCAAACAACCAAATTAAACAAATACATGATTTCAATCTGTATATAATACATGTTTACATTACTGTTCTCGATAGAAAAGATTAAATAAGAATTAAAATTAAATTTTTGTGTGGCCCAGGGTTAGCCCAATGGTCAGGTACCATACCTGCACCTGACTATATATATCTAAAAGTTATATATAGCCTCCACAAATGTGGCGCTAGAGGGAGTTGAACATGAGACGTCTGCATCGGAGCTTCTACAAGATGTATAAACCTGGACGGCATCAGCCTAGCTCGCACGCTCCCATGCATCCTCCTACGCCTTTAGACCTCACGTGTACACCAGCAGGGCTATGTTGTGTACATGCTCAAATACGTGCTACAATGACCAGTGAGCTGCAGCCTGCAGGTATAGCAGACTACCAAATCTTCGCAACAGACACGCATTTATGATCCTCACCATAGAAGGAAGGCCATCTTGGCCAATCAACCGAGGCTAGATGGGAAAATCGGCCCCTTTCCTTTTTTATACCCCATCCCCTTTCCTTTTTGACCCCCCAGCACTCCACACAACCAAACGGAGCAAAAGTTGACCTGGAAGCACCAAGATGAGGAAGACACACCATAGAGAGTTGAGAGCCATGAAGGGTGAGTCTCAGTTTGGCTGATGTGGGGACATCAGCATAGCTGCTTTCGCATGGTTACATGCCTCCCGATTAACATCCCACAGCACCAATGCACCATCCAATGGGAGTGCTACCCATCCGACGTCCAGCTGCTAGTAGCGGACCCATTTGAAGTTAGCCTGTGGTGACTATTAGGATGCAAACTATTTCTTCCTCAGGATAACCAGTCAAAATACAAGGCCTATAGATTATTACCTAACTTTGTGCACAGCACAAGTTCAACAGACATATACCATGTTATGACAAGGTGTACTTGTAACCGAATAAAACAAGAAAGGTGGTGCTATACTGCTATGCATCTATATATAGATGGATGGGACGCCAGGGCTTTCTAATCCGCACGCTCACTAAGCAAGCGGTCTGACATCCCCATGACTTTCCTATTTTTTGGAAAGATTTTTGTTTCTCCTAATTTCTGGTTTTTTTTTTGAACTTATAAACTTAGGCCATCCCCAACCCTTGGTTTCCATTGATGATGTCTATATTGCCAAATAAGCAAAGCACTATGTTTAGAAACTACATCTCTCAATGTATAGTTTCTTCATGTAGGACCATAATTAATAATCAATCCATCATTCTCTCTCATCTCTATCAATCATATTTGTTATTCAGTTATCATGAGGACACACCATCTCCCAATGCATGATTTGGTTGTATCCAGTGCATAGGTTCTCGTGATGAAACTAGATCTTGCATGAGGCCCAGTTTCTTCCTCTTTCCACCCTCTCTCTTATTTAATATAGTGCCATGTAAGCTAAAAGTCCTAGTTGGCAATGTAATTAATGCTATGGCAATCATCCTAGATGGAGGGTTGGGGATGGCCTTATGTACATATATAGCTTTTATACATAACATCTTTCAGAGCAAAAGTTGATCATAACTTTTCAGATATAACTTTTAACACCTAACTTTGTGAATAGCAGTTGTCCGTTTGTGCTTTATTGCCAATGAAGTTTATTTGAATATTCAGTTTTAATATGATATTTTAAATAAACAAATGATGAAACCAAAAAAATATATCTATCACACTACATGTACGGCATTTAGTAGCGTTTTAAAATGCCTCAAGAGACTAGTAAAACACCTCAAAAAGGTTTAGCAGGCGATTTTAAAAAATGCTAAGAGTTCTGGCGAAGGGAAAAGTCATTGCTGGCGTTTTCTCAAAACGCCTCAAAAGGTATGTGCTTGAGGCATTTTGGTAACGCCTCCAGGCATCCAAAAGGCATTTTTGTAGAACGCCTTGTAATCTCCTCTCTAGGCAATTTTAGAGATGCCTTCGTATTGTTTGGAGGCGCTTTAATTTAGACAGGAAACAAGTTTTCAATGGTCAAAACAAATATATTTTCTCAAGCCTTGCCAAACAATTTAATTTGAATTAGCAAATGAAGAGAGATGGAATCAACTAGATCATTTTCTCTTGGAACAGCAATGGAAGATACTCAACTTGTAAAAGAGGGAAGTACCTTTTCATATTTGTGCTTGTGGAGGGCTTGTTTGCCAAAAGAATCCAGTGATATTATACTTAATAGTTCCTCTTAACCTGTAAGACAGTCAGCAGCTGATTTTTCAATGGAAATGTTTAATAATAAAGAATGTGCTCTTAACATAAGAACAATTTGAAATTCTGAATTAAACTTGGTTTTCCTTGCTTCTGAAATGTCAGTCTATGGGTCAGAATGTCATATGAGGGGACAACATGTTAAACTAAATATCATTGAGAGGTTATCTACATTCAGCACCATGAGTAATTGTCCTCTTAGTTTCAGGAATAATATCAACACTATTAAAATGACAGGGGCACGATAAACATATCTTAAATTGGAACATAGGCATAATTTTCTAGGTACTCAAGCCTGGCAACTTGCTTCAAAATGTGAGTGTGATACATCTAACCAAAAGAGCAAAACAAAAAAAAACACATCAAGTGCTTCAATTAAACAGATCAAGTGAACATATGCATAGTTTCATTGAGGCAATACCACAAACACCTTGTGAGCGTTATAAGGTCCAGCAATTTTAATCAAACCCTGCACACCACTTCTGACAAGACTAATATAAAAGGCTCCATTACATCAGTAAAGACTACCGTATCATCACACAAAGCAACAACAAAATGGTGCAGCGCCCCAAATCCAATCACACATTAGGAAGGATGTGAGATTGATAACTGATGGGGGAGGGAGGGAGGGAGCTTGTTGCGTACAGATCTAAGATGAGATTTGAGATGTGTCACGCTCAATGAGCTCTGCCATCCAACATCGGAGTGGAATCAGATGCTTTTGAGGTGAGGATATGGGGATTAGATTTTCGTGTTCCATGTGCAGGCATGGATTCGGTGGGGATGCATGATGAGTAGGGTTGGGGAGGAGTATGGAGATGAGCTAGGATATGTGAGGAGGCGCTATCAAAACTACAGGCAGTAGACACGAAGGAGGGATTACCTCGCGGTGATGAGGTCGGCCACCACGGCCGTGGTCCGCTCCTAGATCGGGAGCTCGTCGACGCACCGCCGCGTTGAACTACCCCACCTACTGCTGGGTGAAATGGCTTTGCGGCGAGGGATATGGAAGGGTGCTTCCATCGATCTCGTGCGTGGGAGCACCGGTGATGGATTTCGTCGGCGAGGCCAGGAGGGCTGACCGGCGGCGGCGGAGCCGAGGAGAGAGTCGTCGACTCATCGTTGATAACGAAGGAGATGGAGGTGGGAGCGCTATTCAGATATTGTGTAATTAGTACAGGGTCTTATTTGCACATGTACCAGCATTTGGAAGACGTTTTGGTGGAACGCCGTACTGCAAGATTCGCCGGCGTCTTTCAGAAAACGCCTCAGTGTAAATGGGTTACAACATACGCCTTGAAAAAGCTTAGTTTCTGAGGCGTTTTTGAGAGCCTTCAAAAGAAAGGAAACGGGACACTCCCTGAAAACGCCTATAGCAAAACGCCTTCTAAACGGTGTTCTCCTGTAGTGTCACTAATTCCCTTAGTTATTGCTCTTGATAGATACAAACTCGCTACATCACCATGACCTAGGAAAACTAGATAAAAAGGAAAAAAAATTGGTGTCTCATAATCGTCTAAAACATTATAGATAACCCAAATCTAGTCTTCATGCGGACAAGGAAACTTAGTGTCTTGCTTGAAAATAAGACGAGAACTCATTAAGCTCAGTGTCTTGCCGGTCTCGTTATTGTATAATAATGAGATTGGCAAATGATATGAGACATAGTTTATTCAGTCAACAAATTCAAGCGGACGAGGATTAGGAGTTGAATTCGGATTCAGTCAATGTCGTTGGGGATTGTTCAAGAGAGGATTTCCTTGATGAAGAGTGCATGAGTGCCTTTGTTCGATTAGAGGAAGCAATGGGGAGAATCCTGACTTAGTGGAATAGCAGGATGTTAATCGATGCAGACGATTTCAGGAAAACTGCTATCAGCCACTGACAAGCGGGCCACCACAGAACAGGGGAGCTTCAAATTATGTCGGTTCGATTGGAGAACTATTCAATCATTCATGGAGAGATGAACACGTGGAGCGTGGATTTAGGTTCGTAAACCAGTGATAAAAGGTGGGGGAGTGTTCCCAGCGAGACCGGAAGAAATCCACCATGAAGGGTGGAGAACTCGCTACTTCCTTAGGGTCCCGCCGCTACCAGTGGAATACTTTGCTGCAGTTTCTAGATCAGGTCCCATAGCAAGAGGTCCAGGTCGTTTTGGCCGTGGTGAGGGCTTTGGAGGAGTTCTGAAGCGCAGATGTCATTCTTATGAAAGAAAGACTAAAGGAAGACCATTCTTCTTTGAAAAACAGTGGTCTCTTCAGGAAAGCTTGGACATTGTAACACAAAAATGGGAATTTGGAAGAGAAAGACGACCAGAGGGAGCATAATTTGTGAACAAATGTCATGGTAACTTATGTCGCTTAAGGCAATTTCTAAAGGGGTGGGGGCAGAATGTGAGAGGGGAATACAAGAGGAAAAAGGAGAGTGTGATGCAAGAAATGAAGGTCTTGGATGACATAGAAGATAGAGTAGGGCTAAATGTGGAACAACAAAAAGAAAGGTACAAACTTGAGGGGGAACTGGGAAAAATTTGGGAATTAGAAGAACCATACTAGCAACGAAGAGGAGGGGAAACCTGGGTTCTAAAGGGTGATTCTAATTTGTTTAAGCGGGCCAGAGATCCAACTCGGCTCGGCTCATTTTCCAGCTCGAGCTAGCTCGTTTAGCTTGTGAGCCAGCTCAATTGGCACGACACCTGAGCGGAAGAACAAGACAGAGAGGGAATTGCGAGCTCAGTTCTCCTCCACGCTAACAAATCCAAGATCAATAAGACCACGACATGAGCCTATCGGCAAAATATCTCAATGAAAAAAATCAGTGGAGAAATCAAATCCTTAAGTCTAAATTAATCCATCTCAATTCCAGCTTGCCGGTGATGCATGACCTGGATCCCAAAGCTGCCTCACCGTAGTTGACTTCCAACTTTGCCTATGCATCACCGGGGGGAGAGCCACATGTGGATCCACCGAGAGCTCCAACTGCATCACCTTGTACCCAATCCATGGGGTGGATTTGCGTGAGCATGAGGAAGGAAGTTGCAGGCCTGCGCATGAGCGGGGAGAGGGGGGCAGGGGGCGCTCAACTACATGTGACGGCGCAAGAAGCTGCGTGGCGGGCATGGTAGTGAACTGGCACTTGGCCATGGTGGATCTCAGAGGTGGCAGGTCATGGTGATTGTGTTTCTGCGTGAGAGCGAGTCTTCGGTGGACGGCGGCACTTGAGTTCTGATAGGAAGGACCGAAGGAGAGTGGGAGGGCCTCGGGACAGCCGGAGAGGTCAAGGTGGGGATAGGGTTAGTATGGGGTAGGTAGCATGTTGGAAGAAAATTTGGGCTGGGCCATATGCTGGATTGGATTGCTTTGCTGAAGGCCTGCTGGTTGTCCTCAGCTCATTTGGCTCGTGAGCCAGCTCGAGCGGGCTCGCGAGCTGGCTCGTTAATGGAGCGAGCTGAAACACCAGCTCGGCTCGTGCAAAAATGTAAACGAGCCGAGCCACTAACGAACCGAGCCGAGCGAGCTAGCGAGCCACGAGCTTTTCGTCCAGCCCTATGGACAGTAGGTACCCACATGATGGAAGTGATCGAATTTGTGGAGGTGATGACGACTGTAAAGTGACCCGAACCCCCATGAGGTTAGGCAGTGGGAATAGGAATTAATTTAGAGATGATAAATTTTGCACATGGTGGTGGATGATATGGACAACTTTTGTGACTAGTGGAAGATGAGGTGGATAGCTTGCATGAAGAGCTTTAGAGCTGGTGGGCTGTTGGTGGTTCCCGCGCGTTGCGGCGGGGTTTTCTAAGTTACTTGTATAAATTTGTTGGAACACACAAAAATAGGATATGTAAATGATGTGTGATTGCAAGGAGTAATCGACAATGATAGAATTTATTATAACTATACGAATGCTTACAGGAGATGAGCCACCTGTTGGATTGCGGATATGGAGGGAGTGACTGAGGGAGAGGGGAGTCGGAGGGGCGGACAGTAGGTACCCACATGATGGAAGTGATCGAATTTATGGAGGTGATGACGACTGTAAAGTGATCCGAACCCACATGAGGTTAGGCAGTGGGAATAGGAATTGATTTCGGGATGATAAATTTTGCACATGGTGGTGGATGATGTGAACAACTTTTGTGATTAGTGGAAGATGAGGTGGATAGCTTGCATGAAGAGCTTTAGAGCTGGTAGGCTGTTAGTGGATATGAACTTTATAGATATATAGGATATGGTTATGCTACATGAAGTCATGCATGAACTCAGTACGAAGAAGTTACCTGGGGTCATCTTGAAAATTGACTATAAAAACATACAATAGCATAAATTGGGACTTTGTTGAGGAAGTGTTAGTCAGACAGGGTTTTAGCTCCAAATTGAGATGGTGGATCATGAGCACCATAAAAGGTGGAAAGGTATGTATCAATATCAATGGGGAGTTTGGACCCTACTTTAGAACATATAGAGGACTTAGATAAGTAGATAGCTGGTTTATCCTATTCTGTTCAATTTGGCAGCTGATGCATTGGCTTTAATTATGCACAAAACTAAAAGTCAAGGTTTGATAAAAGGGTTAGTGCCACATTTAGTACAAGGGGGTCTAACACACTTATAGTACACAGATGATGCATTCATAATGATAGGGACAAATAGGATTCTATTACCCCTATGAAATTCTTACTATATTGGTTTGAGTGGATGTCAGGGCTTAAAGATAAATTACCACAAGAGTGAACTGGTCTTTGGGGTGGATAAGGAAGAGGAGGTTAGAACTTCTAATATGATAAACTGCAAAGTGAGCACTCTACCAATGAAATATCTAGGAATACCAATCAGATATTGCACTTTGAGAGTAAAGGACTTTGATGGTTTTTTGACAAAAAATGAGGAAAAAACTTCAAGCTTGGAAAGGGAAGAATATGTCCTCAGGGGGGAGACTGATCTTAACCAACACCTCTCTATCAAGCCGACCAACTTATCTAATGGGCATGTTTACTGTGAGATCAAAATTCTTCTGGAGAGGAGATATAGACAAATTAAAGTATCACATGGTCAAATGGGAGAATATGAGCTTACCAAAAGATTACAGAGGGTTGTGATAAATGTGGCCCTTATCCTAAAATGGGTATGGAGAATTTATAAAGAGAGACAGGGATCCATGTTTTCATTAGTAAGGATCAAATACCTACAGAACAAACCTTTCTGTAAGAGCAATGGAAAGAAAGGATCACAATTTTGGAAGGGTATCCACAAGGTCAAACATAAATTCACATGGGGAGCTATTTTTGAAGTAAATAATGGTCGTGATATTCTGTTTTGGAAGGATAGCTGGCTTCATGAAGTTCCACTAAAATTTCTGTTCCCAACAAGACGACTCCTTAGTCACGAGACTGTTGGAAGGAGGGGGAGTGGTATTTTTTTTTGGCGACCGTACCTTAGCACGTATTTCATTAAGAGAAAAGGAGAGTGGTATTTTGAAACACTCTTTAATAGGAGTCACCCTGAATGAAGATCGATACAGAGTAAAATGGGTGCTGGAGAAATCCAAAACATATTCAACGAGATCCATGTATAGACTGATGGCTCATAGGTGGGTGACAAATATAAGAATTCAGAGGTTGTGGAAGAACAAACTACCAATCTCTACTCCTATACTCCTATAACGTACCATCTTCGTTATTTTTTTTTTGCGTGCGGCATTTTTCGTCCTCCTTTTCGTCCCCGCGTGCGACCGCGGATCCCTCCCTAGGGCCGTGAGGCGCCCACCGATCCATCCCTTCCACCGCGATCGATTCACTACCGCTACCCGATTTCTGATTCTTTTTTCTCCGTAAAACTATTTTTTTCCATCCCATCCGTCGCCCCTCCCCCAGCCCCCGCGCCGCCGCCCCCTCCCCACGAGATTCCTCGCCTAGCCCCCGTGCCGCTGCTTCCTCCCCACGCGATTCCTCCCCCAGCCTCTGTCCCGCCGCCTCCTCCCCTCTCGATGTTCTTGGATCCGTCTCCGCGCCGCCGCCTCCTCCCTCGACCCCTCCAACTCCCCCCCGACCTCTTCATGTTCCCCTCCGAGCCATCGCAGTCCGAGTTCAAAGCGTCGCCGTGGCCATCCAGATCTGTCGTCCTCTCCATGGTGGTGACAACGGCGGTGGCCCCTCCTCACTTCTCCATGACGGCACCCTATCAAGGCTGAGCGGCGGCCGGTTCCCTGCCGATCGAGGCGGCGTGGCTGGCACGGCGGCCTGCTGCCTACCGAGGCTGCGTGTCTAGGGTGCCAGGCAGCTCCGGCGGATCTCGCGGCCGCCCTTCTTCCTCCACGACGAGTCGACAACACGATGGACAGCTCCGCCGGCAAGGCTTAGCTCACGCGTTTCCATGGGGTCGACACTGTTCCACGGATTAGGACCGCTGGCATCAAGGTAGATTACCAGTGTTGGGATTGATCTATTAACATTTTTGAATGATCTCACTCAAATATGCTTTTCCTTAGCTTGGAAAGAGGAATTGTGCCTTGGCTGATTATGGCATTCTGTGAACGGTTACGCACAGATATGTATTTATGGAAAAATCCAGTACTTCTGATAGCAATCTTTTATCAGTAACGCTTTTGTGTTTGCTCATAGATCAGAGTGCTACCAAGTTAAAAACCCAATGCCTTGTTTCTTCCTGCGTTTCATGTGTGCTTTGTTCTAGATAAGACACTGTTATGAAAGATAGTGGCAGGTGGCTATCAGTTTTGACCGGTGGTGTTCTTGTCGGATTTGTTTGGATGGAGCTTTAAATTTCTCAGTTCCAGTGCATTTGCTGTCATATACATAAATATATGTTCTTGCACGTGCGACATACTTGCCACAAGTATACAATATTGTCTTTGCAAAAGTGCTATAGCAACTGAGAAACACCTACTACTTTGCCATTGACTTCGACTGTCAAAATGATGACTCCTATCCTATGCTATTTTTCTAAGCTTTTTGTGATAATAAGTGCTTACTTTCATTGTGTGAAGGTCAGCGTGATGTTTTGGAGGAAGAAGGTGATGTAAACATAGATATAGTCTACAAAGTTTGATACTTCATATTCAGTAATCTCCATTCTGACTTATCTTTCTGTAACTCTGTTAGTTCTCCTCTATTAAAAGAATACAAGGCATATAGTTTATGGCTCAGTGTTCAAAGTTAGATTTTGACCAAGGTTTTCTAACATATATATACTTAACACTAAGGAGATGTAAGCAGGTTATCAACACTGAGCTCATCGAGGAGTTGGAGCAGGATGGTGACAAGGTTAAAAAGAATTTTGTTCAGAGCTTGAGGAGTTTCTTGATTTGTTTTGCCGATGCAGATGTAACTATATATGTATTTTTCGTTACGTGGAATTTCACTTAAAAATTATATGTTCCTTTTTAGTTAATAAAAGAAACCCTATGGTTCTGCGTCCAATGCATGGAACTTTTTGCTACCTTACTACTATGAAGCTTCATACTGATTATTCAGTTTTTTGGCACTTTGGCATAACATGATATCACATGACATTGTGGTGCAGGGAGGAAAGCAGCTTGTTGAATTGACAGCAAACCCTGATCCAACATTCCTCGACGTCCCGACAAAAGTCCATCATCAATCTCATCGTCGTCGTCCAAGATCGCAGCCGGCGCCAATCATCCTCGCTCATGCCCCGGCCAGCCACAGTCTCGCCCAGGCTGGCCGCCGCCGCCCCCGGCTGGCTGCCCCCACGCCCAGGCCAGCCGCCGCCATGCCCAAGCCGGCACCAGCGCCGAGCAGATCCGAATGGTACGTGCTGGTTCCTGGTCCCTCCTTTTCTGGTTATTCTCTTTTGGTCCTATATGCTTGACAGCTATAGGATAGGATTTGCTTTGTGCCTGACAGCTATAGGTTTTGCTTTGCTCTGATAAAAGCTAAATTGGATATTGTAACCATGTCCTGAGTGATTTAGTTGAACTGCACAAATTAAACTCTATTAGTTTGTACGATGTCCTGGTAGGAACATAGTTGTCAGCAGCTTAAACCTATCCATTGGTGATAAGAAAGCAGGCAAAGAAACTTGTTTTTAGGATTTTGCTTCCGAATAATATCTCTGGTTTATTGTTTTTGGTTTCTTTCTTACATATTGTTTCTACCCTTTGAATCAGGGAGTTCTTGCTGAAATTTAAGAAACAATAGTGGGGAACATTCTTATACTCCAGAGGCGTCTTTGATAGTTGGAAGCAAAGGAGAAAAGGTCAGAAAGGTTTGGTTATTAAATCATATTTGATGTGCCTTCAAGTTCTGAGTACATTTCTGCATATTCTCTGCATTAATCTATGGCCATGCCCCGTAGTGTTAGTTAGAAAGGGCAAGCTGTGGGAGAAATTGGGTTACAAACGAGAAAGCCAAATGTGTATGATGGTGATGATTCAGTTGTTTCACAGTCAAGAATTATGTGACGACAGTGAATCTTACTTTGTCCTGCTGCTCAACTCTATATGTCTAATGATGTGCAGTTATAATATATATATTCTGTGCAAATGGTATGTGGCGTAGTATGCTATCATGTCAGATCATTTAAAACTATTGTGCTGACAGTATGTATTAGCTAGATTCAATGATGGGTGCATGACAAATCAATGTTTTAATGTTCTAATAGATGGACCGGGTAATGGAAACAACAAAAGGACTCGTGGGGCTATGTTTGATGATCAGGATCCTAATAATGTGTTGCCAGCTGTAATTGAAGCATCGACAGCCGTTTTGTCAGCTCAGGACCATAATAATGATCAGGAGAATATTGTTTCCATCGCTGAAGGTAATATGAGTTTGTTTATAATGTAAACTATAGTTTTACCAATACCTGTGTTGAAGTATAGGCATATATGTTAATTGTTTAGGTGAGTCTATCAAACACACTCAGTGTCGCGGAGCAACGGAGAAATGAAAGGACTAAGAAACGTCGTGAATCCTATGCAAGGAATAAAGGGAAAAAACTCAAGATCAGAACATTATCTCAGGAACCAATTATGATACTAATGGAGATGTACACACGAAGCCTACAGGTCAATTATCACAGGTTTTTCTTTTATAGGCTTATCTATATGTTCCTAAAGTGGCGTACATATATTGTCTTTCTACTGAATTTACAGAAAATGCAGTCATTTTGGGAACCCTGGTTGATGATGTATCAGATGATTGGTTGCATCGTAATAGCAAATACGTTATATGATTATGATGAGTGTTCATGCAACAAATTTGGAGACGAGATGGAGGCAACGCTTGAGGCAGACCTAATTTATCTTTTGGTATTTTTCAGACAACAATCCTAATGATGACACAGCACCGGGAATGTAAAATTAATGAAACATGTCATCTCCAATTCTTTTCGATAGTACATAGGAAAATATGCTCAATCCCATATTATGTTTGCTTATTATTCTGGCCGATTATGATCTACATTAAGTTTCCAAATCAAATTCTTGGAGTTTTAATGATATTCAATGAATATGTATGTTATCAGAAAGATACTAATATTAAGCAATTTTGTTTGAACTTGTGGCTCTGTGTGGCCCTTTCACTTTTATTTGTTGACCTAAATGCACGTGTTCTTTTTACCAAATTTTACTGTGTTCACAATTTATTTTTTTCCCGTGCCAACACACGGGCATGGAATGTCTACTTGAAACCACTACCATCTGATATCAAAAATATCTTATCCAGATAAAAATATAAAATAAAATAGAGCTGTTTGTCAGATAGTTTGAGTCATGTTAACCCTCCATAAGTTTTGAGTCATGAGTGACAAACCCTCCATAGTTTTAATCATATTAATACAATTTTGTTTTTGAGATAACCAGAGTGTTGGTTGAACATTTTTAAATTATTAAGTTACATTTATTTGAGTCATATTATCCAATCCATTCAAATTATTATGTATTCGTTTGAATTATAAAATATACGTGTTTATCACTCATATTTGGTAATCTAAATAAGCATGGTTTTTTGGTGCGTCAATTTTATCGCTTCTATAATTTTGTTTCCTTCCCGTAGCAACGCACGGGCACGAACCTAGTGGAACTAAAAGTTTATATGTGGCTGATGGACAAGCGGAAGTATAAGGCTGATGCCTGGATGGAGGGTTTCATGAACCGTCTAAAGACAAGCTGCACGGGCACATATGCCTCAAAATACTGTCACAAAAGATCTTCAGTGTCTTTCGGCGGTTTTCAGACGGTTCATGAACCCCCCCCCACCCCAAAAAAAAATAAAAAAGGAAGCATGAACGCTGCACAGAAACAGGGGAGAAAGAAGGATGGACTTGAAGTGGGAGGGTATCGTGATTGACCCAGCCTATCTACAATCGATGAGTCTTCAAGGCCTTAACTGCAGTGACTAGTATGGTATTATATAAAAAAGGAAAAAATTAAAAAAAAGGTTGAGATTAATCATATATTTCTAGAGACCTTAACTGCAGTGACTAGTATGGTATTATATGGACATTTTGTAAAAAATGGTGTAACTAAATATTTTTTTTCCAAAAGAAAAAAGGTTAAATTACCCCCTTAACTATGCTCAAAAGTCTAGTTAACCCCCTAAACTATATTTTGGTTCAATTTACTCCCACAACTTTGTCGATTGGTCCAATTTACCACAACTATACAGTTCATGATTAATTTATAATTAGATGTACTAGCCTATTAAAATAGTACTGAAAAATTCATAATATAGTTTTCTAACATAAGTTATGATGTCGTCTACCACACCACAAAATTTGAACTTAAAACTCTATTTGTATGTGGAGAAAAAAAAGATAAATTTTAAAAAGGGGTAAATTGAACCAGTTGACATAGTTTAGAGAGTTATTTGAACAAAACAATAGCTTATGGAGTTATCTAGACTTTGCCTTAGTTGAGAGAGCAATTTAGACTTTTTTCCTTTAAATTTTGACAAATCACTACACCGAAGGAAGGCGAATGGTGGAAGCTGCACCTGATCGTGCAACGGTGGTTTGTAGTTTGGTCGCGGTGACAGTTTGGCCTGAAAGGCCGTCCCTGTATCACGAAGCCGCTAGGTTTCGGAGTAGTTGATGGCCTATGTGGCCGAGCTTTTTGTCTAACTTTCAGTAGATCACTACCACAAAAATATTATCACAGACAGACAGTTCCAAATAGCTTCCCACAGGCGGTTTTGAGAAGACGGCGGTGTTGGAGGGATGTGAAAATCAGATTTTTATAGTCGGTTTTAGAATATCAAATAAAAATATTAAATGGGCGCAAAACAAATTACCCACATAGGGGGCAACCATCTCCTCCAATGTCGTAATTTTTGCACTTGTTGCATTCTCCATGCTTTAAATACATGACCTCTTGTTTCAAGCATTCCTTACCACTGGACCACTTTATCAGTTGTGATTGACTAAGATGCAATACTTTTATATTAACCATTTTGAATCTTTATAAATTTATAGAGGCCAGAACTCTGCTCCTATTAGGATGCAAATTTCTGTGTTTATTCCTCACATGCTCTTGGTTACAGAAAATATCAAAATAAATAAGAAAGGCATAAGGAAAATCGATTTGTAAGTGCTGAAAATTCATTTAATTCATAAACAATAGTAAACCATTTCAAAAAATTATAAAGTCTCCATGAAACTTATATCCGGTATAAACCATGTAAAAAGTATATCCATGTAATATGAGCAAAAATAATATTTTAGATGTACAAAAATCAAAATTTGCCATACGGTGTACGAAAGAGTGTGGAAGATTTATGTGTTTGTGAACAATGTATAGTCTAATTTTTTTGAAATAAGTTGAATTTTCTATGAGAAGGTTATACACCTATAAAAGGACTCTATGATGTTTTTCATAATTTTTGGATTAGTTTTACATATTATTATTGTTTCTACAAGTAAAGGTGTAAATTAAAGTGTGAGTTATCCATAGCAAACATTTGAAGTTTTCATAAATTTTTAGGATATGATCTAACCTAGGGCATATTTCCTTAGATACTATTTTTCTAGTATTTGTTAAGAGCTATTTGAGATACATGTAGTTCAAGTTGGAATTACTGAGAATAAGTACCTAGAAACTCATTTTATTGTTACAAAATAGCAAATTATTTCAAAAAAAGTCCAAAACTCCTCCATGAAAACTTATATGTAGTATAAGACATGTAAAAAAAATATGCCCATGTAACATGAGAAATGGGTGTTGCGCTTCTTTAACGTTTTAAACTTTTTGAATGTGCCCATGTAACATGTAAACCTTTTAAAATTTTTTAGAGACCACGGCTTAGATCTGATTGGGCTTATATCCTCCTAGTTCAAGAAAAATATCAGAAAAATAAAAAAAATTGATGTTCACTGAAGCTTAGAATCGGCTGTAAAAATTGATTTTCACAAGTGGTTCGCATTACGAACCGGCTGTCAATTTTCACAGTGGTTCATCAATGGAACCAACTGTGAAAATGGAGTTGATTTCACAGGCTGCTCTAGCCATGAACCGGCCGTGAAAATTATTTTCACGTCTACTTACGACCTGACCGTGAAAAATTATTACTGCTATTTTTTGAAAATTGACTATGAAAATAGTGCCTAGAAAAGTCAATTCTCTAGTAGTGGATGGTTAGCCTAGTACCTCTGCTGTTTTCCAATATTAAAACTATATGTTGAACCTTTGTGATTTCGTTTGCTGAAAAGTAATGAAATCAGAGCGTTGCCCGTAGTGGAAAAAAAAGTTCAGCTCACCAACTGACAATACAACATGGGTTAGGGTTTCTAAGTCTGGTAGCAGTAGTACAGAACAAAATGTGAAGGGACCGATGCAAGATTTACATGGTCGAACTGGCCGTGCACTCCATCCAAGATCTCCGAGGATCCCCAAGGCATTCCGCCACTTCCTTCATCGAAGGTCTTTGACCTACTTCAGATCAACTGGTGCACATCAGTGAAAGCCTCCCAATTTCTTCAAGGATGGTGACATCTTCTTCTGCTGTTATTTCATCTTCAAACAATTTCTTTCCACTATTATATTTCTGGTAGGCTTCGGTGAATTCAGGGATGAAGCCCTTCATAAAAACTAGCAGGATCCATCCTGCTAATGAGTTCCAAGAGAACAATACCAAAGCTATAGACATCATCCTTTATTGTTAGGATCCCAGAGCTCAGAAAAATGGATCTGCACGGATCACATGCCCAACAACACTACCAGTGTGATCCTCCGGCATTGCTAATTAGCGTGTGCGCGTGCGATGCCCAACAGCCTCCAAATTTTCTGTTTTTGGAAAATTTTTATTCCTGCAACTTTCCATTTATGGAATATCATAACTTATATACATAATTTTGAGATATAACTTTTACTCACATACATAAGTTTCATAATATACACAACTTATACATATAAATTCTTCATACAACTTCTAAAGGACAACTTTAAAGTTCCATTTTTAAAAAGTTATACCCTATACACAAACAACTTATGCATCCAACGTCTTTCTGACAAATTATTATATGTTAGGTTTTAGGGTTTTTAGGATTTAGGGGTTTTTAGAGTTCACGGTTTACATAAGTTTTCATAATATACACAACTTATACATATAAATGCTTAATACAATTTCTAAAGGACAACTTCAAAGTTCCATTTTAAAAAATGTTATATTCTATACACAAACAACTTATGCGTGCAACATCTTTCTGACAAATTATTATATGATTATTGTGTAGAACAAAACATGGAAAAGAAAAGAAAAGTGAATTCATGTGGAACTGGATTCACCTAGAATGGGATCCCCGGATAATACTTGGTATTACAAAACCTGAAGGAAAAATGAAAAGAAAAAAGACTGTCACGTGGGTGCATGTGTTTGGAAGGAAGGCAGGAGGGCTGTCGCGCGGGGGCTGAATTGGAATCGTGGTGATCCTCGCCCTTGCTAAGCTTCCTTGACAATGAAAATTCTGAGACCCTTGGTGTTAAGTTTTCATCGAGAAATATGTCAGCAGGTAGGATACAGCCGTGTATGACGGCGCACCACTTGATGACGAATGCAGGTATGCTTATGCTTCTGCGGTATGAACTTCAATCTTCATGTGTGTAATTCTAGTGGAAGATCTTGTTTCCCATTCAGGATTTCACCTTGCCTGAAGAATGCCAGAGAGAATCATACTCATATACAAAAATAGGATTGTCGTCCTCCAAGCAACAACCCAAAAGTTTGATGATGTTCTTGAGGGCAATGTGAGACTACATTATCAGTACGCTAATAAAATCCTGGTTTCACTGCAACCCTTTCACACAGATTTTGACCACAACTTCTGTGTTGTCTTCAAGTGTGCCTTTGTATATGCTTCAAGCAGATGCGTGTAGTTCTGTGTGATAATGGCATGGCATTTTAATACGACTTCTCCTAAACAAAACCATTCTGTTCTGTTATGTTCATCTCTGTGTTGAATTTTGATGAACCTAAAACTTAATTGCAACAATTAATTTGTCACAGCTCAAGGAGTGAACTGGACAACACGAAGTTTTTTTTTTTTGACATCAGAAGCATCAATGCAGTGTTGTGAACCAAAATACAAACCAAAGAGAATTTGGTACATAGAGCCACGGAAAATGTGGACTATTCGTCTGCCCAATTCATATGCTTCCAAAGCCAAGCTGTTAACAGAACAACCACAGCTCCTAGCACCCAGGTCCCTGTACAAGAGAAAAAGAAGATGCGTAAGGGGGTAAAAAAGCGAACAGGGAAAAAGAGGATGTGTAAAGGGAAAAATAAATGGGTGTAAACAAATAAAAGAGATCCTCCACAAGTTCAACAACAACAAATGAACGACTAGCTAGGAGCCATTAATCACTACACCAGCTCTGTTTTTCTGTGACGGTGCAGCCCGACACGGATAGTCCAAACTACCGTCACGGATAGGTATCCCTGACGGCAACCGTCACGGATACACCGTCAGGAATTGACTGACAGGGAAAGGTAGCTTTCCCTGACGGAAAACCGACAGGGACTGATCCGTGACGGCTGAAGCCGACAGGGATTATTTTCCACGTCGGTAGCCGTAAAAACCGTCAGGGAAACTTTCCCTGTCGGTTGTTGCACCGTCGGCGATTGTTTAAACTTCTCCCGTCGGCTGCCACCCGTCAGGACAGACCTTTCCCGTCGGCCGATAACCGTCAGGAAAAGTCGAAACCAATCCTGTCGGCAGCACAACCGTAAAGAAAAGTCAAAAACTCCCCTGCCGGCTTCACTGTCAGGGATGCCTCAAAACAATCAATGATGTCAGTCACAGACAGACCTCATTGACCAATAGCAGCTCATCCAAATATCCAATCAGTCATCCACATACACAGGACACAAATTTAACCATGATCATCATTAAAGGTATTCATACAACAGGTTGATGAAATTCCAGCTCGNGTGAGACTACATTATCAGTACGCTAATAAAATCCTGGTTTCACTGCAACCCTTTCACACAGATTTTGACCACAACTTCTGTGTTGTCTTCAAGTGTGCCTTTGTATATGCTTCAAGCAGATGCGTGTAGTTCTGTGTGATAATGGCATGGCATTTTAATACGACTTCTCCTAAACAAAACCATTCTGTTCTGTTATGTTCATCTCTGTGTTGAATTTTGATGAACCTAAAACTTAATTGCAACAATTAATTTGTCACAGCTCAAGGAGTGAACTGGACAACACGAAGTTTTTTTTTTTTGACATCAGAAGCATCAATGCAGTGTTGTGAACCAAAATACAAACCAAAGAGAATTTGGTACATAGAGCCACGGAAAATGTGGACTATTCGTCTGCCCAATTCATATGCTTCCAAAGCCAAGCTGTTAACAGAACAACCACAGCTCCTAGCACCCAGGTCCCTGTACAAGAGAAAAAGAAGATGCGTAAGGGGGTAAAAAGCGAACAGGGAAAAAGAGGATGTGTAAAGGGAAAAATAAATGGGTGTAAACAAATAAAAGAGATCCTCCACAAGTTCAACAACAACAAATGAACGACTAGCTAGGAGCCATTAATCACTACACCAGCTCTGTTTTTCTGTGACGGTGCAGCCCGACACGGATAGTCCAAACTACCGTCACGGATAGGTATCCCTGACGGCAACCGTCACGGATACACCGTCAGGAATTGACTGACAGGGAAAGGTAGCTTTCCCTGACGGAAAACCGACAGGGACTGATCCGTGACGGCTGAAGCCGACAGGGATTATTTTCCACGTCGGTAGCCGTAAAAACCGTCAGGGAAACTTTCCCTGTCGGTTGTTGCACCGTCGGCGATTGTTTAAACTTCTCCCGTCGGCTGCCACCCGTCAGGACAGACCTTTCCCGTCGGCCGATAACCGTCAGGAAAAGTCGAAACCAATCCTGTCGGCAGCACAACCGTAAAGAAAAGTCAAAAACTCCCCTGCCGGCTTCACTGTCAGGGATGCCTCAAAACAATCAATGATGTCAGTCACAGACAGACCTCATTGACCAATAGCAGCTCATCCAAATATCCAATCAGTCATCCACATACACAGGACACAAATTTAACCATGATCATCATTAAAGGTATTCATACAACAGGTTGATGAAATTCCAGCTCGCCTACTGCTGTTCCATATAGTCAGCATATATCATCAACTACATTCTACATGTCATCATCCTACCTACAGGTTCTTGGATGAAAATATGCAATGGCTGCTACATAACCAGTACATAAGCTCTGAAGAGACAATATGCAGTTGCTGCCCAGCACACAAACCTTCTAAAGGCAATATGCAGCTGTTGGGTACAAACCAAAATACTTCCACCTCACAAAATACCATAGCACATTGTTCTTCAAACTTGCTGGTTTCTGCCATATCTAGCCATCATCACAACACAAGGCTACTTAATGACCATCACTGTTATTGTCCAAGTTCGCCGAAGCATGGGAGGATCCATCTCCAGTCCCTCTCTGTACCTACAGAAAAAGAAAAAGGAACCATTCATGAGAGAGCATATTTCATCACTGATTGTAAACTGTGATGGTCTAGTAAGTCATATATATTTGAATATTCAGGCTTGATTATCCTAAACAACAGTCTATATCAATCTTACCATGTCATTTTCTTCATCCTCAAGCATGTCAGGTGGTATCTCTATTTCCAGTTTCCCAACAATGAGCTGCAAGAAAAGAATTGCCAACATAATGCATACTTTTAGACATTCAATTGCACATAGACAATGTAGAAAAACAGAATTGTACCTCAAGTACACGATCAGTCCGCTTCACACGTCGAACCAAGACTGAATTTTGTTGAGTCAAGACTGAATTTTGTTGAGTTAAGCGCCGGTTGTTTTCAACTTCCTCCTCAAACCTTCTGAAGAGATTTTGGTACCCTCTTGAGGTTAATGGCCTTGTCTCACTTGCCTTAGCAGCATCAATAATTGGAGCCTTCTTGACAGCACCATTTCCTATTGCAAGGCGACCATGGGACAAGCCACCACCAATGTCATATGCAACTTGTGCATCAAAATGCTGCTCTTGCCAATTATCTGGATACTTCTCTTGGAGTGCTGCATTGTAGTCATCCTGGAAATAACAAGAGTTACTAGTAGTCAGAAATTTTGAAAAGGAAACACACTTTAGTTTGAAACTATGTAGAAATTCAGCTACTTACAACTAGTTGTTGTGCCCTTTCGCTAGGAATCAGACCAGCGTTCCCACTGCTATCACAATTTTTAACACCAGATTTCATGCAACAGTAAGTGTTTATTATAGTGGCCTTGTCAGATCCATACTTTGCTTCCTTCATGACATAAACAAATGTTAATGCATAAGTTAAAATTAATGACATAAAAGAAAACATATATAGAGCTTCAACAAGAAGCTTACAATATATTGCTGAGTCTCAACTAATGGTCTTGAGCCACCCCTGTTTTGAGCACCATTAGGATTCTTTTTCCGAGAATATTGCCCACGCTCTCTTTTCTTCAAGTAAGCCTCAGAGCACCAAAAAGTACAAATGGACTCCCAGGCTGCTTCAGTGAACCAGTCAGGCATGCATTTCATGTACTGTCTACTGGGGTGATGATTATACAATCTCAAATAGTCTTGCTTAAGCTTATGTTTTCTCTTTATAGTGCATTAACAGGACCTGCTTCCTCAACACTACTCCTAACTCCTAAGCTTTTCCTGGGGGGCCTAATTGTTAAAATGCACAGTCATTTCTATTTAATGTTTCAGATTTCTCCAAAGTTAACAACAGAGTAAAAAGAAGATCATGTTCCACTGCTAAAACCAGTCAAATGCTATACAATAAATTAGGAAATGAATATTTTCAGTCCAGCGAAGTAATGCGACTTTGCTACTCTCTCTCTCTGGCAAATGACTCTGAAGTGATTAGATAAAATTTATATGTAGCATAAATGCTTTGCAATTGAAGGGTTCAAATTTGGAAATGTTGAACCACTTATCTATATTACTTAGATCTCCTGACTCATGATTTCCACGATATGGTTAATAAGTCTATAAAAATGGTTAAACCATTGTCTTACTATTACTAATTGGAGACTCCTTTTGAAGTCTCCAGGTGAAGCCACCTAGGATCCTAAGTGGACACCCTACAAAAAGAGAGAAATCCTAGAAATTCTTACAAAAAGCAAAACTTCAAGCCATTCTCAAATCATCATAGCCATTAGATCAATTATGTTATTTAAAAAAATTACACACCTATGCCATTATAAAAATAGTTTAAAGTAACCCCCTAAATCTATATCTAAATTACCCATCTTGCCATTATATAAAATAAACTAAAATAACCCCCTAATCTTCATCAAAATTACCCACTTATGTCATTATAAATAATATTTAAAATAACCTCCTAATAATTTGTAACTAAATTACCCACTATGAATACTTAAAAATAAATTAAAGTAACCCCTTAACTTTAACCAAAGTAACCCCTAATTTTCATCAAAATTATCCACTTATGCCATTATAAACAATATTTAAAATAACCTCCTAATAATTTGCAACTAAATTATCCACTATGAATACTTAAAAAAGTAACTTAAAGTAAACCTTAACTTTACAAATGTATTACCCACATATGTCATATAAAAATAACATGAGTGTCGGATACCGATATCCGGGGTGCCTCAATCAACTAGGTTAAGATGCACATTACGAGCCTCCCCATACGATGGTCCAACAAGGGACGAGGCCTTTTCGTCCCTTGCGCCTACGTACAGGATGGCCCAGCCGAGGCCCAACACACTAAAACCCCACCTCGCCCACTCTCTGACCTCTAGGGCAAGAGGGGACGACCGACTGCGCGATGCCTCCGCCTCGTCCGACCCTGAGAAAGGGAGTCAGGAACAGGGTCCACAACTGACAAGCCATTCTACCTCTCCCGACCTCGACTGGGGCGTCGGGAGCAAAGGCCCCAGAGGGCAAAAAGTTCCGCCTCGCCCGAACCCTAGGCACACGGGTCGGGAGTGGGACCGGCCATACGACCGCTTCCGCCTCGCCCGACCTCCCTCACTCAGGTCAAAGGCTCGTCCCGGACCTAGGTCCCAGGGGGACCGGCCCTGTCAGGCCGGGATGACCCGAGATGTGAACGGACACTACAGGCATTAATTGCCTCGGACAGGCGGGATGGACGCCGTACACCTAACACGGCCACCCACTCCGTCCTAAATGAATGACGGGGTGCTGCCACACTTGGCAACCACTCCATCCTTGCGAATGACGGGGCGCTGGCGCGCGGCGTGGAAATGTCAAATGCCACTGTTCAGCACGTCGGTAAGGTACCTTTCTTGGGCGTCATCCACAGTGCCCCGGAAAGGGGGCCCAGGAGGAGGTGAAGACCGAAGGCTCGGACGGCTTTCTTCCATCGGAAGCCTTCTCCTTTCTCCCCCTCGACTCTCTCTCTCTCATGTAAACGACCCGGCACATTCCCTTGGACTATAAAAGGGAATGGGGGCCTCCCTTAGTGCAAGTTCGAAAACCATCTGACTCACACTCCAAATGCACACACCCACAGAGACTTGGGAGCCCGTACCCTCTCTCGACCGCTTGTAACCCCTACTACGAGCAACACGAGTAACTCCGAACTGGACGTAGGGCGTTCGTGCCTGAACCAGTATAATTCCCATGTCCTCTCCGAACCATCCGAGCTTAAACACGCAAATCCACTAAATTCACTAGTCGGCGATTTCATACAACGACAGTTGGCGCGCCAGGTAGGCGCCTTTTGTGTGTTCGACAGTCACCTTCAAGCTTCGGATGGCCAGCCACGGTTCGATCTGGGCCCTTTGGAGCGAATGTGCGTTTTGGGAGCCTGGTTTCATCACCACCGAGGGTGGAGAGCTAGACCAAGTCGTCGCTACCTCTCCGTCCGCCGACTCCGATGCTGATGTCGCGATGGTCACCGAGGCCTTCGCGAGACTTCAGCTCAACGACTCGGAGGCCCTCAAGTCCCCTGAGGACCTTAGCGGAAGAGACCTCTGGCGGCAGCTCAACATATTTTTGGGACCACGGCTGTCCCAGGAGGACACGTGTTGCGTCATGTTCGCACTGGCGTACATCACGACCCAGCTTGCGGGAGGCGCTCTGCTCTTGCCAGAGATGCTGAGTCCCGTCCCGCCCTCCGCGGTGCCTTTTGGCCTGCCCAACGTGGGTGAAACGGTGTCGCGGTTGATGGCGTGATACATGCGTCAGGTTCCTGCGAACGGCGAGTTCATGGGAGCCATTGATTACGTGTCGGAGTCCGTCTTCGACCTCCTCAGCGACGGCTCGTCGGAAGCTTCTGAGACGGAGCTCGTCATGGAGAGCCACCACGCGTCCCGCGAGTGATTCATGGCGCACACTCCGGATGGGGCCTTGGGGGAAGCGAGCGAGGGAGGGTCCGAACCAACCCTGCCCGCGACCGAGCCACCTCAGCACCCACGCCCTGACCAGGCACGGGCCCGGCGAGAGGAGCTCCAAGAAGCCCGACGCCGGCTGGAGCAAGAGCATGCGCACATGGAGCAGGAATGGCTCCATGTCGAGCAAGAGCGCACGCGCATAGAGCAGGAGCAGGCGCGCATCGAGCGCGAGCTTCGGCAGTACGACGCTGGAGCGCCGGCGCGCGAACGAGCGCATGACGTTCAACGACGGATCATCCACAACGACGGGGCGCCCCCGTGCTTCGCAAGAGCGAACCAGAACATTGCGACGGCCGCAGTGCTCTTGCGGGGGCTTCCTGACCCGATCACGCTGGAAGCCCGGAGGGCCCAACGCGAGGTGGGTGAGCTCCTCGAGCGAGCGGCGGCGCAGCAGGCCGAGAGCTCGCAGTCTCGATGATGCGGCCCTCAGGCCAGCCAACGCCCCACCTCGAGGCAGCCCCCGCGCAACTGCGGTGACCACAATTCGCAGGACGTCTCGGTCCAACAGGCACAGCCCGGACCCAACGTGGGGGCTCAAGCCCCAATCCAAGGACGCCTCAGCCCAATCGAGGACGCGCGCAACACGTTGAACGCGCGCCGTGGTCGACCTGCCGATGACAACTGGGAGCCTCGGCGCAGGCGCGTCCCATGCCGCGGCGGACGCTACGACGACGACGAGGAAGAGCGGAGCCCGAGTCCGGATGCTCCGGGGTCACGCGCCTTTAGCTCCCGGATCAGTGGCACAGCGTGCCCCCAACGGTTCCGCGCTCCGACGAACTTGCCCAAGTATGCCGGGGAAACGAACCCCGAGCTCTGGCTCGAGGACTACTGGCTCGCCTGTCGGGCCGGCGGGGCAGATGATGATAACTTCTTCATACGCCACTTGCCACTGTACCTGGCCGACTCGGCCAGGGCATGGCTCGAACACCTCCCTGCAGGCCAGATCCGGAACTGGGCCGACCTCAGGGAGGACTTTGTCGAAAACTTCCAGGCGACGTACACTCACCCAGGGAATCCGTGGGACCTTAAGAACTATCGGCAGAAGCAAGGAGAAACTCTTTGGAAGTACATCCGACGCTTCTCCAGACAGTGCAACGAGCTGCCCAACATAGCCGCTGCCGACGTCATCGGCGCGTTCCTATCGGGGACGACCTGCAAGTCCCTCGACCATAAGCTTGGATGGAAGAGTCCTCGCACGGCGAAGGACCTCCTCGACATAGCGAAGAGTCACGCCTCCGGCGAGGAGGTGGTTCGGGCCATCTTTTACCACCCTTCTGAAGGAAAGGGCAAGCGGGATGAGGAGGCTGACAAGGGCCCCTTCAACCACCCAAACAAGAAAAAGGAAAGAAGGGGAGAAGCCAGAGCTCTTACCACAACGACGGCGTGGTTCTCAGGCTTCATCGACAGATGCCCTTCGATCGGGTAATCCGCCTCTTCATGGGCTACGGCCTCGCGGAGGCATCGGCGGATCTCGTCGTCCGACAACGCCCCTTAGGCCATCATCGACCCGGTCCAATCCACCTGGGGCGTCATGTTTAAGATCAGCAATCGGCGTGCCATGAGCGGGAGGATCCGGCGTGCGTGATACGCCGCGATCACTCCTGCACCGGTCACCTTCCTGGCCTGCAGCCGCTCAATCCCCTTCCAGAGGTCGGGGAGCATCATCTTCTCCGCCGTGTCCGGGCCCCAGAACCACACATCTGGGCGGTTGGCGAAGATGCACCCGGTGAAGGTCGGGAAAGGGGCGGCGGGGTCGCTCCTTAGGTAAAACCATTAGGAGTGCCACCCCTTATTGGAGGAGATGGGATGAAGCAGGAGGTAGCCAGGCGCCCGAGCCGCACGTAGGCGGATATCGGTGCACCCAATCGGGGCCTGTCGCCCTTCTTTTTTGACGGGCTCAACGGTGAAGAACCACTTCCACAAGGTGAAGTGGGGCTCTATGCCGAGGAATCCCTCACACATGGCGACAAATGTCGTGGTGTGTTGAATCCCGTTGGGGTTGAGGTGCTGCAGCTCGAGCCTGTAGTGATGACAAATCCCCAGAGGAAGTAGTGAGGGGGGATCCCACCCCCCGCTCATGGAAGGGGATGAAGGAGACGACATAGCCGGCCGGCAGGTTCGGACGATCCTCGTTGCCGGGCACGATCCACTCCCTCAGCTTCGTCCGCGGGCACAAGAGCCCGCGCTCCACCAAGCGATTGAGGTGAGCTTCAACTACCGATGACCACATCCAGTGCCCCATTGCAGGTTGGAGCCCGACGCGGAGCTAAGGAGGGTGGCGAGCGGCGCGAGCGAAGGCGACGAGGCGAGCGAACAAGGGAGCCGAGCCGCGGCGGCGGAGGCAAACGAGGAGGTCGAGCGGCGGTGCGTGAGCAAGATTGGATGCGAAGCGGCGGAGAATGAACAGGAGTGAGGGGAGAGAAAGTCCAATGCCCCCTCTTTAAAGAGGGCGAGGCCAGACGTGCTCGGGAAGCGCGCCGCGCCCCCCGCGCATAGTTCCTCCCCCGCCTTCTCGTTCCTCGGGCCACGCCCCTCCACCATGTCGACCGCAACAACACTCCGCCAACGGCCTTATGGGCCCAAAAGGTAAGTGGCCCCGGGCAAGGGCGCCCCGACGAAGCCCAAAACAGCCAAAGAGTTCTAAGGCCGGCCCACGAAGGGTCCGATGGCCGCTCCGAGACGTCCGCCGAATGAGGAGCGGAGACGGGTGGGCCCGCTAGCGGCCAGTACCCTGGTGCACGGGCACCAAGGGCACTCGACCCATGTTTGAGCCCAAACGTGCGTCGACCCCATGTTTCTTATCGGAAAGAGGCGCCGAGCCCCCGCGGTCGGTCGAACGACTGCGGGAACTAAGGGGGTCGAGCACCAGGGACTTGTTGAGGTCGATCACAAGCTGATCCGTCGACTCCCCCTCGAAGGGGCGTTGGGGCCTCAGTCGAACTGACCCGTTCGCAACTCAACGAGAGCCGTGCTTCAGCCTGTGTGGCAAAGCACGATGCATCTCTAACCCTCTGTCCTACTGCAAGGAAATCGCGAGAGGAAAACGTAAACAAGTCGAAATGATTGCCCATCTAGACACGCGTCCCGAAGCGAGACACGGGGGTCAAAATCGCAAAACAGAGACCGACGACGCGGTCACAGAATCCACAGATGACACAACAACAGAACACGTCTTTATGCATGAACAAAGGCAAAGTACATATGGCACGTGGCCGTGGAAAGATACAAACGGGAATCGCCACTCCTAAGTGGCGATATAGGGCGTCCAAGGGGAGGAGTCCTCCTAAACCAAGCAGGAGGCCATGTGAGCTTACGTCGCTGGCCTTCTTTTGGCATCATCCCCCCGAAGACGCCCGAGGGAGAGAAGGTGCAGGAGCACAGCTCCCGGAGACGAGTCAACAACAGCGCTGCTGCCCACGCCTCCTTCACCTCGAACTCAACTGGCTCCAACGGCGGGCACCAGCAGAAGAGAGGACGAAGGGCAGCAGCGCGGAGGTGGCTGCACACGGTCCCCCACGACCTCGAGCCCTACTGGGGAAACACCCGCGAAGCGCAGGTACCAGTAGTGACGAGTGGGGGGCGACGACGACGCCGATGACCCAAGCGGCACACGACAGTCGACCACACCACCGCCTCCGAAGTGGCAGGTGTGGGAAGCAAGTCAGTAGTACCGAGGGCCCGTGCGACACCGGGCATATGTCGCACCATGCACCTTGACTCCCAACGTTCGCAGGGATTGTTTTGGCATCAACGAGTGGCTCTCTCGGCCCCTCTCTCAGGGGGACGGCCGGGAATGAAGCCTACCCATGTTAACTCCATTTGGGAGGAAGAAATGCGAAGAGGCTAGTTCGAGTGCTTGAGTAGCCGAGGCAAAGACCCCTATTTATAGCGAAGAACGTCTTTCCCAGACCCCACTCGGGGGCTACGGGAACCCACCACGCAGCGCGATCGAGCGGTCGATCCGAACAGGACAAACGCCCCACGGGGGGAACAGTGGCACGACATCTTAAACAGGGCCGACAAGACCGCTCAGGTCAGGGCCAGGTGTGGAAGACACGCCGCTCAGCAGGGCGCGACATGGTGTCACAGGTCCCCTGCGAAGCGAACGCGGCCCGTGTCAAACCCTCAAAAGGAGCAACCTGTCTCAACAGTGACGTGACCGCTCGGACAGACGAGTCTCAGCCCCTGAGCGAATTTATTATTCGCCCAGTGGCTCGGAGGCTACACCCACCGAGTGCGCTCGCGCACCCCCGGTGAGAAAAACGACAAAACACCCATGAAGTGACCCTCTAGACGAGTCCCCGACTCGTCCAAAGGCTCGGGGGCTACACCGGTGGGTGCGCTCGCGCACATCCCCAGAAAATCGTCCACATAAGGGCGATGAGTCCCTGCACAGGTCGTGACAACCTCCGCAGGGACTCGGAGGCTACTGTCGGATACCGATATAAGGGGTGCCTCAATCAACTAGGTTAAGACGCGCATTACGAGCCTTCCCATACGATGGTCCAACAAGGGATGAGGCCTTTTCATCCCTTGCGCCTACGTACAGGACGGCCCAGCCGAGGCCCAACACACTAAAACCCCGCCTCGCCCACTCTCCGACCTCTGGGACAAGAGGGGAGGACCGATTGCGTGACGCCTCCGCCTCGCCCGACCCTGAGAAAGGGAGTCGGGAACGGGGTCCGCAACCGACAAGCCATTCTACCTCTCCCAACCCCGACTGGGGGGGTCGGGAGCAAAGGCCCCAAAGGGCAAAAAGTTCCGCCTCGCCTGACCCCAGGCGCACAGGTTGGGAGTGGGACCCTCCATACGACCGCTTCCGCCTCGCTCTACCTCCCCCGCTCAGGTCAGAGGCTCGTCCCGGACCTGGGTCCCAGGGGCCCGGCCCTGTCAGGCAGGGATGGCCCACGACGCGAATGGACACTATGGGCATTAATTGCCTCGGACAGGCGGGATGGACGTCGTACACCTAACACGGCCACCCACTCTATCCTAAACAAATGAAGGGGCGTTGCCACGCTCGGCAACCACTCCGTCCTTACGAATGACGGGGCGCTGGCGCGCGGCGCGAAAATGTCAAATACCACTGTTCAGCACGTCCGTAAGGTACCCTTCTTGGGCATCATCCACAGTGCCCTGGAAAGGGGGCCCAGGAGCAGGTGAAGACCGAAGGCTCGGACGGCTTTCTTCCATCGGAAGCCTTCTCCTTTCTCCTCCTTGACTCTCTCTCTCTTTGTCTCTATCTCTGTCTCTCTCTCGTGTAAACGGCCCAGCCCATTCCCTTGGACTATAAAAGGGAATGAGGGCCTCACTTAGCGCAGGTTCGAAAACCATCTGCCTCACACTCCATACGCTACACCCACAGAGACTTGGGAGCCTGTTTCCTCTCTGGACCACTTGTAACCCCTACTGCGAGCAACGCGAGTAGCACGAGCAACTCCGAACTAGACGTAGGGCGTTTGTGCCTGAACCAGTATAATTCTTGTGTCCTCTCGCGAACCATCCGAGCTTAAACACGCAAATCCACTAAATCCACTAGTCGGCGATTTCATACACTGACAATGAGGTAATCTTACATTTGAATCCAAATCACCTTAATTAAAATATACACCAATACAAGATTCTAAATCGTGTATTTCATACACTACTAGTATATGATATAGTAATTAAGGTATGTACACATGATGTGCATTGTCATTTACAAAGATATAGGAGAAATGACGAAAATATGGATTTCTACGTTAAATAAACTCTAGCGTATACATGTAATGAAGTGAAAATTTAAAGATTATAAAAATGTATGAAACCATTATAGAATAATTACTAACTAAAATCTATCACAATCAAATGAAAATAATAAGTATATATCTATATAGGCATTATGTTTGAATATTTAACAAACGAAAGATAGCTCAAGGTAGTATTTTGGTAGCAATGTAGTCTTAATATTTCAATTGGAGACTCCGCATTAGTTCTCATGAGACATGCCAAAAAAAAAAGATGACTCCTAGAAATTCTCACAAAAATCAGAAATATCAATCATGTAAACTCTAATAACCATAGCCATTGGTCTGTTATATTTTTAAAAGTCACCCGCCACTATCATTATAAAAATATTCTAAAATAAACCCTTAAACTATATCTAAATTATCGAGTTATGCCATTATCAGAAATAATTTAAATTAACTCGATAATCTTTATCTAATTTACTCATGCATATCATTATAAAGGATCACTTAAAATAGAATTCAAAATTTGTATTTAAGTTACCCACTTATGTCGTGATGAAAGATAACCTAAACAAAATATCTAAATCTAAATATAATTATCTTCATGTGTATTATACCGAAAAGTCCAAAAGTAAACTAATACATGATTCTAAATTAACTATTTATCATTGTTAATATAGAAATAATAAGTTAATGTCTATATGCATGACGAGTGTCACCATGTAGACCATTTATTTATACATGTATATGTGAGAAAGTGATAAAAAATTTTGATTTCTGTGCTAAATATAATGTAGAGGTGCGATACAAAAAAAGTGTGAATATGGATGAAAAAAGTGTATAGAGTATTATGTTGAAGTATTAAAAAATGAAAGAGCATTATATAAATAATTTTGATTATTAGGTAGGAGTTTAATTTTTGAATATTTTTTTACTACAATAACTTTTAAAATATTAGCCCCTGCAAGAGCATGGGTTGATGGACTAGTAGTATCAAATACTTGCAAAACGATAAATCAAATAAAGGTTGATACTTGAATTTTGACGTAATTTTGTCCAAACGATCTTATTCCTTCTTTCTAACACCACTACAAAGTAACTGAAGGTAGGGTACATATCAAAACAAAGTTCCATCATATCTAAAGTCCAAACGAACTTAACTCTATCAATTACATTTACATCAGATTGAACTGGAGTGTTATTACCTGCGGTGGTGATGTGGCAAAAGATGAGTGAAGAACGATCATGGATGGTTGCATCAGATGTAAATGATTCATAGCCTTGATATTTCACATATTTTCGAGTCAACTTATTCCTTCTCGTTACCAGAAGTCCTGTTTTCAGGGTGGGATGGTTGGGGTGAGCATCAGTTGCCTTCCTGGTTGCAGCTTCTAAAGCTTCCACATGTGATTGTGGCAATAGCTACAATTAGTTCCAAGGAAGAGATACCGGAGCGAAGGCAAGTTCTCTAAACCTAAGTTTAAGCCACCATTTGGTTTTTCTGCTCTCCATGGCAGGACGCAAATCAGCTCAAGCATCTGAAGCTTCTTCATAGCTCCTGATGCAAAGGTTACACCTTTTGGAAACACTCCCTGCATCTCAAGGAAAAATGTGTCAGGCAGTGGAATCCACCATTGCCGATAACCAATGGTTCTTCAGGATCATATTTTGCTGACAGGTAGGCTTGAGTCAGAGCAGGTGAGCCTGCAAGCATTTGAATGTCAGTCTGTGTCACTCTTATGATCTCAATGGATAAGATTGAGAGGTTGCGGTGTGAGAAAATCCAAGTTGGGAATGTTGTGAACCTGGCCGAGTATGTCCTAAATGTTTTCAGTTTTGGGGGAACCCACCATGAATCCAGCATGAAATCGCCTGGGCATCCACCGCAGGCCACATATAGATGTTGGATCTTGTGCTTGCCAAGATTGTGCAGTGCCTCAAGTAAACCCCTTGCATGATTGTCCTTATTCACTGATTCGAAGTTGACGTGTAACAGTCTTAGTTCAGACAGACCACCTAGTTCTTTCATTAATGAGGTTGAGGCATATTCGACACCAAAATGTGACAGCTCTTCTAGAGATTCCATTTTACCTATACCATCTGGAAGAGACATACAGTCAGCAAAAAGACGTTTAAGTTGTCTTAGCTGGATAATATTCGTTGGAAACTCAGACATGAAACTTCCCCTCATATCAAGTGTCTCGAGAAATTTAAGCTTCACAATTCCCTTGGGTAGCTGGTTAATAGATGTACCACTCAGTGCCAAGTACCTCAAATGAAGCAAGTGCCCGACCTTCTTGAGATGATGGCTTTTAAGAAAAGTACAGCCCTCTAAATCCAATACACGTAAAACACGAAACCTCTCAAGGGGCGGAATCAAATTACCATGAGCAAAGAGAGCAAATGACCTTACACTGTCCAAGTTCATGGTTCCGTCTGAATTGTTGTTTTTGTCATTGCTGTTTTGGATGGATAAATAACGAATCTTCTTGGGCAGAACAGTGTACTGTTGGCCATCAAAGTTAGTAGTAAAATTCTCCTCAGTTGAAATGGAAGTGAGGAACTCAAGAACAATATCATGCACACGGCAGGCCATTATGCGGCCACTCATACCTCCGTCTTCACCTATTGCTTCCAACAAACTTCTATTCACAAGTTCATTAAAGTAACTTTCAGCTACATCCTGCAAACTTTCTTCTTGCTTCTCCTGGATGAAACCTTCTGATATCCATTTCCAGATCAAACTATCTTTACGAATCACATAGTCCTCTGGGTATATGCTTAGATATAATAAACAAATCCGTAGTTCTGTAGGTAGATCATAATAACTTAGGGAAAGTATTCTTCTCATATCATGCATTTTCTGGTCATTATCAATCCCACAGCCAATATATGCATGCACACTACGCCATGCAGACTCAGTTTCTGGTCTTTTAGCTAACAGACTAGCAATTGTTATGATAGCTAATGGTATACCGCCACATTTCTTTAGAATTTCGTTACCAACATCTTTCAGCTCTGAAGGACACCTTTTTTCACAGTCAAATATTCTTCTATAGAACAACTTCTCAGAGTTTTCACCCGAAAGGGGTTTCATCCTGTGCACCCTACCAACATATTCAGCAACTTCATCTTTGCGTGTTGTCAAGATTATTTTGCTACCATTACCGTTGTCAACCAGTGAACATTTGATAATATCCCATGCTGATGAATCCCATATATCATCAATTACAATAAGGTACCTATCAGTATGTTATTGTGTAAAACATTAATCAGCAATGCAATGGAAAAATGAGAATCATCTACAGATCATGGGAACATACACCATATATCATCAGTTATAATAACGTACATGTTTAATATGTTATTGTGTGAAACATAAATCAGAAAGATCATGTACTACTGCACAAAGAGTCAATGCCCATGGTTCAAAACATCCGCATTTTAGAAGGATCCGTGGCCATGAAAGATTATTCCCTGAGACAATGGATGGATAAAAAAGCTGCCTTGCATTACTAGTTTCTCAGCTAAAGGTAGCGACTTTTTCTAGACCTATAAGCCTCCCCCTCAAACTACCCACATGGTCACAAGTCATGATTCACTTGTTGTTCGTGCAAAATAGAGGCGCATATGTTTTCCATGATTCAAATTCATTACCACTTGTGTTATCCCTGCTTACCATCAACATCCCACCTATATTTCATTGCTGTTAGCAACAGAGGTTCATTGCTTCGGATCCACTTTGCCAAAAACTTTATATATGAGTGGCATCTAAGTAAGTTTCATTTAAAAGTTACCAACTACAAAAGGTTGTAGATCTCATGTAGGATACAATTTCATATATATATATATATAAAAGAGTTTCTTCACCCAACTTCCATTGTGTTATAATAGCATTAAAATTCATGCAACCTGACCACTTTATGTACCATCATATGTATTACTCTACTATTTCACTGTGATTAGAGTTAAACTACTTAACGAATTCATATATTATTGTTTTATTATTCTCTTAGCATAGTTAATTAGATAGCACTATGTATATCACCATTTTATTTCATGCTTACTACAACCAGGCATGAGCAAAATGTGGGCTAGGCTGAGGCCGAACCAACAAAAAGCCTGAGATGTTGCAATCCAAAATACATGTCGAGCCTGCTCACGGAAACCATCAGGCTCGAGTTTTCAAGCCATTTTTGTTGGGCCGGATCAGCCGTCATTTTCATGTGTTAAAAGAAATGAAATTAAATATTTGGGCTGGCCCAGCCGGAATATTTAACCTTTTGCCATCCTTACGGAGTGAATGGCAGCCCAAATGCCCTGTCAGTGACTTAGCTGGACCCACTCGTCAGTGACACGGAATTAAGTGGCCTCCGTAAGGATGGCAAAAAAATTAAATGTCCCGGCCCAGCCTGTTTTTTTGGGCCATCAAAACGACGCCAAGCCCGGCCCTGATGGAGCCATGAACCGGGCTTAGCCTAGCACACTTGGGCTGGGCCGTCAGATTTGTTCAGGACTAACTCCAAGTATTGATCCTAGCTACTAACCAGACTAGTCCTCCTGAGGCAAACAATTATGTTCACAAATAAGGATAAAGGTAAGATTCTTTTTCCATGGACTTGCTAATTTGATGATCAAGAACTTTGAAATCTCGCATATATTAGATCATGCTAATCTCATGAAAACTCTAAAAATATAACATGGGCTTACAGTCCCATACCTTTTGTCCTGGAGGAATAATCTGGTCTCATCAATGAGTTGTTGTACATCCCATGCTTCAATATCAGATAACCTCCATCTGCTCATTCTGAGGAATATGTTCTTCAGTATCTTCTTTATGTCTGGTTTAAGGGACACAGAAACAAAAGCGTGGCAATCAAATCCGTGAATCATTTCATCATATACTAGCTTGGCAAGGGCAGTCTTTCCTAGACCTCCGAAACCAACAATAGAAACAATCTTCAGTCGGCCCACTGAGGCTGCGCACCCCTTCGTCGTCAGTGCTTTCATCAGATCATCTCTTGGGCCCTCCATCCCAACGAGATGTTTTGCTTCTTGATAGAAATATAGCATGCGGGGGTCAACCATTTCACGAGGCTTGCAAATGGTATCATCAAGTTTATACCTTTTGTGCTGCTCAGCCAGTTCAACAACATCCTTCATTATTTTCTTAATCTCAGAGGCAATCTGGTGCCCAGCAATGATTTTCGCCACCAAATTCTTGCTCCTATGAATGAACTCCTTGAAACCATGTTCTTTGGTGGATGAGACATGGATCTCCTGGTCAGTGAACTCATTAAGCCTATCCTCGATGTCATAGGATAGCTCCCTCACAGCTCTCGCCCATGTCTTGACCTGGCCATCAAGCTGGTCCGCTGGAACATCAGAGACCTTGAGGAGGAATGCATGGATTGTCTCCAGCTCTGACTGCAGGAATCTTATGTCTCCCCTTACTTCCTTGTGAAGCTTGTATTCTCCAGTCACAAGGTTGGATAGCTTAGGGAGGATAATTCTGACCGCCAACACTGCAAATTCCATTGGGATAATTGGTTGCTTTGATTGATGTGTAAACTATCTCATGGTTTGTGCAAGATCCCTAGTTGACACATGCAAGTGTGTCGCAACAACTGTTGGAACAGGAGTTGCCAATCAGATTTGGAGAAGTTCAGAATAAAGTTAGGTGTCAGGTTGGGGATGCCGCCGGAAAAGACGAGGATGCCCGGGTTTGAGGGATGCTCACCTTGGTGGCACTGATGAGTCCAGGGAAGCAGAGGCAAGGTGGGCAGGATGCCGCCGGGAAACAGAGGACGACGAAGGAGAAGCAGAGGACGACGAAGGGAAAGGATAAGGCAGTTCTTATGTCCATCAGGAAGTTTCCTGGCACTGACATCAGGAAGATCTTGTGCCCATCCGATGAGGAAGTTTCGTGGCAATAACACAGAAATTATTGGCACGACATATGGAACAAGTCAATACCTACACTGATATTCATAATACCTCCAAAAGAAATGTGGAGATTGGCTAGTAGTAATCGAGGTTGTAGAATTTTTTACCGTTTCAACTCTACCACAGTCGATTCTACCACAGCCAATTCTCCAATTCTACCACAGCCAATCCTCCAGTTATACCACAGTCATTTTTTCAAAACAGGATTGGCTGTACCTCTGTATGGAGAACATAGTTCTAATATCCTGGAGCTGAGCATTTGGACAACTCAAAACAACTAAATTTTCAACCAGAAAACCCCACAGTTCCATAGCTCTAAAGCTGTTTTCAGGCATGAGTTCTGGAATTCTGGACCAGACCCTGCTTTGTCTCACCACTTATATCCATCATGCAAAAAAAAAAGTACTTCCCAGAAATTTCAGATTAGCTATTCTTACAGCTAAGGATGCTGTTTTTGCTCCTTTTTAGCTCTCTCTCTCTCTCTCTCTCTTTTCAAAGCCTTTTTCCTACTTTCTAGGTTTTTTTAATATAATCAGTAGGAGTTTCTGCAATACGGAATTGAAGCACCCTATTTGAAAATATGTTCCATTGAGGAAAAAAGAAGAGAGATGTTTTCACTCTGTTCGTTCCTCTGCATTAGTTATATAAGAGATTGTGTGAATGTAGAAATTCTTTCTGATTATAGTATGCGTGGTAATTGACTAATTTTCCTTCCAAAGCCATCTTGACCAAGGTGTGTGTATTCATGATGAAAATGGTTGCCACTGCCGACCAGAAAACCCTGTGTACCCTGATGGTGAGCCGCTTTTTCTTCGTTCATGTTCTGATGGCTCTTCTTATTAGCTCCTATCAGGGGCTAACACCTTAGCACGTTCCTGACATGGTTCCATGATATGGTATTTGGCTAGTTGACCTAGCAAACCACTAGAGTGTAGATACAAGGGCAAGAGTTGACATCATTACTCATTTAAACTATGTAGGGGAGAATATTAGGAAATATATACTTTCTTGGCTATAGTTGACATAACTCATATGAACAATAATGTAGTGGGCACTACTAGGAAAGTTATATTTTGGCCAACTGGCATTGTTTACTTAGACAACGAAGTGGAGACCACTAGGAAAGATATATGTTGGCCAGCTGTTAAAAGAACGGCAGGAGCTCTCTCTCACCCCCCCGGTTTCAGCAGGGCACCTTTCAGGGTACACAACATCTCTAACATATGTAAAAGGGACCTAAAATAAGTTTATAATTTGAGGGAGGATTTCCAGAAAATATTTGTGCTCCTCTCCAATAGCATACCTAAAACTAGATACCTAAATGAGTTGTTGATAACTAATATTTTTAGGGTGTTATCTGTAAAAGATATAATACAATTATACTAAAAATTACAGGTTCGCTTATGGATCTTTTTGCCAAAAACATTCTCTCTTTTTCTTATCCTCACATCTGTCTCCATCTTCCTCATGTCGTTCCTTCACGACTCTCTCTCTCTCTCTCTCCTCTTTCTCCGCACGATGGTTCTCAGGGGGAGCGCCACCATGGAGGTGGAGATGTGGATCGGGATCAGGCTATGATTGCACTTGATCTGACTACAATGGAGATAGATTCACCAATCGGTGCTACCGCTTCTGTTTAGCCTCGATGTCCATAACAGGCATTGACGGCCGGTGCGGTCGCTACCCAAGCAGCAGGACCGGCGCGCACCACGCGAACATGGCAAGCGGCATGGATGGAGCCAAAGCAACGTCGAAGATTTGCGTGGCCGCAACCTCATGTTGCTGATTCATGGAGACGAAGTTGTAGGCCAAGTTGCCTAGGCCTAACTTCTTAGGGGAGGAGGCTGGCTCGAGGCGGCCGCGTGACGAAGCTTGCCCGCATGGTAGAGCTTAAACAGGCAGGATGGACAATGGTGGTCGGGCTAGGCATCGGCGGGTAGGACTCAAATGGGCACGGAGCAAATGCGGAGGAGAGCTGGAGTGGCAGTTAGCTGACATGGAGTAAGTCAGCACTCTTATAGACAGGATGGATAGAATGGAAAAAGATAGGTTGTTAGAATCTTCTTATTATTCACAAAATATGCAACCTATGCAACATGAGAATATGCATGCGGGTATGTCGGCTACACCAGGAAAAACACCTGAAAACCCATTATATGGTATGTCGGCTAATTTTTATCCAGGACAGGTACCACCGCCAACACATGTTTCGCCAGCCCCGGCGAAACCGGTGGAACCGGTTCTGTTGCCCTAGCTGGACAGCAGCTAGTGCCGCACGCTACGCCCCCTCTTTCGGTAGTCCCTAACCGAAATACAGAGGTGGCTAATGGATCTGCTTATATTGGAACACGTGCTTATACATCACCTCCAATACCTAATCAAAACACTAGTTCTAGCGGGATTCCTAATGATGTATATGACCAATATTTGCGGCAAAGTTCTACTCGCATACCTCATGTTACTCAAGTTCAAAGTACAACCACAGGGCAATCTGATCTAGCTCGTTCAAATTTATATGCTGAATTTTATAAGATAAAGGACGAGTTAGCTAGTATGATGCAGGATAAGCTTGGCATTGATATGGAAAATTTTAGATTATATCAAAAACCATATTCTACTAATTTTGATGCTGTAGCTTACCCCAATAATTGGCGTGTTCCTGATTTTGTAAAATTTAATGGTGATGATAATAAGACCACTTGGGAACACATTAGCCAATATATTGCTCAACTGGGAGAGGCTAGTTCTAATGATGATTTAAAAGTTTGCTTATTTTCATTATCTTTGACTGGAAATCCTTTTTCTTGGTTTTCTTCATTAACTCCTGGCTCAATTAATTCATGGAGTCAATTAGAACAGAAATTTCATGATCATTTTTATAGTGGGAGTACGCAATTAAAGTTGACAGATTTGACATCGATTAACAACAAAGAGATGAATCTGTTACTGATTACTTTAAACGATTCAAAGAAACTAGAAACCGATGCTAATTTGTCACTTTCTGAAAGGGATCTTGCTGATGTTGCTTTTAATGGTCTAAGATCTTTTATTAGAGAAAAAATAGAAGGCTTTGAACACTTTTCAATTAATCAGGTGCAAGTGAGAGCTTTAGCTGCTGAAAACTGAATTAAAAATAACAAGGATACATATAAGACTCATCATTCCAATGTTCATGTTGTTACTTATGATTCTAGTAGTTCGGACGATGATGAAGATGTGTATGTTGCTGAACTTGTATGGCCTTCTAAGAATAAATCGTACACTTGTCCATCACTAAAGCCAATTCAAAAGAATCGGAAAGAAGAAGTGCGATTTACTTTTGATGTTTCTAAATGTGATCGTATTTTTGATGAATTATTGAAGAATGGAAACATTAAGATGTCTCATACTATTCCTCCACCTGAAGAACTTAAAAGGCAGGCATATTGCAAATTACATAATTTTTTCGCATGCTACTAATGATTGCAATGTTTTCCATCGACAGGTGCAATCGGCCTTAAATGAAGGACTTTTGACACTACATGAGATGCAGGTGGACAAAGCACCTTTCCCTGTTAACACCCTTGAGATGCAACCTCCTAAGGTTCTGGTTCGGCCACATCAAGTCGAATCAACTAAAGGAAAAAATATTGTTGTGGGTGATGAGAAGCCAAAGCCTGAAGATTTGAAGGGAAAATCAATTGTCAGGGAAGTAGTGTGTGAGAAGACCCCCAATGGCAGAGAGACATTCAAAATCACTACAAGAATCACGGATCTCGGGGGGCAAGGATCGTCAAAGGGACCATTTAAGTCTGTACAGGACAAACCGGTTTCACCGGTTTCAGAAACCGGTTTCACCGGTTCTAGTCAGGGACGCCCGAAGATGTTAAAGCCCAAGCGTTCTGAGATTGGGACCTGAAAAGTCAATATGGTCAAAGATCAGGGCAAAGTTGCAAAGCCAAAGGTGACCTTTGACCAGTTGTTTTCCAAATATGCCAATCAAAGGCCAGTTGATGATGATTGGCCGGCAAAAAAGAGAAAGAGGTCACCCATGCGTCAAGGGAAGCCAATTTTGCCTCCAAGGGCGAATAATAGACAGAAGGGTGATGTTGCCGCCAGGTATACCCAACAGGATCAATACCAAGCTATGCCATGGATACCTCCACACTACAATTCTCAATACTCGGCATGGGATTACAATGGGATGAATATGCCTTATTACCCTATGCAGTATCCTCCTTTTCATCTAGGATGGGGTAATAATAGAGTTCCAGTGCATGAGAGGTTGGTAGATAACCGTTCGGCTCCTCGTCGATCAGGTTGGGGTGTGCCACCTAGAACCGGTGGAACCGGTTCTCCAAACCGGTTAAACTGGTTTCCTCAGAAGAGGCAACCTTCTCCTTCCAAGCAAGTTTATCAGCCTAAGAAGATGGAGGAAGTTGTCCAGAAGATGGAGGTCGACTTGGAGAGGACTACTGCTGCTGATGTAATTCAGATTGGCGACTTCCAGGTGAATTTGAAGGACGGTGACAAGATGTCAATGGTGATTGGTGGTGAAACTAAGCCATCTGTCCAGGAGGAAGTTGCTGCAGCGCCTGATGAGGGTAAGAAGGATGGAATTGATAAAACTAAATACTTCATGCCTAGATGGTGTCCTCCAGGTTTGATACGCACGGAAAAGAGGAAGTTACAGCGGCTTCGCTTTCAGGAACAGAAAGAGAAAGAACTGGAGAAGCAGAGGAGGAACCCTTCAACAAATACAGACCTATGATTCCTCCAGGCAAGGGGTGGAAGAAGACTGAAGCTCTAGGGCAAAATCCGGTGGAATCGGATTCCAAACTGGTGGAACCGGTTCTACCCCCTTCGGTGTCTGCTGCTCCGTCAGAACCGGTGGAACCGGTTCTAAAACCGGTGGAACCGGTTTCTGCTGATCCAGGTTCATCTCGTATTGTCTCTGAGATTTCTGTCACTTCTACATTTGATCAGAGGTTGTCATCGGATTCCCAGAATATGGACGATGAACAGTTAGTTGATTATGGGTCGTCACCTGAACATACGAATGTTGATGCTAATGTGGTGCACTTATCTTCGGATTATTACGTTATTCCAGAGGAGGAGTTGGCTCATTTAGACTTTGGTCCTGTTGACGTGGAAAATCGGCAGTCGTATCCTCAGCGAGCAACACAACAAGGCCAGGGAGATCTGCTTCACTCCGGTGCTGGTCCTGCACTTTGTCCAGGTTCGCGGCGTGCCAGTCAATTTGACCTGAAATTGACAAGGGAATAAACAGTTAAATTACTCTTTGATTGTGCCGGCTCTATTCCAGACGGCAGATGCACGTGGGATTTTAGCCAAGACCCAATCAGACTTGTATCGGCCGATGCCAATCGGACCTCAAAATCGGACTTCATAGATGACATCAATCGGACCAATGTAATCGGACCTCAGTCAGACATCGAATCGGACCTCAGAATCAGACCAACCAGGACCGGACCTTGATTAATGTAACAGATCAGCCTTTTAATAATGATAAATAAAGCATAAAATATGGCCGATATGCAAGTAACGGATCAGCTATGCCTTTGAGCAAGATATTAAATAATCAAAGTGTGAGCCGATACATTGTCCATCCTGCCTAGTTGCCAGTTTGATTCATCTTATCGGACCATCTAGCTGACCAATCGGACCAGAACTGTTTCGACACGGTTTCACAGACGGATGCAGCGCACATACTCCAGTTATGATCAGACCAGATAGCTAAACAATCAAACTCGACTCACCAACCCAACAACTAAACAAGATGCTCGCACAGGTAATTAATCAGATTAAGCAAATAAACAATAAAACAGTAATAAAATCGTTCCGATATTCAAAGCTGTCTTTGAATAGTCAAGAGAAATCTAGCTCCGACGCAGGGAATCTAAATCAACCTTGACGATCAAAGATCAATCTTTAGCATGTTGCGAGAATCTAGCTCCGACGCAGGGAATCTAAATCGAACCCAACACCCAAAGAACAACTAGATAAAGTTGTGAAGATGAATCGGACCTAGAACGATATTGTAAGATAAGTATTGCTCAAATCGGACTAAACCAATGCTCATAGCTGTTGGAGAATCAAATTAATTCACATGGCGCAGATCTAAATCAATCTAGCAACTCCGAACAACCGCATAAGCTGCCTTCTAATAAACAATATGAATCTAGCTCCGACGCAGGGAATCTAGATCAAGCCCGAAAACTAAAAGAACAACTCGGTAAACGATTAACTACTGAATAATCAATAGAGATCTAGCTCCGACGCAGGGAATCTAGACCAATCTTGATTATCCAAAGATGAATCGGTTGAACAGCATAAACGAGAAAGGGCGATGCGCCTCAATTCAAAGCTTACACTAGTTTGATAAGTTGACAATCTTACTGGTAAGCCGGAGATCAGGAACTGATGCAGCCCGTCCACCAATGAGTTCGTCGATCTACTCTAACCTACTCCTAGGGTTTTGGCGTGAAGCTGGGTTGTATTGATTGTGAGAATAATTCTTTACAATGGACGAGGGTTTATATTTATACCCTGGTCATGAGGAGTCCTGATCGGACCTGACTAACTTGCAGATAAAGTAAACTAAATCTAATATAAAATGGGACTCTCAATACGGCTTCTGAAAAGGAAAATAGTCCCTGCTCATGTTACGCTTCCTTCTTAGCTAATGCGCCTTTCTTCATTCATCATTAGATCGGACTTTCCTGCTTATCGGACCTCCTTTCCTGCATCGGCTTCCTTCTCCGGCATCATCTGTTTGACCATTCAACGAGCCTACTGCACAGTGCCAGCCTTACCACGTCACCATCTGACTCAGCATATCCGGTGCGAAAATCTGGTGTCAACACATGCCCCCCAATTTTGGGATAAAATATATTTTATTCTAAAATTCGTATCTATCATCATAACTCCTTCACCGATTTTTGTGCCGAGACTTCCCATCCTCGCACTGTGCGGTTCCTCGATTCTCGGGTCACAGCTGTTTTCTCCTTATAAAAAATCCGCCGGCGGCCACGCTGTCCACTTCTCCTTCTTCGCCAAGAACTCGCACTGCTCATCTTCTTCCTTCTCTCTCTCGAGCGATGATGCCTCTGACAAAGAACAGTATACGGAACCCTGCTCCTTATGTCACGGGTACCCATGCGTTTATTAATCCAGGCGAAACAACTCTTCAATGCAGTTCCTCAAAAGACGCTCCTCTTCTTTAATCATATCAGCACTGAATCAATGACATATCTTCACAAGAATACTGTTCTCTATTTGGACAGTTTCAGCGAGCACCCTTCAGATTCCCACCTTTCCTTTAATTCATTTACCGATCGCCAGCTATAAATACCTACCTCAGGTTCCTCTTCTTCCATCATTCTTTCACCATGGCGCAGCTAATATTCATGACAGAACACAAACTCCTTCTCTTCGATATAGGAGCCAATCCCCTCTTCCTCTTCTGCTAGAAGAATTCTCGTGAAGTAGTATAGGGTACTCCCCCCCTTTTCTAATCCTGCAGTAAATCCAGGTGGAACCTCTGCTAGGAGAATCCTCGTGAGGGTTCTTCATGGTTTTACCAAAGAGAAGGTTTTTCAGAGGGGTTTAATGGGATGCCCTTTTCAAGATAGGTGCAAAGCCACTGGTCCGCCGGTGCGCTCTTCAAGGGACTGCATCCAGAGCATATCTCCTCAAACTTGCGGATTTCTTTGAACGAGCCGAGCTGTTCAAGAATCTGTCTCAAAGAAGAAGATGTCTCTTCAATTTTATGCTTTCTTTTGCCCTTCTCTTTCTAGACTTATCCCGGCAATGATGAATAAAATACATCGGCGCCTATTAGATCTTTTTGCCTTCTGAAATCCCTTTGTATGAGAAATATATGAACATATATATGCAATTCCTTTTCTCATCCCTCTTATCAAGCATTTTGACATACTAGTAGCCTGCTCCGCCATCGAGCGGCTTGATGATGCAATATATTTTCTTTTGTTGTATATAACCCTTAAGGCGATGCATGTCGCATCGGCTTTCATATTTTGTTCTTGAGGCGATTTTTCCATCGGCTTTCAGACCTGACGCGTAGTATCGGCTTTACGAATTTACCCAAATACTAGGATAGTACCTCTTCAAATATTTCCCGTTCAATGCCTTAGGAAACGCTTCTCCTTCAAGCGTCTGTAAGATATAAGCATTGCTAGGAACACATCGGACGATTCGATAGGGTCCCTCCCAGTTTGGTGACCACTTGCCATATTTGGGATCCTTAGAACCAATCGGCAGAATAACTTTCCACACGAGATCGCCCTCTTTAAACTCTTTCCCTTTAACTTTCTTATCATAATACCTCGCAACTCTGAGCTTGTTAGCTTCAATGCTTTCCAGAGCGCGTAGTCGACGAACAGCTAAGTCATCGGACTCACTATTCATGAGTTCCATGTATTCGCCGGTCTTTAATTTATCCTGAAGCTCAATACGCTTTGATCCAGTACGAATTTCCCATGGAAGAACGGCTTCATGCCCATAAACCAACTCATATGGAGAAACTTTGATCGATCCATGACAAGCCATTCGATATGCCCATAGAGCTTCAGGAAGTACAATATGCCATTTTCTAGGGTACTCCTCAATCTTCCTGTCTATCAACTTGATCAAACTTTTATTGGAGGCTTCAGCTTGACCGTTGGCTTGTGCATAGTATGGCGATGAATTGAGGAGCTTGATACCCATATCAGCAGCAAAATTTTTGAACTTGTCAGACGTAAACATCGTACCTTGATCTGTCGTGATTGTCTGTGGAATTCCTAATCGGTAGACAATGTGCTCTCTAACGAAATCAATAACATTCTGGGACTTCACCTCCTTTAAAGGAATAGCTTCAACCCATTTGGTGAAATAATCTGTTGCCGCTATTATGAATTTATATCCCTTGCTTGAATGCGGAAAAATCTGGCCGATCAGGTCAATTCCCCAACCCCTAAACGGCCATGGCTTGATGACAGGGTTCATAGCCGATGCTGGAGCTCTCTGAATATTTCCATATCTCTGACACTCCTGACATCCTTTATAATATTCAAAGCAGTCTTCCAGAACCGTCAGCCAATAATATCCATTCTTTCTGATCATCCATTTCATCTTGAACGCCGATTGATGAGCCCCACAAACGCCTTCATGAATTTTTCCCATTAAGACCTTGGCTTCTTCAGGTCCGATGCATCTCAACAGGACTCCATCAACCGAGCGAAAATAAAGCACCCCTTCAATCAAGACATGCCTGATTGATTTGTAGCGTAACTTCCTGGAAGTCTTGACAGAAGAATCCTTTAAATATTCAACAATTTCTTTCCTCCAATCTCCTTCTGGTATCTCCTGCACCATCACATCAGACATAGGCCGATAGCCAGATGCCTTTTGCGCCAGCCGATTTGCTTCTTCGTTATGATATCTTGGAATATGCTTAAGAGTTACCAGGGCGAACTGGTCAATCAAATCTCGGCATTTCTCAAAGTAAGGCATCAATGCATCCATCTTGCAATCATACGTGCCAAGCAACTGATTAATGACCAACAAAGAATCTCCAAATACTTCAACAAATTGAACGCCGATTTCTTTAAGAATCTGGAGACCCTTCATCAATGCTTCATATTCCGCCTGATTATTTGTGCATTTTTCAATCGGATAAGCAAACTCGAATCTTGCCCCCCGAGGCGAAATAATAAGCAGGCCGATTCCGCAACCATCATTGCAAGATGAGCCATCAAAGAACATGGTCCAAGGAACTGCGTCAACCACATCGACCTCCGTATTTATCAGACCAGTCACATCAATCTCGACGGTGCATTGCTCAACAGCATCAACATTAGGTCCGCAATGATCAGCAACCAAATCAGCCATTACTTGCCCTTTTACTGTTTTAGCCGATTCGTATTTAAGATCAAATTCCGTCAGAGCAAAAACCCATTTGCCAATTCTCCCTTTCATGATTGGCATCGACAACATGTATTTGATCACATCCTCCCTGCATACCACAGTGCACTCGGCCGATAGCAAATAATGCCTCAATTTTGTACAAGAAAAATATAGACAAAGGCAAAGCTTCTCCACATACGAATACCGAGTCTCTGGATCCAGCAACCTTCGGCTCAAATAAAATATGACCCGCTCTTTCCCATCAACTTCTTGGATTAAAACAGAGCCGATTGCATGATTATAAGCCGATAAATAAAGCTTGAACGGCTTACCCTCTTGTGGTGGAATAAGAACTGGCGGATATGCTAAATATTGCTTGATTTCATCCAATGGCTTTTGATGTTTAGGCTCCCACACCAATTCTTCTCCATTCTTCAACTTCAACAGAGGAGTAAACGCTTCCAATCGGACCGATAGATTTGATATAAACCTCCTCAGGAAATTGATTTTTCCAATCAAACTCTGCAATTCCTTCTTGTTTACTGGAGGCTCAATATCATCAATTGCTTTGCGGTTCCGATCATTTACCTCGATTCCTCTCTCATGTACCAAGAAACCGAGAAATTGGCCGGCTGATACACCAAAAGCACACTTGAGGGGATTCATTTTCAATCCATGTTGCCTTGTGCATTCCAACATCTCCTTCAAATCGGCTAAATGATCTTGATAACCTTTCGACTTGATTACCACATCATCAATGTAGATTTCAACTATCCTGCCGATCAGCTTATGAAAAATATAATTCATAGCACGTTGATAAGTAGCACCGGCATTTTTTAAACCAAAAGTCATAACAACCCATTCATATAAACCGAGAGCACCTGGGCATTGGAATGCAGTCTTGGGAATATCTTCTTCCGCCAAAAAATCTGATTATAACCAGCATTACCATCCAGGAAACTCATCACTTTATGGCCTGATGCTGCATCAACAAGCATATCGGCCACTGGCATCGGATATTCATCCTTTGGGGTTGCCTTGTTTAAGTTCCTATAATCAATGCAAACACGCAGCTTTCCATTTTCTTATAAACAGGAACTATATTTGACACCCATTCAGCATATCGACATGGCCTGATAAACTTAGCTTCAAACAGCTTCGTTATTTCGGCCTTAATTGGTTCGTACATCTCAGCCTTAAACCTCCTTGCGTACTGCTTGTGTGGTCGATATCCTGGTTTGATGGGTAGCCGATGCTCGACAATGTTACGGCTTAAACCTGGCATTTCATAATATTCCCAAGCAAAACAATCAGAATACTCTTTCAAAAGTTTTATTAACTCTTGTTTATACTCGGGATCCAACTTAGCACTGATATACGTCGGCCTTGGTCTATCACCAGATCCTATGTCAATCTCTTCTAATTCATCGGCCGACGTAAATCCGAACCCTAACTTACCGAATTCACTTCGGTCTTCAAAATCTTTTATACAATCGGCCATTTAAAACAAAGTCTCAGAGCCGACTGCTTGGATCGGCTGTAATCCTTGATCGGACACCTTGAGAAAGTCACCATCCCATTTTCTCCCTGACAGGCATTCAATCCCTTCAAACTCCCATATCGTTGACTCGGCTGTTGCAATGCTAACCGAATCATCAGCTGGGACAATCTCCATATTGTTGCCTTGCCACTGAATCAAGCATTGGTGCATCGTGGATGGGATGCAGCAGTTGGCATGAATCCAATCTCGCCCGAGAAGCATGCTGTAGGAACCCTGTCCATCAATCACAAAGAAAGTTGTCGGCAATGTCTTGCTGCCGATGGTCAATTCTACATGAATTGCCCCCCGAGGCTCTGAAATGTTGCCGCCGAAATCCTTGAGCGTCATGTTGGTCTTAATCAGATCATCAATTCCCTTGCCCAGCTTGCGGAATGTAGAGTAGGGCATGAGATTGACGGCAGCTCCTCCATCAACCAGCATCTTGGTCATTGGCTTCCCATCAACATATCCCTTGATGTACAGAGGCTTCAGGTGCCGATAGCCATTCGCATTTGGCTTCTCAAAGATCGCCTTTTCTGAATTAAGGACCAAGCATGCAGCGGCTTCTTCTAACTCATAATTAGCCTCATCATCATCCTGTTCATCAGGAGCAGCAAAATCATAAAGCAACATTAAAACCATGTTTATCGGGGCCGATGCGCTTGCTTCATCGTCATTGGCCATCTTAACACACCAAGTTTTCTTCTCTTTGGCTAATTCCTGCTCCTGAATCTGCTCATGGTAGCGCAACCGCTGAACACGTCTCTTTTTGGTCCTAGAAATCCTTGATGGGCACCACTGTCCAGGCTTCATTTGAGGTTCTCTAACCCGTTTCTGAACTGGAGCCTTTTCTTCTGTTTTTTCAGGGCCACGAGTATCATCCTGGCCTTCATTATTTTTACGGCCATGAGTATCAACCCGGCCTTCATCTCCTTGATGATGATCATCAATCCTGACGCCGATCCGTTCATGAACCGATCGTTGACTCCTCTTAAAAGTCTTGTATTCTTCATATTGGAAGCTGCATTCAGGACAATCTGCTTTGGACGGTAATCCGAGCTTCTCGTTCCAGCAGAACACGAAGAAAGAACATCTCCAGTGACCATCATCTTGATCGTACTGTTCATAAGTTTGACGCCTGTCCATATGCCAATCGGACCTATAGCTATACTGACGACGATCGTCGGACCAGTCATCAAACCAGCGTCGGCCATCGGACTTATCATCAAACCAGCGTCGGCCATCGGAACTGTCATCTCGTCGGTGCCGATCATCAAACCCCTCATCAAACCGCCTTGCCTGATATTCGCGCCTCTGACGCCGTCGTTCCTCACGCTCTTCCCACGCTCGGGCTGCTGCCTGCTGCCTTTTGTACTTGTTAATCAACATCTGGGAAGTCACACGTGGCCGATATCCACCAGGAGCATTAGATTCACGCCCAAATGCCTGATGATTTCTTCGCAGTTCTTCAACAGTGACCTGAACTGCAGGATCAACGGCACCAGAACTCTTGGCGTGGTCCGATGTGAGCACCTTGAACTTCCCCTTTTCACCAATATCAACCATATTAATAGAAAAGGAGAAATCAGCAAAGTTATTAGGAAAGGGATGACCGTCGATCTTCATGGCTTTCTTGTTATCTTCGAACTTGATCTTGCCAGATTCAATAGCCAATTGGATCTCCCTCCTGAACACCTTGCATTCATTCGTTTCATGAGAAGTTGAGTTATGCCATTTGCAGTACTTGCGCTTCTTTAACTCCTCGGCCGACGGGATAGAATAATTTGCAGAAAGTTGAATAAGCTTTTCACTGAGCAGCATGTCAAAAATCTTGTCGGCCTTTGTTACATCAAACCCAAATTTCTCAGGACTCTGCTTGACCCATGGGCACGATACCGGCTTTTTGGATTTAGTCCATTCAGCTATGTTGATATCAGCCTCTTCTTCAGTATCAGAAAGATAAGACACTGGCTTGGAAAACTTTGTGCGCCTCGCCTCTTGATATCGGACCTCATGGGCTGACACCTTTTGCACCAGCTGTCCCAATGTTTCAAACTCCTGAGCAGAAAACCTATCCTTGATCGGCGCGAGCAAACCCTGGAATGCAAGCTCAGCCAATTGTGTGTCAGATAGCTTCAAACTGTAGCATCGATTCCTGATTTCACGGAACCATTGAACATACTCCTTAATGGACTCATCGTTCCTCTGCCTGATAGCAATCAAATCAGAAATCTTCATTTCATTGAGACCAGAAAAGAAGTACTTATGGAACTGCTTCTCCATATCGGACCAGCCTGTGACCGATCCTGCTGGCAACGACGTAAACCAAGTAAACGCCGGCCCTGATAGTGATAGAGGGAAGAATCTGAGCCTGAGTCCCTCCGCAGAAGCAGCCTCACCACACTGAGCCAAGAATCGGCTCACATGCTCGATGGTGGTCATATCATCTTGTCCAGAGAATTTTGAAAAATCTGGCACTCTGTAGCGCGGAGGAAGTGGCACTGAGTAGGATGGATACGGGTGCCGATACAACCTCGCTTCATCTTTAGGCTTCAAACCGAATTGATTCTGGATCACCTCGGCTATTTTCTGTGACCAATCGGACTGGTGACCTCCGAATGGCATTTCATCAGCTTGATGCATATCCATCATGTAATTATTGTAATCACCAACCATACGCTGATGTGTAGGAATCTCTGAACGTATCTTTGCAGCTGCAGGTTGCTTCTCCTCTTCATTCAGAGTCCTAGCATATTTCTCACCATGCGGGCCGACAATCGATCCATCGGCCATCAACAGAAAACCGTTGGCTAGCTGAATGGGTGGTGGAATCGTCGGATTTTGCGGAGCAACGGTCATGGCGTTATCTTCGGTACTTTTACCTTTTCCTGATCTTGATGCCCCTGGAGAATCTGACATAAAGATTGGGCCCTTCAAGCAAATAGAATCATCCACCGCCTTCTTGATGAGATTATCCAAAGAATTCACCAAAGTGCCCGACTAGTTAATCAATGCATGGTGAACAGCTTGATGGATCATCTCTGTCATGTTGACATGGTACTCCCGAGCATCAGTTGTCTTCTTGATCAACTCTGGGTCCGGAAGAGCACCTTTGAGCACAGGGCCTGAACGATTACGCCCGAATTGATCAAGGCAGAGCTTCTCGAATGCGTCAATCTGGGCCTGAACTGCATCTAACTGGGCTTTAGATAGATCAGCCTTGGCTTTCTCAGCAGCCAACTTCTCAGCCACCAGCTTATCAGCTGCTAGTTTGTCAGCAGCGAGCTTAGCAGCAGCTTCTTTTTCAGCATCAGACGACATCTTGGAATTTGTCTTACGTGTCCCACCGGGCGTGCCAAAAATGTGTTGACGCGGAAAATCAGCAGTCGTATCCTCAGCGAGCAACACAACAAGGCCAGGGAGATCTGCTTCACTCCGGTGCTGGTCCTGCACTTTGTCCAGGTTCGCGGCGTGCCAGTCAATTTGACCTGAAATTGACAAGGGAATAAACAGTTAAATTACTCTTTGATTGTGCCGGCTCTATTCCAGACGGCAGATGCACGTTGGATTTTAGCCAAGACCCAATCAGACTTGTATCGGCCGATGCCAATCGGACCTCAAAATCGGACTTCATAGATGACATCAATCGGACCAATGTAATCGGACCTCAGTCAGACATCGAATCGGACCTCAGAATCGGACCAATCAGGACCGGACCTTGATTAATATAACAGATCAGCTTTTTAATAATGATAAATAAAGCATAAAATATGGCCGATATGCAAGTAACGGATCAGCTATGCCTTTGAGCAAGATATTAAATAATCAAAGTGTGAGCCGATACATTGTCCATCCTGCCTAGTTGCCAGTTTGATTCATCTTATCGGACCATCTAGCTGACCAATCGGACCAGAACTGTTTCGACACGGTTTCACAGACGGATGCAACGCACATACTCCAGCTATGATCAGACCAGATAGCTAAACAATCAAACTCGACTCACCAACCCAACAACTAAACAAGATGCTCGCACAGGTAATTAATCAGATTAAGCAAATAAACAATAAAACAGTAATAAAATCGTTCCGATATTCAAAGCTGTCTTTGAATAGTCAAGAGGAATCTAGCTCCGACGCAGGGAATCTAAATCAACCTTGACGATCAAAGATCAATCTTTAGCATGTTGCGAGAATCTAGCTCCGACGCAGGGAATCTAAATCGAACCCAACACCCAAAGAACAACCAGATAAAACTATGAAGATGAATCGGACCTAGAACGATATTGTAAGATAAGTATTGCTCAAATCGGACTAAACCAATGCTCATAGCTGTTGAAGAATCAGATTAATTCAAATGGCGCAGATCTAAATCAATCTAGCAACTTCGAACAACCGCATAAGCTGCCTTCTAATAAACAAGATGAATCTAGCTCTGACGCAGGGAATCTAGATCAAGCCCGAAAACTAAAAGAACAACTCGGTAAACGATTAACTACTGAATAATCAATAGAGATCTAGCTCCGACGCAGGGAATCTAGACCAATCTTGATTATCCAAAGATGAATCGGTTGAACAGCATAAACGAGAAAGGGCGATGCGCCTCAATTCAAAGCTTACACTAGTTCGATAAGTTGACAATCTTACTGGTAAGCCGGAGATCAGGAACTGATGCAGCCCGTCCACCAATGAGTTCGTCGATCTACTCTAACCTACTAGGGTTTTGGCGTGAAGCCGGGTTGTATTGATTGTGAGAATAATCTTTACAATGGACGAGGGTTTATATTTATACCCTGGTCATGAGGAGTCCTGATCGGACCTGACTAACTTGCAGATAAAGTAAACTAAATCTAATATAAAATGGGACTCTCAATACGGCTTCTGAAAAGGAAAATAGTCCCTGCTCATGTTACGCTTCCTTCTTAGCTAATGCGCCTTTCTTCATTCATCATTAGATCGGACTTTCCTGCTTATCGGACCTCCTTTCCTGCATCGGCTTCCTTCTCCGGCATCATCTGTTTGACCATTCAACGGGCCTACTACACAGTGCCAGCCTTACCACGCCACCATCTGACTCAGCATATCCGGTGTGAAAATCTGGTGTCAACAGGTCCAAAAGAAGCTATATTCAAAAGGCCAAAGGATTCTGAAAATCATCTAAAAGCTCTGTACATGAAGGGTCAAATCAATGGGAAGCCAGTTTCCAGGATGCTTGTTGACACTGGGGCGATTGTTAATTTGATGCCTTATTCTATGTTCAAGAAGCTTGGTGGATTAGATGATGAGCTGATCAAGACCAACATGACTATCAGTGGTGTGGGAGGAGGCGAGCCTATGAGTACTAAGGGCGTTGCTTCTATGGAGCTCACCATTGGGAGCAAGACGTTGGCTACTGCTTTCTTCGTCGCCGAGACCCAAGGTAACTTCAATTTAATATTGGGTCGTGATTGGATTCATGCAAATAGATGTGTACCTTCTAGTTTGCATCAGTTTCTTATTCAATGGGTAGACGAAGATATTGAGGTTGTACATGGGGATACATCGGCTTGTGTTGCTGTGGCTGATGGTTCTACCATGTCTATGCATGATCATGTCAAGTGTTTAACTGGTCTTGTATCTCTCTCTCTCTCTCTCTCTCTCTCAAACACACACACACATACACAGTTTTAGCGCTCTGTTATATTTTTGTATCAAATTTAACATAGGGTTTTATTAATTCTCTTGTAGATCACAGACAAGTCAAGAGCATCAACAACCAAAATACAGACTACAATTCGCAAGTGATGTGAATGACGAAATTGAAAAGGGGCAAACCATAGAGACAAAAAACCATGGGAAAAAGATAAGTG
>CM014277.1:58829448-58866110 GCA_004135705.1 Alloteropsis semialata
GCCTTAATTGGTTCGTACATCTCAGCCTTAAACCTCCTTGTGTACTGCTTGTGTGGTCGATATCCTGGTTTGATGGGTAGCCGATGCTCGACAATGTTACGGCTTAAACCTGGCATTTCATAATATTCCCAAGCAAAACAATCAGAATACTCTTTCAAAAGTTTTATTAACTCTTGTTTATACTCGGGATCCAACTTAGCACTGATATACGTCGGCCTTGGTCTATCACCAGATCCTATGTCAATCTCTTCTAATTCATCGGCCGACGTAAATCCGAACCCTAACTTACCGAATTCACTTCGGTCTTCAAAATCTTCTATACAATCGGCCATTTAAAACAAAGTCTCAGAGCCGACTGCTTGGATCGGCTGTAATCCTTGATCGGACACCTTGAGAAAGTCACCATCCCATTTTCTCCCTGACAGGCATTCAATCCCTTCAAACTCCCATATCGTTGACTCGGCTGTTGCAATGCTAACCGAATCATCAGCTGGGACAATCTCCATATTGTTGCCTTGCCACTGAATCAAGCATTGGTGCATCGTGGATGGGATGCAGCAGTTGGCATGAATCCAATCTCGCCCGAGAAGCATGCTGTAGGAACCCTGTCCATCAATCACAAAGAAAGTTGTCGGCAATGTCTTGCTGCCGATGGTCAATTCTACATGAATTGCCCCCCGAGGCTCTGAAATGTTGCCGCCGAAATCCTTGAGCGTCATGTTGGTCTTAATCAGATCATCAATTCCCTTGCCCAGCTTGCGGAATGTAGAGTAGGGCATGAGATTGACGGCAGCTCCTCCATCAACCAGCATCTTGGTCATTGGCTTCCCATCAACATATCCCTTGATGTACAGAGGCTTCAGGTGCCGATAGCCATTCGCATTTGGCTTCTCAAAGATCGCCTTTTCTGAATCAAGGACCAAGCATGCAGCGGCTTCTTCTAATTCATAATTAGCCTCATCATCATCCTGTTCATCAGGAGCAGCAAAATCATTAAGCAACATTAAAACCATGTTTATCGGGGCCGATGCGCTTGCTTCATCGTCATTGGCCATCTTAACACACCAAGTTTTCTTCTCTTTGGCTAATTCCTGCTCCTGAATCTGCTCATGGTAGCGCAACCGCTGAACACGTCTCTTTTTGGTCCTAGAAATCCTTGATGGGCACCACTGTCCAGGCTTCATTTGAGGTTCTCTAACCCGTTCCTGAACTGGAGCCTTTTCTTCTGTTTTTTCAGGGCCACGAGTATCATCCTGGCCTTCATTATTTTTACGGCCATGAGTATCAACCCGGCCTTCATCTCCTTGATGATGATCATCAATCCTGACGCCGATCCGTTCATGAACCGATCGTTGACTCCTCTTAAAAGTCTTGTATTCTTCATATTGGAAGCTGCATTCAGGACAATCTGCTTTGGACGGTAATCTGAGCTTCTCGTTCCAGCAGAACACGAAGAAAGGACATCTCCAGTGACCATCATCTTGATCGTACTGTTCATAAGTTTGACGCCTGTCCATATGCCAATCGGACCTATAGCTATACTGACGACGATCGTCGGACCAGTCATCAAACCAGCGTCGGCCATCGGACTTATCATCAAACCAGCGTCGGCCATCGGAACTGTCATCTCGTCGGTGCCGATCATCAAACCCCTCATCAAACCGCCTTGCCTGATATTCGCGCCTCTGACGCCGTCGTTCCTCACGCTCTTCCCACGCTCGGGCTGCTGCCTGCTGCCTTTTGTACTTGTTAATCAACATCTGGGAAGTCACACGTGGCCGATATCCACCAGGAGCATTAGATTCACGCCCAAATGCCTGATGATTTCTTCGCAGTTCTTCAACAGTGACCTGAACTGCAGGATCAACGGCACCAGAACTCTTGGCGTGGTCCGATGTGAGCACCTTGAACTTCCCCTTTTCACCAATATCAACCATATTAATAGAAAAGGAGAAATCAGCAAAGTTATTAGGAAAGGGATGACCGTCGATCTTCATGGCTTTCTTGTTATCTTCGAACTTGATCTTGCCAGATTCAATAGCCAATTGGATCTCCCTCCTGAACACCTTGCATTCATTCGTTTCATGAGAAGTTGAGTTATGCCATTTGCAGTACTTGCGCTTCTTTAACTCCTCGGCCGACGGGATAGAATAATTTGCAGAAAGTTGAATAAGCTTTTCACTGAGCAGCATGTCAAAAATCTTGTCGGCCTTTGTTACATCAAACCCAAATTTCTCAGGACTCTGCTTGACCCATGGGCACGATACCGGCTTTTTGGATTTAGTCCATTCAGCTATGTTGATATCAGCCTCTTCTTCAGTATCAGAAAGATAAGACACTGGCTTGGAAAACTTTGTGCGCCTCGCCTCTTGATATCGGACCTCATGGGCTGACACCTTTTGCACCAGCTGTCCCAATGTTTCAAACTCCTGAGCAGAAAACCTATCCTTGATCGGCGCGAGCAAACCCTGGAATGCAAGCTCAGCCAATTGTGTGTCAGATAGCTTCAAACTGTAGCATCGATTCCTGATTTCACGGAACCATTGAATATACTCCTTAATGGACTCATCGTTCCTCTGCCTGATAGCAATCAAATCAGAAATCTTCATTTCATTGAGACCAGAAAAGAAGTACTTATGGAACTGCTTCTCCATATCGGACCAGCCTGTGACCGATCCTGCTGGCAACGACGTAAACCAAGTAAACGCCGGCCCTGATAGTGATAGAGGGAAGAATCTGAGCCTGAGTCCCTCCGCAGAAGCAGCCTCACCACACTGAGCCAAGAATCGGCTCACATGCTCGATGGTGGTCATATCATCTTGTCCAGAGAATTTTGAAAAATCTGGCACTCTGTAGCGCGGAGGAAGTGGCACTGAGTAGGATGGATACGGGTGCCGATACAACCTCGCTTCATCTTTAGGCTTCAAACCGAATTGATTCTGGATCACCTCGGCTATTTTCTGTGACCAATCGGACTGGTGACCTCCGAATGGCATTTCATCAGCTTGATGCATATCCATCATGTAATTATTGTAATCACCAACCATACGCTGATGTGTAGGAATCTCTGAACGTATCTTTGCAGCTGCAGGTTGCTTCTCCTCTTCATTCAGAGTCCTAGCATATTTCTCACCATGCGGGCCGACAATCGATCCATCGGCCATCAACAGAAAACCGTTGGCTAGCTGAATGGGTGGTGGAATCGTCGGATTTTGCGGAGCAACGGTCATGGCGTTATCTTCGGTACTTTTACCTTTTCCTGATCTTGATGCCCCTGGAGAATCTGACATAAAGATTGGGCCCTTCAAGCAAATAGAATCATCCACCGCCTTCTTGATGAGATTATCCAAAGAATTCACCAAAGTGCCCGACTAGTTAATCAATGCATGGTGAACAGCTTGATGGATCATCTCTGTCATGTTGACATGGTACTCCCGAGCATCAGTTGTCTTCTTGATCAACTCTGGGTCCGGAAGAGCACCTTTGAGCACAGGGCCTGAACGATTACGCCCGAATTGATCAAGGCAGAGCTTCTCGAATGCGTCAATCTGGGCCTGAACTGCATCTAACTGGGCTTTAGATAGATCAGCCTTGGCTTTCTCAGCAGCCAACTTCTCAGCCACCAGCTTATCAGCTGCTAGTTTGTCAGCAGCGAGCTTAGCAGCAGCTTCTTTTTCAGCATCAGACGACATCTTGGAATTTGTCTTACGTGTCCCACCGGGCGTGCCAAAAATGTGTTGACGCGGAAAATCAGCAGTCGTATCCTCAGCGAGCAACACAACAAGGCCAGGGAGATCTGCTTCACTCCGGTGCTGGTCCTGCACTTTGTCCAGGTTCGCGGCGTGCCAGTCAATTTGACCTGAAATTGACAAGGGAATAAACAGTTAAATTACTCTTTGATTGTGCCGGCTCTATTCCAGACGGCAGATGCACGTGGGATTTTAGCCAAGACCCAATCAGACTTGTATCGGCCGATGCCAATCGGACCTCAAAATCGGACTTCATAGATGACATCAATCGGACCAATGTAATCGGACCTCAGTCAGACATCGAATCGGACCTCAGAATCGGACCAATCAGGACCGGACCTTGATTAATATAACAGATCAGCTTTTTAATAATGATAAATAAAGCATAAAATATGGCCGATATGCAAGTAACGGATCAGCTATGCCTTTGAGCAAGATATTAAATAATCAAAGTGTGAGCCGATACATTGTCCATCCTGCCTAGTTGCCAGTTTGATTCATCTTATCGGACCATCTAGCTGACCAATCGGACCAGAACTGTTTCGACACGGTTTCACAGACGGATGCAGCGCACATACTCCAGTTATGATCAGACCAGATAGCTAAACAATCAAACTCGACTCACCAACCCAACAACTAAACAAGATGCTCGCACAGGTAATTAATCAGATTAAGCAAATAAACAATAAAACAGTAATAAAATCGTTCCGATATTCAAAGCTGTCTTTGAATAGTCAAGAGGAATCTAGCTCCGACGCAGGGAATCTAAATCAACCTTGACGATCAAAGATCAATCTTTAGCATGTTGCGAGAATCTAGCTCCGACGCAGGAAATCTAAATCGAACCCAACACCCAAAGAACAACCAGATAAAACTGTGAAGATGAATCGGACCTAGAACGATATTGTAAGATAAGTATTGCTCAAATCGGACTAAACCAATGCTCATAGCTGTTGAAGAATCAGATTAATTCACATGGCGCAGATCTAAATCAATCTAGCAACTCCAAACAACCGCATAAGCTGCCTTCTAATAAACAAGATGAATCTAGCTCTGACGCAGGGAATCTAGATCAAGCCCGAAAACTAAAAGAACAACTCGGTAAACGATTAACTACTGAATAATCAATAGAGATCTAGCTCCGACGCAGGGAATCTAGATCAATCTTGATGATTCAAAGATAAATCGGTTGAACAGCATAAAAGAGAAAGGGCGATGCGCCTCAATTCAAAGCTTACACTAGTTCGATAAGTTGACAATCTTACTGGTAAGCCGGAGATCAGGAACTGATGCAGCCCGTCCACCAATGAGTTCGTCGATCTACTCTAACCTACTCCTAGGGTTTTGGCGTGAAGCCGGGTTGTATTGATTGTGAGAATAATTCTTTACAATGGACGAGGGTTTATATTTATACCCTGGTCATGAGGAGTCCTGATCGGACCTGACTAACTTGCAGATAAAGTAAACTAAATCTAATATAAAATGGGACTCTCAATACGGCTTCTGAAAAGGAAAATAGTCCCTGCTCATGTTACGCTTCCTTCTTAGCTAATGCGCCTTTCTTCATTCATCATTAGATCGGACTTTCCTGCTTATCGGACCTCCTTTCCTGCATCGGCTTCCTTCTCCGGCATCATCTGTTTGACCATTCAACGGGCCTACTACACAGTGCCAGCCTTACCACGCCACCATCTGACTCAGCATATCCGGTGTGAAAATCTGGTGTCAACAGGTCCAAAAGAAGCTATATTCAAAAGGCCAAAGGATTCTGAAAATCATCTAAAAGCTCTGTACATGAAGGGTCAAATCAATGGGAAGCCAGTTTCCAGGATGCTTGTTGACACTGGGGCGATTGTTAATTTGATGCCTTATTCTATGTTCAAGAAGCTTGGTGGATTAGATGATGAGCTGATCAAGACCAACATGACTATCAGTGGTGTGGGAGGAGGCGAGCCTATGAGTACTAAGGGCGTTGCTTCTATGGAGCTCACCATTGGAAGCAAGACGTTGGCTACTGCTTTCTTCGTCGCCGAGACCCAAGGTAACTTCAATTTAATATTGGGTCGTGATTGGATTCATGCAAATAGATGTGTATCTTCTAGTTTGCATCAGTTTCTTATTCAATGGGTAGACTAAGATATTGAGGTTGTACATGAGGATACATCGGCTTGTGTTGCTGTGGCTGATGGTTCTACTATGTCTATGCATGATCATGTCAAGTGCTTAACAGGTTTAGACATATCTGATTATGAGATGATCAGCTGTACTAGAGATGGCTTTGTGCCTACTGTTCTAAAGCCGGTTGAGTATCGGCTAAACCATTTGTTGTGAATTGATGAATAATTCAGAATGGTTGCAGTAGAGACTTGAGCACTATCGGGCACAAAAGAACGATATGTGTGAGGCCATTGAAGACCTTGATGACATGAGTAAATTAGGACAAGGCTTTACGTCGGCCGATCCTTTAGAGGAGATTGATATTGGTGATGGCACTGTACCTAGGCCGACGTTTGTAAACAAAAATTTGAAAGCTGGTTATAAAGCTGAATTAATCGAGCTGTTGAAAGAATATGTTGATTGTTTTGCATGGAATTATCAAGAGATGCCTGGTTTAAGCCGCGAGTTAGTTGAACATCGACTGTCTATTAAGCCTGGTTTTAGGCCTTTTAAACAAACTGCTAGGCGTTTCAATCCTAATATGTATGACCGGATTAAAGAAGAAATTAATTGGTTGTTAGATGCAAATTTTATTAGACCTTGTCGTTATGCTGAATGGTTATGTAATATTGTGCCAGTTGAGAAAAATGATTCTGGTAAGCTCAGAGTTTGCATTGATTTTAGAAATTTAAATATAGCTACTCCTAAAGATGAATATCCTATGCCTATAGCCGACATGCTTATAAATGATGCTTCTGGACATAAAGTTATTAGTTTTCTTGATGGCAATGCTGGTTACAATCAAATATTCATGGCCGAAGAGGATATATCCAAAACGGCTTTCATATGTCCAGGTTCTGTTGGCTTGTTTGAGTGGGTAGTCATGACCTTTGGTTTAAAAATGCTGGTGCTACTTACGAAAGGGCAATGAATTTAATTTTTCATGACTTGCTTGGCTTAATCATAGAAGTTTATATCGATGATATTGTTGTTAAATCGGCTGGTCTAAAACCCCATTTAGCTGATTTAAAACTTGCTTTTGAGAGAATGCATCAATATGGATTAAAGATGAACCCACTTAAATATGCATTTGGTGTGTCGGCTGGAAAGTTTTTAGGCTTTATTATTTATGAGAATGGTATAGAGATAGATCCAAAGAAGATTGATATTATTAAAAAGATCAAGGCTCCTACATGCAAGAAAGATTTATAGAAATTCCTAGGCAAGGTGAATTACTTGAGGAGATTTATTTGTAACTTGTCTAGGAAGGTTAATGCTTTTTCTCCTATTCTTCGGTTAAAAGATGAAGCCGAATTTACTTGGGGGGCAAAACAGCAAGAAGCCTTTGAGAAGATTAAACATTACTTGTCTTCGCCGCCAGTTATGAAAGCTCCTAGGAGAGGAATTCCATTTAAATTATATGTGGCTGCTGAAGATCAAGTAATTGGGGCTGTTTTGACTCAAGAAACCGAAGGAAAAGAACACATTATTACTTATGCAAGTCGACGATTATTGGATGCGGAACGAGGTATATATTTATTGAAAAGCTTTGCTTATCATTATATTATGCTTGTACTAAGATGAGGCATTATTTATTATCCAATACTTGCATAGTAGCTTGTCAAACTAATATTATTAATTACATGTTGCATAGACCAATTTTGAGTGGGAGAATTGGTAAATGGGCTTATGCTCTCATTGAATATGATTTGGCTTGTGAACCCTTGAAATCAATGAAAGGCCAAATTGTTGCTGATTTTATTGTTGAGCATAGTATTAATGATAATAATTTAGATATTGGTTATATTACTTTTACACCATGGAAGTTGCATTTTGATGGATCGGTTTGTAAGAGCGGTTGTGGTATTGGTATTATTTTTGTATCACCAAGTGGTGCTAAATTTGAGGCTCTTAACCAATTAGAAAATGATTGTACTAATAATCAAGCTGAATATGAAGCTTTATTGTTCGGACTAGAAATTTTGCATGACATGGGAGTAAAACATGTGGAAGCATTTGGTGATTCTCTACTGGTTGTACAGCAAGTTAATAATACCAATGCTTTGATGGATTTTTAAATGCATATCTTGATAAGTGCTTGGACATGATTGCTCAATTTGATGAATTCTCTATATATCATGTTTCAAGAGATGAGAATCCAAGGGCGAATGCTCTGCCTCAGCAAGCGTCTGGCTATGGTGTTCAGAAAAGAAATTTTTATGAAAGAAAGCCGACACTTTGCATAGCCGAGTTTTCTGCCCAGAAAGAACCGGTTTCACCGAATTCAGAAACCGGTACCACCAGAAATTCCAGTAAAACCGCTTCCAGAACCGGTGAAACCGGTTCATCCGCTGACAGTAGCACTTCGGCCAATGAGCAGTCTAAAATTGATAAGGACGAAGTTGCTGATTGGAGAATACCCATTATTGAATATTTGTAGAATCCTACTCATAAAGTTGATAGAAAAGTCCGACGGTGGGCATTTAAATTTATGTTGGTTGATAATGAATTATATCGTCGGACAGCTGAGGATTTATTATTGAAATGTTTGGATTCTGATCAAGCTAAAATTGCGTTGGGTGAAGTTCATGGAGGAATTTATGGTACACATCAATCGGCTCCTAAGATGAAGTGGCTTTTGAGAAGAGCTTGTTTTTATTGGCCTAATATGATAGCTGATTGTTTTTTATATTACAAAAGTTGTGAAGAGTGTTAAAGGTTTGGGAATATTCAAATAGTTCCAGCAGCTCTGTTACATCCTATTATCAAACCTTGGCCTTTTTGAGGATGGGGACTGTATTTTGTTGGGCAGATTCATCCTCCTTCATCAAAGGGACATCGCTTCATGTTAGTGGCTACTGATTATTTTACAAAGTGGATCGAAGCAGTACCTTTGAAGAATATGACACATCGGGAGGTAATTGAGTTTATTACTGAACATATTATCCATAGATTTGGCACTCCACAAATTTTGACTACTGATCAAGGTACTTCATTTATATCAAAATAAGTTTGTGAGTTTGTTGTTATGTATGGTATTAAATTGCTCAATTCATCTCCATACTATGCTCAGGCTAATGGTCAAGCCAAGTCTAGTAATAAGATCTTGATTAAGCTTATTAAAAAGAAAATAGAGGAGAATCCTAGAAGGTGGCATGAGGTTTTGTCTGAAGCTTTGTGGGCTCATCGTATATCTAGACATGGTGCTACTAAGGTTACTCGTTTTTAGCTTGTGTATGGTCAAGAAGCTGTTTTGCCTATTGAAGTAAATTTGAATGCTTATCGGTTAGCTAAGCAAAATGATCTTGATGCTATTGATTATCATGATTTGATGATGGACAATATTGATGAAGTGACCGATTGAAGGCCTTGAAGGAAATTGAAAAAGATAAGATACGGGTTGCTAAGGCCTACAACAAGAAGGTAAAACAAAAGTCTTTTCAGGTTGGTGATTTGGTTTGGAAGACAATTCTACCTATAGGATCGAAGAGCAACAAGTTTGGTAAATGGTCTCCAAGATGGGAAGGGCCATTCAAGGTGATTAAAGTGATCTTCGGTAATTCTTATATGGTGGAGACTTTGCAAGGACAGCGGCTGCCAAGAGCTCTTAATGGAAGATACTTGAAGAAATATTATCCAAGTGTTTGGCAGGAAGCTTGATTTATATGACCGATAGTTTTAGTATCGCCCTTAGAATGAGAAGGCCGATGGATTTCGTTTGACATCGCCCTCAGGAGTGTTTTCTTGTGCTAAAGTGTTTTCTGGTACGCAAGCTTTACCAAAAAAACAGGGGGGCATATGTTGGTGATCAAAATTGGCACAAGAGCAACATGGCAGGAAGAACCGGTGGAACCGGATTTAGAAACCGGTGAGACCGGTTTAGCTCACTATTGCCCGTCTGGCAGGGCAAACCAGTGGAACCAGTTTAGAGAACCGATGGAACCGGTTTTCTCCAAGTCCTAGTAGGTTTGGACTCTTTTTGTAGATCTGAGTTGTAATAGGACTTTCCTTGCGGGGTACGACCTCCCCACCCTATAAATATGAAGGGTCACGGCCGATTGAGGATCTATCCAATCAATCAAAATCAATATACCTTTACTTTTGGTTATCTCTCAAACCCTAACTTTTTCAACCCTAATTGCTGTTCGTTCTTCGTCTCTACGGCGATTGACGGTTCTCTGAGTGGCCTGCCGACCTCAGAGAAACCCTAGGCGCGCCTGCCCTGACGGGGTCCCTCCCGGGCCGGCGATTTTAGGTTTGCGCAGCAAGTCCCAAAGAACCGGTTTCACCGGATCCTCAAACCGGTTTTGCTTGGACGAGCTGCAGTTGACTGATCCGTTGCGGATCCGCGCGCGAGCTAGCGCAATTCAGTGTGTCGACCGTAAAAAGCGTCAACAGATCCTTACAGTGAACTTTCACTCTAACCATTCTGAATAAGCTAGAGAAAAAAACCCTCCAGTCTATCTCCAAAAGCTTCCCTATACTCGAAGAGATTTCATTAACTGTGACCCAGTCACACCATTTTGGTGCCACTCCTGAAATCTGAGTCCAAGCTTCCACTAACTGACCTACTGGTTCTATCTCTCCATCCCACACCTTGATAGAGGCCATCGCAGTATCTCTGTTCAGGTAGAAGAAATGGTTATCTCCTATCCCGATATTCTCAACTCTCTTATGTGGTGAGAATTTAACAAGGTACTTGTATTCTTCCATTTTCATGAGATGCCATGGCCATTCTTTATCCACTCTGGTCTTCAAGGTTTTAAGAATTCCTGACTCATCTAGCTCCCCTTCTTTTACTGTAAAGACCCCATAATTATCAAATTCAGACCAGTGTCTAAATCTCCCTTCCCTTGGCTCTACATGTATGTGATAGAATCCCAATCTTTTGTTGGCACTTCCAAAAAATTGGGCAGACCTCAGAACTCCTTTTCGTGACATTGTCAGGAGAACCTCAGCTTGATCTAATTTCAGATCGGCAGAAATCAGAGGTGCAGAGATTTTGAAAAAAGAAGCAGAGCAGCAGACTACTAGATTTCACAATATGTTCATAATATGCTATCTCCATCTCGTAAGGTACTTTCTATCTCTGTCCCAATTACTATTTGTTTTTTTCGGTTCATTATCATTGCTATGTCTAGATGCATAGATGCATAGCAATGATAATGAACCTAGAAAAGCCAAAACGAATAATAATTTGGGACAGTGGGAGTATATAACTTTCTAGTCCTCAAATTTGTTCATGCATGTCCACACATGATTCTGCAATCGAGGAAACTTTATTTTTGTCCTCTTTTCCTTGTATACCCCTAGTTTAATAGGCATGGTAATATACATTTAATGCTATCGATATGAGTCAAAATCAAATTTGACACACAATCACAGATCAGGCCGACTCACAGTCCATAATCTACAGCTTACTGATCTGAGCAACATAAAAGAGGACGCAAGTGTTCAAACGGCATCACACAGTGCATGGACTGTATGGCAGAAAGCGTAAAGTTTATACATTGTGTCACAAGCAAGTTTGCATAACACCAAATGACTGAGAACATAAAAACCATATTGGACATGATCAAAGGATTACTCAGTTGACCTCAGTTCTGCTGATACTGATAGCTGCAGCAAAAGTTCCAGTAACTTGTTTAAGCTCCGTCAGGCATGGAGTTCTTCCAGGATCTCCTAATCATCGTCCCAATGCGTTTGACAGGCCCTTCTACGCATGCTTCTCCAAAGCATCCACAGGTGTTTGGCCACATTATTCATTTTAGGGCGTTTATGAAGGTCCAGTGTCATGCATTTGGTTGCCAATCTTGCTATTTCTTCAGTAATCATCATATTACTCTCGATTGCTATTTCTGAATCAAATAGTTTCAACAAACATGGCCCTTGTGAACAGCCTGTCCTGAAATATTCAATGAGGCTAATGTCCTCCTGTTTTAGTTTTTTTCTTGAGATTAGTTCGAAGAGAATAACTCCAAAACTATAAACATCACTCTTTGGGGTAAAAAGCCCACATTCAAAATGCACAGGATCTGTGTAACTGATACTACCCACTATATGATCAGTGTATTGGGTGATGCCACCAGGAAGAAACAATGATAATGAAAAGTTTGATACTTTTGCTGTGAAACTGTCATCAAGAAGTATGTTTGAGGGCTTAAGATTACCATGACATACTAAGTTCTCACTCGATAAATGCATGGAATGCATGTAGCTCAATGCTTCTGCACACCCTATAGCTATGCTTAACCTTATATCCAAAGGGATTGAAATATCACTATTATGAAGTATTTCACTGAGGTTTCCTTTGGTGGTATATTCAGTTACCATTGCTAAAGTATTTTCCCCTGTACAATAGCCTATGAGCTTCACTATGTTTTCATGGTTGATTTGACTATGGATGCTTACTTCTTTCACAAACTGTTCTCTCAAATCTCTGTCGATATATGTCTTAACTGCAACCACATCACCATAAAGGACACCTCTATACATTTCTCCAAAGCCATGTTTACCGATAAGAGTGCAATAGTTTCCGGTAATCCTTTTGATATCATCTTCCATGAATATCCTAATATGATTGGTATCTACCTTCTGATATTTTTTAATAAACATTCGAAGGCATTCTGCCACATCATGTATTCGAGGACGTTTATCAATGTCAAGTGTTAGACATGCAGACGCCAATTTTGCAATTTCTTCAAGAATCTTCATATTGCTCTCATTTGCTATTTCAACATCAAAGAGTTCCTTCAACTCCTTCCCCTTTCTACAAGCTTCACAAAAAGTTCTGACAAGGCTAAAGTCCCCTTGTTTTATCCTTCTCCTAGATATTAGTTCCAAGAGAACAGCGCCAAAACTATAAACATCGTTCTTTGAGGTAAGGCGCCCTTCCTGAAGACATATAGGATCCTTGTAATCAAGACTTCCTTTTACAGTTGAAGTGTATCGAGTGATGCCACCAGATAAATGCCTAGATATTCCAAAATCAGATACTTTCACTATAAGATTATCGTGGAGAAGTATGTTAGCAGGCTTAATATCACCGTGGCATACAAGGCTATCACTTGATAAATGCAACAAATGCATGTAGCTCAATGCATCCGCACACCCAATAGCAATTTCCAATCTTGCATCCAAAGAGATAGAAATGTTACTGTTATGAAGTGCATCATCAAGGTTTCCATTCGAGATATACTCAGTTACGATCGCTAAAGTGTTTTCCCCTGAACAGTACCCTATGAGCTTCACGACGTTGTCATGGTCCATTTGACCATGGATGCTTACTTCTTCCATAAACTCTTTTCTCAAATCTCCACGAATACATTTCTTTACCGCAACAAGTTCATTGTCAAGGACCCCTCTGTAGACTTCTCCAAATCCACCCTTCCCAATAAGAGTTCCATAGCTGCTTGTAATTATCTCAATATCATATTCGCTAAAAACTTTAATACTAGGATTGTTGCCAAATGTATACTTTTCCTTGTCATGCCCTTGAACGACATCTCTAGTCACAAGCTTGTTTTCTGGAAATGTCATTATATATATGCCAACAATACAGCTCCAGTATTCTGATAAAAAAATGTCAATAAGGTAAATCATCATCAAACAAAAGGTTAAGGAATGCAATAGCACAAAAGATCAAATTACATATGAAGTCATATTGTTACACTAGCTTCGTGCATGTATGTTGCTACAGTCAATATAAATCATAGATAAATGGCATCCTAATCTTATTGGCAAACAATTACCATACAAATTTTTTAAATTAGCAATCAGTCCAATAGAAAATATATTATTTAAAATAGCTTTTAGGAACAAAAATTATTTAAAATCTACAATAGCTATGATGCCAGATCAAACTAAAATGGACCACTATTGATTTATCACACCTATTTACAAAATTCTAAGATTTTTTAAAACCATCTTGAGTGTACACAGCTCACGTAACAATTTAAATATAGTCTTTTGGTAAAATTTTTATTTAGAATCTACAATAGCTACGATACCAGATCAAAAAAAGTGGGTTATTATTTATTTATAGCATCTACTAAGAAATTTAAGATTTTTAGAATTTCATATGTAATTTATTTTGTTTTGATTTGATCGTTCGGAGGCATTTTACTGTTGCGCAGCGAATTGCCGACCGCCTGCTGGCAAATTGGAGAATGCCCAACAAAGAGTGCATGACAGGAGGTTGCCGACAGTATACGCTCGGCTATTATTCTTGCCGAATGTACAAACTAATGCCCGAAAGTTTAAAAACCGATGGCCATTCCTAGAATTCTAGTAGTGGTATATTTCTAAGTGTTCGTCTCATGCATCTCTATCCTCTATTCCTCTCATCTCTCTTCTCTCTCTTATCCTCTTCCTCTGGCCTGGGAGCGCACTGGCCCCGACGGCTGCCTCTGACCTGGGAGCTCCTCGATGGGCGAGGAGGCCGCACGGGCGCGACGGGAGAGGAGGCAGCCCAGGCACCGGCGGGGGAGGAGGCCGCCCGGGCGCGGCGGGCGAGGAGGCCGCCCGGGCGCCGGCGGGCGAGGAGCTGCTGGCCGCCTTGGGCTGGAGCTGCTTGCCGCGGGCGTGGCTGCCGCCGGCCACCGTCGCGGGAGCGAGGCTCCTGCCATTCGCGGTGATTTTTTTCTTAATTTTCTGAGATGAAGATGCATGTGGATCGATGTGGATAGTTTGATTATATTGTGATGGATTGTTTGAATGATTTGCAGAATGGATTGATTCATTGTTGAATTTGTAATGGATTTTTGAATAATTTGTGAAATCTATCGATTTGTGATTTGTGTTTGAATGATTTGTTTTTGGAAATGAGATCGAAGAGGAACTGGAGGGGATAACAGATGAACGCCAGGGGAAACGGGGGTGGCGATGGTAGGGGCGTCGGCCCGGCCGGTGGGTGTTTTTTTATTAAAAAAGTCACTTTTAGTCCCCAATAAATACCCGGGACTAAAACTCCCCCTCTTTAGTCCCAGTTGGGGACCCGGGACTAAAGCCCGTTCCCAACCGGGACTAAAAGCGGTTTTTTAGTAGTGCACACCAAATTCACGTATACAAAAAGATACATTCAACCATTTGTTAGATCTATTCCAACAATCTATGATATAATTCTAAACATTTTTGCATGATTCACTAGTAGAGAAAAGGTCCTCTATCCAATACATTTGTCTAGCCAGGCCAGTTTTGGACCCGTGACATTAGTCCCGAGACAGATGTATTTTTTATCTACTCGGCCCTCTCTTCATTTTTATCTCCTCCGAAGTCCGAACCCATCTCCCCCACGTCCTCTCCCTTATCTCTTAGCTCTTCCCCATCCTTAGATGGATTGAAGCTCGCTCTCTCCTCTTCCTCTAGCACACCAGTGAGCAGGAGGCACGGACGTGGCGGCACGGGCGCGCAAAACCGGGAGCGGTGCCACCTACAGCCCCGGCAAGCTCCTCTTTTTTGTCTTTTTTTTCTTACTTTCACTGTTATTGTTAAAAATATGGATATACGCGATTTGGGATTGACTCTATGAATGATTGATGATTCATATGTGATTTGTGATTGTGATTGAGAAAAACTTGTGGGTTTGGAAAAATTGGCTCACACAGCATCCGAATTTGGTGCCACAAATATTGATTCTTACGAATTGGATGAGAACTCTCAGCAAGAGAACAATCTAATTTTGGAGCAGCTACAACTTTTAGAGAGGCATGAGCACTTCGGGTATATTTTAAAAAAAATATATTGGTCTCGGTTGGTGTTAACAATTGGGACTAAAGGCTCCTTTGAGTCCTAGGTCTCACCCGGGACTAAAGGTTAGGTCCCGAATGCCTAGTCCCGGTTGGGAAAACCAGGACTAAACGGGGTTGCCAACTGGGACTATTGGCTATTTTCGTAGTAGTGATTTGTTCAAATAATGTGCCACTGTTTTTTTAAAAAATATAAAATACTTTTGTTGTATCAGTTATTTGAACCACCATTTTTCTGATAAATATTAGAACCACCTGGTGCAAACAATTGTAAAAACAGACATCTTGTTTAAGACAAGTTAGTGTTATGTTTAAGAAATCATCAAATCTCAAATACTCATAAGAAGTTGAGATTGTCTGGGACGGAGTAGGATGCATACTCCCTCCGACCCAAAAAATAATGATGTTCTTGTGGGAGGGAGTGTCCGGCGGCAACCAAAATCAGACAGGTAGAGTCAGTCAGCAATCAAAACCAGGTTCTCTGAGTGGTTCCGGACCTTTGGACTGAACAGAGGGCAGAGTATGAATTTGGATTCCTAAGGTCTGAACTCGTGGGTACAGAACCAACTTGATTGTGGGAAAAAGGCTACAAAAGCACTTGAAATTGGAGCACTGAGTGAGAACGAAATCATACATACCTCTAGGCTCTAGCTCCTACGACTCGCTTCGATGTCTTCGGGGATCTTTAATTGTTGCACCTCTTTGGGCTCAATGGACATCTTCGGGGGCGAGATCCCGACGTGGCTGCTGCTAGATTTGGTACATGCTTTGCCTGTGGGAAGAGCTGGCGGGGGTGGGGGTGGGGGCGGGGCAGATGGGAAACCAATGGAGGGGCGATAATGAACACGAGACGTCGGAGACCTGCCGAAGGACTCGATCGAGGCTTTGGAGGGAGAGTGTGTCCAGCCGCGTGGAAGATGAACCACGAGACTAGTCAACAAAAGCGACGCTTTCCTACCACGGAATATGCAGTGTCTGCTCCACGAAATTGCGTTTGATATCACAAGCCAGGTTGACCGAGTTTACGAACAGATCGGCTGGCAATATATAAGACAAACTAGACAGGGGGAGAAAATGAATCTGATCCGAAAGGATGCACCATAGTTACTACCAACTCCGAGAGGGGAACAGAGCCAATAAACCTAGGGTAAAGAAGTTCAGATTAGATCATACAGTTGGCAATGGTTTCCACAGGTGATGTGGCAAAAAATCATACTTTTAATTACGTGCTTCATTGAGGGATTAAAGCTAAACTGCATTGGATTTTAATTAGCTCATGGTGAAATTTAAACAAAGGCAATAATTGGGCAATATAAATTGGACCTTGTCCACACATAAATGTGAGACACGTTCTCACTACAAAATCACTAATACGGCTTCCGTTCTCTTAATACGGCTTTCTCTTACTGAAAGACGATGCAGTCATCGAGACATCGACAGTGAGGCCCATGTGATGATTAAGTGAACATCCTAGACATTTATAGGTGTTCAAGAAAAACTGAAATCCAGTTGAGCCTAGCAGCAATGGCTTTTGAAGATTGCTGTACCTTTTAGAGTAATCGATTCTAAAATATATAAACTGTTTGTTTGAGTGCAGATATGGAAATCACTAAGAAAACTAAAGTCATGCATGGATTTTGATTTACCCATAACAAAGAACGTGCACTCGTATTAGCTGCAACGTTCATTCGGTGATTAGTAGGATCGGAGAAATTTTTATCCTAAATTGAATTGCCTTCACTGGCACTAGTCCCTCAATCTGTACTCCTATAACACACGAGCTACCAATTTTAAGTGACATGAGTATTTTAAAAAAGGCATTCAATATTATTATTATTTGCAGCCACTGCGTTGGGTCGGTAGGTTGTTGTTTTCAGCGAGAGCCCTGGTTTGGTTAATTGGTTATTTGATTTTTGGGGTAAAAGACGGCCCCCTGAAAGATATATAAAGGTTAGTATAAGGGCAGCCGCAGCGGTTAACGACACTTGCTCTCTATAAAGCGGACTGTCACTGCCAACTCATGTTATAGAGAGTGGAAAAGACAACCAATCCAATAGTCCAACAATCATGGGCCCCATGCACTAAATTAGGACTCATCTTCTCCGTCTCATCCACTGGGTGATGCGCATGTGCTCACCGGCCGACGCATGCTGGCCGGGCTGCCGGGTCCACCCGCTCTGGTGCCGGTCGCTGGTGCCGTGCCTCCACCCGCCCACGCCCCGGCGGCTAACCTGGTTTTTTGGTTCATGTGTTCTGAGGAGGCATTATTTGAGCCGTCGATCAAGGTGCTGTCCCATCCGAACCTTTTTCGTTTGTTTTCCATTTACCTGGTTATACTGCCTTTCATTCCCATATACCGTCTGTATACATGACTTTATACACTTCCTGAGTACAGCATTTCAATCGTCTCTTCCTCCTCCGCCGTCGTATCTCTTCGCCTGGATAAACGTGGAACCAGCCTAACGAGCAGCAAAAAGAGAATAAACTAGAACAAGAAACGTCGCGATCGCACATCATCACGAGTCACAAGTCACGCAAAAATACGTGAAACGCGAGCACGCGCGCGCGTGTTCTCACGGCTCACAAGGGCTTCCCTTATAAGTTGGTTCCCACCACCATAGATAGGCAATGCGGGACTAAACTCCAATGCCATCTTTCCACACTGATGAGGACATCACCATGCTGGACACGCACGCGCCATGTCCTTCCCCACGTTGGACTTCGTCCCCGACTCAGCTGCCACGTCCGTCTCGGATTCAGCCTACACCCCCGCACGGTTTCGGCGATATCTCCATCATACGACGTCGAAACGAGGCGTATAAGGACCCGTTCGTCGTCCGTCGATTTGGTTCTGGTCCTAGCTCCAGAAGCCTCGTGGATCATGCTGTGTGACCACGACAAGGTGCTGCGCCACCTATTTTGGGCCAACTTGGCCTTGTATCGAGTCGGGCCTTCAGCCCATGTTGTGGGCGCCCCCTTTGGCCGCCCCCAACCCTATTTCGCCCCATAAACTCAGCAGCCGTCGCCGGTTTAGACTCGGGTTTTGCTTAGATTATTCTGTCAAGAACAGTTTCGCCGTTCGTCGGTTTGTAAAACCCCAACTCGTGTGCTTAATACAGTTTGTCACTTCATATTTGAGCTGCGTCTTTCGAGTTCTTGCTTGTGTTCTTCGTTTCGCAGGTAGGGATTAGCCTTCGTGGCGAGGTCAACCGGGTTGTGACACGGTTGATAACCAGAGGAATCGTGGTGCTAAGATTGCAGGAGTTCGGGTCTTTGAGATCTGAAGCCGGATCGGTGCGTCACCTCCACCCAAAACGAGTTATCCTTCACCTGACGGAAGATCGAGCACCCACGTCCCCATTAAGTGGTAATCAGAGACTCAGGTATTACCGTCAGGATTATCCTAGTTTAGTTTTTTCGCCTTTGTCCCATAATCCACAAAAACCTACAAACAAAAAGTTTCCGCTGTCCTAGAACCCCCCTGTTAGCCTTTGCAATTTCGTTTCAGATTAGCTTTGTTGAGTTTGTGTCCGTGGTCGAGTCTTGTTGCTGGTTTAGGTCGTGTTCGTCGTCGTAGTTCAACCGCACCGTCGCTGTTCTTTGTTTCCGCCGCTATCCCATCCACCTTCATCCAGATTACAAGTTGAGCCACCCCACTACTCGACTTGCCCTCGCTAGCCGCCTTGTGTGAACTCTCGCCGCGCAAACCCTAGATAGTTTGCAAGCCGCTTTGGTTGTCTTTTTGCATCGCATACCTACTCCTTGATTCATCTGGTGAATACCTATTGCTTGCTATACATACCAGGGAGGATTTACCCTTGGTTTTGGTTGCTGAGAAGCTTTGCTCAGCCGTGATCGGATAGGGAAGCTTTGCCCTAGCCGCTACTGTTCTATCTGCCGAGTTTTGCCTCTCCGAAAACATAACTTGAGGTACCTTCGGTAAAATGGGCATAACTTTTCGCTCGGTGCTCCATTTTGGCTCATTTTTTTATAGCAGCTACGCCGGTCAGGCCGTTCTCAGAAAAATTAAAAAAATCAGGAAAAAATAGTTTTGAAATTCATAAGCTGTTTCAGGGATTTTCGTGATCGTTCCAGAAGTTCTGTAGACCACATCTGATCTCTGTTTGAGCTCCAATTTTGTGTGGCGACTTTTCTGGTGTTCCTCGTTGTGAGAAAAATATCAAAAAATAAAAGAAAAAAGAAAATAAAAAACAACTGTGATTCCTACTAGTGCCTTTGAGGCAATCTTAGTCCAAAAATTACAAAACTGCCATTGAGCTTGTTCTTTGAGCTTTTTCCATTGTTCTTTGTTCCAACTTGTTGTGCTACGTCTAGCCACACGTCTTAGCCAGTAATTGTGACTTGTGCTTTGGATACTTATTGAACTTTGCTACTCAACATTCATTAATTGTTCCACATATACATATTGTGCCTGTCCTAAGCTCCACAAACAGATACTTCTCCACAAACAGATACTTCAGATCAGTACAGCAAAGGACCCTTGCAATCTTGGTACCACTTCCTCACAGGTATCACGAACCAGCCACCGGTTGTACCATCCACTGCTTGCATTTGGTAAGAACTTGGTAAGAATTCGGTAAGACGTGTGTGAGGGTGTGATTCCACCAACCAACCACATAGTTCATAGGGTCTTTACTAATACTTAACCATGCCAGACGACGTGCCTGCTTTGTCTAGTCAGTTGTAGGAATTGAAGGATTCCCTGATTGATGAGATGAACAAATTAACGAAGGAAATCAGAGATGGAAATCATGCGATTGAGAGTGTGGACAAGCGAGTGGCCACCTTGACCGGACGAGTTGAGGCGCTTGAGGCTGCCCCCAAGGCTGAAGATGCGGAGGTCGAGGATATTGTTGACCTCGATGACGACATTGTGTACGGTCCTAATGGTTTGATTGATCACAGGCTGACCAGCGAGAAGAAGATGCGTAAAAGACTTGAACGCAATAAAACGGGCATGGGAGGTAACAAAACTCGACATCGACAAGGTAATGATGATCCTTATGCTAAAATTAAATTTACCATTCCATCTTTTCATGGGAGATATGATGCAGAACAATACCTAGATTGGGAGATGACAGTAGAACAAAAATTTGCTTCCCACCTTGTTCCCGATTGCCATAAGGTTAGACAAGCCACTAGTGAATTTAAAGATTTTGCTATAATCTGGTGGCAAGAGTGTGCTTCTTTAAACATGCAACCTGATACTTGGGATGGGCTTAAACTTGCCATGCATGATCGTTTTGTTCCTGCATCTTATAAGCATGATTTACGTAAGAAATTACAACGTTTAGAGCAGGGAGACATGTCTGTCCAGGATTATTATGCAGAGTTACAAAAGGGCATGATTCGTTGTGGGGTAGTTGAGGATCCTGAGGATAAAGTTTGTCATTTTTATGGTGGTTTGAGACGTGAAATTCAGGATATTGTTGACTATAAAGATTTTACTACCACCAACCAGTTGTTCCAGCTTGCTATACTTGCAGAAAAAGAATTGCAGGGTCGACACATGAGCGCATCCACACCCAAGACCTTCACGCCACCAGCCGCTAGATCGCCGACTGCCTCTCCTTCTGCGCCACCAGCGAGTACACGTTCGTCACCACTAGCTACGGCGTTTTCTTCTGCGGTAAGCAATGTGTCTAATATGCAGGCCTAGCAGAACAAGACCCAACCTACTTCTGCCAATAACTCTTCAAGTAAATCTGCAAACATCATGTGCCGCCACTGCAAGGGCATGGGCCATGTCATGAAGGACTGTCCAAGTACTCGTGCTTTCATCGCTCCACCGGACGAAGATGGATATGTAAGTGCTAGTGATGTTGAAGACGATGTGGTTTTTGCTGCTAACATTGTTGCAGGTTCGGAGGAGAACACCATTAACTCCGACGATGCTTCCGCGGGTTTTCCTAGCCTTCTTGTGCAGTGTGTGCTCTCTGCACAGAAGGAACATGAGGACGACATGAAGGCCCAGCGCAACAACTTGTTCCACATTTTCTCGTCATCCAGGAGTTACGTGTTCTCACCATTATTGACACTGGAAGCTGCAACAACTTGGTGAGTTCGGATTTTGTCAGCCAGCTTGGTTTAACCACTCGACCACTACGTTTTCCGTACCACATTGAATGGTTCAATAATAGTGGTAAGGCAAAGGTAACTCACTCCGCACGCATACACTTTTTAGTTGGCTCTTATCATGATTATGCTGATTTTGATGTCGTACCTATGCAAGCATGTTTGCTTTTATTAGGACGTCCATGGGAATATGATAAGGATGCTGCACACCATGGTAGAACTAATACATATACTTTCATGCATAAGGATAAGAACATTACCTTGCTTCCTTTATCGCCTGTTGCTATTAGGAAACATTTTAATGACCTTGCTAAAAATGATAATAATGCACCTAGTAACAATGAATCTTCTAATGCTAAACATGAAGGAATTAAGTTAAAGGGAGGTGTTTTTCTTGCTACTACATCTGCTCAAGCTGTACTTTGTGATAATCATGATGCACCTTGCTATACTATGCTTTGTCAAGATGTGTCTTTCTCCAATGCATTTATGTGTCGTATTTTGCATCCTGCGGTCACTAACCTTTTGCAGGGGATTGATGATGGGATGGAGTCGAGGACGACTCAGATTCAAGAAGGGGAGGATGATGAGGACATCACCATGCTGGACACGCACGCGCCATGGCCTTCCCCACGTTGGACTTTGTCCCTGACTCAGCTGCCACGTCCGTCTCGGATTCAGCCTACACCCCCGCACGGTTTCGGCGATATCTCCATCATACGACGTCGAAACGAGGCGTATAAGGACCCGTTGGAAAGGGGACAATGACGCCGTCGATTTGGTTCTGGTCCTATATCCAGAAGCCTCGTGGATCATGCTGTGTGACAAGGACAAGGTGCTGCACCACCTATTTTGGGCCAACTTGGCCTTGTATCGAGTCAGGCCTTCAGCCCATGTTGTGGGCGCCCCCTTTGGCCGCCCCAACCCTATTTCGCCCCATAAACTCAACAGCCGCTGCTGGTTTAGACTTGGGTTTTACTTAGATTATTCTGTCAAGAACAGTTTCACCGTTCGTCGGTTTGTAAAACCCCAACTCGTGTGCTTAATCATTCATCTGCAGTTTGTCACTTCATATTTGAGCTGCGTCTTTCGAGTTCTTGCTTGTGTTCTTCATTTCGCAGGCAGGGATTAGCCTTCGTGGCGAGGTCAACCGGGTTGTGACATGGTTGATAACCAGAGGAATCGTGGTGCTAAGATTGCAGGAGTTCGGGTCTTTGAGATCTGAAGCCGGATCGGTGCGTCACCTCCGCCCAAAACGAGTTATCCTTCACCCGATGGAAGATCGGGCACCCACGTCCCCATTACACACCACATAGACTTTCCTATATGCAATATAGGGCCAATGAGCTGCAGCCCAATGGCATGCACAACAACACTTATTGGGCCTCATATTCCAACAAGTTGAAGCATGAAGCATGCAGATAGGAGAGGAAGAAGATGAATGTTCCTTCCTATCGTTATTCACATCATATGACCCAATTAAGTGAGTAAATTACCATATTAAGATATAAACTCACAAATTCCCTGAAGTTAATTGAGAAAGCCTGAAAGCTACTGAACGAACTTGTAGAAAAATACTGAATTGCAAAAGATAATCCAATATAACCAAAATTGCTAAATCCGCCAAATCAAAGACCCACAAATCTCCTTATTGACCTAATCAAGGCCCCCCCACCCCACTTCACAGCAACCAGAGTGCTCCACATGCTGGCCTCTAGGACCGCAAGTCCTCAACTCCTCAATCCTCAGGCGTAGTTAGGTACAGCCTTGGCCTCCAGTGACATGGCACTGCAACTGAGCTGGCTTTGCCCTCTTGCCTGGCATGGAAGAGAGGATGAAGATGTGTAGTAGCTTTCCATCCTTTAGACATGCAGTGGCAGCTTCAAGCCATTTTACGACCCATGTGTATGCTCACTTGGAATGGAGATTGCTATTTCATATTGATTTGTGCTACTAGACAAGCTCTTCATCATGAGGTTTTGTGCGAAAGAACAGGGCACCTATGGTTTTGTGCTACAACACATGTTGTTTTGCGAGATTTGCTAACACTACAACATTTTGGCCATGGCGCAACGCCCCATAACTGTTGCGATAGGGGTATTTTCGTTGCAATAGCGACATATCGCGACATTTTCTGGCCATTGCGATTCATCTTATGCCGTTGCATAAAAGTCCGTTGTGATAAGGTATCGCAACAGTGTACAATGCGTTGTGCTACGTGAGCCGTGTCGCAACGACGTGTGGCGCGGCAATTGCCTCAAGTCGCAACGATCATTGCCATCAAATCACAACCGGGGAGGGCATCGTTGCGACGCGATTTATTGCAATGACGAGGGCGTGTTGCAAGAAAATGTTATTGCAACGCAATAGATTGGTAGCATTATGCCATCTTTGTCGTTGCTTTATGCTTATTGGGTAGCGCAATGATCATTTAGGTGTTGCTATTTATAAGAACATATCACAATGAAGTGGTAGCTGTTGCTATATCCTGAAATCCTATTGCAACGGTCAATTTGATACTCGTTGCTATACGCTTAAGCCCTGTTGCAACGAACAGTTTGGTACTCGTTGCTATACGCTTAAGACCTGTCACAACGGTAAAATTGGTACTCGTTGCTATACGCTTAAGCCCTGTTGCAATGGAAGAAGTGCTGCTCGTTGCTATTTCCTTAAATCCTGTTGCAACAGGAATATGTCGTTGCTATACGCATAGAGGGTACAGCAACGGAAATATGCGTTGCTATATGCGTAGAGGGTGGCGCAATGGAATATGGCATTGCTATATTCATAGAGGGTATCGCAACGCAACAAAATGTGGCTCGTCGTAATATGGTTGTATGGTAACGCGACTCAATTTGGGTCGTCGCAATATGGTTGTACGGTAACGCAACAAAAGAGCTGGTTGATCGCCACATGCTGATTTTTAAATGCAACTGGATTTTATAATAGAAACAAATCCCACAATTCATAATGGAATTGCTGTAACACAATATTCAACAAATCAATGTACCAACTCTTGTACATTCATCCATCAGACCATCACTCAGTAATCAAGTTTGTATAAATGTGCACACATATATAAATCTCTTGACCACCAGTCCAACCTTTCATGATGGTCATCAACTTTGTTTGAGCTCCAAAGTTGGAAGTCTTCTTGAAGCATGGCAATCTTTAGCCTTGTTGGCCCGTGGTTGCTTCAGTTCCCTTCTGATCAGAAACTAATGAGAGAATTAGAGATTGTACAGATTTTTGAAGTTGATTTGTCTTGTACTGATTCAGCAGCAGAATAGAATTGGACTTGGAAAATTGTAATTTCATTATGAAAGCCCACATGCAGTTCTTACCTGTAGGTACCGTCTCTTTGCGGCTGCTCGCATCTTAGCACTAGAAGCCCGCAGCTGATCTGAAGTAACGTACGACCTTGCATCTGCTCCTGTACCTTTCGCACGATTATTCTAAGTGAACAGTTTCTTTGAAATGCCACTAGGTTGAACATTGCCAGCGGATTTTTCATTTATTTTCTCAGTTGTGACAATGAGTGGTGGCTCAACTTGGAATATAAAGTTGTTAGAACAATGTTAATAAGGAGCAATTAAATACACAAAGGCATAATTATGGGAATGATTGTTCGATGTTGCTACCTGGCGAGCTGTTTCTTGAGTACTATGCACTTCTGGTGTACGAGCGATGTTATCCGTAGTGATGGTCATAGAATCAACTCCCAATGATTTTTTTGCTGTTTGCAGTGGTAGTCTATGCAATTTACAAGAAGGCAGGTAAGACATTAGCCACATGAATCTATTGTCAATCTCAAAGCATTTACACTCGTTACCTGGTTCGTTGTTTGTTGAATCTGCACAGCTGCTGGTGCAGCAATGTTCTCCTCAGTGGTCCTAGCTGGCACTTCATGTGAATTGTTGTCGATTTGATGGGGGGTCTATGAATTTTCAGATATGGCATGTAAAAGATCAGCGAGAAATGTCCATTGTCAAACGCAACGAATCAGAACCAACATGTAAGCAATAGTTACATGTATTTCTGAGATTGTGAGTACGATCCACCTTATTTGGCAATGCAGGTCAATTCTGTTGTGCGATCATTGATTGGAACTCCCCGATCAATTCTTGTCTAATTGAGGCTTTAAGTGCTTCCTTTTTTGCTTCCTTTTGAGCCTCATGCTGTTCAAGCTTTTCATTTAATTCACGCTCTTTTTCTTCGAGCTTCTCTAGTCTTTCCTGAATAAGTTGTTCCTGAAGCAATTAGTTTCTTTTGCGATTAGACATGTATCCTTCGCCACGTGACCTCCTCGCTTTGGCTCCAGTTGTCTCCCTGTACGTCTCCTGGAAAACCTGGTCTTCCTTATCAGCAGCTGAAGTGATACTTGCTGGTTCGTCTTCTTCCAATCTCTTGGATGCATAATCCTGAGGGCAATAAATGATTGTATGATATCAAATTTGGTCACATAGTGATACGTAAAAAATTAATGATATTGCAGAAGAATGCTTATGTTCAAAGTAGCACTCACATAAACACTCTCAGCCACCGGCGTTGTCCATTTTCCTCGCTTCGTGTGGGTAGCCTTCCAAAGTGCCAACTTGCGTGGCTCAGCACCAGTTACTGGATCTCTCTAGCAAAATTACATGTCATCAATATATCATTTTTTACTGTAGTGCAAGTCAAGAATTGAGGATCGATTCTTTACATTTTCCCAACTACACTGAGAGAAAGGTTTGGAACCCGTCGTATGGTTGGTCTTCATTTCAGAGCGATGCGAAGGGTTCCTGACGCTCGACTTCTGCACGCAGTAAACAAGTAATGTATGTTCAGCAAAGAAAAACTCAACTCAAGCTTGCGTTCTTAAATTTAGCAAATAGTGTGACCTTGAAAGTTTTTTGTCCAAAGTACTGGTTCAAATAGTGCCACTCCACAATGTCTAAGTCTTCAGGCTTATTTTTCATTCTGTCCTCATAGTTGCCATATGCCATGAATGTAGCACTCAAGGTGGATCGCCAACCTTTGTAGCGTTCTCTCGCAATCTCTCATATCTTTTTGTTGTGATCCTCAGTGGTCTCAAGCTCCCATAGATCCTGGTGCAAAACAAAACATGTTGTGTAGTATAGTACATTCATAATATTTTTGACCAAATGTACTGACTACATGCATCTAACATTATGATGAAGCATATGAGGTGGCAATTAACATACCTTCACAACTGTAGTGATATCCTCCTTGACTTCATCCTTTATATCGCTCCAAGTTTTAACTCCAATTAGTGGAGCTAGTTGCCTTGTGATCATAACAATTTCGTCCACAAAGGAACGTCAATTATCACCACAGGGACCACCCAGATGAGAAAACTGGACTTTTAGTTTGTCGGATCTAGACTTCCTTCTCTTGGCAAGTGCGGCTATCCCTTTCAAGGATCCATGGCCAGATTTCTTGCCATCTACATACATTCACAAAATACAAGGTTAGCTTAACTGCTAAATAATAAAGAGTGAACATTCAAATTATGTGATAGATTTTACAACCTTTTGTCTCCTTCTGTACATTCCTTGCATGACATGGCCATTGTGATGACGGTTCTGCTGGTGGTGTCGTGCTACTACCATTGCTCTCATCGAGTGGTTCTGTACACTGACCTCGAGGTCTACTATAAGCCGCTGCAAAAAGATTTAAAACTTGCACTTAGTACATACACAAATTTGAGTATAAGTAAGATGTGCAAATCAAAAAGGATATACCAATTCGTCTCAGAAGGCCTTCCTGCCTAAGCTATTCTTTGTATGTGAGTACTGTTTGATGCCTGTTCACATCGCATAGTTCTGCAAGTTACCAACAGCATTATGTGAGTTAAGAGTACAGTTATAGGTACATGTGGATAGTGTAGTACAAACATCATATATACCAGTTTTGCCTAGTGATTTAAGCCATAATTTGTATTCATCAATCTTCTCATCATTGTCATCAGCATCGTCATCATCGTCAGGCTCCTCATTCTCCCGCGGACGCCGTCGTTTCAGGTGTGTAATGTTTGAAACAGAATTGAGAACATGTTCTTTACACAATACCAACCTGAGTTTCCTCTCACCCCATGAATCCAATTCTGAAACCATGGTTTCTACATCTTTTCTTGTATCAATTGCCTCCAAAGTTGCTGTATCATTTCCGGTTCTCCTGAGGTAGTAGTAGTAGTCCCGGAGACCATAGCCAAGCTCATCTCTGATTTCTAATAAGATAGAAAAGATTATTCGAGCCTTGTCAAGATTCAAATGGACTCTGCGATTTGGTTCTTCTCCTTCTCGGTTGCAGCATAAGACCGTAACCTTCCACATGTCACCTGTCAGCGGGGTGCTGTATATATGTGCACATAAATACCAATAAGCCAGTAGCATGAATAATTCAAATTTAGTACGTAGTACGTGATAAAAGTGAAAATACCCTAACTATAATAGGTGCGCTTGTAATAAGCCAGTATCATGAACCAATTAAAGAACAAAACAGAGGCAACATGAAATCCTTGTGAATGGTTGTCATCCTACTACTATCCCTAGGTGCAGGGAGCATATATGACTATCAAAGGCACAATAGATGCGGATTAAGGCAATCCATCTGCACAAACCCTAGAAACAAGCCTTACATGCAGAAACGTATTGCACGCCGCAGTGTTTGTGTAGAAACCCTAGATGTCGCTAGAGGCGGGATACGAACCTAAGGTGAGGGGCAAGCACCATTTCATCTAACTCCACCTTGGCATCTTCCTCTACGACTGGACATCGTCGTCCTGGGTGCCCCTATGCTGCATCGCCGGATCCAGAACTGGTAGGAGTTGTCATGGATGGCGTTGCCGGTCCGGAACTGGAAGGAGTCACCGAAGCCACCAGATCGTTCCCCTCGCCGCCTCTCAATCTGGTTTTGGAGGAAAGTGGGAGGTACAGGACGCAGTAGCCGGTGGCTTTGGGGGAAGTGGGGCGGAGGACGCATCTGCCACTGGTTCAGGAGGAGTTTTGGGGGTGGGGGAATTCGAATTCTGGCGGGCTGTGTCTGTTTTGGTTTAGGCGGTCAGTCCAAATTTTTCGTAGTGACTAATGGGTCCCACATGTCGACGACACAGGAGAAGCCGCGCAACACCACAGTAATAACTATTGGTTTTGGCGGCCAGTCTAAATTTTCGTATGTAATGACAAAAGTGGAGCCAAAAGCGTGTGCCAATCCCCTGACACCAGAGTAAATATTGGCTGGGGGAAGATGCCTCATCGCTCGCACGTCGCACGCGTCGTCGGCGGTGCCCAAATTATCTGTCATGACTAGAGGTCCACATGTTTGCCACTCAGGATAATTTGTTTTTATGTAGAGACAACGAAATTGTGTGCCACCAGTGGGTCCCATGAGTCGGGGACATAGGAGATTACGCTTTCGTAAAGAGAAAACGCAGATTGCTTATATTTTCGATTCATAAGTGAAACCTTCGATGCAATTCAATGTGTGTCCAGCCAAATGTTTTGAGTTTCAAAATTTATGGAATATGATCATTGATCATTTCCAAACTCAACCGACATACAACAAGGAGAGTGATTTGTCCATGTAAGATTACTACAAGACATATGCCATATATATAGTCCTCTTCTAGCTAGTCATATCCAAGTAGAGTGGAAAGAGGTTGTATGATGAGTTGCTTTATTTAAACATTCCATCATATAATTCTATATGCACATGTGTTTGAGGATGGCCTAGTCACTAAATCTCGTTAGTGAATGCACCTTCATTGGATTGTAAAGTCTTAGTGTATGAAATTCTAAAAATTTCCAATAAGGTACAAAATCAAAGTGGAGACACCCCTGTGCAGTGTACTTCACGAAATGTGATCATTGATCATTTCCAAACCGAACCAACATACAACAAGGTTAGTGATTTGTCCATGTAAGATTATTACATAACATATGCCATATATATAGTCCTCTTCTAGTCAAATCCAAGTAGAGTGGAAGAGGTTGTATGATGTGTTGCTCCATTTAAACATTCTATCATATAATTCTATATGCACATGTGTATGAGGATGGCCTAGTCACTAAATCTCGTTAGCAAATGCACCTTCATTGGCTAGTAAGATATTAGTGTATGAAGGTACAAAATAAAAGTGGAGACACTCTATGCAGTGTAACCCATGAGATATATATAGATGTTTTGCGACCTCAGCAAAAAAAAATCAACTGAATCGGACAACAAATGAGAAATCGATACACGTTTAAAGTTTTCATTATGAATTAAATTGCAAAATACGAGGACCCATGAAGATCTGATGAAGAACTGATGATGAACTAATGAAGATGCACAGCGCTGATAGGTTGGGCCCGTGTGTCAGTCGCACATACGACAGCGCATGCGAGGAACTCTCGCGGCTCGCCAGCGCGTCACGTACTGACTCCCGTGCGGCCTGGGTTCAGTGGGTCCCACATGTCGGGGACAAAAGGGGTTCCGCTTTTGGGTGGAAACAACTGCCGGTCCCCCACCATCTATCTCCGAACCGGTAACACCGCCTCTTTTTCCTTCTCCCCTTCCTCCAGTTCTCCCCCAAAATGTCCCATCAAAGACTGGGGTTTTCTTCTTCTTCCTCCCATCCCCGGCCGCCGCATCGCCTTCCTCCCCTCCAATAGCCCTTCCATTCCCTTAATCCCCTCCAACCACCCTGCAATCGCACGTCAAGGATGCCCCGACGCAACAACCACATCTCCCGGAGCCAGCCCCGCGATAAATGGGGTCGCTTCAATCGCTTCCCTGCTTCGTCCTGGCCCTCGTCGTCGAGGCGCCCCCCCCCCCCCCCCCCCCCCCCACCCATAGTGGACTTCTATGAGGACGTCAAGCCCGACATCGGCGACGTGCCAGTGAGCTCTCAATCAAGCCCCGCCGGCCCCCCCAGGAGCCAGGGGATCAATCTGGGCGCATTTGCAACTCCCAGAACTCGTGTGAGCCAAACCCTTCCAATATCTCCATTGTCTTAGATGATTTTGACTATAGCACATGAGGATTAATGTCGCCACAACCGAGCCGGGAGTAGGGAGGAGTGTTCTGTTTTTATGTTCACCTGTGATGTCTTAACTAAGATATAGTGAGATGTTTGCATTAGTTCGTCATTGTGATGTTTTGATTCAATGGTGTCTCACTATCATATGTGATGCATGCAGTAATAATTAGATAATGATTTACATATGCTCTAAGTACTTGAGGAGTAATGTCACCAGAAGGTAGCATGTATTTTGTACTTGGCTTGTTAATTAGTAGCATGTTTTTTTAATATAAATCCATCTCTTAATTTTTTTATGCAATCACAATCTAAATATAGAAGGTACATTAATCATGGTAGCCCGATTTAATCATTTCGGCCTATCAACAGATGACAGCTGCAAAGACGCCAGTGCTGCAGTATTTTGTAGATAGGTACCACACAGAGAAGGCCAAGGCGAAGGTAACCGGAGCGTCATCCGCGCCTATCTTTGAGGTGAGTCAGATGTAGTTGACAGGAGAGTCGGATTATATTTTTGCATACATTTGTCTGTAGTTTACATATGTCTTGTGCATGCATGTAAAATTGAAGGATGGAAACGAGTATATGTTCGACTTCGGTAAAACAACCTTCAAACTGCATTTCTCTGAGGACAGCGACGATGAGGGCCATGGACCGGCTCCGAGCACCAAGCAGGTGATGGTCCTTCTTTAAGCTTAGCATCGTCTTTCATTTGCATATGCTAATATAACTGATTCCCTTGTAAAATGTCAGATCAAAGCTATGGCGGAGAAGCTCCGGCTAGCTGTCAACGCCAAGATGAGGCAAGGACGGTTCAACTTTACGCCCGATGACGACTGAAGATTGGTGCAGCTAGGTTTAGGTGGCTGGCTATTGCTGGTCGTCTTAAGTTAGTTCAAACTATTAGTCATTGATGTATCAAACTGGAGGCACATGTTCTGGATGTTTGAAACTATGATAAGCACTTGTAATGGATGCTTATCTATGAATCATCATGGCTGCCTTTAATTATTAATTGTTGTCCTGGTATATGCATGCTTGTTAATTTTTTAACATGGTTCATGGCGTCTTTTACATGTTTTCGAAAGACATATGCATGGTATGAGTTTGAAGTTGACCAAACAGGCAAGCTGTATATGTTTTCGATTGATATATTTTGGCATGGTAGAAGTTTGAACTTGACCAAACAGACTGTATGCTTTCGAATCAATAATTAAATGAAAGAGGCAATATGTTTTTCATTAATACTTAACAGTGAAACTGCTGCTGACAAAAGCAACTTTATATATACAACAAAAGATCAAGAGTCTACCACATTTGCCTAAAGAACGTTGTGCACTCGGCACAAATCCTACACTCCTCACTACAGAACCTAGCCCATCGGTCCCATCTTTCCAATTTCCATTCGTCGCTCTTGCCGTAGGTACCGCCTGCGCACTGATGATCGCCGTCATGGCGCTGCACCAGTTTCTTCATGGCTTGCAGTTCACCAACCGGCACATCTAGTAGCATCTCCTGCAACACCAGATGTACTCGTTGGTGGAACCGGACACATCTCTGGTTCGGGAACGTCGCCGACGCCGGCGCACCCGCTTGTTCCCCCTCGACCTTCCTCAATAGTCGCTTTGCCATGTCGTCGTCGCCGGCGCCACTGTTGCGCCTGTACAGCAACATGGCAAGCACATAAGCCGCCAAATCATGCCCCGCTGCGACAACGCAATGGAGCATGTCCAGGGACGGTGATAGCGCAGCGCGGTTCTCCCAAAAGATGAAGCGCATCCCGGTGAGGAAGCAGGCCACCAGGTTGCCGATGCTGGCCAGGCTGGCGGTGAGGATGCTGCGAAATTCCACGTTGTAGAAGGGTTCTTGGTGCCAGTAAGCAGCTCGCTGCAGCACACGCCTCAGTGCTAGTTGCCGGCCGATGTGCGCGGCGCGGCAAGCACTGCGCATGTGCGAGAAGGTCAGCCGCAGGCTACCGAGGTCGTCCAGGGGGTGCGGTGACTGTGCCACAACGATGCCAGCGATCTTTTCGGCCATCTCCTTCGGGAGCGACTCCATTCTCATCGAATCGGTGCACGAGATGGCCGGGAACCTGGACGCTGGATGAGGCGCTAGTGGATGGTGAGGACGGGGGTGGCGGCGACACACGAGGACGGAGGGGAGCAGAGCAGCACGCTGGTGGAAGGCAAGGTTTTATTGGGGCGAATCGGCGCGCTGGTGGAGTCGATCGGGCGGAGGGCGCGAGGTAGTTCCTGTGGGATACCATCTCAAGCCGACAAAGGGTCTCTCCAATCGAATTGTTAAGTTGTTCCATCTCAGTAGAGTCAAGCTCCTTTGAACAAATGGAGTTAAAAAACCTGCTGAGCTGGATCAATGGGATCACAACATCATCAGGCAATATGTGGCGCACCACCAAGGGTAAAAGTTTTTGTAATATAACATGATAGTCATGACTTTTCAGTCCAGCAACCTTGCAACCACTGACATCAACACATCTTCTTAAATTTGAGGCATAACCATCTGGCATCTTAACACCTTGAAGAAATTCACACAAAATTTTCATCTCAGGATCACCTAACGTGTACAACGCTAGTGGCAAAGTGTATTTTCCGTTCTCAATGAACGGATGCTGATCCTTCCTTATACCCAGTTCTTGCATATCAAGTCTAGCCTTCTCGCTGCCCTTACATTTACCTGCCAAACGAAGCAAAGTCCCTAGCAAGCTCTCACATATATTCTTCACAATATGCATGACATCTAGATTATGGCGTATAAGCAAGTATTCCCAGTACGGAAGATCAAAGAAAATACTCTTCTGCCTCCAGTTATGCTATTTATTATCTTCATCATGCTGCTTCCTCTTTCGAGAAGTAGTCGCTCCAAAAGTGACCTGCTCGAAACTCTGGTACTACTCCAGTACTTGTGCGCCACTGAGCGGCTCTGGAGCATCCCTCATTTCAACCTTGTTATTGAAGCTGACCTTGTTCCTTCGCCACCTGTGATTTGTAGGCAAAAAACGACGATGCCCCATGTAGCAATGCTTGGAACCGAATCTTAGCCACAAGTAATCAGTATCCTTGTGACAATAAGGACAAGAAAACCTCCCTTTTGTGCTCCAACCAGACAACATTGCATATGAAGGAAAATCATTAATTGTCCAGAGTAGCATTGCACGTAGAGTAAAATTTTTCTTCACATTTGCATCCCAAGTATCAACTCCATTCTCCCATAGCTCTTTGAGCTCATCGATCAGAGGCTGCAAATATATGTCAATATTAATTCCTGGTGATTTAGGCCCAGGAATTAGCATCGACATCATCCAATACGATTGTTTCAAGCACAACCAAGGAGGCAGGTTATAAGGAATTAGGATCACTGGCCATGTAGTGTAAGTCACATTCAACATCCCAAACGGATTGAAGCCATCTGATGCAAGTCTCGGCCTGACATTACATGGATCCAATGCAAATGTGTCCTTATACTTCTCATCCACGTGCTTCCATACCGGTGAGTTAGCTGGGTGACGCATCTTCCCATCTTCAACCAATTCCTCCTTGTGCCAACGCATATACGATGATGTGGTCTCGTTCATATATAATCTTTGCAGTCGAGGAATCAGTGGAAAATACCTCAGAATTTTTCGAGGAAAGCGCTTCTTCTTTACTGCACCAGTATCATCAGCACGATCCCCAAGGCCCTCCGAATCAGTATTTTTCCACCTACTCTCCCCACATGTTGGACATGAGTCCAGGTTCTCGTACTCTTCTCAACGAAATAGCACACAATCATTGACACAAGCATGAATCTTTTGGTAGTCCAACCCAAGGTCTCGAATTACCTTTCGAACTTTATACATGGTATCTGGGATACAATGTCCTTTGGGGAGCATAAGAGCGAATAAGTGAATTATGTGCTCCATTGCATTGTTCATAATACCGAACATGCACTTAATCTGGAAAAGCCTGACAATGAAAGATACTTTGGAAGCCTCCTTGCAACCTGGGTACAATTCAATCTGGGCTTCTTCCATTAATTTGAAAAATTTCTTTGCTGCCTCATTATTTGGCTCCTCAATATTATCATGTACGGCGCCACTGATTAGCGAAAAAAGCAGATTATTGGTGGATGGCCCATCATCATAATCAGTACCATCAACATCACCAAAGTCACGATCATCATCCACAGGGATAGATGTAGAAGCATGAGGTTGTCCTTTCATCATGAAAGCCTTGTCAAACCCTTGGATCTCTTCTTTTTCTCTAAATGCCATGGCACGACATCTACTACATGGACTGGGCGCAGTCTCTCCTTCAAAGGTGCCTTCAAAGGTTTCATCAATGAATTTCTCGTATCCTCTTTGCCACGCATCATGTGTTTGAGGCAGTAGCATCCAAATACGATCCTCACTTGCCATTGAAAAATCAACCGCAAATACAGAGAGCGCAGGTTCAGATCTCTCCTGAGCCACGGGAAAAAAGGGGTTCTCATAAAATCAACATTCAAACATGAATTTATATACTAATTAAAGAACTCAACAGTTTCATGCGCAAGATCGGAATCGATGATACCTAGAGGATGCAAGATGGATTCTTCGTGCAGGTCGGTGCGAAGGAGACGAGTCGTTGCGTGAAGGGATTGATTAGGGTTCAGTCGTGAGAACAAAGGCCTGCCATGTATAATTCTGTGGCCCACGGACTAAAGGCCCAGGGACTAAATGCGGCCTGGTGCACGCACCCACATTTCGCAACGAGTCATGCGAGCGTAGCTATGTCTAAGACCAATTCGCGACATCTGCTATTTTCGTTGCTATATCAAGACCTACTCGCAATGGTTTCGTGTTAGCGTTGCAATATCTAAGACACATTTGCAACACCATAGCTTTCCGTTGCAATATCCAACATCTCAGTCGCAATGCACGCGTTTACGTTGCTATATCTACGACTCTATTGCAACAGACGAAAGCACTAATACCAACGGGATATAATCATTGCAATATGGCCACCTATTGCAACCGTGACAAAATATCAATGCAATAACGACAGCGAAATTGCAACAAAACATTATGCATTGTGATATATCCTATTTATCGCAACGCAAGACAGTTTATTCGCAATACTACACATTTCGTTGCAGTAAGCCATTCTAACGCAATGAAAAGCAGAAACTGTCGCAATAACCCTATGTAATGCAACGAAAACAGGGCGTTGCGTCAAGATGTCCGTGGCAATAGGGCAAAAATATTGTAGTGTAAAAACAATATAATAACACCTATCACCCCCAATATAATTCCAAAGCAATTCTGTGCAGCCTTGCAATTTATATACTACCTACAGAAGGTATTGAATGTCCAAGAGAAATTCATCAAGAACGAAAACACCAGCGATGGAGCTAAACATACCAAGCACACCTCAGCTATAGGCTTCCACCAGTTTCAGAAAGATGGTCCTCAATGCCCTTGATGGCCGCCTGAAAGTAATCGGTGCTCGTGTGATAGCCTAAGAGGGGAGGGATGAAATAGGCTTTTAAAACCTTATCCTATTTTTTCAACTAATTGCACAAATGTGAACTAAGATATTTTATCTAGATGTGCAACTAATATTTTCACTAATGTTTGCACCCACCCACGAGTGTTTTGTAATCTAGAGCCAATACTATTAAGATACTACTCTAAGAAAGGTAAAGACACACAAACTGTAAGTATAAAATGCGGACACGTAAAGGAGTGGGTTAGGAGGATGCTAACTCGGCACGAGAATTTTTATCCCGTGTTCGGCTAGCAGTAAGCTAAGCCTATCAAGTCTTGCTTCCCGGTCAAGGCCTTGATCTCGCCACAAAGGCTCCCGAGAAGGATGATGAGCATGTTACTAAGACAATGCTCTCATCAACCTACTC
>CM014277.1:58867110-58881550 GCA_004135705.1 Alloteropsis semialata
CCTGTTGCAAGAAGAAGTGCTGCTCGTTGCTATTTCCTTAAATCCTGTTGCAACAGGAATATGTCGTTGCTATATGCATAGAGGGTACAGCAACGGAAATATGCGTTGCTATATGCGTAGAGGGTGGCGCAATGGAATATGGCATTGCTATATTCATAGAGGGTATCGCAACACAACAAAATGTGGCTCGTCGTAATATGGTTGTATGGTAACGCGACTCAATTTGGGTCGTCGCAATATGGTTGTACGGTAACGCAACAAAAGAGCTGGTTGATCGCCACATGCTGATTTTTAAATGCAACTGGATTTTATAATAGAAACAAATCCCACAATTCATAATAGAATTGCTGTAACACAATATTCAACAAATCAATGTACCAACTCTTGTACATTCATCCATCAGACCATCACTCAGTAATCAAGTTTGTATAAATGTGCACACATATATAAATCTCTTGACCACCAGTCCAACCTTTCATGATGGTCATCAACTTTGTTTGAGCTCCAAAGTTGGAAGTCTTCTTGAAGCATGGCAATCATTAGCCTTGTTGGCCCGTGGTTGCTTCAGTTCCCTTCTGATCAGAAACCAATGAGAGAATTAGAGATTGTACAGATTTTTGAAGCTGATTTGTCTTGTACTGATTCAGCAGCAGAATAGAATTGGACTTGGAAAATTGTAATTTCATTATGAAAGCCCACATGCAGTTCTTACCTGTAGGTGCCGTCTCTTTGCGGCTGCTCGCATCTTAGCACTAGAAGCCCGCAGCTGATCTGAAGTAACGTACGACCTTGCATCTGCTCCTGTACCTTTCGCACGATTATTCTAAGTGAACAGTTTCTTTGAAATGCCACTAGGTTGAACATTGCCAGCGGATTTTTCATTTATTTTCTCAGTTGTGACAATGCGTGGTGGCTCAACTTGGAATATAAAGTTGTTAGAACAATGTTAATAAGGAGCAATTAAATACACAAAGGCATAATTATGGGAATGATTGTTCGATGTTGCTACCTGGCGAGCTGTTTCTTGAGTACTATGCACTTCTGGTGTACGAGCGATGTTATCCGTAGTGATGGTCATAGAATCAACTCCCAATGATTTTTTGCTGTTTGCAGTGGTAGTCTATGCAATTTACAAGAAGGCAGGTAAGACATTAGCCACATGAATCTATTGTCAATCTCAAAGCATTTACACTCGTTACCTGGTTCGTTGTTTGTTGAATCTGCACAGCTGCTGGTGCAGCAATGTTCTCCTCAATGGTCCTAGCTGGCACTTCATGTGAATTGTTGTCGATTTGATGGGGGGTCTATGAATTTTCAGATATGGCATGTAAAAGATCAGCGAGAAATGTCCATTGTCAAACGCAACGAATCAGAACCAACACGTAAGCAATAGTTACATGTATTTCTGAGATTGTGAGTACGATCCAGATGAGCAAGCAGGTTACCTTATTTGGCAATGCAGGTCGATTCTGTTGTGCGATCATTGATTGGAACTCCCCGATCAATTCTTGTCTAATTGAGGCTTTAAGTGCTTCCTTTTTTGCTTCCTTTTGAGCCTCATGTTGTTCAAGCTTTTCATTTAATTCACGCTCTTTTTCTTCGAGCTTCTCCAGTCTTTCCTGAATAAGTTGTTCCTGAAGCAATTAGTTTCTCTTGCGATTGGACATGTATCCTTCGCCACATGACCTCCTCGCTTTGGCTCCAGTTGTCTCCCTGTACGTCTCCTGGAAAACCTGGTCTTCCTTATCAGCAGCTGAAGTGATACTTGCTGGTTCGTCTTCTTCCAATCTCTTGGATGCATAATCCTGAGGGCAATAAACGATTGTATGATATCAAATTTGGTCACATAGTGATACGTAAAAAATTAATGATATTGCAGAAGAATGCTTATGTTCAAAGTAGCACTCACATAAACACTCTCAGCCACCGGCGTTGTCCATTTTCCTCGCTTCGTGTGGGTAGCCTTCCAAAGTGCCAACTTGCGTGGCTCAGCACCAGTTACTGGATCTCTCTAGCAAAATTACATGTCATCAATATATCATTTTTTACTGTAGTGCAAGTCAAGAATTGAGGATCGATTCTTTACATTTTCCCAACTACACTGAGAGAAAGGTTTGGAACCCGTCGTATGGTTGGTCTTCATTTCAGAGCGATTCGAAGGGTTCCTGACGCTCGACTTCTGCACGCAGTAAACAAGTAATGTATGTTTAGCAAAGAAAAACTCAACTCAAGCTTGCGTTCTTAAATTTAGCAAATAGTGTGACCTTGAAAGTTTTTTGTCCAAAGTACTGGTTGAAATAGTGCCACTCCACAATGTCTAAGTCTTCAGGCTTATTTTTCATTCTGTCCTCATAGCTGTCATATGCCATGAATGTAGCACTCAAGGTGGATCGCCAACCTTTGTAGCGTTCTCTCGCAATCTCTCATATCTTTTTGTTGTGATCCTCAGTGGTCTCAAGCTCCCATAGATCCTGGTGCAAAACAAAACATGTTGTGTAGTATAGTACATTCATAATATTTTTGACCAAATGTACTGACTACATGCATCTAACATTATGATGAAGCATATGAGGTGGCAATTAACATACCTTCACAACTGTAGTGATATCCTCCTTGACTTCATCCTTTATATCGCTCCAAGTTTTAACTCCAATTAGTGGAGCTAGTTGCCTTGTGATCATAACAATTTCGTCCACAAAGGAACGTCGATTATCACCACAGGGACCACCCAGATGAGAAAACTGGACTTTTAGTTTGTCGGATCTAGACTTCCTTCTCTTGGCAAGTGCGGCTATCCCTTTCAAGGATCCATGGCCAGATTTCTTGCCATCTACATACATTCACAAAATACAAGGTTAGCTTAACTGCTAAATAATAAAGAGTGAACATTCAAATTATGTGATAGATTTTACAACCTTTTGTCTCCTTCTGTACATTCCTTGCATGACATGGCCATTGTGATGACGGTTCTGCTGGTGGTGTCGTGCTACTACCATTGCTCTCATCGAGTGGTTCTGTACACTGACCTCGAGGTCTACTATAAGCCGTTGCAAAAAGATTTAAAACTTGCACTTAGTACATACACAAATTTGAGTATAAGTAAGATGTGCAAATCAAAAAGGATATACCAATTCGTCTCAGAAGGCCTTCCTGCCTAAGCTATTCTTTGTATGTGAGTACTGTTTGATGCCTGTTCACATCGCGTAGTTCTGCAAGTTACCAATAGCATTATGTGAGTTAAGAGTACAGTTATAGGTACATGTGGATAGTGTAGTACAAACATCATATATACCAGTTTTGCTTAGTGATTTAAGCCATAATTTGTATTCATCAATCTTCTCATCATTGTCATCAGCATCGTCATCATCGTCAGGCTCCTCATTCTCCCGCGGATGCCGTCGTTTCAGGTGTGTAATGTTTGAAACAGAATTGAGAACATGTTCTTTACACAATACCAACCTGAGTTTCCTCTCACCCCATGAATCCAATTCTGAAACCATGGTTTCTACATCTTTTCTTGTATCAATTGCCTCCAAAGTTGCTGTATCATTTCCAGTTCTCCTGAGGTAGTAGTAGTAGTCCCGGAGACCATAGCCAAGCTCATCTCTGATTTCTAATAAGATAGAAAAGATTATTCGAGCCTTGTCAAGATTCAAATGGACTCTGCGATTTGGTTCTTCTCCTTCTCGGTTGCAGCATAAGACCGTAACCTTCCACATGTCACCTGTCAGCGGGGTGCTGTATATATGTGCACATAAATACCAATAAGCCAGTAGCATGAATAATTCAGATTTAGTACGTAGTACGTGATAAAAGATGAAAATACCCTAACTATAATACGTGCGCTTGTAATAAGCCAGTATCATGAACCAATTAAAGAACGAAACAGAGGCAACATGAAATCCTTGTGAATGGTTGTTGACGAGGGTCTGAATTAGGGGTACCCAATCAAGCCCTTAATCCGGGTCCTCACGCTAATCCACCCCTCAAAAGCAAAAACCGAAGAACCAAATCAAAGCAGATTCTCCATGCCCCAACAACTCGGAGGCCGCCCGACGAGTCTCCGATTCGCCCGACGAGTTCTCCGCCTCCGAGCGGTTCCACGATTCGCCCGAGGAGTTCTCCGCCTCCGAGCGGATCCGCGGCTCGCCCGAGGAGTTCTCCGCCTCTGAGCGGCTCCACGGTTCGCCCGAGGAGTTCTCCGCCTCCGAGCGGATCCGCGGCTCGCCCGAGGAGTTCTCTGCCTCCGAGCGGCTCCGCGGTTCGCCCGAAGAGTTCTCCGCCTCCGAGTGGCTCTCCGGTTCGCCCGGGGAGTTCTCCGCCTCCGAGGAGTCTCAGGCTCGCCCGGTAAAACTACTCGGCCACGTCCCGGCCCATCCAGCGTCGTACCCACTTGGTACCCGCCGCGTCAGAGCATGATGGGCGTCCGTCCTTCGCCACGACAGCCACAGTGGCGCCCGTCTCATCCGAACAGGAACGCTACAGTCCTGAGAGGAATGCATGCGCAACACCAGGCGCCCAAGGACGATCCCAGGCGTCCATGGACGACACCTGGAACTCCCCTTGTAATTTTCTTTCTTTCTTACCCCCCGCTCCCTTCTCTCCTTGAGACTATAAAAGGGGACAAGGGGACATCAGTGGGGGGACGGACGGACATCAGTCGAACATTCGGACACAGCACGAACAGCACGCTCACTCGCACCGCACAGGGACTTGGGACCCTCTCCCTCTCCCGACCCGTTTGTACCCCCTACTACAAACTTGGACTTAAGAACATCGGCTCCCTCGACTTCGTCTTCGGCAAGTCAGTGGAACTTTCGTGCGCCCCAAGCTTGCCCGCGACGACGACAAGACGTTCCACGACGAAGGGCCCAAGCCCTCTCACACCACGGCGGGAGCCACCGCCTACGTCCTCGACCTGCTCGGTGGGGACCTGGCGGCCGCCCTGGGACGGAGCCCGTCCCAGGAACGCTTCCGCAACGTCTCCTACATGATCACCAACCTCGCCCTCCAGGTTGGAGGGCAGGAGCAGCTCCCCTGGGACGAGTTCATCGACTGCTACAACGCCATGTACCCGGACGGACAGCCAGGCCTGCCGCGTGACCCAGCGGCCACCCCGACACCGACGGAGTCCGACCCCTGCGTCCTGCCAACTGCCAAAAGCGCGGTGAGCAAGCAAAGCTCGTACCCGCGGTTGAGGTGGGTTCCGCCGAACTTCGACCCTCCTCGGGAATGCTTCATGTGTCACACCCCCGACGGGGATGTGCAGTCCGCCAGCAGTTCGACGAGGGACGACGCCCCTGCGGCGCCACCGCCCAACGCCCCGGCGGGCGATGCCCGGCGGGTCAGGCTGCAGGAGCTAGACGAGGCCCGGCGTCAGATCGAGGCAGAACGACAGCAGCTCAACCGCGAGCTCGGGAGAAACGCGGATGGAGGAGCCGCCCGCGCACGGGCCCGGGACGTGCAACAGCGCATCGTCAACGACAACAACATTCGAGTGGACTGGGCCGCCGTCAGCCACCCCAAAACCAACGGACAGGTGGAAAGAGCCAATGGCATGATCTTGCAAGGATTGAAGCCACGAATCTTCAAACGCCTCGAGAAGTTCCGGGCAAGCCCAAGGGTTCGCGCCTACGACGACGAAGGGAATCAAGCCTCCCTGGAAGACGCCATCGACCAGCTGGATGAAGCGCGCAGCATCGCACTACTCCACTCGGCCAAGTACCAGCAGGCCCTACGACGATACCACGACCGTAACATCCGAAGCCGGGCCTTTCAAGTCGGCGACCTCGTCCTCCGACGAGTTCAGAGCAACCGCGGCCGCCACAAGCTGTCGCCGCCATGGGAAGGCCCCTACATCGTCGACCAAGTCCTCCGCCCGGGGACTTTCAAGCTCAAGGACGCGGACGGCCAAGTCCTCACGAACGCTTGGAACATAGAACAGCTACGACGCTTTTACCCCTAAAAAGTATCTGTACTTTGTCATTCGCTTGTGGTAATAAAAGTGCTCTTCCGTTCCGAGTACTTCATGAGCTTGTAGTTGTCTCCCGAGACGCTCCCCGGGCCCTCTGAGATAAGAGGCGAGTGACCCTTTCCCCACAGAGGGCCGAACGATCTCGACAACCGACACGATAATTATCTACTACGGCCTGTTAACCACCAGGGGTTCGAAGGCTGGCCCGTCGAAGGGTTCGACAGCCGCCCCCGGGCACCTCGAGTGAGGGGCAGCAAGGGATGGGTCCCAGCGGCCAGTACCCGGGCGCACGAGCGTCATGGGCATCCCGAACTGCATTCGAGTCTTGATGGAAAGTAAGATCATGGTTTTTCCTCCGAACGGAAAGGCAAAGAGCCGCCAGGTCCGGTCGAACGGACTCGGTAACTAGATGATCTCGCCACCAAGAATTTGAAGCTGATCACCAGCTGATCCGTTCGGAACCCGTCGAGCGGGACGCCGAGGCTTCACTCGAATTGACCCGTTATCAGCTCATACGGACACCGCATTTTCGGCCAGCGAGGCAAAAATACGGCGCGGTCCGGCCCCTCCACCTCTTGCGAAAAAGGTGCATGAGGGGTAACGATGTAAGGAGAAACAGGCCTCTCCACCAGCACCCTGCACCGCGTGGGGTCCCAGGTCACGAAACAAGGCCTGTAAGAAGCCGCGCCACGACAAAACAAGGCCGAGGATGAGCCCGAGAAGTCTCCACCTCGCCCGACGAGTCCCCGCCTCTCCCGAAGAGCCTCACACTCCCCTGCGGGCTCGCACAGCTACGTCGCTTTACCCTTAAAAGTACCTGTACTTTTCAATTCGCGAGAATAATCAAAGTACTGCGCTATTCCGAGTACTTCATACGCGTACGGTCGTTTTCCGGAAATGTACCCTGCAAGTCCCCAAAGCTAAGCGGCGGGCGATCCCTTCCCTGTGCAGGATCGCCCACCGCTCGAGGGCTCCACCCGGGGCCCGGTGCCCCTCCGTTTTTTCACAAAAACTCGACAAATGATCGCTCTCGCGCGCGATCAAGCGGTATACTTTTGCGCTTGCGAGAAAGGAACGTCAGCTCGAGGGGCTTCGTGACCACGCTTGTCCAAGTTTCGAGTGCTCACGCCCCTGCGGCTACGGCGCTAACTTGCGGGCAAAGTCCAAGCCCTCGGACCGACGTCTTTTTCCCGAGAAGCAATAAAGGAACCGCCTCGACTAGTTGTTGCTTTCAGCATATCGATCTGCTGCTTGTCATTATTCGAATCTTCCGAAACTACTCGGGGGCTGCGAGTCCGAGTGCCCAATCTCCCGAGTTCCTACGCCCCGGTGGCTACGGAACAGAGTCCGACGGGCAGGACCCCGCGCCTTTCCATCTCGACCCCCGACCCCCAAAAGCATTCGGAAGAAAATGAAAATGGCAAACAACAGATAAAAACACGAGTTTTTTGAGCAACAACGATTATCCTTTAAAAAGGAGCTTTGTTCATTACGCAACAAAATGACTAAGTCCTTTGTGTATATCCTACTCTAGCCCAAGATCCTTCAGGGCGGCGGTCAGCACCTTGTCGGCAAACGAGGAGGATTCGGCTTCAATCTCATCATACTCAGCATCCTCATAGCCGGGGGCCCACCCGCCTTGCAGAGCCTCCCGATCCATGGTCGGGTAGTGCGACAAGAACATAGCAATGATCTTTCGCGCCACGCTCCGAGCAAGATCCGAGGCCTGCGCCCGAGTCCTCCCTGTGACAAGGGCGAGGCGATCCACCAAGGACGGGCCGCCGCTGACGTTGAGCTCCTCCAACAGGTGCTCGACCGCCTGGACCAAAGCCTGATGGACCTCGGACTTCTTCTCGAGGGCCCTCTGGCTCTGCTCGCCCACCTCCCTGGACCTCCGAAGGTCCTCGACAACCCCTGCAGGCAACTCTTCGTCAGTATCATTTTGCAGGGAGAAAAACAAGAAGAAGGACGAGCGGAAACACGATACTTACTGGTCAACTCCGCCTTCAGCTCGTGACCAAGCTGCACCAGCTCTTGGTTGGCAGCAAAGGCCTTGGCCACCTCGCTTCTCGGCCTCCAGGTCAGCCTTCCCCTTCCGCAGGGCTGCATTGGCAGACAAGCCTAAGCAAACACGCCGCCACGCGAGGAGAACAGAAAGAAACCGCCCGACAAGAAATGGGGAGGGATAACTTACCAAGGATCTCCTCCTCCCGCTTCCGGGCGATCTCCTTGAGGCGGGCCCCCTCTTCCTCCGCGGCCGTCAGCTTCCCGGCCAGCTCGACCAACTGGTTGTTGGCCGTCTTGAGGTCAAGGTCGCGGTGCTGGACGTCTATCTGAAGGTCCACCACTTTCGCCTTCAGCCCCTCGACCTCCTGCACGGCGGCAGCCTTTTCCCGATTGGAGGCGTCGGCGGCCGCCAGCGCCTCCATCACTGTCCTCTCGGCCTCATCCACCTTTGCCTCGAGGGTGGCCCTTTCCTCCGCGGCGTCCTCAATCGCCTCCTCCCTGGCCTCCCGGGCCTCGGTCAGCTGGGCCTCGAGCTGCTCCTTCTCGGCCTTCAGCTGTTGCACGGCGTGCCAAAGCCCGGACTCCCGGCGAAGGAACGCCGACTTCTCGGCACTGCGCTCCATAATTTTCTGAACGAAAACAAAAACAAGAGCGGTAAGACATACCCCAAAACGGCGCCAAGACTAGAAGAACGAAGCCCAAGAACTCACCCGGGAAGGCCCGATGATCATCTTATTGAAGACCTCCTTCATATTATTGAGGCCCTCGGCGAGAAGTTGGCGCTGCTCCCTCTCCGCTGTGTCGTTCAGCTCGAAGATGGGATCCGCCGGGTTCTGACGGTCGTACCACAACAACCGACCCTCGCACGGAAGGTTCGGGTTGTTTTCGATGGGTACGATGGTGTCAAAACGACGATCCATCGTCATCATCCCCAGCGTCTCCTGGAGGAAGCCCAGGCCCTCGCTCGAAGGGCTCGAAGGTCTCGGGGACTCCACGACCGGCCCCCTGCTGCACTCGCCGATGACCCTCCGCGAGCTACCCTCCGGCGAGTCCTCGAGCACGACGACCTCCGGGGGAATCACCCCGGAGGGCTCGGGGGCTGCAACGGTTGCCGGGATGGCAGCATCTTGAGGGGCGCCAGATGTCCCCGCCTCTGCCTCCTTGGGGCCAGCCGTAGCCCCTGGGGAGGCAGCGATCCCGCGGCCATCTTCCCCGGCCGCGTCGCCGGACATGGCGGCCTCCCTCGCTCCGGGGTGGGCCACCTCCTCCTGAGGAGTAGGCAGAGCCACCTCCACCAGCTCCTCGGCCAGCTCGGCTTGGAGCGCCGCCACGGCCGCCTCCGTGGGGACGGTCTGTGCAAAGGCTAGGCCCGTTGGGAGTGCGTCTCCCGGGCTGTCGCCGTCCCCCTCCGGCACCTTCTCCTCCACAGAGGGCGCCACCCTCCGTGTCTCCTCCTCGGCCTGCTCCGCCGAGGGCACCGGCGTCACCACCTCGGCCCGCTCCGCCGCGGGCTCCAACGTCGCCTTCTCGGCCGTCTCCGCCGCGGGCTCCGGCGTCACCTTCTCGGCCTGCTCCGTCGCAGGCCTCGGCGTCTGCGCCGCCAAGCGCAGCGTCTTCTTGGGCGCCACCGCGAGCGGAGTGTCGGCCCGACTGGTTCATCACAAGTCGGGGAATCCGGCTGAGAAAAATGGCAACTACAGAAAAAACCAAAACTACTCGAGAAACACAGATCATCACTCACCTCGACGAGATGGTCCGTGTCCGCTTAAATCCCGTCGGCGCTGGGTCCTTCGGGGATGCGGGCCTCTTGGATCCCGCGAGCGTCGTCGGGGCGGGGGCCACTGGCGCGGTTGCGGCGTCCCTGCTCGAGTGGGGCGCCGCCCGACCAGACGAGCCTCCTCCCTCGACCGGTAACGGGTCCGGCCGCCTCGTCGTGGCCCTCACCGGGGCGGGAGGGGCCTGCGCCTCCACCACGGGCGTCCGGGGCGCGTCCCGCCCTTCGCTTTGCGCCCGCGTCGTTTGAGGGGCCGGCGGCGGCCGCCTATCGTCCCGCGGCGCGAGCCTCTTGGGGGAGCGCGACGCCCCCGAGGACGAACCCCCCTTGTGGGCGCGCTCCGACAGGTCCCGGCTCCGGCTCCTCTCCCGACGAGGGGAGACCGGCTCCCGTCGGGAATTCCTCCCCTCCTCGGGCATGTGACGGGAGGACGGAGGCGTGCGACTGCGCCTCTCGCGCCGGCTTTCCTCGGAGGACCGCCGATGCCGGTCTGACCGGGAGCTTTCGCTCCTCCCTGCGTCCGGCGGTGGCGGCCCTCCTCTCCCGCTCGACCCCGGACGCTGCGCCGAGGACGAGGCGGTCATCGCCGCGACCGCCTTGAGCTTCCTAGGAGGCGCGTCGTCGTCACTCTCCTCGTCATCACCACTCCCCGAGTCGTCCTCCGCGGGCTCTGACTCGGGGTCCTCGTCCTCGGAGACCTCTTCTCCCCTCCTCCTCCTCCTGGACCGCTCAGCGTTTCTCTCACGCTTGGCGACCTCTCTCTTCTTCCACTCCTCCCGGCGGTCTTTCCTCGCCTTGGCCCATTCGGCCTCGGCCCGGTTCTTCGCCTTGTCCTCGGGAAGCGGCGGCCGGGAGTAGGAGCAATCAAAGCCCTTCATCTAAAAGAACTCGGGATCAGCCAACTAAAGACCACTCGGGGATTTAAGGCGGATGAAGGAAACCTTACCAGAGCCCGGGTGCGGGCGTTCGGGAGCATGGGCAGAAGGCCCGGGGGAGGATACGCGTCGTGACCCTTCCCCATCGCCGCCGTCACCCGGCGCTCCACCTCGGCCTCCGAGGGCAAGGGGCTCATCGTCACGGTCCCCACGAAGGGGGCCTTCTCCGGCACCATCTGCCAAATCTGGAGGGCGCGCCGCCTCAGCGGCACGATACCTCTCGAGAGGTACCCACCGAGGACCTCCGCCGCGGACACCCTCGCGTCGCGGAGTCGCGCTAGGGCCTTCCAGATGTTCCTGAGGAGCTTCTCCTGCAGCTTCTTCTCGGGCCCGTACGCCCACTCGTCGGGCGCCTTCTCGAACGTCTTTCTGGTGTACTCCGGAAGAGGGTTCTTGGTGTCGTTCTTGAGGTAGAACCACATAGGGTGCCAGCCCTTGTTCGAGCTGATCAGGGTCCCCGTGATGTAGTCCTTCGACCGCCCCTGCTTCGCCTTCAACACGGCGCACCCGATCGTTGCGGGGGCGCCGCCCTCTGCGGTGTGCAGCGCGAACTTGAAGAAGTACCTGAAGAGGTCCCAGTGCGCCTCCATCCCCAGGTACCCCTCGCAGAGCGCCGCGAACACCGCCATCTGTTGCACCCCGTTGGGGTTGATGTGGTGAAGCTCCAACCCGTACTCGTTGAGCACGGCGCGGATGAACCTTCCAGCGGGGACGGAGAACCCGCGCTCGTGGAAGGCGACGAACGAAACGACGTACCCCCGCGGCGGACGGGGGTAGTCCTCCACGCCGGGAATCTTGCAATCCTCGGCCGCTGTCAATGGCGGAAGCAACCCCTCCGCTACGAGGCCCTCCAGCTGCCGGAGCGAAACCCGCGAGCGCTCCCAGGTCGACATCGCAAGGCTCTCTGAAGGAGGAAGCGCCGGCGGAATAGGGGACTCGCTCTCCGGAACGGCGAAGCGACGACGGCGGAGGACGCAAGGGAACGAGCGCAGCGGCGGCAGAGGAGATGAGACGCGCGATGGGAGGCGAAAGGCTCGGGCTTGGGTAAAACCCTAGGCGGCCGCAACGCAGGGCTATAAGTAAGGGCGGAGCGGAACGGCTGCGACATTAATTGCGCGGGCCCACCACTGGCGCAGCGGCGACGTGCGCCCGTCGCTTCACCTGACCTCCTCAAAAGGCGCATCCACCCCCCACGCGGCGGAAGAACGGGCCGACGCTTCCGTGCCCGGCCCGTCAACGGTTGGGCAGCTGCCCGGCCCACCAACGAACCGTCCCCGACAAGTTTTCTGATCCCGACAACATCCAAGGCAAACCACCCGGGCACAAAACCTTAACAAGAGCACCAGCTCTTCTCAAGGCTCGGGGGCTACACCCGGCGGGTGCGCTCGCGCGCCCCCACCGGAAGAACCGTGACTTACCATATCTACGCTGCCACTCAGCCTGGGCGCGAGCCTCCATCTCCCCCCCAGGCTCGGGGGCTACTGACGAGGGTCTGAATTAGGGGTACCCAATCAAGCCCTTAATCCGGGTCCTCACGCTAATCCACCCCTCAAAAGCAAAAACCGAAGAACCAAATCAAAGCAGATTCTCCATGCCCCAACAACTCGGAGGCCGCCCGACGAGTCTCCGATTCGCCCGACGAGTCTCCGATTCGCCCGACGAGTTCTCCGCCTCCGAGCGGTTCCACGATTCGCCCGAGGAGTTCTCCGCCTCCGAGCGGATCCGCGGCTCGCCCGAGGAGTTCTCCGCCTCCGAGCGGCTCCACGGTTCGCCCGAGGAGTTCTCCGCCTCCGAGCGGATCCGCGGCTCGCCCGAGGAGTTCTCCGCCTCCGAGCGGCTCCGCGGTTCGCCCGAAGAGTTCTCCGCCTCCGAGTGGCTCTCCGGTTCGCCCGGGGAGTTCTCCGCCTCCGAGGAGTCTCCGGCTCGCTCGGTAAAACTACTCGGCCACGTCCCGGCCCATCCAGCGCCGTACCCACTTGGTACCCGCCGCGTCAGAGCATGATGGGCGTCCGTCCTTCGCCACGACAGCCACAGTGGCGCCCGTCTCTACAGTCCTGAGAGGAATGCATGCGCAACACCAGGCGCCCAAGGACGATCCCAGGCGTCCATGGATGACACCTGGAACCCGAAGAGGACACCTGGAGTACCCAAAGGCCTCGAGCAAGTCAACCACGACCCGGGAACTACCCGGGAGCTTACCCGAGAAGACATCTACACCAACCACCCGGGATGTACGACCCCGGGTCTGGCGGGGTGCCCACTCCGTCAACACCTGCTCCCTGTACGGCTCGACGCGCGGCACAAGCTAAAGGCCTCGGGGGCAGTAACTCCCCTTGTAATTTTCTTTCTTTCTTACCCCCGCTCCCTTCTCTCCTTGAGACTATAAAAGGGGACAAGGGGACATCAGTGGGGGACGGACGGACATCAGTCGAACATTCGGACACAGCACGAACAGCACGCTCACTCGCACCGCACAGGGACTTGGGACCCTTTCCCTCTCCCGACCCGTTTGTACCCCCTACTACAAACTTGGACTTAAGAACATCGGCACACACTGGACGTAGGGTATTACTCTCCGGAGGCCCGAACCAGTCTAAACCCCCTGTCTCTTGAGTCACCATCCGGGCCCTGACACGCGATCGTAGAAATTTACTTGCCGGCGGTAGAGAACATATATGACTATCCCTAGGTGCAGGGAGCATATATGACTATCAAAGGCACAATAGATGCGGATTAAGGCAATCCATCTGCACAAACCCTAGAAACAAGCCTTACATGCAGAAACGTATTGCACGCCGCAGTGTTTGTGTAGAAACCCTAGATGTCGCTAGAGGCGGGATACGAACCTAAGGTGAGGGGCAAGCACCATTTCATCTAACTCCACCTTGGCATCTTCCTCTACGACTGGACATCGTCGTCCTGGGTGCCCCTATGCTGCATCGCCGGATCCAGAACTGGTAGGAGTTGTCATGGATGGCGTTGCCGGTCCGGAACTGGAAGGAGTCACCGAAGCCACCAGATCGTTCCCCTCGCCGCCTCTCAATCTGGTTTTGGAGGAAAGTGGGAGGTACAGGACGCAGTAGCCGGTGGCTTTGGGGGAAGTGGGGCGGAGGACGCATCTACCACTGGTTCAGGAGGAGTTTTGAGGGTGGGGGAATTCGAATTCTGGCGGGCTGTGTCTGTTTTGGTTTAGGCGGTCAGTCCAAATTTTTCGTAGTGACTAATGGGTCCCACATGTCGACGACACAGGAGAAGCCGCGCAACACCACAGTAATAACTATTGGTTTTGGCGGCCAGTCTAAATTTTCTTATGTAATGACAAAAGTGGAGCCAAAAGCGTGTGCCAATCCCCTGACACCAGAGTAAATATTGGCTGGGGGAAGATGCCTCATCGCTCGCACGTCGCACGCGTCGTCGGCGGTGCCCAAATTATCTGTCATGACTAGAGGTCCACATGTTTGCCACTCAGGATAATTTGTTTTTATGTAGAGACAACGAAATCGTGTGCCACCAGTGGGTCCCATGAGTCGGGGACATAGGAGATTACGCTTTCGTAAAGAGAAAACGTAGATTGCTTATATTTTCGATTCATAAGTGAAACCTACGATGCAATTCAATGTGTGTCCAGCCAAATGTTTTGAGTTTCAAAATTTATGGAATATGATCATTGATCATTTCCAAACTCAACCGACATACAACAAGGAGAGTGATTTGTCCATGTAAGATTACTACAAGACATATGCCATATAT
>CM014277.1:58883212-58945601 GCA_004135705.1 Alloteropsis semialata
TCTGTAGTTTACATATGTCTTGTGCATGCATGTAAAATTGAAGGATGGAAACAAGTATATGTTCGACTTCGGTAAAACAACCTTCAAACTGCATTTCTCTGAGGACAGCGACGATGAGGGCCATGGACCGGCTCCGAGCACCAAGCAGGTGATGGTCCTCCTTTAAGCTTAGCATCGTCTTTCATTTGCATATGCTAATATAACTGATTCCCTTGTAAAATGTCAGATCGAAGCTATGGCGGAGAAGCTCCGGCTAGCTGTCAAGGCCAAGATGAGGCAAGGACGGTTCAACTTTACGCCCGATGACGACTGAAGATTGGTGCAGCTAGGTTTAGGTGGCTGGCTATTGCTGGTCGTCTTAAGTTAGTTCAAACTATTAGTCATTGATGTATCAAACTGGAGGCACATGTTCTGGATGTTTGAAACTATGATAAGCACTTGTAATGGATGCTTATCTATGAATCATCATGGCTGCCTTTAATTATTAATTGTTGTCCTGGTATATGCATGCTTGTTAATTTTTTAACATGGTTCATGGCGTCTTTTACATGTTTTCGAAAGACATATGCATGGTATGAGTTTGAAGTTGACCAAACAGGCAAGCTGTATATGTTTTCGATTGATATATTTTGGCATGGTAGAAGTTTGAACTTGACCAAACAGACTGTATGCTTTCGAATCAATAATTAAATGAAAGAAGCAATATGTTTTTCATTAATACTTAACAGTGAAACTGCTGCTGACAAAAGCAACTTTATATATACAACAAAAGATCAAGAGTCTACCACATTTGCCTAAAGAACGCCGTGCACTCGGCACGAATCCTACACTCCTCACTACAGAACCTAGCCCATCGGTCCCATCTTTCCAATTTCCATTCGTCGCTCTTGCCGTAGGTACCGCCTGCGCACTGATGATCACCGTCATGGCGCTGCACCAGTTTCGTCATGGCTTGCAGTTCACCAACCGGCACATCTAGTAGCATCTCCTGCAACACCAGATGTACTCGTTGGCGGAACCGGACACATCTCTGGTTCGGGAACGTCGCCGGCGCCGGCGCACCCGCTTGTTCCCCCTCGACCTTCCTCAATAGTCGCTTTGCCATGTCGTCGTCGCCGGCGCCACTGTTGCGCCTGTACAGCAACATGGCAAGCACATAAGCCGCCAAATCATGCCCCGCTGCGACAACGCAATGGAGCATGTCCAGGGACGGTGATAGCGCAGCGCGGTTCTCCCAAAAGATGAAGCGCATCCCGGTGAGGAAGCAGGCCACCAGGTTGCCGATGCTGGCCAGGCTGGCGGTGAGGATGCTGCGAAATTCCGCGTTGTAGAAGGGTTCTTGGTGCCAGTAAGCAGCTCGCTGCAGCACACGCCTCAGTGCTAGTTGCCGGCCGATGTGCGCGGCGCGGCAAGCACCGCGCATGTGCGAGAAGGTCAGCCGCAGGCTACCGAGGTCGTCCAGGGGGTGCGGTGACTGTGCCACAACGATGCCAGCGATCTTTTCGGCCATCTCCTTCGGGAGCGACTCCATTCTCATCGAATCGGTGCACGAGATGGCCGGGAACCTGGACGCTGGATGAGGCGCTAGTGGATGGTGAGGACGGGGGTGGCGGCGACACACGAGGACGGAGGGGAGCAGAGCAGCACGCTGGTGGAAGGCAAGGTTTTATTGGGGCGAATCGGCGCGCTGGTGGAGTCGATCGGGCGGAGGGCGCGAGGTAGTTCCTGTGGGATACCATCTCAAGCCGACAAAGGGTCTCTCCAATCGAATTGTTAAGTTGTTCCATCTCAGTAGAGTCAAGCTCCTTTGAACAAATGGAGTTAAAAAACCTGCTGAGCTGGATCAATGGGATCACAACATCATCAGGCAATATGTGGCGCACCACCAAGGGTAAAAGTTTTTGTAATATAACATGATAGTCATGACTTTTCAGTCCAGCAACTTTGCAACCACTGACATCAACACATCTTCTTAAATTTGAGGCATAACCATCTGGCATCTTAACACCTTGAAGAAATTCACACAAAATTTTCATCTCAGGATCACCTAACGTGTACAACGCTAGTGGCAAAGTGTATTTTCCGTTCTCAATGAACGGATGCTGATCCTTCCTTATACCCAGTTCTTGCATATCAAGTCTAGCCTTCTCGCTGCCCTTACATTTACCTGCCAAACGAAGCAAAGTCCCTAGCAAGCTCTCACATATATTCTTCACAATATGCATGACATCTAGATTATGGCGTATAAGCAAGTATTCCCAGTACGAAAGATCAAAGAAAATACTCTTCTTCCTCCAGTTATGCCATTTATTATCTTCATCATGCTGCTTCCTCTTTCGAGAAGTAGTCGCTCCAAAAGTGACCTGCTCGAAACTCTGGTACTACTCCAGTACTTGTGCGCCACTGAGCGGCTCTGGAGCATCCCTCATTTCAACCTTGTTATTGAAGCTGACCTTGTTCCTTCGCCACCTGTGGTTTGTAGGCAAAAAACGACGATGCCCCATGTAGCAATGCTTGGAACCGAATCTTAGCCACAAGTAATCAGTATCCTTGTGACAATAAGGACAAGAAAACCTCCCTTTTGTGCTCCAACTAGACAACATTGCATATGAAGGAAAATCATTAATTGTCCAGAGTAGCATTGCACGTAGAGTAAAATTTTTCTTCACATTTGCATCCCAAGTATCAACTCCATTCTCCCATAGCTCTTTGAGCTCATCGATCAGAGGCTGCAAATATATGTCAATATTAATTCCTGGTGATTTAGGCCTAGGAATTAGCATCGACATCATCCAATACGATTGTTTCAAGCACAACCAAGGAGGCAGGTTATAAGGAATTAGGATCACTGGCCATGTAGTGTAAGTCACATTCAACATCCCAAACGGATTGAAGCCATCTGATGCAAGTCTCGGCCTGACATTACGTGGATCCAATGCAAATGTGTCCTTATACTTCTCATCCACGTGCTTCCATACCGGTGAGTTAGCTGGGTGACGCATCTTCCCATCTTCAACCAATTCCTCCTTGTGCCAACGCATATACGATGATGTGGTCTCGTTCATATATAATCTTTGCAGTCGAGGAATCAGTGGAAAATACCTCAGAATTTTTCGAGGAAAGCGCTTCTTCTTTACTGCACCAGTATCATCAGCACGATCCCCAAGGCCCTCCGAATCAGTATTTTTCCACCTACTCTCCCCACATGTTGGACATGAGTCCAGGTTCTCGTACTCTTCTCAACGAAATAGCACACAATCATTGACACAAGCATGAATCTTTTGGTAGTCCAACCCAAGGTCTCGAATTACCTTTCGAACTTTATACATGGTATCTGGGATACAATGTCCTTAGGGGAGCATAAGAGCGACTAAGTGAATTATGTGCTCCATTGCATTGTTCATAATACCGAACATGCACTTAATCTGGAAAAGCCTGACAATGAAAGATACTTTGGAAGCCTCCTTGCAACCTGGGTACAATTCAATCCAGGCTTCTTCCATTAATTTGAAAATTTTTTTGCTGCCTCATTATTTGGCTCCTCAATATTATCATGTACGGCACCACTGATTAGTGAAAAAAAGCAGATTATTGGTGGATGGCCCATCATCATAATCAGTACCTTCAACATCACCAAAGTCACGATCATCATCCACAGGGATACATGTAGAAGCATGAGGTTGTCCTTTCATCATGAAAGCCTTGTCAAACCCGTTTGCAAGCAAGTGTACTTGGATCTCTTCTTTTTCTCTAAATGCCATGGCACGACATCTACTACATGGACAGGGCGCAGTCTCTCCTTCAAAGGTGCCTTCAAAGGTTTCATCAATGAATTTCTCGTATCCTCTTTGCCACGCATCATGTGTTTGAGGCAGTAGCATCCAAATACAATCCTCACTTGCCATTGAAAAATCAACCGCAAATACAGAGAACGCAGGTTCAGATCTCTCCTGAGCCACGGGAAAAAAAGGGGTTCTCATAAAATCAACATTCAAACATGAATTTATATACTAATTAAAGAACTCAACAGTTTCATGCGCAAGATCGGAATCGATGATACCTAGAGGATGCAAGATGGATTCTTCGTGCAGGTTGGTGCGAAGGAGACGAGTCGTTGCGTGAAGGGATTGATTAGGGTTCAGTCGTGAGAACAAAGGCCTGCCATGTATAATTCTGTGGCCCACGGACTAAAGGCCCAGGGACTAAATGTGGCCTGGTGCACGCACCCACATTTCGCAACGAGTCATGCGAGCATAGCTATGTCTAAGACCAATTCGCGACATCTGCTATTTTCGTTGCTATATCAAGACCTACTCGCAATGGTTTCGTGTTAGCGTTGCAATATCTAAGACACATTTGCAACACCATAGCTTTCCGTTGCAATATCCAACATCTCAGTCGCAATGCACGCGTTTACGTTGCTATATCTACGACTCTATTGCAACAGACGAAAGCACTAATACCAACGGGATATAATCATTGCAATATGGCCACCTATTGCAACCGTGACAAAATATCAATGCAATAACGACAGCAAAATTGCAACAACGCATTATGCATTGTGATATATCCTATTTATCGCAACGCAAGACAGTTTATTCGCAACACTACACATTTCGTTGCAGTAAGCCATTCTAACGCAATGAAAAGCAGAAACTGTCGCAATAACCCTATGTAATGCAACGAAAACAGGGCGTTGCGTCAAGACGTCCGTGGCAATAGGGCAAAAATATTGTAGTGTAAAAACAATATAATAACACCTATCACCCCCAATATAATTCCAAAGCAATTCTGTGCAGCCTTGCAATTTATATACTACCTACAGAAGGTATTGAATGTCCAAGAGAAATTCATCAAGAACGAAAACACCAGCGATGGAGCTAAACATACCAAGCACACCTCAGCTATAGGCTTCCACCAGTTTCAGGAAGATGGTCCTCAATGCCCTTGATGGCCGCCTGAAAGTAATCGGTGCTCGTGTGATAGCCTAAGAGGGGAGGGATGAAATAGGCTTTTAAAACCTTATCCTATTTTTTCAACTAATTGCACAAATGTGAACTAAGATATTTTATCTAGATGTGCAACTAATATTTTCACTAATGTTTGCACCCACCCACGAGTGTTTTGTAATCTAGAGCCAATCCTATTAAGATACTACTCTAAGAAAGGTAAAGACACACAAACTATAAGTATAAAATGCGGACACGTAAAGGAGTGGGTTAGGAGGATGCTAACTCGGCACGAGAATTTTTATCCCGTGTTCGGCTAGCAGTAAGCTAAGCCTATCAAGTCTTGCTTCCCGGTCAAGGCCTTGATCTCGCCACAAAGGCTCCCGAGAAGGATGATGAGCATGTTACTAAGACAATGCTCTCATCAACCTACTCCACACCATCGACACCACTCCACACCAAGCTGGAGGGTTGAAGACTTGCCGGTGAGTCACCAAGACTCCAAGAAACTGGCACACCAAGATTACAATTATGGTTCACACAAACAAGCCACACTCCTTGCAAATTTACTCACTAGGCCTATCCTATCTCTAATCACTCACTAAGAATGATCAATGTAACATTTGGGTGGTTTTGATGTTTTGTGATTGTAGATGAACTTCTCCTTTACTACAACACCTTAAAGTGGCTGAATGGGAGTGGTATATATAACCCAAATCCATGGACTAGCTGTTGCTCAAGAGGCACACAAAAACTGTGTATGCCATATAATACGCAATGTGCAAAACCCCATTGTTGTACCATACATTGTGTAGCTTTTCCCAACGGTAGTTTTCTTTTCCAACAGTCGAATGATGCCACAGAGGTATGTCGTACATCGGCGTGTCATACACCGTGTAGAACTATTCCACTCCAAGCTAACATGATCTCTTTGTAAGATGTGCGGCGAATACTACGCCGTCCATCATCGTACCATATGGCATGTACAATACTTGTGCTTCTAGTTTCAACCTCACGCCATATTGTACGCCGTGTATACAAATAGTAATACCGGACATTATGCCGTGTGTATCTTTAACGTCTTCAGGGCACGTCGTGTCTTTCTTCAATTGCACACCGTGCATCGTTGTATAGTACGTTGTGTAGAAGATCCTTCATCTAGAGGTGACCCTATATGCTGTTTCTTTGGGCAAATTCTATGCCGATGGAATTTCTCCATCGCTGTATAGTACGGCGTGTACAAACTCCGTGGGTTTGTTCCAATTCAAACACTATCTTTGAATTTGGCATATGCTTTGAAATCATTCTTAGACCTAAAGTCCTATAAATAATACGTGACAAACTCATTAGTCTAAATGACTATAATATCATTCAATCACTAAAATCATATTATAATGGGCCATTTTCCAGCGATGACTTTTTTCTCCGTTCTCTTATGGCTATTCCTTTCTTCTGCAGCAAAGGAACCTTCAGATTCATCGATATGATATTTGTATCAAATGCAGAAGAGCTGACAGTGACTTTGGAGTTTGGAAAGAAGGAGCGTGTGGTACGAGTGCAACTGGGATCGAACCCTGAACCGGCCTGTCCTTTTCTTCGAGAATGTACACAGGAGCATCCAATTGGTCGATTTATCTTACTGTGGAATCAGTCAACTGACTTCCAAGAGGAATCTTCGTGGATACAGTGATGCCTGGAGATTGCGAGCGACACTAGCAGGGGACAATCATTGTATATACAGGATTTCGTTTCAGAAATTAGAACACATAGGCAGATTGCATTTTGGAAATCTGTAGACATTCCCGTCTGAAAATGAAATCTACTTTTTTTTAAAGACCAGTACAGACACAGACGCTCACACACGCACCCAATGAATACACGCACGTAAACCCTACCCTTATGAGCACCTTCGAGAGACTGGGCCGGCTGTTCCGATCTTGAGATTGACGAAGTCACCATAGGCACCTCGCTATCGAGGGGCACGTCGTCTACCATTGAAAGAAAAGCGCCGGTTAAATCCTGAAATAAATCCAGAAAAATGTGACACCCGTGCCGAGTCGGAGACTCGAATCCGGGTGGGCAGGGTCCACCATAAGGGGCCAAAAGCCAATTGTTTGGTTGGGCTTTTGGCTGTGGCTTTTTCTTCCAAAAGCCAAAAACTGAACCAAAGGTGCCAAAAGCCCATAGATGATTTTGCCAAAGCCAACTTTTGTCTAGTGTAAATCTAAAAATACCCATCTGCCGCTCATAAGTTATAAGTTACCTATAGGATCGTTTTCTTTTTTTTCCTCATGTCCGCTCGCGTCTCCCTCCCGTAGTCCCAAAGCCACAGCTGTTCCATCAAACGGCTTTTAGACAGACCACAGCTCACAGCTATTTTTTCACAGCCCACAACTCACAGCTAATTTTTTAAAAGCTATAGCTCAACTAAACACACCTATGAAAGCTTTTCAACTCTAAAATATCAGACGAACAGGGGATAAGCTCGGATAGCCATGGCCATGGCTGGTGCTGATGCCCCCAAAAAAAGCCAGGTTAGTTGGAGATTGGAGGTGCAGTAGCGGGGGAGCACCTGAGGATGGCTGGACGCGGCGCCGCCGTCGATGCGGACGGGCGGAAGCCGGCCGCGAGCCACGGGATGCGGCGGCGGGCGGCATGAGATGTCCGGGATTCTGGCGAGCGAATGGTCCGCGCAACGGGAGGCAGGCAGGTACGAAGCAAAGCGAGCAAGGATGGGCCGGGCTTCTCAGGACGGGTGACGGTGTGGGTGGCTGCGTGGCGACATTTGCTAGGACGGGCCTGGGGGCGGCCCGAGCAATGTGGCCAGTTCCGAGAGGAAAAAGTACTTTGATATTTCCTCATGTATTGATGTAAACTGAATTTCATCCCTCTTGTACAAAACGGACGTCGGACATTCCTCATCTTTCATAACCGGTTGTTTGTGGTCCCTCACATGTTTTGGGGGTGGTTTACATGGCAATTTTACACACAGGTCCCCAAAACATTGTTTCTTTTATAAACATGACTTTAACTGTTTTACGTATGACCCCTTAAGCCTCCTTTTCTTTCTTGAGCCTGTTCTTAGACACAAATGGAGGGCATTCAAAGCGGCACTACCAACAGCAACGTCGGCCGGCAGCGCGATTGGTGCAAAAGCAGAGGGATGGTGCAGGGGATGTGTGGCACATGATGCACAGGCGTAATGTGGCCCGATGGCGGCCATCGGCATGTAGGTGGCACGGGCAGACGACCATGGTCGCACAGGCTCGTGCCCCGGAGGAATCACCGCGACCGAGCACTTGATCCTGGCCGACACTTCCACATGGACGGGATGGGGCGGGCAAGCAGCCCTCGCGGCTCCGCAATGCGCACGGGACGGAGCGGGCGAGCAGCCTCCACGGAGCGGCTCTGCCTCACGCACAAAACAGCGAGCGAGCGACCTCCACGGAAGCTCTGTACTTCGGCGAGCGGCTCTGCCTCACACACGACAGAGCGAGCGGGCGACCTCCACGGTCGAATTAAGCTCTACTTCGGCGAATTGAGCTAGGTCAGCCGAGTCGACCTTTAGGGCAGGTAAGTGAGCTTTGTGTTAGCCGAATCTAGCTTTGTATCAAACTATCAGCCGAATCATGCTCTGTCTCAGCTCCTCTCGCCATCCAGGAGCACGCGCCTGAAGTTGGGATCGTAGAACTAATATAGTAGCGCCGGCATTTAGCTCTTACCGCACCCACTCGGCCCTTCATGGACATCTTCTATGGCACGGTGGCGCCAAAGACGAGCAGGGAGCATGAGGACCATGGTAGAGAAATTAAAAAAAAAACAGTGGTCTTACTTATTAGTGGGTCTCAGCTAGGGATGAAAAGGGTAGAGATATTTTCCGTCCGTTCGTCCGACCGAGAGGGTTTACACACTAAATGAATAGTCCGATGTTCGAGTTCAGAGATTAAATATCCGATTGGTATCCGAATCTAGGTATTAAAAGTCGAATATTTCTTATAGATATGTAACATATATCAATATCCGTTCTATATCCAACATATTTTACACTATCCGTATCTGAATCCGATCCGAGAAAAAAAATAAATATATGTATTCGTATTCACCCAAGTCCGTTTGTATCCGATCCGTTTTCATCCCTAGTCTCAGCTGCCAAAACCATCCTCAAAACAGCCTAGGGACTGAAAATGGCTGGTTTTGAAAGATAAGGATGGCCGACACCCGGTTTTGTACATGAAGAGCGAAACTAAGGCTACAACGATAAATGAGGGACATCAAAATTACTTTTTCTGTTTTGAGGAATTATAGGATTGAAAATAGCTGGTTTTGAAAGATAAGGGATGGCCGACACCCGGTTTTGTACATGAAGAATCAAACTCAGACTACAACGATACATGAGGGACATCAAAATTACTTTTTCTGTTTCAAGGAATTTCTCTGCTTTGCCACCGGTACTTTCTTGTTTGCACAAAGAAAGTGGGTTTTCGACGCCATTAGTAGGGCTCCGCCCGGTTCTAGCTCCAGCTCCGGTACTTGGCTAGCGCAGGATGAAAAGCTCACGGCTCGACACATTAGTGGCTCAGCTCAGTTTGTTGGAAAAATTCACGAGTCGAGCCAAGGTTTTAGGAAGGATCCAAGGAGGACCCGGCCCAATAGGCCCATATAACAATACAATCCTGCTATCAGAATTATAAAACGTTCTACTCAAACCCTAGAATCCCCATATCATCCATTCTTGCCGCCCCTCCTGTCGCACGTGCACAAAACGGCGGGACTCAGGCGCAGTCGTAGAAGCTACTGCAACTTTTGCTTCATCCCAGCCGTTTCTTTTGGCTGTTGGGGGTGATCGTTACGTGGGTGTCGGAGTCTATGTCTAGCATCCTTTTCTAATAACTAGTAAAGTGTACGTGCGGCACGCACGTATTTTAAAAATAAACTATTAAACATGTATTTTATGTTAAATTATTCATAGAACACACATGGTAGTACTGATGGCATAAATAGCAAAGGCACATAATTTATCTGAACATAGTATTGATCCAGAAGTTTAAACTTGGTAGTCTAAGTGCCTCAGTGCACTTCAACCCAATGAAACCACCATATCCAGTCTTAAAGCGCACTTAAACATATACATCACATATTCATTTATGCGTACATTTTCTGTAAGAATTGTTCGATCTGATTATTGTTTTTGGATCGGACCCTGGCAAGTTCGATTTTTATCTCAGTAAGTAATCTAAAAGTGAACGACTGTTGCATCCAGTACAGGGAAAACATACTCTTTTACCTTCACCCTTTAACATCACCACCATCCATCAAAGCCATAAAAAAATCAGGATTCAAAAGAATCTCACATTTTTCTTTATACCTTTTTTTTTCTCTCTCGCTATTTCTGCGTGTTAGGCGCATCTCGATATTCTCTTCTCTCCTATGGATAGCACAGGAGGCCGCAATCTACAATACAAATGATCAAATATATTTTCATATGATTTAACTCCACAGGTGTTCCCATATAAGAAAGAGAGAAAATTTCTTACAATTTGACTGGCCGCACTATCACACAGGAACGCTCTGTCGGAGTTCTCGTCCGACAGTCCATCCGGGGGTACTCAAATGGTTGATTTGTAGGCAAAAGACAATCGCGAGGCTAGGAAGCTCGAGGTAACAAAGGGACACAGTGATTATACAGGTTCGGGCTACCCAGAGGTATAATACCCTACGTCCTGTGCTCGGTGGTGTTGTATTGCTCTGTTCGGCGGAGTTCCGGGGAACAACGGCGAGTTCTTGGTTACAATGGGAGGTTTGGTCGATGAGGGTTGAATGAATGAAGAGGTTGACCTAGGCCGCCTTATATAGGCTGACGGCTAGGGTTTACAAGTCGGTTATCTCTAATTGTATCCGGCTACAACTAGGAAACCAATCTGAATCGGTTGCACCGTAATCTCCGTGATACCCGGGCGGGATCCGAGTATATCGTTGTACGCCTTGCGGGCTAAGTCTTCTCCATTCTTATCAAGCTGAGGATCCTCGTGGGCCGGCCTGGGGTTAGCCCACATCATTGTCAGATGTGGGTCCAAGCCGACTTCATACCCGGTCAGTAGTGGGCCCAGGGGTACCCATATCCCACAAGTTCCCGAGCAACGTGCAGGCGCGTGTCGGACTGTTGATGAAGAAGCGAAGCCATTAAGGTCGGTTGAAATGCCTTGGTTGGCAGGCCAACACAAGGGTGGGCGGTGCTCAAAAATCATCGGGGATGATCCTGAACAGACCCGGGGTGAAACCTCGAGTGGTGCAGCGCCGAGTTGGAACCAACTCAGGTGCCGAGGTGCTGTGCCACTTTGAAGGGCATATGGAGAGCGACGCAAGGAGCTCTCCATATGGAGTAGTCCCCAAGCATTGGGCTGATTAGAAAAATCGGGCTAATGGTCAAAAAAGAATGACCACCGAGCCTCAGGGCAGTCGGGCCGCCCAAAAGGATAAGGTCGTCAGGGTGTCAGGCACACTACGACGAAAATAATTCGCACGTGAACACACGTGAATGCACAGAGCGTACTCGTGACAGAAACTGCTAAGGGTGGACTGAGCACCTTGGAGCAAGGTACTGCGTGGCTCAGGGCTCATGCGCCGAATAGTGTGACCGGGGTCACACGCGTACAGAAGGCACGGAGCTATAAATAGGCGTAATGGCCCTGGGTCATTGCATTGGTGAAATATCTGAGTAGGAGCCAAGCAGAGAAGTCTCAAGCGCCTGGCCTTGCCTCCATCCTCTAAGAAGAAATGCATAGATGCCTTGTAGGAACCCTGTTGAGAGCTTTGCCTTGGGTATATCCTCTGGGGATGGATGTTGGGGACTTGTCACTAAGGTGCTAGAAGAGTGCTTGTGATGGGCTTGAGGCGTTAGTGAGCATTTGCTGGCTCTTCCGTTGCCTCTTCGCATTGCCTTGGGCCGAGGGCCTTTAAGGGTGAAATGCTTGTAGAGCCGGGGTGAGCTTGAAGGCAGTCTCACGCAACCCTCAAGTTTGGCGGTTTCGCTATTGATCGTCATGATGCTACAAGAGAGCTTGCGATGAGCCCATGGAGGCCAAGCTTACTGCGGATGCGGCACTAGGCGCAATGGCGAGTGCCCAAAGCCGTCATCTTGACGATTGATGCCTTTGTATATGCAGACGGCGCAAGGCCGACATCTCGTTGTAATTGTATAGATGAATAACATTTATCTTGTTGTCTACCTTTGTATTTGCTTTGCGTTTCCCACTATTCGATGACTATCCCGCCCACATAAGTCGTTGGGATATAGTAGTAGGGCCGAGTTGCCGAACATCGAAATCTAAGCGGGTTGCAGAGACCCGAGTACCGAGTCCCCGAGTGTCGGGGCTGGCCGAATGACGGAAACCCATTGACCAGAGTCAGAGCGCCGAGTCCCGAGCGTCGGGGCTGGCCGAGTCGCCGAGACCCGTTGACCAGAGTCGTAGTGCCGAGTCCCTGAGCGTCGGGGCTAGCCGAGTCATGGAGACCCGTTGACCGGAGTCGTGACGCCGAGTCCCCGAGCCTCGGGGCTAGCTGAGTCACAGAGACCCGTTGATCGGAGTCAGATTGCCGAGTCCCCAAGCGTCGAGGCTGGCCGAGTCACGGAGACCCGTTGACCGAAGTCGGAGTGTCGAGTCTCCGAGCATCGGGGCTGGCCGAGTCATGGAGACCCATTGACCGGAGTCGTAGCGCCGAATCCCTGAGCATCGGGGCTAGCCGAGTCACAGAGACCCGTTGACCAGAGTCGTAGCGCCGAGTCCCTGAGCGTTGGGGCTGGCCGAGTTACAGAGACCCATTGACTGGAGTCGTAGCGCCGAGTCCCCGAGCGTCGGGGCTGGCCGAGTCACGGAGACCCGTTGACTGGAGTCAGAGAGCCGAGTCCCCGAGCATTGGGGCTGGCCGAGTCACGGAGACCTGTTGACTGGAGTCGGAGCGCCGAGTCCCCGAGCGTCGGGACTGGCCAAGTCCTTTAGGCAAGTAGCCGTTGGCGCGCGGGGAGCCGTTGGCCCGTGATTAACGGACGTGCCGTGGATTCCGTCCATTAGACGCGGCACTGTTAGGGTGATTTGAACCGTTGGGGTGGGGGATAAATCGAATTGGTCGCCGGTGGTTTTTTACCACTGTCATTCCCAGATCTAGAGCCGTACCCCCTTCCGCTGCCGCTTAGCACCGTTGTAGGTCCGATTCGACTGCCGCATACTCGCCGCTGCCGGAATCCATCCACCGCCGCAGCCGCGACTCACCCTTTTTGTCGATCGTCCACGCATTGGGGGCGGAGCTGGCGGACCCGACGGCTTCATTGAAGACATCGGCGTCGGAGGAGAAGGTGCCGTCGCCGCCGAGGGCGATGGATTCAGGGGTCCCCGGGGGTCACGGGGAAGCCGTTGTGGGGAAGAAGGCGACGTCCGCCGTGGCCCAATCTGAGGCCGTAGGAGATACCGCCGCTGGCGGGGATGGCGCCGCCGCGAAGCTGGTGGCCGCCGCCAGGACTGATGCCACCGCAAAGGCGAGTGCTTCGTCTACCGAGGTCGTGGAGTTGACTTCCATGCCTGGAGGAGTACCGCCCCAGGAACCTGCCTAGGCCAATCTTCCATGACCGAAGAGAAGCTTCAGGCCATGGTGCGGCGAGGTGTGTTGGGGCCCAAGGAGGAGCTAATGTGGCAGCCTCCTGGGGACGACGCGTGGCCTTGGGAGCGCTCAGAAACGGAGACGGTCGTCTACGCTTCCTTCTTCGAGCGCGGTTTCGGACTGCCAACAGGAGATTTCTTCCATGGGCTACTTCATTACGATGGTATTAAACTGACTCACTTGAATCCGACCTCCATTCTATCTATCTCGGTCTTCATCCATCTGTGTGAGGCCTTCCTCGGGATTCCACCGCATTTCAACTTGAGGCGGTGGTTATACCGCATGAAAGTGATCAGGGAGGATGCTGGTAAGGGCCCAGCTCGTATAACGGGTGGAGCAGGGTTCTCCTTGAGGCCTGGCATATCCAGGAGATATTTTGTGTTGGATATGAATGATTCCAACAAGGGGTGGCGATCTGACTGGCTCTATGTCAGAAATCACCCCCCTGCTCTGTCGGCCCAGACTAGCCATCGGCCGAAGAAGATTACGGATTGGGAGTCGCTTCCTGACGGCAAGGAACTGCAGGAAGTTGAGGAGCTGTTGCAGCTGATAGCGGAGGCGAAGGAGAGGAAGTTGACTGCAGCGGCCATGATGATCTCCTTCGTCCGGCGTCTGACGCAGCCCATCAAGTACCGGGCTCACCCCGGGTATGAGTTCTCGGGCACCAGGGACCCGACTCGGGAACAAATCCAATCAGTGTCCATCCCCGATACCAAGGAGAGGGTCTCAAGCTTTATGCGGGGAGAGATCTTCAATCAAGGTGCACCTGTGCCGTTCTCGTTGCACAACCCGCCGCCGCCGCCGGTCAATATTTCTTTCCCATGTGTCTTATGTAATGCTGGGTATTTGGTTCTGCACATGTAGTTCTGAGTTTCCGTGTTGATTGTTTTGTAGGAACACGCAGCGAAGTACTTTTGCCCGGCTCCGTTGCCCGAGGGCAATGTTCGGCTGGAGAAGCTGATGACGACGGAGGAAGCATCCCAGGTGCCTCGTGTGGTGGACGAGGAGCAGGCCGAGTGGGAGGCTGGCGATTTGATTTCGGCTCCCCTGGAGGAGTTGGATGATGATCAAGAGGCACAGGCGGCTGCAGTTGGTGCTGGAAAATAGAAGCGCATGGCTGTGCGCAAAGTGACGGGGTCAAGGACGACGAGGTCGGCCGCTCGGGGGTCGTCGCCGAAGCCACTGCCCAAGTCGGGGCAGGCTACGCGGGCTGAGTCCCAGGCGAGGAAGAGGAGGAGACTAACATCCTTGGCGAGCGAAGCTGAGGATGAAGCCGATGGGTCCCCCTCGAGCCCGGACCTGGGTGAGTCGCCCCGGACTGAAATCGATGGTCAGGGAACCCCCTTTGTTCAGTTGAAGACACAGCCAGGGTCGATCTCGCGCTCGGCGAGACGCCGCCGGTGCTGCTGAAAAGGGTTGAATTCAAGCATCCACGGAGGAGCGGGTAAGTCGTTTGATGCACCTTGAACATTACCTGGACTGTGATTTTTATGCCGGGTTTGTTTGGAGTGTAGGCTCGGGAGCCATGGAAGTGGGGGTGATCTGGTGCCCCTTCCAGGGATGGGCGGCAAGACGTCGTTGGCCCAGCCATCTGCCGCAGGTGCAGGGCCTGGGGCCGGTGTCAAAGGGGGCCTGTCGGAGCAAAGGCTGAGTAGCTCGCTGGCCGAGGACCCGGCGCGGCCGCCAAGTCCCCCGCGTATCTCCTTGGCGACAGGTCCCCAAGCCGAGGAAGAACAGGGGGAGTTGCCTGGGACGGGTGGCATGGGTGAAGTCCCCATCGGCGGCCCTCCTCCATTTGAGGACGACGATGATCAGCTACTCGGGGAGCAGTTGAGTGCCAGGATTGGCATTGTCGTGGCGCCTAGAGCCAAAGCAGCTGTGGCCGGGCTCGGGGCCAAGCCTAGTTCATCATCGTTGACTCTAGAGCGGGCTCTAGAGCTTGACATTGCTGACCACGAGAGTGAGCTCCGGAAGCTGCAAAACATGGACGGCGTGCTGGATCGCATTGTTAAGGTATAGCTTGTTTGTTGTGTATGCTTTGCTACATGCGTAGCCACTGACTGTCCATTGTCGCGGTGCAGAGTTTCACAGCTCAGGCTGCGAAGGACCTTGCCTTCAAGCAGCGAGCTCTCGAAGACCGTCGGACCCTAGCAAAGATTCAGGAGGAGAGGGTCCAGGATGCCAATAGCTCCAAAGAGTACTTGATGAAGAAGGAGAGGGAGCTAGCCGACGTCGTCAAGCTCAACGAGGAGCTGATGAATGATATGAAGATCTTGACGAAAGGTAGGTTCCTGTGATGTACCAGGGCAAGTCCCATGCCGGAGCTTTGTGCTGATGATGATTCCTGGCAGATTCGGAGAAGAAGGAGAAGGTTCTCCAGGGGAAGGTGGAGAAGCTGTCTGGAGACAAGAGGAAGCTTGAGGAGGAGGTCGGCTCACTAAAAGCGGCCAATCAGCGCCTGAAGGTCGAGTCCGAGCACCTGGCGGAGGTCAACCAGCGCCTGAAGGACGAGCATGACTAAGTCATGCATGGTGAGTGCTACTTGTCGATTCTGTTGCTATTCTTGTGGGCCTATGTGCTTAGGCGCTTCTTTTTTGCAGGCGTTCGTGCCGAGCTCCTGAAGCTATGGCAGGCGGCCGAGTTCAACGCCAACTCGCTGGTGCCTGCCGGATCGGACCCAACAGCCTTGACGTTGATCCAACGGCTCCGGGCCGGCACTACTCGTGCGGCTTAGTTAGTGCAGGAGACTGCAGTCGGCTGCTGTAGTTGGATCTTGGCGCTGATTCGGGCCCACTTCTCGTCTCTCGCCCTTGCCCTGATCCGCGAGGGCTTACCTGAGGGGATGAGCGACGATCAATTTGACAACCTGGTTGATGAGTGTACGCCCCTAGCAGAGGCTATAGTGAAGGAGCTTGGCCTGTAAAAAATAATTATTGATGTAGACTATGTTTTGCACTATGTATGAAATAGAGTTCAGTCTTCATTTGAGCATTGTGTGCTGTGATTAACAGGATGAGAGATGGACCCTTTTCCCTGCCGACTAGAACTTTGTGTCGCCCGATCGGCCACTGCCTTGTGCTGTTTAAGCACCCTTTTTGTCCCGCTGACCACTGCTCACGGAGAGGACGGCTTACCACTCAACGACTCTTAGCTAGAATGCTTACTCGCTGGTAGCGCGCGGGTTGAGCACGAAGCTCGGGTTTCACGGTTAGGGACTCGGACCGGCCAGGTTAGCTCGGCTGTCGCCGGGGGGAACATGGGGTCGGGCAAGGACTTAGGAAGTCAGAGTCAGCGGGAACCCTCCCTGTGATCGTGATAGGTTGAAGGTTGTCTGGGTCGGGCCCAGTCCCCGAGCATCAGCATGGATGTCAGTTGAAAAGTCAACAGCGGGCCTTATGACCCAGAGTCATTGGCAAAGGAAGAAATACTTTTATTATTAATATCAGAGAAAGAATACATAGCTTTGAGGACATCTATGGGTAGAACTTTGCAAGATGTTGTATATTCCACACGTTCGGGATGGGGTCACCATTAGCCCACCTGGCGAGATGACTTTCTTGACGATGAAGGGTCCTTTCCAAGGGGCCGACAACATGTGCTAGTCCTTGGTGGACATGACTCGGCGCAGGGCCAAGTCGCCAACGTTTAGGGATCTTTCTCAGACGTTCTTGTCGTGATACCGTCGAACTTGTTGCTCGTGCCGAGCGTGTTGGATCAAGGCGGTGAGTCGGTGTTCTTCTACGCTGTTAATGTCGAACTGCCGACTTGTTTCCTCTTCGCCTTCCTCATAGTGCTCAATGCGCGGGGCACCGTAAGCGAGGTCAGCTGATAGGACGGCTTTGGAGTCATATACCAGGAAGAGCGGGGTGTAGCCTATTGCTCGGCTTTTCTGTGTCCGCAAGCCCCATATAATGTGGGGTACTTCTTTAGCCCACTGGCTTGTGTGCTTGTTTAGGTCATCGTACATGGCCTTCTTGAGCGAGTCTTGGACCATGTCAATGCAGTTATCCTGACAAAAATCCCAGAACTCGTGTCCTGTGAACTCGGATCCTAGGTCAGTGACGATGCGATTCGAGACGCCAAACCGGTTGGTGAGTACCTCGATGAACTTGGCAGCTGTAACAGACTTGGTGTCGGTCACAACCTTGTACTCGATCCATTTGGTGAACTTGTCGACTGCCACCAAGAGGTGCTTGAATCCGCCTAGGGCGGTTTTGAATGGCCCGACATTGTCGAGTCCCCATACTACGAATGGCCAAGATGGGGGGATCGTTCGGAGCGCTTGTGCTGGGAGGTGTTTTTGCTTATGGAAGAACTGGCACCCTGTACAACGGCGTACCAGGTATTTGGCATCGGACAGGGCCATGGGCCAGTAGAATCCTGCCCTATAGGCTTTGCCGACTAGAGTCCCGGCGACTGCGTGGTTGCTGCACTTGCCCGAGTGGATTTCTTGCAAGAGGCTAATGCCTTCATCATGGAGGACACACTTCATGAGTATGCCTGTGGAGGCGGCCTTCCTGTACAAGGCGTCGCCGATGACGACGTAGTTTGTTGAGCGCCGGCTTAGTTTCTCGATTTCCTCCTTCATGCCTGGTGACCAGCTCTCCGTGAGAAAAGTGATGAAGGGGGCGCGCCAGTCTACTTCTGTCAGGAGAACTTCATTGGTCAACAGGACACTCGGGAGTGGCTCCGGGTCGGGCACGGGGCTACCGTCTTTGAGCATCTTGATGGACAGAGTGCGTATACTTGGACGAAGACACCAGCTGGCACATGGGCCCGAGTGGACCCTAGTTTGGACAGGACGTCGGCTGACGTTGTCCTCCCATAGGACGTGGTGGAGCTCGAGCCCATAGAAGTAGGCTTCAAGCTTGCGGACCTCCACACAGTATGCGCTCATGGTTTCTTTTGTCGTGTCCCAATTCTTTTTGACTTGCTCGACGACTAACTTGGAGTCGCCGTAGAACATGAGCCTCTTGATGCCGAGTGACACCGCGATCTGGAGACCGTGGATGAGGGCCTCGTACTCGGCCCCATTGTTGGTGGCCTGGTAATGTATCTGTAGGACATATTTTAGGTGTTGCCTCTCTGGGGAGATGAACAACACACCCGCACCGACTCCCTCGAGGTTGAGGGCACCGACGAAGTACATTTTCCAGTGCTCTGGCCGCTCTTCTGGGGTCGGGGCCTGTATCTCTGTCCACTCGGCCATGAAGTCGGCCAAGATCTGGGACTTGATGGCCTCCTGCGACTCGAAGTTGATGGTGTCCTCGCCGAGTTTGACAGACCACTTCACGATTCATCCGTTGGCGTCCTGGTTGTGCAAGATGGCACCAAACGGGAAGTTCGAGATGACTCGGATAACATGGGCTTGGAAGTAGTGGCGTAGCTTCCTAGCAGTGATCAGGAGCGCATAGAGCAACTTCTGAGGATGAGCGTACCGGACCTTGGAGTTGCCGAGTACCTCGCTGAAGAAATATACAGGGTGCTGGACCTTGTATGGGTGGCCTTCCTCTGGCCGTTCGACGACTAGGGTCGTGCTGACTATGTGCGTGGTAGCCGAGATATAGAGCAGTAGTTCCTCCCCGGGAGTAGGGCCCGTGAGTACTGTGGGGTTGACTAGGAACTCCTTAAGGTCGGCCAGGGCCTTGCTAGCCTCAGGGGTCCATTCGAACTTGTCCGCCTTCTTGAGGATTTTGAAGAACAGAAGTCCTTTTTTCACCGAGCTTGCTGATGAATCGGCTCAGGGCCGCTATCATTCCTGTGAGCTTCATGATGTCCTTCTTGCATTTGGGTTCCTCAAGGTTGCGTATGGCGTCCAGCTTGACTGGGTTCGCCTCGATGCCGCGTTGGCTAACTAGAAAGCCCAGGAGCTTTCCTGATGGTACACCAAATACACATTTTGTCGGGTTAAGCTTCCACCTGAAGCGCAGTAAGTTGTTGAACGTTTCTTCGAGATCAGCGATCAGGGAGTCGGCGTCATACGTCTTGACGACGACATTGTCCACGTAGGCCTCGACATTTCGCCCGATTTGGCTCTGCAGGCAACCCTGGATGGCCTTCTGGTACGTGGCGCCGACGTTCTTCAACCCGAAGGTCATCGTCTTGTAGCAGTAGATGCCGTGTGGGGTGATGAACGCTGTTTTATCCTGGTCGGATGTCTTGAGGACTATCTGGTGATAGCCCAAGTAGCAATCTAAAAAATAGAGGAGTACACAGCCAGACGTGGAGTCTATGACTTGGTCGATTCGTGGAAGAGGGAAGGGGTCTTTAGGGCAGTAGCGGTTGAGATCCGTGCAGTCGATGCACATTCTCCATTCACCGGTTTTCTTCTTTACAAGTACAAGATTTGCAAGCCACTCGGGGTGTTTGCATTCTCTAATGAAACTGGCAGCTAAGAGCTTATTCAATTCTACCCTAATGGCCTCCTTTCGACCTTGAGCGAATCAGTGTAGCTTCTGCTTGGCAGGATTTACGTTCTTGCTCAAATCCAAGGAGTGCTCAGCCTTCTCCCTCGGGACTCCTGGCATGTCTGATGGCTTCCATGCGAAGATGTCCCAGTTATCCCGGAGGAAGGAGATGAGCGCGTCTTCCTATTTGGGAGTGAGCCCTGGCCCTATGAGGGCCGTCTTTGCGGGGTCATCGAGTCCCAAGCTGATCGCTTTGGGGGCTTCTGCGAGAGTTAGCGCCGTGGGCTGCTGCTTCTGCTCCGGGAGAACTGGCTCGCCGGTCGCCGCCTTGGGGGCTGCCTCTGCTAGCAGGGCAGTGTTGCCGAGTTGCCGGGACAACTCGGCTATCTTGATGGCTTCCCCGTCGCACTCGAACGAGGTCTTGATGTCTCCACGGATGGAGAGGACTCTATTGGGTGCCGGCATCTTGAGGACAAGGTAGGTGTGGTTCGGTATAGCCATGAACCGAGCCAGCATGGGCCTGCCAAAGATGGCATGGTAGGAGCTCTGGAAGTCGGCCACCTAGAAGTATAGAAACTCCGTGCGGTAGTTGTCCGCTGTGCCAAATGTTACTAGCATGGCGATTCTCCCTATCGGGTAGGAAGCTTTTCCCGGCACTATATCAAAGAACGGGTCTTCGGCGCTCAGGTCTCGCTGTAGTCGAACCCCATGCTGTTGAGGGTACTGGTGAAGATAATGTTGAGGATGCTCCCGCCATCGACCAAAACCTTGGAAAGGAGGACCCGCTCAACCACAGGGGCGACCACGAGTGGGTAGGACCCTGGCTCGGGTAGGTGGACCCAGTGGTCGGCGCGGCTGAATGTAATGAGCATCTCCGACCACTGGAGGTACTCCACGGGTTTGGTGGAGACCAGCTTCACCTCGTGTTTGTGGAGCTTGCCTTTGCGTCTTGGGGAAGGCACCGGGCCCCCCGATGATGGCGTTGACGTGGCGGTCGGCGTGCTGGAAGTCGCCATTAGCGCCCCGCCTGGGAGGTTCTTCTGGTGCGGCAGGTCAGCGTTCGTCATCTTGATGACGTGGGGCTTCTCGGCGGGCTGGAGCCTCGCGGCCACGGTCATCACCACGACAGTAGTCGTCCCGGCGGTCGCGGTCTTCTCTGCGACGGTAGTCATCGCGCCGATCGCGGTCGTTGTGGCCGTCACGGCGATAGTTGTTGTAGCGGCCTCCGTTGTTGTTGTAGCGTTGTTTCTTGGTCAACGGCATGGCGCCGAGTTCCTTGAGCAGGGTGTGACAATCACGGAGATTGTGCTTGGCATCCTTATGAAAGGGGCACTGAAAGTTGAGAGTGTCATGGAACTCTTTCGAGAGGAACCTGGGTTTCGGCCGGCCTTCTTCTTTTGCTAGGACTACAAGGGGCTCGGGGCCAGCCTTGCGTCCGCGCAATGGCTAATGGCGCTTCGAGCTCTCGACTCGGTCGTCCTCCTTCGGTCGTTTGTGCTTGTTCTTGAATTGGGCCTGCTCTGCTTCATCGGCCCAGATCTCTAGGTTGACCACATCCATCAGGTGGGCAACCGTTTTGGTATTAGCCTTGAAGAGCATTCTGAATAGCGGGTTGTCGACGAGTCCGCGCCTATATGCGTCGATGACGCCGCGGTCCTCAACATCGGTGAGCTTGTTGCGGTTGTTGAAGAACCGATTCGTGTAATCCCGGAGGCTTTTGCCCTTTCTCTGCTTCACATTGTCCAGGTCGAATCTGGACCCCGGGCGAGCATAGCAGGCGTGATAGTTCTTTGTGAAGGCGTGGCAAAGGTCTGCCCAGCTGTCGATGGTGTCCCGAGGGAGGCCCTCGAGCCACAGTTGCGCTTCTTTGCCCAGCATCATGGGGAAGCAGGCGGCGGCTTGGTCATTGGAGCCATGGGCTACCTTGACTGCCGTATGGTACGTCTTCAGCCAGAGCTTTGGGTCGGAGCAACCGTCGAACTTCTTGACTTGTGTTGGCTTGAAGGATTCGGGCCACTGGACGGCACGGAGCCGTTCGGTGAAGGTGGCAAAGCTGTCAAAGGTCTCATCGCGGATGTCGTAGTTGTCTTGCCCGCGCTCGGCTCGCTGCCGAGCATCGTCCTGCCGCTGAGGAGGGCGGCGGGGTCGCCTGTCGTCCCATGGGGGGCTGTAGCACAGATCATAGCATTTGCGTTCCATGAGCTCATGGACTGCACGCCGCTCTTCTTCTTCTGCTGCTTCGTCGTGGTCTTCTGGGACGGGCTGGTGATCAGATTGGTCGTAGTCTCGGTCGTAGCGTTCACGGCATTCGAGTTCTATCGCGTCCCACTCGCTGTGGCGGGCATTGAGGTCGTGGCGTATGTCTCGAATGTTATCCCTGAGGCGATCCCTGAGATCACCATCATGTCAGTCGTCGGCGCGGCCTGCGCGCCTGTCGTCGGGTTCCTGGTGCCAGTGCCCCGCATTGCGGGGGTGGCATCTTTCCTCATCTTCGTCCTCGTGGAGGTTTTGCGCGACCTCCTCATTGACGACGGGTAGCGGGGGGTTCCTGAGCCCTATCCGATCTGCTATGGGTAGAGCGGTAGCTTCCAGAGCGAGCCGAGTTGGTTCGTCCAGATCAGGATCTGGCGCGGTAAGACCGCTTGACTTGTTCTTGGGCGGCTTCCAGACAGGCTCGGGAGAGTTGCACCTCAGGCTGTCGGCCTTGTGCTCCAACTCGGCGAACGCGGCCGCAATGTTTGCCTGAGGCATACGAAAGGGTACCCGAGCGAATGCCTCGTCAAGATTGACTGGGTGTACTCCGCGAGGGCCCCAACCGGGGGGTTGCTGCCTTAATGGTGCCCCAGGAGGGATCTCCTCGGGTGCCGCGGCGGCTGCAGCAGATGCCGCGCCCCTACTGCTGCCTAGGGCGGTAGGGCTTCTTGGTTGCGCCGGCGAGCTCGGTCGACGTTGCGCTCCTGACGGCGCTCCCTGTCTGAGTTGGTTTCCCTGTCCTGGGTGGCTTGGTCCTTGGAGACGAAGACTTCGCGCCCCGAAGACGTGGCATAGCTTGAGTCATCGCTCGGGTCGGCCAGAGCCGACAGGAGCACGCTTGTGGCGACTTGAAACTCCCCGCAGTCCAGGGACTGGGTGGGCTTGGACGGAATCTTAGATCGGATATGAGACATGTCTTTCTGGAGTTGAGCTGAGTAGATCGTTGAGGCGTTGCGCAACCCCATGGGAAACTGGTCGCGAGGTCGGCGCAGGGCCCCCTCTGACATGGCGATGCATTCGACGATAGTGTCCTGGACACGATCCAACCTGGCGAGGAGCTCGTCCGGGGCTGGGAACCTCGGGCGGTTGGCCGAGCTCAGAGCTCGGTCGTAGAGCGCGATCGCGTCAAACTGCTGCTGGAGCGGGGCGGTGATCGATGATGAGATCGGCGAGGTGGACAGCGTAGAACTGGTTGGAGTGATGGCGTGGGACGATGCGTCGGAGTCGGAGGTGGTGGAGTGGATCTCGGCGAAGAAGCTGATGCCCTCAAGATGCACGGGGCAATCTTTGAGGCTCTCGGAGAAGATGACGCCGCCATCGAGCTAGCTATAATGCCCCACGATTACCCCTACCTGGCGCGCCAACTGTCGGAGTTCTCGTTCGGTAGTCCACCCGAGGGTACCCCAGTGGTTGATTTGTAGGCAAAGGGCAATCACGAGCCTAGGGAGCTCGAGGTAACACAGAGACACAGGGATTATACAGGTTCGGGCTATCCGGAGGTATAATACCCTACGTCTCTGCTCGTGGTGTTGTATTGCTCTGTTCGGCGGAGTTCCGGGAAACAACGGCGAGTTCTTGGTTACAATGGGAGGTTTGGTGGATGAGGGTTGAATGAATGAAGGGTCGACCTAGGCCGATTTATATAGGCTGACGGTATAGGGTTTACAAGTCGGTTTATCTCTAATCGTATCCGGCTACAACTAGAAAACCAATCTGAATCGGTTGCACCGTAATCTCCGTGATACCCGGGCGGGATCCGAGTATATCGCTGTACGCGTTGCGGGCTAAGTCTTCTCCATTCTTATCAAGCCGAGGATCCTCGTGGGCCAGCCTAGGGTCGGCCCACATCATTGTCAGACGTGGGTCCAGGCCGACTTCATACCCGGTCGGTAGTGGGCTCTAGGGTACCCATATCCCACAAGCCCAAGAGCTCAATATGTTTCTATTTGGATGTTACTAAATCAACATGATAGCATTAAAATTTAGAGTCTCTAGATGAATGTCAGCCTGTCATTCTGGATTGGCAATATGATTATCTTCTAAGATATAGTGCTCCATTCCATCATACAAAGCGCAAAGACTAAAAGATCACAACTGAATAACAATGACAATCGTAGTTAATTTGCAGGGAGTAAAAAATAAACCACATCTGAAATGTATGTCTGTAGATGAGTAGTATGCTTCCTCTATGTTGTAGGATCTAGGATACCGACTAGAGGGGGGTGAATAGGCGGTTTTAAACTTCAATCACAAAACTCAACAAGTTTTATTAGTAACACAAGGTGAAACCTATTTCTACTAAGTCTAATCCTATGTCAAGGTTTGCAACCTAGGGTGACAAGATACAATTCAATCTCTAGGAAGGTAAAATGCTCAAAGTAAATGCGAGTATTAAGTAGAGCAAAGAATTAACCGAACAAGAGAGACGAAATTTATCCCGTGGTATCGATGACTTGCCGGTCACCCCTAATCCACATTGAGGTGGATCCAAAGCTTCAACCGCTCCTCTATCAAGACCTCGCTTGATGTATGAGCCGGCTTGAATCAATGAATCTCTCCAAACCTCGATTCCACTAATGTTGCTCTTCCCACTCCGGTGAGGTGAGCACAAACCTCTCACAATCAAGGCGGGAGCAACTTCACAATCTTCTTTGAAGTGCTTCAACCGGCCACAACCACCAAGCCGTCTAGGAGGCGGCAACCTCCAAGAGTAACAAGTCGATGATGCTTGCTTGATGAATTCCTAGTGCCCCAAAGCTCAAACACTTGATGCAATGCACTAGAACTCTCTCACACTCACAAGAATGCAACTCTAAGCAATAGGAGTGAGTGAGAGGTGGAAGAAGGCTCAAGTATGTCAAATAAGCTTCCAAAGTGCCAAGAGAACCTCCTTCATCCCGTGGGTGGAGTATTTATACTCCCCCACCCCGTAACTAGCCGTTACCTTCAAATCCCGTGAAAACAGGGGACTGGCGGACCGTCCGCCTCACTCTTGGCGGACCGTCCGCTTCAGCCCCAACGGCTACTTTCCAAAAGTCAAACGTGTCAGAGTTTACCGTTATGCAGCTGGCGGACCGTCCGCCTCAGAGTTTGAAGCTCAGCTCTCTACGAGACTAAGGACCCATTAAAAGAACTGCGGACCGTCCGCAATATAAAAGAGGCCTGGAACCCCCAAAACATCGTCTCTGCGTAAACGGTCCGTGGACTAGGTCCGCTTCACATAACTTTGACAGGCGGACCGTCCGCCTCACAAAAGTGGCTTAGAACCACCGAAACAACGCCCCTGCGTAAACGGTACGCCACTACAGTCCGCTTCACAGAAAATGACAGGCGGACCGTCCGCCATACCCCAGCGGACCGTCCGCCTTCAAAGTCTCGGCAGACCCTTCAACACTTAGCCAAAATCTCGGAAAACGGGTTAGCATGCGGACCGTCCGCCACACGCGGACTGTCCGCATGTAGCCCGCGGACCGTCCGCAGTACCACAATCAGCACACGATCTTTTCTCTTTTTCTTTCCCACTTTCTCAATGGTGTTAGCTCTCATGCATGCAAACTAACTATTTGAGCAAAGTGGCACTAGAAACTCGTCATGCAAATGAAATTGACCCCTCTTGATAGTACGGCTATCTAGCCTATCAATCCGGTCAAAAATCTTCTCTAAACACCTCATGACCGGTAAAAGAAAATATCCTATCTTTTACCTTTGCCTTGAGCTTCCTTGGTTCCAACATACATATTCATCGTTAATTAACCGCTAAAGCTCAATCATCTCACGGGACTAACCTATTCTCATATCCTCAATGAAATAGTTAGTCCAATATGGTTTTCATTAATTACCAAAACACAATTAGAGGGCCTAGATGCTTTCAATCTCCCCCTTTTTGGTAATTGATGACAACCATTGAAAGGAGTGATGAGAGAAGGTTTTTGAATTTTGAGAACGCTTACCCATTTCAATGAAACCGATATATATGAATGGATAAAAGAACTCAAAATTCATTTTGTAGAGAAGAACTCCCCCTACATATGTGCATATAATTTTGCATTTGGAATATCCTCATATGCATTAGATAAGAAATTTCCGGAGTTTCCCCTACAAAAAGGCAATCGAGGCAACACAAGATATATATAATATTCAATGAACATACACGATAAAGGGTTAGCCTCAAAAAAAACCACAAGAACTAGAACAAGCCATATTAAGCTAAAGAAATGAAATTACATCCGACAAGGTTCAAGCACAAGTTCTAGTTCCACACCACAAATAACTAGAGAGTATAAGATATTACAAGCCACACAAATAGTTCATGCAATGCAAAAATTAAACATGCTCATGCAATGTTCCATGATCCCAAGCCAAAGCTCCCCCTAACTCCACGAAATCTTCAAGATCACTCCACTTTCTTCCACTTTCTTCTCCCAAGGACCAAAATAGGGTCCTAATCATCCTGAGGCGGCGGTGGAGGAGGATAAAATGGCTGGTGAGGATAGAACTCTGGAGGAGGCACTGGAGCCGGATAAATTGAATAGAAGTGATCAGTGAAGCCTGAGAAGGTAGTGAGAAAGGAGTCAAAATGAGTCTCAAGCTGTTGCTGCCTATCCACAAGCTGCTGATGCGGGCTATCAATGTGAGTCTGCATATTCTCAAGGTTTACATTCATTTGCTGCCCATATGCCTCAAAGTGGGTGTTGAAACCCTTCTGCATTTGCTCAAATTGTGTGATCATGGACTGCTGCAGAGAGGTAAAGTAGGGATCAAAATAACCAGCTGGAGGAGTCCACTGTGGCTGCTGTGGAGGAGGAGGTGGAGGTGGCATAGCCTGTGCATCGGCATCTTGAGCATCATGTGCTCCCCCTTGCTCATCGGGTGCATATTCCTCCCAACCCTCGTTGGCATCTGCATCTAGATAAGCAGTCACCTCTCTCTCAAGAAATGCTCTGTCATTCTTGAATGGCCTGAATGGGAGATGCTTCACATTGCAAGGCCCTCTGAACCTTGTCTTGGCAAGAATGAGTGCCATAATATAAGGAGCATGGTAAAGGTTGATCTCATAGTTTGTTTTCTTCTCATTGATTTGATACATGATGAGAGTCACCACATCCATCTTCTCATTCGACATGACATGCTTCACAAAGTTTGGTGCCCATCCTATAAAAGCATCCTTATAGCCACTCATAGGAAGAACAGTGACCCTAGCAATCTTGTTGAGCACAGCTGATGGTGCCTTAGCCCTGTAGTCTTGCAGTACACTCTAGGAATATGGGTTCTTGCAGGCTCATAAAAGGGAGTGATGTTATGAAGGTTCAGGTGCAACTCATCAGTGATGTCAAAACTCTCATTCCCAGAGATGAAGTCATAATTAAGCACATTTGCCACTGCAAATTCAGCAAAGGTAGCAGAGTACCTGTTTGTGCCTGTCATCCATTCAAGCTTCTTCTCCTCCATGTTCACCTCAGCTGTGGCATAGAACTGACGAATGACAGCCTCATTCCAGGGACACCTGTGCTCCATAAACTGCCTCAAGCCAAGATGCTCAAGTTTTGGAACAAGAGCACTCATCACAGGTTGATTAATCATGTAGAAGAAGTCAATGGTTTGATGCTTGTACACATTCTTGTGAACCATGTGATCATAAAAAGCATCTTCCTGCACCCGAGTATGAAAGAATAAGTTTGAAATATCCCGGGGCAAACCATATTGATAAGGAGCCCTAGCATCTCTGTATGAATTTTGGCTCCACTGTCTCCCTGCAAGGTTCACAGTTTCATCAATTAATTCATCTTCAGCCTCCTCAGCCTCTAACTCAACATCAGTCTGCACATGCTCTGAGTCACTAGGCATATAGTCATCCCCTGAATCAGAATCATTTGCCCTAGGCCTTTTGGATGAACTCCCCTTCTTCTTCTTCGTTGTCACAACCTTCTTGGTACGACCACCAACACTGCCATAAATGCATTTCAATTATAAGTGATAATATTTAGAATTGAAAATCCAACAATCATATAGGCTACTGTCCCGGTTGCTGTCACAGGCGACAGGCGGACTGTCCGCCAGGAGGCGGCGGACGGTCCGCAGGTCACCTGGAGACCGCGACCAACACAGTAACCATCCACAAATCCATTGTCCGATCTCTAATTATAGCCAACAAAAATGCACCAAATCATAGCCATAGCATCCCCTTGACTTGCTCAACATATTCCACCAACTAATTTCTCAAATCCATGGTTGAAATCGAAATCCCCATATCAAACCCTAACCATGAATATGAATGAAATCCATGAGAATCACTGAGGGTTTTGACAAAATACCGAGAGGACATGATCCTTGAGGCGTGGAAGGTCCGTGGATGAGCTCCGGTTGGTTCGGAGATGCGCCAAAATCTCTCCCTAAAGATGTCCTTGACTTTGCTTTTGGAGGAGAAAGAGATGGAGAGAGAGAGGCGTCGGCTGATCTGAAAGTGAGAGGTCCCCTCCTGTAGACTAAACCTTCGGTCCGGCGCGGGTCCACTTCCGCCCGACCGTCGCGGACGGTCCGCCAAGAGGGCGCGGACGGTCTGCCTGTGTCCTCATTTTTCTGATTTTCTGATCTAAAATAATATTCTGAAGAATATACTTCGACTTCTGCGGAAGGTCCGCCCAGTCCTCGCGGACGGTCCGCTACCCGCGGACTGTCCGGTCCATGTATGGCGGACGGTCCGCTATACCAGAATTTCCAGCCCGAGAACTGCTGTCTTTTGTCACTTGTTGAATTTCTTTCTTGAATTTCTTCTCAAATCTTTTCACAATGATTCCACTGAGATGTATGTGATTACCAATAAGATCTTGAGAGAACTTTTGACCAAGAATCATGGAATTTATGCAATGAAATGAATACTAGATAAAAATGCATAAATAAATTGCACAAAATTAGAGTTAGATAAGCAATAAACATGTGAGCCAAGTTTCAAGCCACATTGGAGAAGTCAATGACATTGAGCTCATTTCTCAAGTAACAAAATCTTTGCTCATCCAATGGCTTGGTAAAGATATCCGCCAATTGATCATTTGTGCTAATTCCATCAATTATAATGTCCCCTTTGCTCACATGATCCCTAAGAAAATGATGCCGTATATCAATATGTTTGGTTCTAGAATGTTGAACCGGATTGTTAGCTATCTTCACGGCACTTTCATTATAACATAAGAGAGGTATATTTTTGAAATCCACTCCAAAATCAAGAAGAGTTTGCTTCATCCATAATAATTGAGCATAACAACTTCCCGCCGAGATATATTCCGCTTCGGCGGTAGAGAGAGCCACTGAATTTTGTTTCTTTGAAGGCCAAGAAACAAGAGATCTTCCAAGAAATTGACAACCACCGGATGTGCTCTTCCTATCAACCTTGCATCCCGCATAATCCGAATCTGAATATCCAACTAAATCAAAATGAGCACCCTTGGGATACCAAAGACCGATATTAGGAGAATACTTCAAATATCTCAATATACGTTTGACGGCGGTCAAATGACATTATTTAGGTGCGGCTTGAAACCTTGCACACATGCACACACTAAACATGATATCGGGCCTAGATGCGGTAAGATAAAGCAAACTACCAATCATGGATCTATAGAGTTTAAGATCTACCGGTTTACCTCCCTCATCAAGATCAAGATGTCCATTAGTGGCCATAGGAGTCTTGATAGGTTTAGCATCCTCCATACCAAATCTCTTCAAAAGATCCTTCACATATTTAGATTGGCAAACAAATGTGCCTTCCCTCATTTGCTTGATTTGAAGACCAAGGAAGAAGCTCAATTCACCAATCATAGACATTTCAAATTTATTTGACATCATATCACCGAATTCCTTGCAATAATCTTCATTGGTTGAACCAAATATGATGTCATCAACATAAATTTGACATATGAATATGTCATTCCCAATCTTCTTCGTGAACAAGGTAGTATCAACCTTTCCAATTTTGAATCCCTTTGAAATTAGAAAGTCCCTAAGCCTTTCATACCAAGCACGAGGTGCTTGCTTCAACCCATAGAGAGCTTTAGAGAGCTTGTATACATGATTAGGCTTATCAAGATCTTCAAAACCGGGAGGTTGTTCAACATATACTAGTTCACTAATCTTGCCATTTAAGAAAGCACTTTTGACATCCATTTGATATAGCTTAATATTGTGAGAGCAAGTATAGGCCAATAAGATTCTTATAGCTTCCAATCTAGCCACGGGAGCAAATGTTTCACCAAAATTCAATCCTTCAACTTGAGTATACCCTTGAGCAACCAATCTTGCCTTGTTTCTCACAAAAATGCCATCTTCATTTTGTTTGTTTCGGAATACCCATTTTGTACCAATCACATTATAATTCATGGGTCTCTCTACTAGCTCCCAAACTTTGTTCCGGGTGAAATTATTCAATTCTTCATGCATAGCATTCACCCAATCCGGATCATTTAGTGCTTCATCTACACGGTTAGGTTCAACACAAGATACAAAAGAGAAGTGTTCACAAAATGAAGCAACACGAGATCGAGTTTGAACACCCTTACTAATGTCACCCACAATTTGATCAATGGGGTGATCCTTGGCGATGGCATGATGAACTCTTGGTTGATCAATAGGTTCTTGTGTAGAAGTTGAAGGTTGTGTGGTAGTGACAATTTGCTCACTAGATGAAGTTGATTGACATTACTTGCTTCACCATCATCTTGAGATTGAACATTATCACTTGTGGTTGAAGTAGAGGGATTCACTCTAATAGAAATTGATGGACCATTATCATCATCTTCTTCTCTTCTAGGTCTAACATCACCAATAGACATGGTCTTCATAGCTTCCCTCAACTCATCATTTCTTACATCTTCTAGATTTTCTTTTTCTTCTTGTGAGCCATTTGTTTCATCAAATTCAACATCATAGGTTTCTTCCACAAATCCCTTGAACTTGTTATACACTCTATAAGCCTTGCTACAAGATGAATATCCAAGAAGAAATCCTTCATCACATTTGCTTTCAAACTTTGATAGTCTAGTGCCTTTCCTCAAGATATAGCATTTGCAACCAAAGACCCTAAAATATGAAATATTTGGCTTTCTTCCAATGAGAAGTTCATATGGTGTCTTGTTGAAGAATCTATGACAATAAAGCCTATTTGATGCATGACAAGCGGTATTGATTGCTTCGGCCCAAAAAGAATCCGAAACATTGTACTCCGATAGCATTGACCTTGCCATATCAATCAAAGTTCTATTCTTCCTTTCAACAAGATCATTTTGCTCCGGTGTATACTTGGTTGAGAATTCATGTTTGATTCCCTTCTCATCACAAAATTTCTCAACTCTTGTGTTGTTGAACTCACTACCATTGTCACTTCTTACTTTCTTCAATTTGAGCTCAAACTCATTCTCGGCCCTTGTTACAAATTTCTTGAATATATCACAAGTGTCGGCCTTGTCATGAAGAAAGAATACCCATGTGTATCTTGAATAGTCATCAACGATCACAAGACAATAGCAATTACCACCAAGGCTTCTATAGGTTGTAGGACCAAACAAATCCATATGCAATAATTCCAAAGGTTGACATAGCACTCTTGCTAGGATGAGAGTTTGACACTTGTTTGCCGGCTTGACAAGCACTACACAATTTGTCCTTGTCAAACTTTACATTCTTCAAGCCTTCTACTAGATCATGCTTCAATAGTCGGTTGAGTTGCTTCATTCCAACATGTGCTAGTCTTCTATGCCATAACCAACCCATAGATGATTTGGAGAACAAACAAGTGGTCAACTTGGCATGACTAGATGAGAAATCCACCAAATACAAACTCTCATGCCTAAACCCCTTGAATATGCAAATGCTTTCATCTTTACTAGTCACTTCAAACGTCTCACTAGTAAAAGAGCACTTATAACCAAGATCACAAAGTTGAGACACCGATAATAGATTAAACTTGAGAGAATCAACCAATAACACATTTGAGAGAGAATACTCATTAGAGATAGTGATCTTGCCCAATCCCTTTACTTCACCCTTGCCATTATCACCGAAGATAATATCACCATAGCCGGATTCTTCATTAAGAATAGTAAAGATCTTTGCTTCGCCGGTCATGTGTTGAGAGCATCCACTATCAACCACCCAATGTTTACCTCCGGCCTTGTAATCCACCTACAAAAGGAGTTCACTTGCTTTTAGGTACCCAAATTTGCTTGGGTCCTTGGATGTTAGTCACCAAAACCTTAGACACCCATATGGCTTTCTTCTTAGTGCCACTAATGGGAAGACCAACAAACTTAGCACAAGCTACACCCCTTTTGTCTTTCTTAAGAACATAGGATGCATCAAAGGATACGGTCTTCTTGCTCTTGCATTGGTGATTAATATCAACTTTCTTCTTGCAAATATGGCAAGACATATGAGTTTCTTCTTCATTACGAAGTACCTTTGACTTGACAAATTCATTCACCACGGGGGTGAAAGCATTTTCCCCTTTCTTGGGCAAATATCCAAATCCATTTTTGTTCAATGTGAACTTTTGATTTGTCCAACAATGATTGAATCTTACATGGCTACCAAACCATTTAGTAAGATCCTTGGATAGACAATCAATTTCCTTCTTCAAAGATTTATTTTCCAATATAAGAGAAGCATCACATGAAAATCCGTCACTTGAGCAAGAGCCATCACTTGTGCTACAAGATGGGTTAGATGAACTAGGAGCACTATATAAACTTTCAAGTTTTTCACATTTAGCACATGAATCATATTTAACTTTCATGGACTCTTGTGCAAGGAGAGTGTGATGAGCTTCCTTAAGCTCCTCATGCTTTTCCTTAAGTATCTCATTCGAGGTTTTAACCTTGCCATGAGAGTCTTTAAGATTTTCATGAGAAGTCTTTAGCTCCTCATGGAGTTCTTGAAGAGAGAAGTATTTTCTCTTCAAGTCCGATATCTTTTCACTCTTTTTGTGCAATAGTTCATTAGAATCATTAAGCATTTGAACTAGATCATTATAAGATATTTCATCATCATCATCAATATCATCATCTAGTTCATCATCGTTTGATACCTTTGCTTCACCTTTTGCCATAAGACAAAAAGGCTTGGAGAAGAGGGATGGAGCTTCCTTGATGGCGATGCCGGCAATTCCCTTGGAGGGCTTCTCATTATCATCATCATCATCCGAGTCAGAGCTATCATCGGAATCCCACTCCACATAGTATGCTTGACCATTCTTTTTCTTCTTGAAGAATTTCCTCTTCTTCTTGTCCTTCTTCTTCTTGTTTGGGCAATTGATAGCTATGTGCCCAATTTCATCACACTCAAAACACTTCTTGTCTTCAAAAGGATTTTTCTTTGAGGATTGACCTTTCTTGTCATAATTCTTCTTCATGATTCTATTGAATCTCTTCACAAAGAGAGCCATCTCTTCATCGGATTCAACCTCATTTCCTCCTTCATCATCATTGGCTTCTTTGGTTGACTTGGCCTTGAGAGCAATGTTCTTCTTGTTGTCATCATTTGCTAGTCCATGTGCTTCCTTTTGAGGCTTCTTGAAGATATCATGAGTAAGTACTTCACCAAGCACCTCGGTGGGTGTCATTTTCTTCAAGTCGGATCTCACAAGTAGTGTCACAATAGTGTCATACTTTTCAGGGAGACACCTAAGGAACTTGTGAGAGAAGTCTTGATCCGGGACATCAAATCCAAGACCTTTGAGCTCATTCACAATCTCATTCAACTGGTTGAACATGGTGGACACATCTTCATCAATATTCATGACAAACTCATTGAATTTTTCTTTGTATACATATAGCTTTGCTTCTTTCACCGTGGATGTTCCCTCATGAATTTCCATGAGCTTCAACCAAATATCTTGAGCGGTTTTAAGATTCTTCACACGGTTGAACTCACTAATTGATAGAGCCTCATAAAGCACATTCATTGCTTGATCATTGAGTGACTCATTTGCTTCATCTTTAGGAGTTTTGTAGGCTTGATCAAGAATGACAAAACCATCATCTACAATTTCCCAAATTCTCTTGTTCATTGCCTTGAGATGAACCCTCATTCTTGTCTTCCAATAATCATAGTTGTTCCCCTCAAAGAATGGTGGTTTTCCCACATTGTTGAGGTTGATTGGCTTTTCTTCACCCATTTTATCCTACTCCGGGATGGTTAAATCCTTCAAATATGGAGTCCTCGGCTCTGATGCCACTTGTAAGATCTAGGATACCGACTAGAGGGGGGTGAATAGGCGCTTTTAAACTTCAATCACAAAACTCAACAAGTTTTATTAGTAACACAAGTTGAAACCTATTTCTACTAAGTCTAATCCTATGTCAAGGTTTGCAACCTAGGGTGACAAGATGCAATTCAATCTCTAGGAAGGTAAAATGCTCAAAGTAAATGCGAGTATTAAGTAGAGCAAAGAATTAACCGAACAAGAGAGACAAAATTTATCCCGTGGTATCGATGACTTGCCGGTCACCCCTAATCCACGTTGAGGTGGATCCAAAGCTTCAACCGCTCCTCTATCAAGACCTCGCTTGATGTATGAGCCGGCTTGAATCAATGAACCTCTCCAAACCTCAATTCTACTAATGTTGCTCTTCCCACTCCGGTGAGGTGAGCACAAACAGGGAACTGGCGGACCGTCCGTCTCACACTTGGCGGACCGTCCGCCTCAGCCCCAACGGCTACTTTCCAAAAGTCAAACGTGTCAGAGTTTACCGTTACGCAGCTGGCGGACCGTCCGCCCCCTCAGGCCGGACCGTCCGCCTCAGAGTTAGAAGCTCAGCTCTCCACGAGACTAAGGACCCATTAAAAGAACTGCGGACCGTCCGCAATATAAAAGAGGCCTGGAACCCCCAAAACATCGTCTCTGCGTAAACGGTCAACGGACTAGGTCCGCTTCACATAACTTTGACAGGCGGACCATCCGCCTCACAAAAGTGGCTTAGAACCACCGAAACAATGCCCCTGCGTAAACGGTCCGCCACTACAGTCCGCTTCACGGAAAATGACAGGCGGACCGTCCGCCGTACCCTAGCGGACCGTCCGCCTTCAAAGTCTCGGCAGACCCTTCAACACTTAGCCAAAATCTCGGAAAACGGGTTAGCATGCGGACTGTCCGCTTGCTACTGGCCGGACCGTCCGCCACACGCGGACTGTCCGCATGTAGCCCGCGGACCGTCCGCAGTACCACAATCAGCACACGATCTTTTCTCTTTTTCTTTCCCACTTTCTCAACGGTGTTAGCTCTCATGCATGCAAACTAACTATTTGAGCAAAGTGGCACTAGAAACTCATCATGAAAATGAAATTGACCCCTCTTGATAGTACGGCTATCTAGCCTATCAATCCGGTCAGAAATCTTCTCTAAGCACCTCATGACCGGTAAAAGAAAATATCCTATCTTTTACCTTGGCCTTGAGCTTCCTTGGTTCCAACATACATATCCATCATTAATTAACCGCTGAAGCTCAATCATCTCACGGGACTAACCTATTCTCATATCCTCAATGAAATAGTTAGTCCAATATGGTTTTCATTAATTACCAAAACACAATTAGAGGGCCTAGATGCTTTCATATGTACCGACAGAAGCTTATGGCCATTTACTAACTACGTCAGTAGTGTGAAAAAGGTGGAGTGATCTGAAATTTCCAGACTTCAGGTGTGTGGCCAAGCTCTCTTTTCTCCCTTTGGATTTTCCTCTGCTCTCAATTTTAAAACTTTATTCAACAAAAAGTGCTGAATTTCCACCATATGCATTGCATCATCAATAATCTAAACTGAAACTGGAAACATATACATGCAAAAGATCAAGACTTATTCAGGTTACCATTTTACATAATCGTATCATGAATGTCATTCAATTCAAAAGTAATACATAATCACATTGTTTATGTCCAAAAGAACTTCAACCAACCAGTACAATTCATATATGGAAAAAAATAATTAAACATAACTGGCCATACATTAACTAAAACATAGAAAAAACTTTTTTGCAAAATAAGCTATCTACTGAGATTCCCTGATTGTACCTAGATTTGAGTGTGAAATAGCAGTTTGAGGACGCAATCAAATTGGCATTGTAAGTCAAACCCCTTTTTAATCTTTATCATCTTTGAGTAAGTTCGTCCACATAAGAGGATAGGTACCCTGGGAGAGCTCACATCATGCCTACACGTTCACTTCGTGTGCCCAGTTAGCCTCACCATGACTGCCGCCAGCAACCCCTGCCATCCGCAATCAGTTGCTCCTTTGATAGGGAAGAAATCAAACCATTAAACACAAAAAATAAGATATTGAAACCTGACAAAGAATGAAAGAACTGGTAAGTGAGAAAGGAAATCTGAAGCGATTTTAGACGCTTCACCAAGTGAGCACCAACATACGCACAATGTGCCTCAAATCTCTTGTCAAGAACCTTGAGCATAGTCAATCAACCAGCAAAATAAGCTGGGTTTCTTGAGACGACAGGCTGTGATCTCAGAAGTTTTTACAACAGCCCCTAATGGTAGGTCGTAGCCAATTCCCTGAACTAAAACAGTGGAAAGAGAAGTAATATAATCACATTTGCAAACCAATCAGTACTGTCGTTCAAGCACCACCAATCCACCCCCTTATATGCATTTCTGACTACAACCATATTGAGATTCCCACTTTACGGCTGACCCACCGAAATTGCTAGTTTGTTCGATTCAGTCCCAAAATTGATAAACACACAATGCACACATAAATGAATCCATCTATGTTATGACCACACAATGTGAGACAATATTTTACCTTGTCATGAATGGGGGCATTTGAACAAAAACTGTGTGATGCAAGTATATGGTGGTTATCTGCTGGAACAATTTGGCCTGCTTCACCAGAGCATTGACAATAGCCAGATGGCAATGGCCACAGGACACTGTCAAGATACCCCAAAGCAATTTAGGTCTCTTCTCTCATGCTCGTCATAAACTACTGCATCTGTCGCTTCACAATGTTGAGCCGTCTCTACTAAATACAGAGAGAGCACTATCGCATCACAAACAGCCTAACATGTACAGAAGTTAGGGGAATCAAAAGTAGACCGACCTAATGTGTCGAGGATGGCATGGTGGTAACCGCGGCTGGACTGCGGAGGAGGGCAGCGGGTCGCTGACGTCGCCGATCCCCGTGCCCGCTTCCACACATCGCCTGCCGGGATGAATGGGGGCACCACGGATCCCTGTGCCCTCTGGATAGCCTATGAGGGCATCGTCAAACCGTTGCCTGAGATGGATCGTGCAATGGTTGAGATGGAGCGAGGGTGGGCTTGTGGCTGCTCGGTTTTGGGCTTCTGGCTGCGTCTGGTTGCACGATGAGAGGGGACGCGTAGGGGAGGAGCAGCGTGGACGGGCACGATTAAGCCATCAATGGCCTCGCCGGCTTTTCCGCGAGAGCTGCTGACTCCTCCTGTTTCCCGCGTCGGCGGCGCGCAGGTGAGATCCAAGGCTCTCGAGAGCGCGAAGAGGAGCGGCAGCAGGACCGGGAGGAGCAACAGCAAGGATTTGGGGGTGGAGGACGCTGCCGCCGCCGCGGGGATGGCGTGCCGGCGCCATGAAGCCGTGCGCTGCGGTGCGCGAGATTGCGGAGGCTTCGCGGCCCAATGTCCGATTCTGAGTCCTAATGGGGCGAGTCGGCCCATCGCTGCTTATGGGCTTCGATCAAACACCAGAAGTCGAAGAGGGTTAATGTTTTTTTCTCTCGTATACATATGCACTACTGCACCTCTCGTATACGATGTGTACGTGTGGGTAGAAACAGGGACGGTGAAAAAAACATTGAACTTTTGGCAGAATCATTTTCTAACTCGCTGTTTCTATGGGTCTCGGTACCCTCCCACCTCCCTCGGCCCTGACAGACGGGTCCAGCGTGAGGGGTGCGGTGGGCCCAAACTAGGTGAAAAACATTTTCAATTGTTTTCATTCTTTATAGTATAGATAGATAGATAGATAGATATAGATTAATAATCTCTTGATGAAGAGGTTGGGACTCCTTTTTATTATCTTGATGAAATAAAATCTCCGCTTTATCTAAAATGCTTGTATTGTTTTGATCCAACAAATTGCAAAACATGCAAATAGATGCATGAATATATCAAATATGTGCATGTGGAGTCATATATCCACCACCGAGTGTATTGTGCCACGGTGATAGGCCATGTGGAATGTAATTTTGATCTGAAAATATTTATAAAGTTTAAGAACGGTGTCAGGTCTGGCATTTATCACATAGGTAGCAAATATAGTTAGGTTGGCATTTCGAATATTTTTGTTGGAGAAAATTTGACGTTTCAAATATTTTTGTTTTTATAAGTTTATTTTAGATGAGCACTCATGACCGTAAAGTTAAAAAGCTTCATTCGGAAGTTAGGACTCGTCTCTTGCAAACACAAATTTAAAAGCATAAATATTAAGAAATATTGGAATTAAGAAATATTGGATGGAGCAAAGTTGCATGAAAAGATGTTTATGAGCCTGCTCTTCACTTACCTACTATTTGATGCCAATTTAAAGTAAATAATAGGCAGCTGGCATGAAATTGGTTGCAAAAAAATTGTTTCTGACTCATAAGGATTTATAAGTTTCTACCTAGGTGGCATACATGTGACCATTCACACATACATTTGACAAGTTCATGCATCTATTTGTATGTGTTGCAATTTATTGAACCAAATTAATACTACCATATAAGTAGTTGTATGGTGGATGAAATTTACTCTATTTTCAAATACACTTCTCATCAAATTCATCAACTTGGCTCTTGTCTTGGACCCCGTTTGGATAATCTAGGACTAAACTTTAATTTGGGATAAAATTTATGTGACAATAAAAATTTGGTGACTAAAATTAGTCCAAACCCTATTTGGAGCCATGCACTAAGAATTAGGTGGAAAGCACATCGATGCACATAATATCCATTTTACCCTTGCTTTTTTTGCATTGGTGATAAGATGGGCAAGGTGGTAGAAAAAAAATAGGGTATTCTAGTCTTTTCCAAGTCAGTAGGTTCTTTTTGTCTGATTTAGTTGGGTTTGGAGGGCTAAGAGCATCTTAGACTGAGAAAAATAATCACCTTCCCCGTATGCCTAGTTAAAGGGGATTGAGATTGAAAAATGTTGTTCCAACATATCCTCTTTTACATTCCCCTTTTTTCTCTATTTTTTTCTCAATCCCCTTTAATCCTTCCCCGATTCCCTTTCTTGGTTTCACCTCTCCTGCATCGTCTTCTTGCTCCAGATGTCACACACACACACCACGCTCCCAAGTGTGGCCGGCCATATGCCCACACTGCCGCTTCCTATTTCCCTTGCTGTGAGTGCCATGTTCGAGTCCTGATGGAGATAATAACGGAGACGGGCTGCCCCTGCGTCGTCGTCGGCCATCTCCCTTCGCTCTTGTAGCACTGCGCCCGGCCATCTCACTACCAGAAAACTCGCCATCGGTCACCCCTCATTGGTACCGGATATTTTGGACCTGGTACCAATGCAATGTCCAACGGCTAGAAATTTTACGGGCACATAGGTATCGGTTGGTGGCACCAACCGGTACCAATGGCTTCAGACACCAACCGATACCTACGAGCCGGGGAGCTTTTGGTACCGATTGGTGGCACCAACCGGTACCTATGAGTGCCCATTTGGTACGGGTTGGCGCCACCAATCGGTACCAAAGGGGCTCTGCATATATAGCTCCTTCTTCCTCCCCCTACCCGAGCCATGGCTCATTTCTTCATCCTCTATTAAGCTCGGGTTGAGGGTGGTCATGCCCGATTTTTCCATAACTTTTGGAGAATTTGCAATCCAAGTCCGCTAGAAGGTTAGCAACTTCATCCTCTATCTTTTGACCGTTAGCATGGTCTATTTCATGCTCTCTTTTGTGAGTAATTGAGTGTTTTATGTAATGGATAGGAATAGGAGATTTTAGAATTATAGATCAATTTTATTATGATTTTGTGATAGAGGCGAACCATATAGATAGTTATTGCATGTGTAGAGATGATGCTCAAAGTTTTTTGGCATTGTTTAGATTTTTCTGATTATTTATAGAAACTTTAAATGATTATCATATTTTGGCTAATTATGATTTTTACATATTTTAAATGATATTAATTGTAAAGGCTTATCGGGAACTTTAGAAATACATCTTTCAAATGATGTTTATATTTAGGGTTATTACGAATTTTAGATTTTTAGAGTCTATATATGATATTCATATTTATGCTTATTATGAATTTTAGAGATTATAGATGATATTCATATTTAGGCTCATTAATTATGAACTTTAGAATTACATCTTTTTAGAGGCTTCAAACGATGTTCATATTTAGGGTTATTACGAATTTTAGATTTTTAGATTCTATAATTGATATTTATATTTATGCTTATTATAAATTTTAGAGATTATAGACGATATTCATATTTAGGCTTATTAATTATAAATTTTAAAATTAGATCTTTTTAGAGGCTTCAAATGATCATATTTAGGGTTATTATGAATTTTAGATTTTTAGAGACTATAAATGATATTCTTATTGGGGCTTAATTTTTCATTGTATTTTGTGAGTAGATGAATCGACAATAGATGTACAACGCGGATAGAAGCTCATCTGACTTTATTAATGGCGTTCATCAATTCCTCAACGTGGCAGAGGCAAACTCAGCCTCGGGTTTTATATGTTGTCATGCAAGGTCTGTGAGAACAACAAGGATTATCACATCTCAAAGAAGGTGGTTCACACGCACTTCCTAAGGAATGGTTTCATGTCTGGCTATATCTGTTGGACCAAACACGGCGAAGAGGGGATCCTATTAGAAGACGGTGATGAAGATGGTGATGACAACATCCCGGACTTTGCACATTATGGTGTCTTTGCAGATGATATTGCAATGGGCGTGGGTGAAGCAGTTGCAGAAGATGAGGATGATGATGCCTTAGGTGGCATGATTCGTGATGAAGAGAAAGACTGTGAAAGTGCGAAACAGCTGGAGAAGATCAAGCGTTTGTTGGTGGACCACAAAACATTGTTGTACCCAGATTGCAACGAGGACCAGAAAAAGTTGGGTACCACACTGGAACTGTTGCAGTGGAAGGCAACTAATGGCTTGTCTGACAAGGGTTTCGGAGACTTATTGAAAATGATAAAGAAGATGCTTCCAGAGGGCAACACCTTGCCTGAAACAACATACGAGGCAAGAAAAATTGTTTGCCCTCTAGGACTGGAAGTAGAAAAGATACACGCATGCCCCAATAATTGTATCCTTTATCGTGGCAAGGTATACAAATCTTTGGATGTCTGTCCGGTTTGCAACTATTCAGGGTATAAAATCAGGCGAGTCGACCCTGGTGAAGTTGAGGGAGAACCCCCCTCCCCCCAAGAAGAGAGTCCCTACCAAGGTGATGTGAAAAATAATACCACATCTGAAGCGTTTGTTCAGAAACAAAGAGCATGCTAAATTGATATGGTGGCACAAAGAGTATCATAGGAAAGACAATATGTTGAGACACCCCGCTGATGGGTCCCAATGGAGAAAAATCGACAAAACATTCCCAGACTTTGCAGAAGATGCAAAGAATGTAAGATTTGGTTTGAGGATGGATGGCATAAATCCTTTTGGTGATATGAGCAGTAGCCACAACACTTGGCCCGTGACTCTATATATGTACAACCTTTCTCCATGGATGCATGAAGTGGAAGTTCCTCATGATGTCCAAGGGCCAAAGCAGCCTGGCAATGGCATTGATGTGTATCTAAGGCCACTGGTTGAGGATCTATTGTCGTTATGGGGCAAAGATGGAGTAAAGGCGTGGGATGAGCACAAGCACAAGGAATTTAACCTACGAACATTACTGTTTGTGACCATCAATGATTGGCCTGCACTTGGTAACCTGTCGGGACAGTCAAACAAGGGATACAAAGCATGCACACATTGTCTAGAACACACAGACTGCATCTATCTGAAACATTGTAGAAAGTGTGTGTATATAGGCCATCGTCGATTTCTTTCTGAGAAACATCCACTAAGAAAGAAAGGAAAGTATTTTGAGGCAGAAACTCGTAAAAAACCAAGGCATCGGGATGAAAAATATGTATTTGCTATGGTAAAAGATGTGAAGGTGGTCTTTGGGAAGGGACCTGGCAGCTAGCCAGCTACAAATGAAAATGGAAAGGCACCCATGTGGAAGAAAAAGTCAATATTCTGGGACCTACCATATTGGGAGGTCTTAGATGTCCGCCACGCAATTGATGTGATGCACCTGACCAAAAATCTTTGCGTAAACGTGCTAGGGTTTCTTGGTACGTACAGAAAGTTGAAAGATACGCTAGAAGCATGACAGTACCTAGAACGTATGAAACAATGAGATCCCCTACATCCTGAGAAGAGAGAGAAAGGGCGTTGAAACTTACATCCTGCTAGCTACACTCTAAGCAAGGAGGAGAAGACCAGCATGTTTGATTGCTTGAACAGTATTAAGGTCCCGTCCGGCTACTCATCGAATGTAAAGAGTCTAATAAACATGAAAGAGAAGAAATTCATACACCTCAAGTCTCATGACTGCCATGTGCTGCTGACACAATTGCTTCCGGTGGCATTGAGGGGAATTCTACCCGTTAATGTCCGAACAACTATTGTGAAGCTATGTGCCTTCCTCAATGCAATCGACCAGAAGGCAATCGATCCCGGTAATCTAGCAAGGTTGCAGGATGATGTGGCCCAAAGCCTTGTCAGCCTTGAGATGATATTTCCTCCATCTTTCTTTAATATTATGATGCATCACCTGGTCCATGTTGTCAAAGAGATTTGTATTCTTGGTCATGTATTCCTACACAATATGTATCCTTTTGAGAGGCTCATGGCTATTCTAAAGAAATATGTTCATAACCGTCCTCTTCCAGAAGGATGCATCGTCAAGGGATACAGAACAGAGGAGGTCATTAATTTCTGTATTGACTATATCCCCGAACTGAAACCGATTGGCCTACCTGAGTCACACCATGAGGGGAGACTACTTGGAAAGGGCACATTAGGAAAGAAACAAACAAGGTGTGGAGACTACGATTTATTCATGAAAGCCCATTACTCTGTATTGTAGTCACCAACCATGGTGTCTCCTTACATCGAGGAGCACAAGAATATAATATGCTCTCAAAATCCAAGGAAGTCCGACACCTGGATTACACGCCATCACATAGAAACTTTCGCTGGTTGGTTGCGGCAAAAACTCATGGGTAACGAAACAATACATACACAACTGGCATATTTGGCAAGGGGACCATCAACCTCATTCTTGACATTCCAAGGCTATGACATAAATGGGTATACATTTTACACGAGAGCCCAAGACAACAAAAGCACCAACCAAAATAGTGGTGTCTGTATAGATGCCTATGACAACAAAGGGAACAGGGACTCATATTATGGTCAGGTAGAGGAGATCTGGGAACTCGAGTATGGACCTTTGAAAATACCTCTTTTTCGGTGCAAATGGGTGAAGCTTACCGGCGGAGGAGTAAATATAGACCGGTATGGCATGACAACTGTGGACCTCAGCAAAATTGGGTATATAGACGAACCATTCGTACTCGCCAAGGATGTGCATCAAGTGTTTTATGTGAAGGACATGTCTAGCAAACCCAAGGTGGGGGCTCTGCAAACAAATAACTCCGAACTTGAGCCAAAATGCCACATAGTTCTAATGGGGAAAAGAAAAATCATGGGTGTCGAGGACGTCACAGATGAAGATGATTATAATAGTTGTGACGAGGTCTCTCCGTTCAGTGTGGAGGTTCACACAAGCATCCTGTTGGGCACTCTTGTAAAGAAAACATTTATTGCTGTTCAAGCATAATGTAGTACTTATGTTAAGCATGATGTTATGTAATGGTACTTATGTTCAAGAGCAATAGTATGTAATGTAATAGTTATGTTCAAGTATTATTTTATTAATATTTTTATTTGAGTTGGGGATATAGAAAATACAAACTATTAAATAGTAAAGGAGTTAAAATGTAATACTAATATAAATGGATGTAAATAGAAAATACCAAATTATATATACCTAAGGTATATATTGAAAATATCAAATAGAAGAAACAAAAAGGAAACAGGAATGGCGGGAAAGGAATTGGGAAACCCCTTTGGTACCGGGTGATTATATAACCCGTACCTAAGGGTTGGGAATTGGGCCTGGAATTGGCGCCAATCCCACCTTTGGTACCGGGTGATGTCATCACCCGGTACCGAAGGCCCGTCACCACCCGGTACCAAACCCTAAATCCTTTGGTACCGGGTGATGTCACCACCCGGTACCAAAGGGCCTTCGGTACCGGGTGGTGACATCACCTGGTACCAAAGGATGGTTGTGTATATATAGGGCCCTCTGTCCCCTCGCCCCTCTGCTCTTCTTCCCGACGTCCTTCTCCTCCGCGCGCGCCGACCCTCCCGCCATCGTCCGTCGCGGGCCTCTCCTGCGCTCGTCATCCCTCGCCCCGGGGATCCACGCCTCGGCCTCCCCGTCGCNTCCGTCACCGGCCCTCCCCACGCGCCGTCCGTCCGTCACCGGCCTCCCCGCACCCTGCTTCCCCTCGACCGGCGCCGCCCGACTCCGGCGCCACCGCTACCGTCCCCAATGCCGCTGTGTGTAGTATGTTGTGTGGGTGTGAGTTTTTTCTTTTTAATGTTATAGGAAAATCATAGATTACTATTGGAAAATCATAGATTATTATTAATAATACTTGTTATTTTATAGAAATTATTATGAATTCATAGGCATTGTCTTAATATTCTATGAAATTTGTTTAGAAAATGTGTAGGAAATGTCTTAATATTCATAGGCATTGTCATTTATTTCCTAGGATTTTTGTATTATGAATGTAATACTTATAGGAATAATTTGTTGTTATAATGATATTATACTTATAGAATAATATTTATAGGAATAATACTTATAGGAAACAATACTTATATGAAATTCCTTTAATTGTAGAAAATTTTACTATGGCTATAGAAATTCTAGAAATTGTTGGAATTTGTATTATAAGAAATAATACTTATAGAAATTCCTTTTAAATTGTACTTAAAGGAAATTTGTTGTGCAAATGGTATTATACTTATAGAATAATACTATTTAAGTGTTATTGTAGAAATTTTTGCAATTTGTAGGAAATTGTATTATTACTATAAATATCCATAGTAGTTTTATTTAATAAAGTGTTATTTCATGTATACATTCTAAGGGCTATTTCTAAGATGATGACGGAAGACGAAATGAATGAAATGATTATGATGGATGCCATTGCACAAGGCAGTGCACGTGCCACAAATATCCTCGACGCCGAGGAGGAGGCAGGTGGTGACGATGGCAGCCAATACCTGAATATGTCAGGTGATGGCATGGAAGAACTTGCTGAAAATGTTCGGGCGGAGGAGGTATATATGTATATATATTGTCAATATCGATGATATATATATATATATATATATATATATATATATATATATATATATATATATATATATATATATATAAGCATGCGATCTTGATACATTTCTTTCTCGTACTTGTAGCCCTCAGGCTCACAACCTTCTGGGTCGTCATCATCGAAGAGGACGAAACATGGCCCAACCAAAAAGTTAGAGGGTAGACTTATAATCACGGATGTGACCGAAGATGGTCGGCTAGTTGCGCCAGAGAAAAATGTTATTAAGATGGCAAATCAATGTCGTGTTCTAGTTAGAGACCACGTGCCCATCAGCTTGCAGATGTGGAAATTCAGCAATGAAGCAACTTACGTGCCGCAATCAGAGAAAGAAATGCTATGGGCAAGTTTAAAAGAGCGCTTCACAGTGCCTGAAGGTTCAGAGGAGAGAGTGAAAAATTGGGCTCTAAAGACGATGACTACTTCATTTCAAACTTGGAAGAAAAACTTGTACAGAAAATATGGCGAGAAGAACCTGACACCCAACTTCAATGATTACCCACAACTCAAGGATCATTGGAATTCGTTTGTGCAGTACAGGCGGTCAACACCCAACTTCAATGATTACCCATAGCTCAAGGATCATTGGGATTCGTTTGTGCAGTACAGGCGGTCGGAGTTAAGTGAAAAGAACTCTCATCAAGCAAGGATCAATACCGCGAAGAAACGGTACTTCCACTCTTTGGACCAACTGACTATAAGAAGAAAATTTCAATCTGGGACAAGATGAAAGAAGATTTGCTTGCCAGAGGAATCACGCTGGCGACAACCAATTGGCTAGAGCGATCGAGGCATTGGTATTACACTCATGGGAGCACTCTAGATCTAAATGATGGGTCACTTAAATACAACGATGAGATAAAAGAGGCGGCCACTGTTATCCTTGTAGCACTTAAAGAGAAAGCCGATGGGAGATTCGTTCCCGACAGAGAAAACGACGAGCTAACAAGGGCTCTGGGAATCCCGAACATCCCGAATGAGCTAGAGGTGTCGGCGTGGTCCCGTGGAAGGTTGCATTTTTAGCGGACAGTGACACCTACAAAAGTTGTACGCGCACCAAGGCCACACAGGAGAGAAGAGTTGAGAACTTGGAAAGAGAGGTTCAGCAGACAAAGGTCGGCATAGCAGATGAAGTGCCTAGAAAAATACAAAAATTGCTGAGCCAAGGGCAGTCGGTGTCGGGAGGAATACCTCTACCATCGGAGTTGGTGGTTCAGTTGGTGTTAGCCCACCCTCCCAATGTCAAAGCAGTGTTGCTTCCACGGAGCTCCCACCTGCTGATGCGGGGGACGACAGTGCAGGCTATCCAGTGGACGAAATCACTCTGCGTACGCCATGTGAGCTACATATACCATGCAGGAACTTATCTACTAAGGTGGCTTACGGTATGGCTTATCCGGTGGAGCAAGGGCAAACCATTCATGGGGCACAAATTTCAAGTGGCTACTGCAAGGTGGGGGTGGAGCAAATTTGTGAAGGATATGATGACTTGGAGCTCGACATCGAAGGTGGCGATGGAGAAAGGACGGTAGCGGATGCTGCCCACGACATTATCATTATATGGAAGAAGCGTTACGTCAAATTTGCTAGTCAAAGGCCATCATCTATTCCACCCAGGGATCCCCCGCAGCCACCGTCACCTTCAAGAAGGGACGAGGATGAGCAAGAACTGCCACCTCCAAGTAGGGAAGATGCCGGCTCACACATGTCTCCTCCTCCACCAGCACGGCATGCCCCAAAGCGCCAAGCTGCGCCCCATGGCGGACTACTCGCCAGAAAAAGCTACATCAAATGGTCGAAAAAGAGCCTACCAAAGAAGAAAGGATGGCCTCCATAAAGAAGAAGTTACCTTACAACCAAACTGACGAGAAAACTGCTTTGGTGGTCAAAGCCCAGGTCAAAGAACATTTCAAACCAGATGAGCCAGAGAAGCCGGTAAAAATAGATCCGAAAGCGAAGAACTTTTTCAGATCAATGAGCGCGGCGAATCAGAAGAGATTCTTAGTATCTGACTACGACCGCCAGCTTGCAAAGTGTTATCAGCAACAAGTCAGTGAAGGCTCTGGTAACAAAACGGCTGCTGGTCAGTAGAAACAAGCCAGCAGTGGAGCCTCGGGGAAGAAGGAGGCCACTCCTAAGAAGAAACAAGTCGGTCAGAGCTCTGCTAGGAGGACACAAGCGCAACAAAATGTTGACGACGAAGTACTTGCTGAGATGGTCGTGGCAACGGGCCTCTCACCGTCAGAACTTTTAGATGACGAAATTCCTAAGGCAACAGTGACACATTGGGAATTTTGATACGGCGAACAAATGGTGCCACCATTTTCTGTGAAGCTACTTACCACTCATGCGTACCGATTCCAAACGTGGTACATGAAGTTGTCCAAACAAGGTAGACTGATGCTCAATGTTTTGATACAAGACCGTGATTACTTCCGTGGGCCGGGTCTCTTAATTTTGGATTTCAAGGATGTGTATATGCTGTACCATCAAGATGCCATAGACCTCTCATTGATAAGCTGTTGGGTTGTGTAAGTTTGTTTCATTGATCTATTCTCGCAATACTTGCTACCTCAATTACAATTTGCAATAATAACAATCTATTTTTGTCATGTAGGATGGAGATCCATACATGCCGCGAAAAATCGTACGATGATGTCGGCTTCATGGATCCATTGATGATAAATGCCGTGCTTGTATCCGGTAAGCCACTACAGATGGTGGACAACATATACTTATACCTGGAGAGACAAAGAAGCAAGAATTACATTCTTCTGCCATACAATTTCATGGGAGTACTTATCTCTATATATGTATAACTTTAAGACTTTGTTCTCAATACTTGTGCATGTATTTATATATATCTACAGGTTCCACTGGATACTCCTTGTGATCATCATAAACACTGGTCATATTTTTGTCTTGGACTCAATGCGGAAACCACAAGTGGATTACCAACCAGTTTTAGACCTGATTGACATGGCATGGACACGTTTCCGTGCAAATATTCAAGGAAATTTCAAAGAAAAATTGGATGTGAAGACGTACTTTTCGGTATATGGCTGGAGTACCCGCATATCTCGTAATATCACACTAATATATAGTTGTCATGTCTAACTTTATTCTTCTCCACTTTTAGTGTGCCAGACAGGAACAAGGGACGAATTTATGCGGATACTACGTCTGCCAGTGGATCCACACCTTTATTTCTCCAAAAAAACGGACTAACGAAGAACTCATGGTATGAAATCAAACAATTCATATTTACATATGACTGGTTCTATAATGTGTATGATCTAGTGTTATCCAATGGATAATAAGATTAAAATGTTGTCATTTGTGATTAATGCAGAGGATGTTTTACCATGAAGAGCTCCCAATGAGAGAAAAAGCAAAAGCTATTGCGGACCAACTATTTGGATTTATTATGGACCAAGTTATAAATCCAAACGGAGTGTACCACCATGACGGACGCGATATCTCAGTATCTCTCCCTTTCTGCCCCTTCTTCCAGTTCTGCTCGTCAATTGTAAACTACTTGTGCATATGTAACTTTTGTAATATATATATAGCTGTGATAATTTCAATTGCGTGAAAGATTATGTAAGGCATATGACGTGTACTACACACGTACTTACATATGTACACGTAGACGAATTGCATCTAATAAACAAAAACATCAAACATTTAAAAAAAGAAAAAAGACCTTTTGGTACCGGGTGGTAACACCAACCGGTACCAAACGGCCTCCCCGTAGCATACGTGGGAGGGCCCTTTGAGACCGAGGCCTTTAGTCTCGGTTGCTCAGTACCGGTTGCAGAACCGGTACCTATGAGGGTTACCAACCAGTACCGATCGGGGTTTTTCTACCGATGGAGGTTTTTCTAGTAGTGTCTCCTGCACCAGCAGTTCTATGTTCCAAAAGACTGATGCCTCCCTGCCCTACTCCACTCCATGCCAGGTCATTGGTGTCACCTGCATCCGCTCCACGTTGTGTTGTCTGTGCCAGGACCTCCTTGCTGGGATGGGCTACCATGGGACAGGCAGAGGGGCATTGCTCAGGCTTGGTCTCTAGGAGCTTTAAGCTCAAGGATGCCAGTGAGGAGGGCCATGGGCCGAGCAGCAGCGCATCAGGCAGGCTTGCTCTTACCCCATTATGGACATCGAGCAAGCGGAGGCAGCAAAGAGAAGGAAAGAAGAGAAAAAAAGGAAAATAAATGATTGAGCTTTTGATAGGTGGGCCCCATATGTCATATGGGATGGAAAGGAAAAAGGGGAAGGAGATCTATTGCAGCACATCTCTCTGATACCAACAAATTGTGAAAGGAGATTCTCCTATAGCCAAAAAAAGGGAAAGGGAAAAGGAAAATTGTTGGAGATACTCTAATAGACTAAACTTTAGTTGCGGGGCATCTAAAGATTGGCCCACCTTATAGTCTTTCTATTTAGATCACCTAATGGAATAAACTTTAGGCCTCAAGTTTATGTAACACCCCTAGTGTGACTATAGTAATTAAGAACCATAATGAACTTAATTAAACCGTTAATGATATGCATCATTTCATAATCATCTTGTTTGTGCATATGTGTGGATGTGTGACCAAAGTCAACTCTCATAAGGTAAAATAAAGTACTAAAAATATTTTTAGATGAGGGTTGGAGAGAGATTCCTTTGTCTCTATCCAAGAAAATGCTTATTTGTTTCATATTGAACCTTTGGACGTGAGATAGGACTTGGTTTAGCAAAATTCAAATCAAAATCCACTTAGAAAATGCAAATTCTGCAATGACAGCAAGTTGCGGTGCTCTCTGGTTTGGTCACCGCAATTGTCGGTGCCCTCATGACTTAGTCCCCTATGTGTTAGACTGATAGAATGTTGCGGTGGTTACTCTCTGCCCTCACCGCAACAGTCGGTGCCCTAGGAACTTAACCAAATATGCTACTGGAATGACAGACTGTTACGGTGGACTCTCAACTTTACATCACCGCAACATTTGATGATTGTTTTGTCTGCTTGCAATGACCGAGTCACCGGATGTTGCGGTCCTAACCCAATGCCATGACCGCAACAGTCGGTGGTCTTGAGAAACAGTGAAATTCTTCTCTGGATTGATGGACTATTACGGTGTTGATATCATGGATTGTTGCGGTGCTTGATTCATATCACCACCGCAACAGTCGGTGGTCCCTGGGAGATTAAAATTGACCGTGGTCGGAACACTGTTGCTGGCCGACGGACTGTTGCGGTGATGGATTCACCCCACCACCGCAACAGTCGGTCCTCTACAGCCGTCGCCGGCCTCGGCATCTCCGACGCCATTCATCATCCTCCACCTGTCCTAGCCACGTGTTCGTCTTTTCCCCGCTCCACGCCAGGCCCCCCATGCCCCGGTGGCAAGCCACGAGCGCACGAGAAAGGCCGAGCAGCCACCTCACCTCCATGACCGAGCTCCATAAGTCCTCCATCAAATTTATCTTCCCCTCTCAGTCATTTCGCAATTAAACCGGCTTACAGCTGCCTCACCTTGCCCTCTCCGCCCTCCACCCTTTCCCTGGCTTCGCCATAGCCGGAGTGGCTCGGGATTGTGAGTTTCCCGGCCGCCATTACCACTGGACCACCAAGCTTTTTCCCTCTCCCGTGGTCGTAACTCCTCGCTCCTCCTCCACCCAAACCAAGCCTAAAAATGGATTCCCCATAGTTCATTGGAACTCCCCAGCCCATTTCCCCCTCTTCCCCGCCACCACCGAAGCCGGGCCACCACCGCCGGCCACCTCTGAGCCAAGCAGAGCGAGCTCTGCTCGAGGTTGAAGAAGGAGGACTCGGTGGTAAGGAAATGGATATTCAGGGGGATTATGGGTAAATGTTTTGGATTTATGTTGATAAGGTGGGATCTTGTAGGGGCCTGGATGCAAGTTTTTGAGGACCTATCCGCGAAGAAAGGACCCTGAGGCAATTACTTTTGATTTCCCAGGGACCTAGATGTAAAACCGCAGCCCTTTTCCTTTTGTTTTTCTTCCTTTGTTTGTAGCTGAAATTTGGTAAATCACTAAAAATCACAGAAAAATCATAAAATCACAATTGTAGACTTTCTAGAATCCTTGGGAAATCATCTTTCCATTGGTATATCATATGCATATGTAAACTGTGTAATGCTTGATGTATTGCTTTATGTATAAATAAGTGCTTGAGGGAGTATTTATCGATTTTTAAATCACATACCTGGTCTAAACATACAAAACCACCTCTAATGGACCTGTTATGATCAGTAGAGTAGATTTGAACCCTTGTTCCTCAGAGTCTATGCATATTTTCTAATAGATACGGAATTAGTTAAGATAAGGGGGAGGAAAAAGTAATAAATATGTAGGAGCTACTCAATAAAACTTCTTTATATTTTAAATCAGATCTAAACTAGGCTTAATCAGCAAGTAAAGTAGCCCCACCCAGCTTCCTTGTGAAATTCTTAGTTGTTTATACTCCATAAATGATTGTCCAGTGATGTGAGTTGTTGTAAATATTCATGTGAGTGATTGCTTATTCATTCATGCATCTCATACATTCGCATTCCATGTAGAGCACACCATTATTGACGGAGTGTACGAGATTGAGGTCGAGCCTGAGGTGGATCCTACTGCTGCTGAGTTGAACCTTGTGGCTGCACAAGACCCGAACCAAAGTTCGGAATGGCCCAAGGCCATTGGTGATCAAGAAGGCAAGCCCCAAAGCATTAACCCGCTATTCAAACTAACTCTTGTACTTTATGCCTTACTTTGTGCATTTAAGTTTAAGGAGTTGTTTAAAGCCCTAGTTGCATGATCCCTAGGTACCTATGTCCTAATATTAGTATGAGTAGGTCGTATAGAATGCCATGCTTAAATTAGGACCGGTAGAAGTCGAGTGATTGCCTTGTCACTCATGAGATATAGGTTCTTACTTTATATCAGTAGGCTTTCAATTTTACATCAGTTGATGAGGTTCGGCGAGAGGGGCTTGTGCGGTATTTATGTTTGGTTGAACGTCCCGCTTGCACAGATAAATATTGGCTAAGGCATTGCTTGTGTGGCGTTGTTGGTCAAGCTTTTGAAGGTACTAATCGTATGCCGGGAAATGTGGTAAACTGGTAAACCTAGTACTTGATTCAAACTGACGTCTAACGGGTCTTCCTACTCCATTGGGTGAGGGGGACGATGGCGAGTGTAGCAGTGGCCGCGGCACAGGTTTGCCTAGGGCATCTGGGGTCCGTTGGGCCGTGCACTCAGGTGGGGTGGGCCCAGATGGCAGATGACAGGGAGAGATGGGAACGGTTGTCTCGTGAGGCCCTGGGTGTCTCTCACGGGTCGTACGATTAGGTTGTCCCATGCATGGTAAAAATCAACTCGAGTTGTCCGTCCTTCGCGGTTATATGAAGCTGCTTGATCGCTTGTCACACATCAGTGGCTTGGCCAATGGGTTGAAAGATGTGGTTAGTTGAGTAATATTGATGAATGGTTAATCAATTATTTTTTCGATGTTGATTGTTGTTGGATAGCTTGGCAAACTTAGTAAAGGATAGTCTCACTTTAAAACTTGGCTAAAATATTGAATTTAGGGATCAACGGGTAGATGCGTTTTGGCAAAACAAACCCCTCAACCATAAAGCCTTGCATGTCTAGAATTAACCTTGTCGGGTAAGTCTTGCTGAGTATTAGTATACTCAGCCTTGCTTGTGGCTAATTTTTAGATAATGGTGATGGCTATGATCCTATTGCTGCTCTGACTTGGCCCTGTGTGCTTCCTGATGGTTGGACCGTGGAGCGGGCGCCGTCTGAGTCCAACTCAGGCCGCGGTGTTTGAATGTCATGTGAGGGCTCCACATGATGTTATGTGTATCGACGTTTAGACTTCCGTTGTATTCTAACTCTGGTTTGTAATAACTAAAACTTATGCACTACTTTGTATAATTATCCGTGTGAACCTTATGCTGTAAAATATGTGATGAGTTATACTGCATGAGCCCATCTTCGAGTGGGACTTGCTGCTATTTCGTTTCGGTCATGAGAATTGGTGGTTTAATCAGGAAGGTATCCGACGGATTGCACGATTAGCTCGGTTTAAGTGCGTGGAGCACCACTGTGGAAGTGGTCCCATGCGTTTAAGCCGGATTAATTGGGGCGGTCTGCCACAGTTTAGTCCTAGCATCAAAACAAATCCTTACTTGTAGAGCATATCTAAAAATCCAACTTTTGTAATTGCCCCTAGTGGAGTTCCATATGTACAGTTAATTTAAACTTGTCCAGAATGAAGATTGACTATCGTTAGCCAGTATTATGGGCTGGCCCTTAGGGCCGTAGGGTAGTAGGCCAGGCCGGTCTCCTTGGCCGGCGCCTCGCCCAAGGGGATGTGTAGATGGATAGTGGATTAGGCAAGGATCTTCTATGTTTGGTATGTTTCCTAAACCCTAGACCATCCTTGCCTATATATGTACACGAGCCCTTGCTCTCCATGATCAATCTATTATTTTTCTGAGCCATATTTGCTACGGCCACACACCAATTGAACATTCTCCCCACCAAAACACTTCAGTTCCTCACGCCGCACTTCGCCCTCTATGGTGTGATGCCGTCGTACGATCATCTACGTGTTTTTGGGTGTCAATGCTACCCGAACCTGTCGGTCACAGCCATCCAAAAACTCGTTCCCCGCTCCTCTGCCTGTGTCTTCCTTGGCTATTCCGCTCATCACAAACTGTTGTCTTGACCTCGTCTCCAATTGAGTTCATATCTCCCGACACGTCACTTTCGACGAGTCTGATTTTCCCTTTGTTGTGCAGCCCGCCTCGGTGACTCCCGCAGATTTTGAGTTTCTGGATGACCTGACTAATCCTGTGCCGGTTCCAATCGGACCGTCACAGCTCCGGTCCCCTGCAGGTATCCCCACACTACCATGTGTCGCCCCCGGTGCTCCCGTAGGATCAACTGCGCCGGGCCTAGGCGACCTGCCCGATCTCTCGGCCGGCCCCCAGCTACTCTGGGCTGGCCGCCCACCGTCCTCGGCTGATCGCCAGTCGACATTAGCCGACTTCGGCGCGGTTGGCCCCATGTCGTCTTCGGCCGGCGCTGCATCTCCTGCTCGGCCATCCCCACAGGTGCTCGCGACCTGCTCTGGTGCCCGCCCAGTCTCGGCTGGATTCCAGCCCGACCGCGCCGGCCCCCATCGGCCCCTCTCCGACTTCCAGCAGGTCTACTCTCGGCACTCCCGTGCCGCCCCCACTGCTGCACCACCCCTGTCCCAAGGTGCTATCCCTTTCCCCCCGTGGTGAACCAACACCCCATGATGACGCGGGCCAAGCAGGGGTTCCGATTGTCGGCTCTCTACCACGTCGTCCCACTTTTGTCGCTCCCCAAGACCTTCCGCAGTGCCCTCGCTGATCCAAACTGGCGGGCTGCTATGGAGGAAGAACACGATGCTCTGCTGAAGAACCACACTTTTGACCTCGTTCCCCGGCAACCGCGGACCAATGTNTCCCCAAGACCTTCCGCAGTGCCCTCGCTGATCCAAACTGACGGGCTGCTATGGAGGAAGAACACGATGCTCTGCTGAAGAACCACACTTTTGACCTCGTTCCCCGGCAACCTCGGACCAATGTGGTCTCCGGCAAGTGGATCTTCAAGTACAAGCTTCAAGCTGATGGCTCTCTTGAGCGCTACAAGGCTCGTTGGGTTCTTCGCTGTTTCACCCAACGGCCTAGCGTGGACTTTGGTGAGACTTTCAGTCCCGTTGTGAAGCCAGCTACTGTATGCACTGTGCTCTCCTTAGCACTATCCCGCCATTGGCCCATTCATCAGCCCTCCGGTTTCGAGGATCCAGCCCACCCAGACTTTGTTTGTCGTCTCAACAAGTCTCTCTATGGTCTGAAGCAGGCTCCCCGTGCGTGGTACAGTCGTTTGGCAGCCTTCATCCTGTCACTCGGCTTTGTGGAATCCAAGTCCGACACCAGCTTGTTCGTGTTCCGATGCGGCTCCGACATGGCTTACTTGCTACTATATGTTGATGACATTGTCCTTACAGCTTCTTCCATGGCTCTACTCCAGTGTATCATCTCAGCTTTGTAGCAGGAGTTCTCCATGAAGGATCTTGGTGAGCTTCACCACTTCCGGGGGATGCATGTTGGTCTTCTACTTTCTCATCGGCAGTACATGTTGGATATTCTTGATCGGGCAGGTATGGCAGAGTGCAAGCCTTTCTCCACCCAAGTTGACACAAATCCCAAGGTTTCTGCAGCTACTGGTGCGCGTCTTCAAGATCCATCTGACTTTTGTAGTCTGGCCGGTGCCCTCCAGTACCTTACCTTCACCAAACCGGACATTGCATACACCGTTCAGCATGTCTGTCTCCATATGCATGACCCGCGTGAACCACATCTAGCAGCTTTGAAGCGGATACTTTGCTACATTTGTGGTACTCTTCATCTAGGACTTCGTCTGTGTCCTTCCAGTACTGCTGATCTCATCGCCTACTCGGACGTCGACTGGGCTAGTTGCCCGGATACTCGCAAGTCAACATCTGGCTATGCAGTTTTCCTTGGTGACAACCTAGTCTCTTGGTCTTCCAAGCTCCAGACGACTGTCTCTCGCTCCAGCACTGAAGCTGAGTACCGTGCAGTTGCAAATGCTGTTGCCAAAGCTACATGGTTGCGTCAGCTCCTGCTCGAGTTACACACCCCCCCTTCATCGTGCTTCAGTGGTCTACTGTGACAACATCAGCGCTGTCTACATGTCCAGCAACCCTGTACAGCACCAGCGGACCAAGCACATCGAGATTGATCTTCACTTCGTTCGCGAACGTGTCGCCCTTGGTCATGTCAAAGTATTGCATGTTCCAACAACATCGCAATATGCCGATATCTTCACTAAAGGGCTTCCTTCTTCGATCTTCGTGGAGTTTAGGTCCAGTCTGAACGTTGGTGGCTAACCAGATCAGACTGCGGGGGCGTGTTAGCAAGTATTATGGGCTGGCCCTGGCCATAGGGTAGCAGGCTAGGCCGGCCTCCTTGGCCGGCGCCTCCCCCAAGGTGATGTATAGATGGACAGTGGATTAGGCAAGGATCTTCTATGTTTGGTATGTTTCCCAAACCCTAGATCATCCTTGCCTATATATGTACACGAGCCCTTGCTCTCCATAATCAATCTATTATTTTCCCGAGCCATATTTGATTTCAACTATAACTCCAATACTTATCATTTTTGTTTAACAGTGAAACTGAACTTCTTTATCCAACTGAAGTTAACAAAATAAGTCATTTTTAATCCAAATTTAAACATTCACTCTACTCCACCTTTTAGTTCATATCCAAAACTACACTCCATATTGAACCAAAAATGAATCATTTTCTCAAAATTGCACATTTGAGGGATAGACAAACATAGCTCCTTCTTAATGGTGAATTCCTCTTTTCTTTCTAACTTCACCAACATCATCATATAGCCAATATTTGAAGTTTGATTTCTTTACAAAGGAGCTAAGTTGAGTGTGACCAAAGCAGAAACACATGCAATGTTACATGATCCTTCTTTGCATCATTCATCATGAATTAACACATCGGAGCCATATTGAAGCTTTAGAAAGGTGTATTTCGTGGTTTTGGTGCATTATTGATTTTTTATTATTTATTAACATAGCCAAAATATAAGATATATGGAGATGATGTTATATTACCATGTAGAAAATAGTATATAAACATGAATGGAAATGCCATTAATATGAGTATTAATACCTTATTCAAAACCCAGTGACCACGGACACATGCACGCATGAACAATGGAGTGGATAGCTTGATCATGTGCCTAAATTTTACATGACTTCTTTCAAATATAGAAAACATTAATGTTAATCAAGGATAGAATCAATAAAATGCGTACTCTTACAGAATCTATAACAAGAAGTAATTTTAGGTAAATGGTCATCTACGGTGATTTCCAAATGCCCAAAATAATTGCCACATCAGGTTTGGTAGCCTTGGTTCCGCTAATACCACACTTGTTGCCTCAGTTTTAGCTACTTGTATAGCTCCTTCAGCCATGCACCTCTTCCATGATCTCTTAAGGTTCCGAAGGCGATCTGCTACTTCCTTCATTGTTGGTCTGTCTTCTACTTTTGATATAGTGCACTTTAGAGCCAGCTTTGCCATCTCTTCAAAGATAGATATGTCTTTTTCAGCTGTGATATCTTTATCGAACATTGACCTTCCACTGTTATCAACCTCGTAAGCTTTGATGAACTGGGCAACTATGTCAGATTGATCTTTGTACGACCTTAAATTCTTCTTCCTAGTAACGAGTGCAAAGAGAAGATCACCAAACTTGTACACATCCCTTTCGAGATTCTTTAATACTGACCAATAATGACATGGATCCTCGTAAAGCATTTTTTCAAGGAGGCATTTACTAATTCCACTATCATTGGGAGTAAATTCTGTTTCCTTATTAATAAGCCTGCATGCCCTAGAAAAACCTGTAAGCTTTGGCATGAAGTTTCCATCTAGAAGTATAGTGGATACCGCAACCCGACCATGTCCTATAATACCAGTTGCTGATGAATGGAGGTATGCTAATGCCTCTGCAGTCTTAACTGCAATATTCATTCGTAAATCAAATGGGAAGTCTTCCTGGCTATCCAAAATGTCAAGGAGAGTACCTTTGGTGGTGTCCTCATATACAAAAACTTGAGTATTGGCTTCCAAGCAACATCCAAAGATTTTGATGATGTTTTTGTGGATGATTTGAGACTGAATTATTGTCCCTTCATTGATAGTCCACTTTTTGAGAAAAGGCCACCTAGTTATCTCCACAATCACAGGTGAATTATCCTCAAGTGTTCCTTTATAAATGTTACTCGTCCAATTAAGTAGAGATGACCAGTTTTGTGTCATGATGTTCAGATATTCCTTGGTAATAATTCTAAGATTGCCAAATTTTTCCCGTATGGCAGACTGGATAACAACCGACTTGAAAATACCAAAACTCTTCTTACACCAGCCAATACTTTGTCCTCCTTGCACACATATCCAAAGTGTCCGAAGTTGTTTGGCCACGTCATTCATTTGCGGGCGTTTCTCAATGTCCAGTGTCAGACATTTGGTAGCCAACTTTCCTATTTCTTCAAGAACCTTCATACTGCTCTCATTTGATATATCTGCATCGAACAAATTCCACCAGTCTTCCATTTTTGTGCTTTCTTTAATGAAAGTATGAATGAGGTTTATGCCATCTTGGTGTGGTCTTTTCCTAGTAATTAGTTCCAAGAGAAGAACCCCAAAACTGTAAACATCACTCTTTCGGGTAATACGTCCCTCTCTATGATATATAGGATCCATGTAAGCAGTAGTACCTTTTGCATTTTCAGATGATCGACTATTTCCTCCAAAGAGAAGGCTTGAATGTCCGAAATCCGACACTTTTGCTGTAAAATTATCTTCTAAAAGTATGTTAGAAGGTTTAATATCACCGTGGCGTACTAGGCTGCCACTTGATAAATGCATCGAATGCATGTAGCTCAGTGCTTCCGCACATCCAATAGCAATACCCAATCTAATGTGTAATGGGATAGAAATATCAGCGCTGTGAAGTATGTCATTGAGGTTTCCTTTGGAGACATACTCAGTTACCAACATTAGAGTACTTTCTCCTATACAGTAACCTATGAGCATCACTACATTACTATGGCTGATTTGATTCTGGATTTTTACTTCTTTCATGAACTCTTCTTTGCTTATTTCTTTACTAACCTTCTCTTCCATATCTCCATTCAGATTTCGGCGTAGATACTTTTTCACTGCAACTAAACCATATTCATCATCTACACCTTTATATACTTCCGCAAATCCACCTTTTCCTATAGAGGTGCTATAGTCGCTTGTAATCCTTTTGATCTCATCTTCTGTGTAGACCTTAATAGTCTGGTTGCAGTCTACTTTCCACCTTGAACCTTGGAAGAGATCCATAGGTCCTGAAGCTCCATCGTATGCCAATAGTACAGATCGCACAATTTTGAGGACCGGACACTGCCCAAGAAAATAAAATAACAATTTGTTAAATATCTTTGAGCTGCCATAAATGTAATTCACTCAAGCTAATATATTAAGAAAGGAGAATATTAGTGATTCACAATTGATGTAACTCTTGCAAGCTAGCAATCTTATCAATCGAGAGGTAATATTTCAAAAATTTCTGGCTACATTGAGTGTTAGCACAGATACATTCGTGCCGGTCCACTTGGAGTGCCAACACAAATAGTCCAAGCCAAGTGTTTGTGTCAGCTGCTGGAATACATACTTTGTTTGCCGATACCCTCTAGCCCACATACTGCCCACCCCATCTTGTGGCCACCTGGCAGCACGGATGGGACATTGGCAACTGTGCTAACTGACACATTAGCAATACAGGTTTTAGCATTGTACAATTATCATAGATTGTTATTGAGGCTCTTTTCAATCTTGCTATTGTTTTTAATATGAAAATATATTTTATTTTTTAAGCTAGCTCTTTTACCTTCCAAGAGGTAAATGTTTTGATTGACTACAGCTCGACAGGGTTTGTACTTATAAGCTAAAGTACCCAGAAACATTTTGTGGTGTGCCTATGATTCAAATACCAAATTAGTTCAAATATTTCAATCATGCACAGGATTAGTTAAAGAACTAATGATATAGATTCATGTCTAAATTTTTGCCAAATCTGGAAGTTTTGCAACAAGCTTTTTATGTTTGCGAGATCAAATTCATGAGATGAAGATGGCCATAATATCATTTCTTTCCTTACAAGCACGTATGAGGTAAGAGAAACATCGTCCATGCACAGGCACGTGCCCATGCCCCTAGTAGGGCGGCTTGTGCGGTCGCAAAGGGCCCCCGGCTACTTCCCAGGGGCTCCCTTTTTTTTTTGCAGACCATCAATAGTCCATCTGGCATTAATCCCCCAGGAGGCGACAAACGAGCTCCGATTCATCTTTTTTTTTCTCGAACTACGTATGAGAGCTGCGCGTCATTTCATTAAGAATGAAACTCCAATTCATCTGTTATTCTATCAATTCATTTCCGTGAGCCCTCGTTGCCCATCGCGGCATCGTTGATCGCCAGCCCCGTGCCGAATTCCCTGATGTCTGTTGCCCACGTCGTTGCCCCTTGCCCGTCACCGAGTGGGCGTCTCGGCAAGTCGCTGTCTCCCAGCGACCAGCGCCTAGCAGCAGGCCAGCAGCCAGTCGCGGGGGGGGGGGGGGTGCTGGCAGGGGCCATGGCCCCCCTCAAGATCTGAAAAGTTTTTGGAGATCCCCCGCTGCAGTCTGTAGTAACCATCTCCAAACTTCCAAATGCAGTTGCAAAAACTAAATAAGTGAGGCAGAAGCAACGAAGCCAAAGAGGTTGAGCTACAATCAGATCGATCCAGGTGCTAGCAAATTGTGGCAATGGATTGTTAGTTTGTACCTTATCTACGGATCTACCTTGTCCGATAGCATGGCCTCTGTTTGTGCCATGACCATGATACAGTGTTGCTTTTGGTGCCTGCCTTGTGCTTGTTCGATAAAATGCCTAGCTGCCTACCTGACGGAGTACCATGACCACGAATCATGTATGCATGTATAGTATGTTGTTGTTATATTGATATACTGTGGCTCATGACATTTGTGATCATATAATAATGTTAGGAAAAATATCTATACTTATCTACCATACCAGGAGTCCATGACCGTATTGGCCCCCCTTCAGTTCTTTCCCTGGCTCCGCCACTGGCAGCAGCCGAGCCAAGAAATCAAGATTGAATACATTCAAAGGTATTTTTATTAATATATTCAATTTGTTATCCTGATAGTTTATTGTTAATTTTTCATGTTAGCTCTAGTGTTACAAGAACTAAGTCATGTCTTCTGGAAATCGACGTAATAGAAAATATGTTATCCCAATGCAACTTTGGAAATAGAGTTCCATTGGCCATTCCTGTGACTATTGCTTCAGCTGAACCAAGCTTTCTAAATTGAAGCTATTGAAGTCCTATTTGCATCCTACAATGACACAAGAAAGACTTAATGATCTGTCCATGATAACAATTTAGTGTGACATGTTGGGGAAGATTGATTATCCGTCTATCATTGCAGATTTTATTTTAAGGAACACCATGAGAATGAAATTGTTCAGGTAAAGATTATGCAATTAAGATACAATACGTATGATTCAGTATAAATACATACCATATTTATTATTTTATAAGTATATTTTGCTATACAGTAAGCCACACTTTATAGTTCTGCACAGGGCCTGGGTTTATGCTGGCACGGCCCTATCCAAGCATTAGATCAAATCACAATGAATGGTTTACATTAACTTGGAGTACCCTATGTAAAATGTTCCATAGTTATTTCCTTAGAGCCACGTAGATTTGGCAACTCCATGAGTTTATCATGCATTTGCGGAATATCATTTAATTTGGACACATGTTCTTATGATATTATCCTCCGAGACACTTGTTTTCTCTCATTTTCCTCTGCATGTAGTAAAAATATGACATAGATATATAAGTTGTACAGGGTATATTTTTTGGAAACATATTACATGCACATATGCTCACATACACGGACA
>CM014277.1:58946196-58958400 GCA_004135705.1 Alloteropsis semialata
AGGGGACAGAGAAAAAAGACGGACGAACCACACATCCACACACTCACAGAGACTTGAGGCTTCTCCTCTCTCTCGACCGCTTGTAACCCCTACTACGAGCAACGCGAGTAACACGAGCTGACTCACACTGGACGTAGGGCGTTCGTGCCTGAACCAGTATAACCCCTTGTGTCCTCTCGCGAACAATCCGAGCCCAAACGCGCAATCCACTAAATTTACTAGTTGGTGATTTCTTGCACCGACAGTTGGCGCGCCAGGTAGGGGCCTTTTGCGCGTTTCGACGATCATCAGGCTTCGGATGGCCACCGATGGTTTTAGCTGGACCGCCGGGACGCAGCTGCATCTCGAAAGTCTGGATTTTATCGTCACCGTCGACGGGGACCTGGCGAGGGTCGCTCCCACGCCCCCGGCCGACACCACTGACGCCAACGTCGTGACTGCCACCGAGGCTCTCGCGAATCTCGACATCGGCACCAGTGACGACGAGGCTAGCGACCCTCGTCCGAGCGCCGACGAGGCCCTGCTGTGGAGGCAGCTGGAGATCTTCCTGGGGCCACGGCCCACTCAGGAGGACACGCGCTGCGTCAGGTTCGCCCTGGCGAACGTTGCCACTCAGCTTGTGGGAGGAGTCCCGCTACCCACGGAGACGCTGGATTCCATCCCGCCGTATACGGCCCCTTGCGGTTTATGTAACGCGGCCGAGGTCGTGTCGTGACTGGTGACACGCCTCCTAAGCCGCGCCCCGGCGGACAGCGAGTTCGTCGGAATGATCGATCACGTCTCAGAGTCGGTCTTCGACCTCGTGGATGACTCTGTCTCGGAGACGTCGAACACCGAGCTCATCGGGGACAGCCAACACCCCTCCCGGGAGTGCTTCATGGTGGACACCCCCGAAGGGGCGGTGGGAGATGCGAGCGAGAGCAGCTCGGGGCCGGCGGGCCCGGAAGAAGGTCACCTGGCGCACGACGCATCTGCGGCTGCTGCAGCTGCAGTCCAGGCCGCGGCGCCAGCAAGGCAGCCAGCCCCACGAAGAGCAGCCACCTCACCGCGACACTCTCACGCCGACAACGCTCGACAACGCCGGGAGGAGCTCCAAGAGGCCCGCCTCCTCTTGGAACAGGAGTGCGCGTGGGTCGAGCAGGAGCGAGAGTGCATCGAGCACGAGCTTCTGCAAATTGGAGATGCGGCCCCGGCACGGGGACGTGCGCGAGACGTGCAACGCCAAATCATCAACGACGACGGCGCCCCGCCCCCGCATTTCGCCCGCGCCGGGCAAAACATAGCTGCCGCGGCTATGCTCGTGCGAGGACTCCCCCCGCCGGCAACACCCGAAGCCCGCAAGGCCCAGCGGGAACTCGGTGAACTTCTGGAGCGAGCTGCGGCTTAGCAGGCCGAGAGCTCGCAATCGCGACGACTAGCATCGCAGGTGAGCCACCGCGAGGCCTCAAGGGAGCCGACCGGCAGGCGCGGCGGATGCGACCAGCAAGGAGTCTCGGTGCACCAGCCCTGCCCCGCCGAACGCGCGGCTCTTCAGGCTCCGATCCTGAAACGGGTCGGCCCGATCCACGACGCTCGGAGCATCCTGAACGCCCGTCGATGACAGCTCCCCGAGTACGAGCTCGAGCGACGGCGAGGGCGCGCCCCCCCGCCGTGGCGGCCGGTACGACAACGACGATGAGGGCGAAAGGACGCCGAGCCCGGACGTGCCGGGACCGCGGGCGTTTAGCCCACGGATCCGAGCGGCTCCTCGCCCCGCCAACTTTCGAGCCCCATCGAACTTCCCAAGGTACAACGGGGAGACTGACCCCGAGGTCTGGCTTGAGGATTACCGACTCGCCTGCCGAGCTGGGGGAGCCGATGATGACGATTTTATCATCCACAACTTGCCGCTCCACCTGGCCGATTCGGCACGGGCTTGGCTCCAGCATGTCCCCGCGGGACAAATCGGGAGCTGGTCCGACTTGCGAGAGATCTTCGTGGGGAACTTCCAGGTGACCTACAATCGTCCCGGGAACCCTTGGGACCTCAAGAACTGCAGGCAAAAGCAGGGGGAGACGCTCCGAGAATACATCAGACGTTTCTCTCGGCAGTGTAATGAGCTTCCCAACCTTGCTGACGCCGGCGTCATCGGGGCGTTCCTCACGGGAACGACATGCAAGTCCCTCGTCCACAAGCTTGGGAGGAAGAGCCCTCGCACCGCGAAGGAGCTGCTCGACATCACTACGAGTCACGCAGCTGGCGAGGAGGCAGTGGGGGCCATCTTCCACCCGTTTGTCGAGCCGAAGGGCAAATAGGGGGAGAAAGCCGAGGAGGGCCCATCGAGGCCCCCCGCCAAGAAGAAGAAGAAGGGCAAGGGCAAGCGCCATGACAGCGAGGCCACCATGGTAGCCGCGGCCGACCCCAAGCCGACCTCCAAACCTCCGACAGGAGAGGTCCCCGACCACTTCGAGAGGAAGTGGAACGGGCCGTGCCCGAATCACGAGTATCCTGTCAAGCACCTGTACAAGGACTGCTCCCTCATGAAGAAATTCATGGCTGGAGGACCCCGGAAGCCGGCACCACGACCAAGGAAGTCCGACCTGGCCCCGAAGGAGTTGAGGGCGGGAGAGAACATGGACGCCGACCCCTATCCGGAGCCAGACGGATGCCTAATGATCTTTGGCAGGACAGAGGCGTCGGTGAGCAAAGGGCGGGCCAAGGTGGAGCGCCGAGAGGTGTACGCCGCCGAACCGACGACCCCGACCTTCCTCAAGTGGTCGGAGGCGTCCATCACCTTCGATCGGGCCGACCATCCGCAATTCGTCCCAAGACCGGGCAAGTACCCCTTAGTGGTCGACCCGGTCATAGGACGCAAGCGCCTCACCAAGGTGCTGATGGATGGCGGGAGCGGGCTCAACATCCTTTACGCTGACACGCTAGACGCCATGGGGATTGACCGAGGACGTATCCGTCCGACAGGGGCACCATTCCACGGAGTGGTCCCGGTAAACAGGCCGTCCCCCTCGGGCAAATCGACCTGCATGTCACGTTTGGAACTCTGACCAACTTTCGGACGGAGACCCTCACGTTCGAGGTGGTGGGATTCCATGGATCCTACCATGCCATCTTGGGCCGCCCATGCTACGCGAAGTTCATGGCTGTCCCCAACTACACCTACCTCAAGCTCAAAATGCCAGGGCCAAAGGGGGTGATCACGGTGGGAGCGTCGTTCCAACGGGCTCACCAATGCGAGGTGGAAAGCTGCGAGTTGGCATCGGCCATCATCGCGTCGACCGAAGAGCTCACCCCGATAAGAGCGCGACTCGTCGAAGAGGCGCCCGACTTCATTCACGGCTCGGCGTCATTCGAGCCACTCGAAGGCACCAAGGAGGTCCAACTGGACCCCGACCACCCGAGTGAGAAGGTGGCGCGGATCGGGACCAAGCTGTCCCCCAAATAGGAAAGCGCGCTCGTCGACTTCCTCCGCGCGAACGTCGACGTGTTTGCGTGGAAGCCCTCGGACATGCCGGGCATTCCAAGGGAGGTCGCCGAGCATTCCTTGGACATTCGGTCCGGGTCCTGACCTGTGAAGCAACGCCTCCGACGCTTCGACGACGAGAAGCGCAAGGCAATCGGCAAGGAGATCACGAAGCTTCTGGCGGCCGGTTTCATCAAGGAAGTGTATCATCCCGAGTGGTTAGCCAATCCCGTCCTTGTACGAAAAAAGAATGGGAAATGGAGAATGTGTGTTGATTATACTGCTCTTAACAAAGCGTGCCCAAAGGACGGGTGCGAAACCCTATGCTTTCTTGACGCGTATTCAGGATACCACCAGATAGCTATGAAGGAGTCCGATCAACTCGCGACTTCCTTCATAACCCCGTTCGGGTCGTATTGTTACGTGACAATGCCGTTCGGGCTTAAGAACGCCAGCGCCACTTACCAACGGTGTATGCTTAGGTGTTTCGACAAACTCATCGGACCGACCGTTGAGGCATATGTGGATGACATCGTTGTCAAATCCAAACAGGCCGAGCAGCTCATGGCCGACTTGGAAAAGACGTTCGCCAAACTCAGGGCGAACGACGTTAAGCTCAACCCCGAAAAATGCGTTTTCGGGGTACCCAGGGGGATGCTCCTGGGCTTCATCGTGTCTCGCCGAGGGATAGAAGCCAACCCAGAGATGGGCCCAATTCAGGACCTGAAAGCGGTGCAACGGATCACTGGGTGCCTGGCCGCGTTGAGTCGGTTCATCTCGCGTCTCGGCGAAAAGATCCTTCCTCTGTACCGGCTCTTGAAGAAGTCCGAGCGGTTCGTTTGGACGGACGAGGCCGAAACATCGCTAAACCACATCAAGGTGGTCTTGACGAAGCCGCCGATCTTGGTCCTGCCAAATACGGGCGAACCCCTTCTCCTCTACATTGCGGCAACTACACAAGTGGTGAGCGCGGCGTTGGTAGTGGAGCGCGAAGAAGAGGGGCATGTTCTCAAGGTGCAGCGCCCGGTTTACTTCGTAAGCGAGGTGCTCGGAGACACCAAAACGAGGTACCCGCAGATCCAGAAGCTGCTGTACGCTGTCCTCATCTCCAAAAGGAAGCTCCGCCACTACTTCGACTCGCACCCGGTCACAGTGGTGAGCTCCTTTCCCCTTGGTGAAATTATAAATAGTCCTGACTCGACGGGTCGGATCTCAAAGTGGGCCATGGAACTGATGGGCCAGGGCATTACCTACGCCCCCCGGACGGCCATTAAGTCCCAGACCCTCGCCGACTTCATCGCGGAATGGACTGAGGTCCAGCTACCCACAGCCCATGTCGATCAGGAGTACTGGGTGATGTACTTTGATGGCTCGTTGACTCGGACAGGAGCGGGAGTCGGTTTAGTTTTCGTCTCGCCCCTCGGGGTGCGAATGAAATACGTGATCCGACTGCATTTCCCAGCATCCAACAACGCGGCCGAGTACGAGGCCCTGATCAACGGCTTGAAGATAGCTATCGAATTGGGAATTTGACGCCTTGAGATTCGAGGCGATTCCCAACTCGTGGTCAATCAGGTCATGAAAGAGTCGAGCTGCGAAAGCAGACCACGGCCGCGTATTGCCAAGAGGTACGGAAGCTCGAGGACAAATTCGACGGCCTTGAGCTACGGCACATCAAAAGGCGGTTTAACGAGGCCGCCGACGCACTGGCCAAGAAAGCGTCCGGCCGGGAACCCGTCCCGACCGGGATCTTCGCCAGTGACCAACAAAGCCCATCGATAAAGCTCCCCCGCCTGGCACAGACCGGGCCCCACGACCAAGGTTTCCCGAAGCGAGCTGCTCCAGGCTCGGGGGCTGGCGAGGACGAGACCAAAGCCACGAAAGGGTCGGAGATCGGCACCGAGCTGACTGACCAAGCCCTGTCCGACCTACTCGCCCTTGCCGTCGCGACGCTGACCAAGGACCAGGCGCCAGACTCCGGCGCTCCGGATTGGCGACAGCCCTTCCTCGACAACTTGCTACGGGAGAAACTCCCGGCGGATAAAACAGAGGCCCGCCGTATTGCTCGGCGCGCCAAATCCTATGCGATTGTAGAGGGCGAGCTGTACAGACGCAGCCCCACGGGAATCCTCCAACGGTGCATCCCCTTTGATCAGGGCAAGGAGCTGTTGAGGGACATCCATGGGGGCACGTGCGGCCACCACGCCGCACCCCGCAGCCTTGTCGGAAACGCGTTCGACAAGGGTTCTATTGGCCGACTGCAGTAAAGGATGCCGTTGAGATCGTGCGCACCTGCGAAGGGTGTCAGTTCTATGCGAGACAAACACACCTTCCTGCGCAAGCCCTCCAAACGATCCCCATCACCTGGCCGTTTGCAGTCTGGTCGGGCCCCTCAAGAAGGCACCCGGAGGCTTCGACCACTTGCTCGTCGCCGTCGACAAGTTCACCAAGTAGATAGAAGTCCGACCGATCATGACCATCCGATCGGAGGAGGCCGTCAAATTTTTTCTCGACATCGTCCATCGTTTCGGCGTGCCCAATTCGATCATCACAGACAACGGAACCCAGTTCACCGGGAAGAAATTCCTGCGATTCTGCGATGAGTACCACATACGGGTCGACTGGGCCGCCGTCGCACATCCTCGCACGAACGGGCAAGTAGAACGCGCGAACGGGATGATCCTGCAAGGGCTCAAACCCCGAATATTCGAGCGTTTGAAAAAGTTCGGAGGGCGTTGGGTCGAAGAACTCCCAGCGGTGGTCTGGAGCCTACGCACGAAGACGAGTCGAGCGACAGGTTTCACCCCGTTCTTCATGGTGTACGGGTCGGAAGCCGTACTCCCGACCGACCTCGACTACGGGTCCCCGCGTGTCCGTGTCTACGACGACGAAGGCAATCAAACCTCTCTCGAGGACGCGGTCGATCAGCTAGAAGAGGCCAGGGAAGTCGCCTTGGCTCACTCAGCAAAATACCAACAATCCCTGTGACGCTACCACGACCGGCGCATCAGGGGTCGAGCATTCCAGGTCGGCGATCTGGTGCTACGCCTCATTCAAAGAAACAAAGGCAAGCACAAGCTCTCGTCGCCCTGGGAAGGTCCGTTCATCATCTCTCAGGTCCTCCGACCCGGCTCGTACAAGCTAAAGAACGCGGAAGGAGAGGAGTACGCCAACGCTTGGAACATTGAGCAGCTACGTCGCTTCTATCCCTGACTACTCTAGACTACTTGTCATCACTCAAACGTATTCCTTTCGATTCAAAAAGTGACGCCCGACCCTTGACTGCTAACCAAGGGTCGGACGTCACTCAGGGGCTAACCTGCGTCCCCCGGTCCTTGACTCTCGGCAAATTCATGCGCCTGAGACTAAGGGGGAAGGGTGCTTGTTAATGAAGCGACACGCGCTCACTAGTCGGAACGCTAAAGAACAAAGGCCCCAGTGGCAACGGTTCAAGGGATCACTAGTAGATCGCACGGCTCACTTCGTTCCAAGCATGCCCTGACACTTAGTCAAGGAAACAGGAAAGGCCGAACGTCAACAACGCAGACGCTTAAGTTCATTACAAAAATAGATGCGACTGTCTGAAAACCAAAAGAAAAGAAAAACTAATCAGGGCGCCCACGGCCCTTCTTCTTCCGCAGTTTTGGTAGCGAGGACGGACGCCAGTGACGATACCTCCTCTTCGAGCGTCACCACCCCCTCCGGCGTCGTGCCAGGAGGAAACCCTTCGGGGAGGTACTCCAGGGCAATGTCGACATAGTGGGAGCGGGCGACGGCAAAGGCGCGGCGCACCCCGAGGAAGAGCCCATCGCTCGCCATGGACCGAGCCCGAGCTGGGATGCGGCCGGTGTCGGCGAGCAGCGAGCTCGGCCCTCGCTGCGATCTCATCCCGAGGTCGTCAAGTACAACGCCGACCGCCGCGCGGAGGGCGTCGTACTCATCCCCCTCCTGCTGTAGCAGCCCTTCGAGGTTACGCGCTTTGGTCTCAAGGCTCCCGATGGTTGCGCGATCCGCCACCGCCGCCTCACTCAAGGAGGCGCACATCGCCTCGGCTTCCTCGCGGGAACTCCGCTCAGCCACGAGAGCTTGTCCCGCAACCTCGAGGTCGCGGGCCTGTGCCTCGCTGAGCCGCCTGGCCTCGTCACGCTCCGCCGCCACCTGAGCCAGCTGAGTACGAGTCCCGTCAAGGACGGCGGTGATGCGGTCCCGGTCGGCCTTCAGACGCTCCACCTCACGCACCAGGCCCAGCCTGACCTGCTCACGAGCCGCCGAGTCCCTCTCCCAGGAGACCATGACATCGTACTTGAGCTTGTCGGCATCCTCAGCATGCTCGCACGCCTCCTTGAGCCGCCCCTTCATGGACTCGATCTCCTGGTGGGCCGCAGCCACTCGCCCTTCGAACTCACCCCGCACATCTTCACGGGCGGCGGTGATCTCTCGGTGGGCGGCCGCCAGCTACTCCCTCAAGGCATCGCGCTCGGCGGTGATCGAGGACAGACGGTCCCACGAATCCCTCTCCCGGCGCAGGAAGAGGGACTTATCCCGGCTACGGGCCATTAGGGACTGCGAAAACCGAGCCAGAGTCAGAGTCAACTTGGGAAAAGAAGAAAAAGAAAAACAAAGTGAAAGAAAGGTTACCTCCCCGCAAGGAATGGCGACGTCGCGAATGGCGTCCAAGGCGGAATTCAGCGACCGGACCGCTAGCCCGATCCCGGCGCAAACCTGGGAAGCCTCGTCGTTCTCCTCGGCGTCGTCCAGGGAGAAGACGACTTCGCCCAAGGCGCGGTCGGTCCAAGAAATGCGAGGACCCCCGAACGCGAAGGGGTCCACCCCGGTCTGAACGACCTCGCGGCCCGATAGGGTGGCGGCTCCGGGATGGATCTCCTGACCCGAGCTCGATCCCGCCATCTCTCCTCCCGCGAGAGCGGCCGACATCGCCGCTGCATGGATCGAAGGTGCGGGAGAAGGGAGCACCGTGAATCCGCCTAAGCCGAGCGACGGGTCGGCCAAGACAGCGACGGTGGCCGGAGCAGGGAGGACCTCCTCCTCGCGATCGGCGCCACTCGGAGCCCCGGCTGGCTCCGAAACAGGCCCTTCCCGCAGGGTGCCGTCTACCGAGCCGCCCGGGCGCTCGGGCGGGACAGAAATCGGCCCCGCCGCCTCCTCCTCCCGACTGTCCACCGGCGCCAGGTGACTCGGGGTCTCATCGGTCCTCTCCGTCCTCTCCTCAGAAGAGCGTCCGACCGCTTGGGCCGGAGGACGGGATCTTCTTGGTCAAGGCCGGGCGCGGAGGGTACTAGCTCCTCCTCCTCGACCACGTCCCCGATCGGCGCAATCACCTCGGGCGGCGCGACGTCTTCCGTTCCGGCCGGCTCGTCCGTGGGCGGAAAGCACAGTCCAACAAGGGCCTCCGGAATCACCCCTGCTGTGAGCACAGACTCGGCGCCCGACGCCGCGATGAGCTGCTGTTGGGAAGGGAGCAGGTCGAGCACCCCTCCCACCGAGGGGCTACTCAGGTCGATCCCTTGGCTCGTCGCCGCCTCGGAGATCCGGCGTGCGAGCCGCTTGGCCGGCGCCAGTCCTAAAGGGGTAACCAGACTTCCCCTCCTGCGGACAAAAGAAGGCCTCACACACGCGTCTCGACAGGGATAAGGAGGACAAACGAAGAAGGGAGAAGAGACTTAGGGAAAACTTCGGGACGGCCGCTTGGCTGGGGGAGCCGCCCCCGACTCCGACCCTTCCGCTCGCGGCTGCTTGCTCGGGTCGCCCCTCGGCGGAGTCCGCTCTCGGATCAGGGAGTTTGCGCCACGAGGGACTTCGCGCAGCGGCCGGGTTGGCGGCTGCATCGGCGTAGTGTCGCCGCCGCCCGACGGCTCCTCGGCGTCCAGTGCTCCCCAATCCACCGCGGACTCGCGCTGGGAAGTCGGAAGGCTCGACGTGGACCCATCGGAGGAATCCGAGACGAAATCAAAGCCCCCCTCGAAGGGACCCTGATCCTCGCTCCACAACCCGTCCTGTCGGGCGTGCAAACGCCGCTGGCGGTACTCCTCCTCGGCCTTCTCACGGGCCAGCCGTTTCTTCTCCTTCTTCCTCTCGGCTGCCGCTTTCTTCAAACGAGCGGCCTCTGCTCGCTCACGGTTCAGAGCCCGAGCGGCCGCATCTTCAGGGAGCGGGGGGCGAGAGGGTTTGTAGACCAGGGGCTGCTGGAGAAAAAGAGACATGAATGACTCGTTAGGTTAAAAAAACACACAACGAGGACAAACGGAAAAACCCTGAAACTCACCGGGATGAGGGATTCGCCCACAGGGCGCATGACGGGGTGATCCCGCATCGGATACGCCGAGGAGTCGCGCGCCACAGCTTCGCGAAGGCGAGCACGCACCTCCTCATCCGAAAGGGCCTCAACGGACATAACCGACCCCGTCCAATCCTCCGCCAGGGTCAGCTGGTCCAGCCTCAGCCGGCGACTCATCAACGGAAGAACGCGGCGTGAGTGGTACGCCGCGATAATCCCAGGGCCGGTGACCCCCAGCTCGCGAAGGCGGAGGACCGCCGCGTGGAGACCGGTCAGGTGTGGCCGCTCCGCCTTGGGCGGGCCCCAATGCCAGCAATCCGGCCGCTCCTCGATGGTCCTCCCCGTAAAGGCCGGAAAGGGGGCGGCCAGGTCGCTCCGCAGGTAGAACCACCGGGGATGCCAGCCCTTGTTGGTGGTCGTCAGAGGAAGCTTGGGGTAGTTCTCGCCCTAGCGCGAGCTCAGCCGAGCGGCGTCAGCCGCTCGTCTTTCTTCACCTCCTCGACATGGAAGTAGGACCTCCAGAGGTCGAAGTGGGGGTCGATTCCAAGGAATCCTTCGCACAGGGCCATGAACACAGCGACGTGCAGTAGCCCGTTAGGGTTAAGATGCTGGAGCTCAATCCCGTAGTAGTGGAGGAGTCCGTGGAGGAAAGAATGAGGGGGAAGCCCCAAACCCCGTTCATGAAAGGGGATGAAGGACAAGACATACCCATCGGCAGGGGAGGGGACGGCCTCGTCGCCCGGAGCCATCCACTCCACAAGCTCGGTCCGCGGACACAGGAGCCTGCGCTCCACCAGACGCTCGAGCTCGGCTTCGGTGACACGGGAACGAGGCCAGGCCATGGCCGATGGGCGAGGAAGGCTACGGGCAAAGGAAAAAGGTATGGATTTGGGCAGGCAATGACGTAGGCGGCGGCGGCGATTCGGGAGCAGGCGAGCGAAGGAGGAAGAAGAAGAGGCCTCCGGCCCTCCTCCCCTCTTAAATTGACAGGTAAGGGAGCGGGGTGGGGAGGCCTCGGGTCTCCCGCCTGCGCCGCGGGCCGAAGGACCCACGCGGCCCTGCGATGTGCGTCCCCGCTCGCCCACGTCTCCCACGCCCCGGGACTCGCGCCCCGGTTTTCTCTCTCCAAACCCTTCGCATTCCGTTCTCTCGCCCCCCTTTTTTTCATCAAATACCCTATTTTCTTTCCCTTTTCCTACGATTTTATTTTTCAGGAAAGAGAAGATGGCGCTGGGCCGTTCTCGGGCCGGAAAGCCATGGCAAAAAGCCCACAGGGGACGCGCGCGACGAAAAACACAAACCGAAAAAACAGCCCAAGAGTTCTAAGGCCGGCCCAAGGGTCCGACGGCCGCTCTGAGGCGCCCGAGCGAAGGGGCAGAGACGGGCGGGCCCGCTAGAGGCCATAGCCTCGGCACACGAGTGCCGAGGACGTCTCGACCTGCGTTCGAGCCCAAAGCTCCTGACCCCATGTATCTCGTCGAAGAGAGGCAACGAGCCCCTGTGGTCGGTCGGACGATCACGGGAACTAAGGGGGTCGGGAGCGCTGGAGGTTTTCCGAGGTCGGTCACAAGCTGATCTGACGGTCCTCCCTCGGAGGAGGATCGAGGCCTCGCTCGATCTAGCCCGTTAGTAGCTCATCGGGAGCCGTGTTTCGGCCTAAGTGGCAAAACACGAGGCGTGCCCTAACCTTCCGTCCCGCGGAGGGATTGCGTGAGGGAAGAACGACAAAAAGACGAAACAACCTCCCCACCCCAAAACGACCGACTTGGGGAACGCCGGGAGGTTGGAATCGCGAAAAAGAGACCGACCACGCGGTCACAGAAAGACGCCCCGAGTCAACCAAATTCCTTTATTTCACGAATAAGGGCAAAAAGTACATACGGCCGAGGGCCGTGGAATAATACAAACGGGTCTCGCCACCCTCGGTGGCGAAATCGGGCGACGAAGAGCGCGGGAGTTTTGGTGCCACGAGAAGGGCTAAACTGCTGAACATCGTAGTCCTTCTTGTAGCATCTCCCCGCCCGCCGGCACCCTAGAGGGAGCTAGGCATAGGTTGGTCCCGTGGCGGCACGGCGGCGTCACACCCCCGCCGGCTGCTTCCTTCACCTCGAGGCCGACTAACCCCGACCACGGCGTCGCATCGACGTCCGGGAAAGGATGGGAAGCGCGGCGGTGGCTATACACGACTCCTGCAACTGCCCTGGCGAGGCCCGACCGAGGCCGGGCGCCGGGCCAAGTCGAGGAGACGGTGACAGCTCCACCGACTCGCTCCCCCTCAAGCCCATTCCACCACCGCTGAGGTGGGATGGTCAGGCGGGGGGAGCTACCGGGGGTGGAGTCGTCCTTCACGTGCGACACCGAGGAGCGTCCCTCTACGCCGAAACTCCCTGAGGTCGCAGTCATTCTTGTGGCATCAGCAGGCTACTCTTCCACCCCTTGGACCAGGGGGACG
>CM014277.1:58969900-59041704 GCA_004135705.1 Alloteropsis semialata
TCTGTATGTGTGTGAGCTAGTGCTTATTTGTTTGCATCCAAAGCCACAGAGGAATATCTCCTAGTCTCCCACAGCCTAGTATTCTTAGGAAAATTCTCCAAAAGTCCTGCGTACTGAACCCGGTATATACTTCCCAAAGAAAAAAAATATACACGACTAACTACATACGTAATAAATTCCACAGCACGTTATGAAGTAAAAGCTCTTAGAGGAGCTTTAAATTAGGATCTGTTTGAACTGTGACTCAAAGAGAACCCAGTACTTTGAAATAGAGACTGAAAAAATCTTTGAACTACAAAAGCATTGATTCAGTAGCTAATGAAATCTGACCCACACCTTTTCTGTGGCTGAGCACAGGCAGCCCTGCTGCCGGATGTGCTCCATCCTTCCCCTACTGGCTTCCAGCCCTCCTCCATATTGTCCCTCGAGGCCTTGCATTTGCCGGCGTTTTAGCTGCTAGGATCGATACACAGAACAGGTTCGAGGGGACCTTTAATTTGCAGGAGATTTCAGCGATCTCCTGATGCCTCTGTTTTATATTGGATGTTGGGATATTATTGCAGGAACCAGGCAGTAGAGTGTGCGAGTGAAAGATGCATGGAGTTGGCCGGATGTGAACCAAAATTTCCCAACGACGTGCAGTGCACGTACTGCACCGCTGAGATGGAAAGGGAATCAGCACCAGGGGTAACGTAGAAGACATGCATCTCAGGACAAGGCTGCCGGCTGTAAGGAAGGCTTATAGCCTACTCAACGGCAAATACGTATTATACTATCTGTATGCTACTCTATGAAAAATATAAGCAACGGAAGTTACGGCTGCCGGCCTGAGACTTTGTCGGTTACAAGTTAATAATAACGTTGATGCAGCTTTTATGATTGAAATTTTCCATTATTGCTCCATAAACCACGCACAGTCAGGATAGTAGTAGAGTTCTAGTACTGACCTCCTTGGGAATCTGGACCTGTTTCCTTCATCAGAATCACCATCCGGTCAGGAAGCTCTGGTCTCTGACGACGCGTGGGACATGAGGACGGTGTGTGTGATCGAAGATATATAGAACTGCCTCTGATTGGGTCAAAAAGAAGATATGAATAAAGATGTCGAGGTACTTAGATAAGTGACCATAGTAAGGGGATTATTTTGGTTAGAGGTAGGTATTTACATATGATTCAAAAGAAGAACGACGAATATTCAAACAAAGCATAAGCCCAAAGGTTGTTTTTCTTGGAATTTATTAGACTAGAATGGGTGCATGTAAGATGACATGATTCTAGGGATTTGTAGCATTTTGGGGAACTTTTTATTTGTATAATATAAAAGAAAAGGGTTAAAACTATCTAAAATTCTACTCATGAATTAATGATTATATATGTCTGGAAAACAAGCCAACAACATGTTCAGAGCATGCATGCTAATATAAATTAATTGGATGAAAAGTAAAATAGAAGAGAAACTATGCATACCAGTCATCTCTGTATATGGACGCCCCTTTGAATTTCTGCTCCTATAAAAAATGGTTCTGATGGTTAAACTAAGTAACTATATAGCCTCAGTAAACAAAAGCACAAATGTAGTATCTATTCATAAGAAGAAATGCAGGAAGCAAAATGAAGATGACTTTGCAGATTGCAAGGCTTGGTCACATGGGCTTGCTCTGACCTTGCAGATGTAAAGCTAATATTGTAATCGACTAACTGTCTCAAACTTATAAATCAGCATATTCTCGTGGTCGTGGAATGAGTTTCAGGCCTAGAGAGCAAGAGAAATTTGTTGGAAAATACAGACGACAGCTCTACGTACCGGGCACCTCAGCAATGGATGTCCACTGGTGTAAGGATGCAAAGTCGTTTTCATCAATGACGGTGATGTGCTGATAGCCTACAAGGAATCGACGGAGTTGTTTGGATCGAGAGTTGAGGGGTCGTACTCGTACAGAGGTGGAGGCGGCGCAGGAAGCCAGCGACGGAGGGCGGAGAAGCTCGGTGGTGCGTCCGACGACCGCGGCGGTCGGTCGGCTAGCCCTGGGAGACGGCGCGGCGGCGGCAGTGCTCGCTGCTTCGGCAGCGCTCTGAAGACATCGTCAGGCCGAGTGAGAGCGCAACGCGGCGTGGTGGCGCAGGAGGAGCGAGAGGAGGAGCGCGAAGAGTGGGCCGGGCTTGCGAGGATGCACTCAGGCACATGTCTCATGGGCTGATGCGAGGGTGGGCCGGGCTTGCGAGGATGCACACGGGTCCAAGGGGATAATGTTCTCGGCCTTAAGGCCCTGTTGCAGAACTCTTAGGTTCTAACTTTGGCTCTCTTTTTAGTTTTTACTAAAAAACGCAGAAATCCACAACAACTTTAAGTTGATGATTTTGCCTTTTTTTTATTTGGTATATCCCAACATCACAATATGCATGGCTCTATTACAAGTACATTGGCTAATCCTAAGAGCAATGTAAAGAAAATTACAGTAGGACTCGTCATTCACTGAGCTGAACGAGCTCAATAACAATGACGTACATGGCTTTAGATCTGAATAAAGAATTACATATATAACTTCTTGATCACAACTTATCTATAATAAGGATGTGTTAAGGGAAACACCACTACCAACACCTGACCATAAATTTTCTAGATCTGTAAGCACTTAGCAGAACAAGTCCAGATAACATCATGCGCAACAACAACATGAGAAGCAGACTGCATGCAACTTCAGATGACATCATTTGACTGACAGCATAATAGCAAACCAAACTGCTGTGCATCAAGATGTTTTGGTAAAAATACAACAGATCAGACACCCCACACACACTATGTCCACGATCACTTAGGGTCGATCTCTGATATCAGAACTAAGTGTCCTGTCAAGTTTAGTGCCTTCAGCTCCGGCAATGTGAGACTGTGGTAATGGTTTCAGATACCACAGAGTAGCTCCTTCTGCCGAGCACTTCCTTCCATGATCTCCTGATCATCCGTAGGTGTTCCGCCACTTCCTTCATTGTTGGTCTTTGATCTATTTCCGAACGAGTACACTTCAGTGATAGCCTCCCGATCTCTTCAAGGATAGCAATATCTTCACTATGAGCTGCAATTGCATCGTCAAAGAATGACCTCCCACTGCTATCTGCCTTGTAAGCTGCGGAAAATTGTAAGACGAGGTGATCGTGATCCGCGTAAAATACAAAGTTCTTCCTACTGATGAGTGTCAAAAGAAGAACACCAAACTGGTATACATCAGTTTTCACTTTTAGCAACACACACTGATCATGAATTGGGTCGTCGCTGAGCCCACGTGAGGGAAGTGGACTACAGATTACATCATCACCGGCAGTAATGTTACTCTGCTTGATAAGTCTCCGTGCCCATGAAAAGCCTGTGAGCTTTGGTATGAAACTGTCATCAAGAAGTATCTTGGATGGTACAACATAACCATGTCTGATGACACCAGTTACTGAGGAATGGAGGTACTCTAATGCTTCTGCAGTCTGAACTGCAATCTTCAGACGTAAATGTAGTGGGAAATATTCATGGCCATCCAGAACCTCAGAGAGATTACCTTTAGCAGCATACTCATACACAAAAGCTGGACAATCAGCATCCAAGCAATAACCTAAAAGTCTGATGATGTTCTTGTGGAAAATTTGAGATAGGATTACCCCTCCATTGATAAATGCTTCTTCAAAGCCCTCAAGTGCCTCAGAAAATATCCTCACTGCTACCACTCTATTGTCCTCCAGCATTCCTTTGTAAACCTTACCTGAAGTGCCCCCACTGAGTACACACGAGTAATTCTGTGTGACTTCATTTAACTCCTCCTGTGTGAAAATTCTCACATTGCTGAGTTCCGGTGAAATCTTAGAATTGCTAAGATTTCTTTTTACAATGCTCAAAGTCTTCTTGAGCTGCATCCTAGAATTATGGCTGGGCATGGTTATGCCTTGCTTGTAGTGTTTGCGCCATGAATGATGTGATGCCAAAATGGGTTCCGAATATTTTTCATGTATTTCCTTTAATTCCTTTTTAAGCATCCGAAGGCGCTTTGCCACAGCATTCATCTGAGGACGTTTATGACTGTCCAATGTTAGGCATTCAGTTGCCAATTTCCTCAGTTCTTTTAGAATCTTCATATTGTTCTCAGTTGCTATTGCAACATCAAATATTTCTCTTAACCCTCTCCCATTCGCAGAAGCTTTATTGAAAGATCCAATCAGGTTAATGTCACCTTTTCTTACCCTTTTTCTAGCTATTAGCTCCAATAGAACTAGTCCAAAACTATAAACATCATTCCTCGGAGTAAGACACCCCTCTTGAATATATACAGGATCCATGTAATCTAGGCTTCCTTTTAGATGTGTAGTGTACTCAGTGACACCACCTGAAAGAAGCCTTGACACTCCAAAGTCCAACAACTTTGCTGTCAGATTGCCATCTAGAAGTATGTTGGCAGGCTTAATATCACCATGACAAACAAGGCTGTCACTTAATAAATGCATCGAATGCATGTAGCTCAATGCTTCTGCACACCCTATAGCAATACCCAATCTGAAATCCAAAGGGATGGTTTTGTCACTGTTGTGGAGTATGTCATCAAGGTTTCCATTGGAGATATACTTAGTAACGATCATTAGAGTACTTTCCCCAATACAATAGCCTATGAGCTCCACCACATTTTTGTGACTCATTTGACTATGGATGCTTACTTCTTCCATAAATTCCTTTCTCAAATCTTTGCTGATATATCTCTTCACTGCAACAAGATCATATTCATCATCAAGAGTCCCTCTATACACTTCTCCAAAGCCACCTTTTCCAATAGGAATGCTAAAGTTGCTTGTAATTCTTTTAATCTCATCTTCTGTGAAAGTCTTAATGTCCGGATTGATGCCTACTTTATTCTTCAACTTCTCATGGCTTTGTATGATATCTTGAGTCATAATCTTATTTTCTGCAAGTTCTGTTGTACGCCAACATTACAGATCTCTCAATGTTGAGCACCCTGTCTCTGTCAAAATTTAAAAGTAAATATGTTAAAATTGAAAACCCCATAGAAATATTGATATATTTGAAATATGTTTTCAGGCAGCATAAAAGTTAATTCAGTCCAATGCTTTCTGTATACACTCAACTTGTTTAACAGTAGATTCCCACACTTTACTATCTCTATGGGTCAGGTTTTTAGCAATCCAATTTGTGGTAGTATGAAAGATTCATTACTCAATTGAGACAGAATTTAGACCAATTCACGTAACTCCACAAAGAAATGATTTCTAGGCTAATATAAACATAGAAGCTGCAGTACCAAAAGGACTTGATCTTTAGTAGTAGAATCAATTGTTCTAACTTATGTTCATAGTATAGCAAACCCATGACATAAAAGCACATGTTTGTATGTTTTCAGCTCTCGCCCTTTCAAGCAAGCACACTTGATGGAATTGAGATGATTCAGAGCTCAGTTTCACATTGGATGGAATGCTAATATTGTGTTGGAGCAAGTGAAGTGGCCTAGTCAATTCTATGTGAATGCAGCATTAGAGCACAAAATTGTTAGCATACGCGTAATGATTCATGAAGGAAAAAAAAATGGTTTGATGGAGACTTGGCAGTGTAACAGGGATGTCGCTATCCACAGCTGTATCAGTTGAAGCATGAAGCATGCAGCTAGGAGAGGAAAAGGATGAATGTTCCTATTGTTATTCACACCGTGTGACCCAATTGAGTGAGTGAATTACCATATTAGGATATAAACTCACAAATTCCCTGAAGTTAATTTAGAAAGCCTGAAATCTACTGAACGGACTCGCAGAAAAATACTGAATTGCAGGTTAGATAATCCAATATAACAAAAATTGCTGAATTCACCCAAATCAAAGAACCACAAATCTCCTTATCGGCCTAATCAAGAACCCCCCACCTTCACAGCAACCAGCTCTACATGCTGGCCTCTAGTACCGCAAGTTCTCAACTCCTCATAGGCATGGTGAGCTGCAGCCTTGGCCTCCAGTGCCATGGAACTGCAACTGAGCTGGCTTTTCCCTCTTGCTTGGCATGGAAGAGAGGATGAAGATGTGTAGTAGCTTTCCATCCTTTGGACATGCAGTGGCAGCTTCAAGCCATTTCAGCGCCCATGTGTGTGCTCACATGGAATGGAGATTGCTAATTCATATTAATTTGTGGTACTAGACAAGCATCTTCATCATGAGGTTTTGTGCAAAAGAACACAACACCTGTGGTTTTGTGCTACAATACAAACTGTTTTGCAAGATTTTCTCAAAACAATATAATAACACCTATTACCCCAATCCAATTCCCAAATCCATTCTGTGCAGCCTTGCAATTTATATACTACAGTATGTCGAAGAGAAATTCAAGAAGGAATAAACCAGTGATGGAACTAAACATACCAAGCACACCTCAGCGATAGGCTTCCACCGATTTCAGGATGATGGTCCTCAGCGCCGGTGATGATGGCCCCCAGGACAGACTTCTCCGGCCGACTGCGAGATGCGTCGCGAGCGGCTTCTCTCCCGTCCCCTCGTGTTCAGGCACCCGCTGTCCTGATGACTATTCTTTTCTTCTGCAGAAAGGAACCTACAGATTCAACGAAATGATATATATATCTTGGAAACGCAGAAGATCTGACCGTGACTTTGGAGTTTGGGGCGAGTGAGCCTGGGGTACAAGTGCGACTGGGATCGAACCCACGTGGCTGAACCTGTCCTTCTCTTCGAGAATGTACACAGAAGCATCCAATTGGCCGATTTATCTTACTGTGGAATCAGTCAACTGATTTCCCAAGAGGAATCTTCGTGGATGCAGTGGTGCCTGGAGAACCGCCGCAGCGTAGGGCGTGGTCAAGTTTCGGCAGATTGCTAATGACACTAGCATAGGACAATCATTGTACATACAGGATTCCATTTTAGAACACATCAGACAGGTTGCAGTCAATGGGCATTCTCGTCCTGGAAATGAATCCTCTAGCATACAGGAAGTGATGAACCGCTTTTCAAGTCCAAAATATCAGACGAAAGGGGAAAGAGGCTTAGATTTAGATAGCCATGGATGTTGTCTGGTGTTCGTGCAAAAAGAAAGAAAGAAAAAAAAAGAAATAAACAAAGGATAGCGATGGCTGGTTCGAGATTGGAGGGGAGGTACCGGATGCGAAGGGGGCGCCGGGAGCAGATGGCTGGGACGCGCCGCCGTCCATGCGGGCGGAGGACGGGGTAGCGGCCGGGCGGAAGCCGGCGGCGAGCCATGGGATGCGGCGGCCGGCGGCGCTCGCGGCGAGCCTCGCGCTCCGGCGGCCTGAGAGGGTCCCGGGATTCTGGCGAGTGGATGGGCCGCGAAACGGGAGGCAAGAGGCGGGCCAGGCGGCTACGAAGCAAAGCGAGCAAGGATGGGCCGGGCTTGCGAGGTCGTGTGGCAGTATGGGTGCGTGCGTGGCGACATTCGCTAGGATGGGCCCTGGGCCGGCCCGAGCAATATGGGCGGTTCCGAGAGATTTCTCTGCTTTGCCGCCGGTTCTTTCTGTTTTGCAGATGGAAAACAGGTTTCCTCAAAAAAAATGGAAAATAGGTTTTCCTCAAAAAAAAGATGGAAAATGGGTTTTCCTAAAAATATCCTCTTTAAATCTTATTTCTGCCAAAAGTGGCACCCGAACCAACATTTACCAAGAATTGTTTCCTCTCTCTCTCTCTCTCTCTCTCTCTCTCTCGATGTAATTAGTTCCAAAGCCTAATTAGCTCCTAAGCCCAGTTAGCCCCCCACGTCTTCCAAGCTCACAACCGCACAGCTGCCGGAATCAGAGACTCGGATGAACTATGGACAACTCGCCCCTCACGGCCCCATGCGACACATTCACACGACGCCTGAGGTATGCCTCGCCGTCTAGGTTTCTGAAATTTGACGCGGCCATGAAGGAACAGGATGCACCACACCGTGCCAACTGCCGAGCCACTTACTCTAATTGCCGCCGTCTCGAATCTGGTGAGTTGTGTCCATCTCTGGTCTTTCATCATCTAACAATGGAGAGTCCTGCTCTTGTGCGTGCAGCTATGCCCTCTCTGTCTAACTAATTACGTATATAGTTAATCAATTAGGAGGCACATTAGTGCGTGCAGTGTTGGCTTCATGCTTCCTGGACTTATTTTGCATTAAGGTTTGATCATAACATAAGTAAATTTTCACCCTCTATTGGTTATTACCATGAAATTCATCTTTTTAATTTAATTTTGTTCTTTTAACATGGATGTTTACTTTAATTATTAGTATTTCAAAAATATAGTTATAGAATAGAATCTAAATACATTTTAGTTATTTAATTATATGTTTTAGTATAGGGCCTCATTTTTTTTGCACCGGGCCTCAAAATCCTAGGTACGGCCCTGCTCGTGCACCTCCCTGTGCATGCTAGCAAAGCCCGGCCTCGTTATCTGCTGGTTCTCCTGTGATGATGAGGTCTTCAGCATCCGAAGCATAGAAGGCCTGGGCGCCCGCTCGGCAACACGCAAGCCAGCTCCCGGACCCTGAAGCCTGGACGTGACGGGTGGAGCAAATGCCAAAATCCGCAAGGGGTGCTGCTCGCAGGCGTAAGGACCGGCGGCAGCAGCGGTCTGGGAGGTGAGAGTCGACTACCACGGTGCCGGCAACAACGACCTCAAGAAGGCGTCCAGTCGCCATGCGATGGCACCCTGACAAGAAGCACATCTCAGAGGCATACGAGGTTGCCCACCCCTCCATCTCATTTCTTTCCATTCCAATTTATCTTCCTTTGCAAATATTATTGATTCGTTCGTTGCCTATGAATAAAATCCCCAACGCCTAATCAGTTAACTTAGCAATCAGAAAGTAATTCAACAACACCCTTTGACCCTTGCCACAAATTCTGCAAAAAATTGAGATATGAAGTTGTGATAATTAATATCAGCTAGAAATAAAAAAAATTGGTTAAGAAGAGATATTAAGGTGGAAGAAAAGGACCTCATCAGTTACACATTGAATTTGTATTGGGGGTCTTATATTAAGGTTGTACAGATGAATTCTACTTTAATATGCAACCTACTTTTTGTAGTTGATGTATCATTATTATATTAAGATTGTACAAATGCAAAGTGTTTCCATTTGGAACAAAGGTGCATATTCCTGTAATTGGGATGGCCCAGACAGACAAATAATATTGAGCCAAACATGATTTTGTTGTTTTACACGTGAATGGCAAGTTAGGTGATTAGAGCATAATCTCCAGCTACATGACTTGTATATCCAAGCCCCATAAATATTGTTACATCAAACATGCATTGTTCTCTTTTTATAAGGCATGGCGAAATATGGTGCCTTGGAGGTCAGAGTGTACTATATATTTCTTGAATCAACTTTGATGATGCTTTGTGCCTATATGTGAAGTAACAGAACTGTGTATATTTTGAAAATGTAAATGATAGGTCCCAAAAGAAAAGGCAACTTTACCAGTTTTATAACAACTGATCAGCAAGGGTAGTCTTTGACTTTCTCCTTATTGTTTGTTCCAATACATCTGTCTGCTGGAGTTAGCTGCCACATGAACTAAAGGAAGTACCAACTTCAGGTTTCAGAGTAGCATGAGCACAACCTGATGCAATATACTCTATATATAACAAAGACTATAAACATCATTCAGACTGACATTACATAATCTAACTGGCGAAACTGAACTAACATGGAACTCATCTCATATATATACGAAGCCTTCCAATATGGTAGTACTGTAACCAATGTGCTTTGGATCCGAAGCTGAAAGCCCATGAGGTTGTCAGAAATTCATGTTGCAGCTGAAAATGCTCTGAAACAGATGATAACAGATCCTGAATTTATGACATTGCATTAGAAGAATTTGAGGTAGTGCAGTGTTTTCATTCTCATCATGGTAGATTCACACACCCTTGATTTCGAGGTAATAATTCAGTATTTTTTTGTTGTTACAAAAAAGATATAGTATATATCGAACTTACCAAAGGTGCAGCTGACAATTATCACCACTCTTGGTGGATAAGACATGGAGTTGTGCTTGATGGAGAGAGTGCAACTCTGTTCTTTAAACATGGAGATTATGACCTGGCTGCGAAATCCTACGAGAAAGTTTGTGCTCTCTATTATGCAAAAGGCTGGGAAGAGCTATTGGCAGATGTTCTGGCTAATCTCTCAAAATGCCACAAGATTCTTAATGATGAAGCTGCCACGATTGATTGTCCTCAATTTTGCATGTCCTACTCAGCACATACTATAATTTATTAATATGACAAAAAAAACAAAGGCATACTTGACAAAATATTAACCCGTCTGCTATTTCGGTGTTTAAATGGAGTTTCATAGTATTGATTCTCATCCTGTGCTATTGTTATGTGTAATTCCTTGTATGGAAATTGAAATAGAAAAAAAGAAGTGCTTAGATGATTTTAGTTCCATTCCAATTTCATCTTCGTAATAAGATAGGAAGTTTATATCTTTTAAGCTGTTGAGGAGCAAGCAGTGAGACCAGTATGTCGCCTTTGATATCCACGACCCCATTGATCTTGGTACTTCACAGTAATGGCAGAACCTTAAGCTTACAGATGTATTACCATCTGTCACAGTGCTTCCCATGCCGTTCATTTCAGAGACTGCAAAGTTCAAACTTGACATTATTCGTGCATCTTCACCTGGCATAATGGTAATTTTAGATTAACAATCAAATCGTTAATGTGACTCCAACATTTCAAATTATGTTCTACTGAATATGACTGAAGTCTTCTCTTTTAAGTTTTTTGAGGTAAACCAGAGTCAACGTTTTGCTATCTATTATGGTGTCTGTATAAAAAAAATCTAAATCTTAGTGGCCAACTGCTTTTATGAAACATAAAAAATTTAGTGCGTGTAGTCTTCATGTTCTCATATGTGTTAAACATTACTATATTCTTTTTACTTAGATATATACAGATTTACCGCATGTCAAACTCAAACTAAAACTGTTGCAATATATCAAAAGCATCTCATTTTGTCTAGCTTCGAAATATCAGGTTACTCAGGCTTTTAATTCCAATCAAATTGACACAGGCCCAATACTGCAAAGGGTGCAGCAAAGCTGCGCCAAGGTTTCTAGTGTTTGACTATCTTCCAATCTGCTTCTCAAAGCATGAGGCATCACCTGAGCATACGTCATCGAATTGCTCTGCAGACTGCAGACTACAGCGACCTGGCTACGTGTACATCTATGCGCTTCCTATTAAAGCCCCCCTCTGCCATGGCCTCTCCCTCCTCGCCTGCCTTCTCCCCTCCAACTCCAACCTCCCCTCAACTCCAAACCAACACCTCACCACCTCCATAAATCCAACCAACGCATAACCACTCCCTCCCTCTGCCCGATCGACGGAGCACCCGATCTAAAGACCCGCCCAAGGAGCTCAGCTGAGGTCACAGGTCAGCCATGGCGCCGTCGCCACCACGGCGAACCGCCCTGTTGCTGTTGCTGCTGCTGGCGTCTCTCCAGCTCCTCTCCGCCGTCGCCCACGCGGCTGCGGCCACGACAGCAGGCCACGCGGAGCTCCAAGGCCGGCATAGCGAGGTGCGCCGCGCGCGTGGCCAATGCCAAGCAGCTGTTCGATCCGTCTTGCGCCGCCGCCGTGCACGCATGGCTTTTTTAGAGATGAGACGGCCGGGACGCGTACATCAAGCTCAGTCTCTTGTCTCTGTGTCTGATGCAGGTGGACAGCGAGGAGGCGGCGGCGGTGGGGTTCACGGCGGCGGAAGACGGTCCGTGCGGCGGCGCCGGAGAGAAAGGTGAAGCAGCTGAAGAGGAGTGCCTGATGAGGAGGACGCTGGCGGCGCACACGGACTACATCTACACCCAGGGAGGAGGCCACAATTGAGCTAGCTCTCGCAGCCGGCTCGATCATATCGGCAGATCGCTCCATCCAACCAATCTATTCCATTTGTGCATCCACGGGTAGATGTCAATGCAACACCTTCCATCATCCAGCGTCGATCCTGTTCATGGCTGCATGATCCATGGAAGAAACTAGAAAGCTCTGCCAATTACTGATGGTCAGAGTTTTGAGTGGCTCTGTTGTGCGTGTATGTAGTAAGCTTTTCTTTGATCTGGTTGATGAATCAGTTGGTGTTCCTCGTCGATGGATGGTACGGGGCAGTTGGTGAACGAAACTCTCTGCTTCGTTGTTCATTTGTTGTCTGGGACAGAGGGGCGCTGTACCCTCTGCTGACTGACTCTTGAGTAAGAACACGGCAAGGGATCTTCTAGTTGTAGTGTAGGCCGTCTTCAACACACATGTGGGGAATGTTGGTCCCAGCGGCTGAATGATTGCCCAACTCTTGCGATCTAACGCCGAGTTCCTAGCTTTGCTGTTTACCACTGGATTGCATTTCTGAATTGACCAACCATCTCACCCCAAAAAGTTTGTGCTCATATGTTTTAGTGTGAAACATATAGAAGACGAACGAGTTCGAATTCCCATATTGATACAAAATGGAACACAAAAGAAATTACTATTTATCCACATTGGATCAACTGTTGACATCATATCATTTATGTAAAAAATACTGTTTAAAACAATGCCGGGGGAATGCAATTTGAGACTTTGAATTGATGACCATGCACTGAAAAAAAGCTCTATTTGTATGTCAACCATCTTACCAAAAAGTTTTTAGCTAGGTGGCCCAACACAAATTTGAACTTGCGTCAAACTTCCAAATGAAATGTCCAGACTCGCAGCAATCGAAGCAACCACCAATCAGGCACATCCCTTGACGTCATGATCTACCTTCTCACCAATCTAGCAGTACAATCCCGTGACCCTTGTCCCATGTGCCATGTTCAAGGTACGAGTTGACCTGCTGCCTCATGAGTGGACATCGATCGACGTAGACTCACCTAATTCATTTTAATTCATCTTTATGGCTGGATCAAGCATCTAATTCGACATCCAGCTGCGCTAAACTATCAATCAAGTGTTCTTCGGCCAATGGTTTCCGCCACAAGATTTGTTTGTAATTTACTCGCAAATTGATTGAACAAGGCAAAGATTCTTTCTCCGGCCCCGGAGAATCTGGTGCTTGGCCAAATTTCGCCTAATTTCTGGTTGGTGTTCTTGTTGTTTTACTTGGTCAGTCTTGGACTCGGATACTTCTGCAATAACATTGTAAGCATGCATATATCATACTAAATGTAATATATGGACCTTGTGGCGTTGGCATTCTGCTGACATATACATGTAACAAGAACCACATTTTTCTTCCACTGGAAGATAAGGTATTTTCCTGAGAAGATAATGATAATGTCAATTCGATTTCGTCATCCCTGATTGCATACTATAGTCTCTGCAAACTGTACAACAGTCACTAACATCACAAGCTTAAATCCACGAGTAAGAAGGTCAAAGTGGGGCATATTTGTCCCGTGAAAACCATGATGCAGTGTGAAGTCCCAGGGTCGCAGCAAATTCGGTAGCAGCAGCAGCTGGTCACAGTAGCTCCTACAGACCATACAGTAGGCATCTGCCAAGCTCATTGCATTTGACCGTATAATGGAATGGGCTGCACAAATTCGAGACGATGCTGAGGCCCTGCTGTCGATGTCATGTCGTCCCATCGTCATCCTCTAGATCACTGAAGGATACATCTTCATCATCTGCAATTGGAATCGTCGTGTTTCCTGGGCCATCTGTCTCCTCTTCCAACCATTCATCGCCATCATCACCGTCACCATCCTCATCATGATAAGTTTTCCCAATGTCAACTCTTGATCGTTCACTGATGTCAGCCAATGGTTGTTTCTGTTGATCATCTTTAAGAGGAGAATTGTCCAGCAAAGCTATCTCAGACAATTGTGTGCTCTGTTCTTCTGCTGCTGCATCTTCTGTAGACAGATCGCATGGTTGTTTCTGTTGATCATCTTTAGGAGAATTGTCCACTAAAGCTATCTCAGATAGCATGCTCTCTTCTTCTGCTGCTGCATCTTCTGTAGAGAGATTGCGTGTGCTTTCTTCCATCCTAGACTGTGACACAACTGTAGCGTCTTTGAATACAGGCACTAGCTGTACAGGTACACTGCTGCTGATGTTATCTGAAGAAACAGCTCCAGGATCACTGGCTGCATTAGTTGATAGAAATTCATGATTGGTTGGTTGAGGGATGCCATAGCCTATGTTGCTAAAAGATGTGGCCATCACGGAACCATCTTGACCCTTAAATGCACCCAAAATCTCTACAGGAGAAGCTAAAGCACCATCTACATTGCTGAAAGGCACAGGTACGGTGTCTTCATTGCTGCTCTGTAACATTGTCTGATATTGCAAATTGTGTGACAACTTGCTTCTAGCTTCCAAAATCTGTGTCAAGGCAAACAGGAGCTGATAAGAAGTTTGCTAGCAAACAATGTAATGAGCTGGCAGATACCAGCTTATCTTTTGTGCAGTCAGGACAAATAAAAGGTTAAGCATCATGACTTGCAAGGAAGTAAAATCATCAGCAGAAACTACTAAAGTGTTGAGGTCCTATTGATTATTGAAGATGACTTTCTGTTGATATATCCGCCTCTCAAGGCTCGTGCATGCATGTGAGGGCTAAGAAGTATTATGAATTATTCGAATATAGGGACTACTCAGTCTCATCATACTGCACTTTATGTTCCAAAACTTTTAGTGATTCAACATTCAATTGATGGCAAATTCTGACTTTTTGATGTTTGACATGTTTCCTCCATTCACTTTATATTTAACTAATATGAAAATTCAGAGTTCAGACTCATGCAAAGCATCATTATATGAATAAAATTGGACTAAAGAAGGAACTTAATCGATAGAAATACAGTAAGAGCTAAAACTGAACAAATCAATAAGTTATTAAAGAAAATTGGTAGGATATAATGAATCACTTTAGCATGCAGCCTAAGCTAGGCCAATTTCTAACTAGGGGCACATTTGGATGGATAACCCATCATGACTTGCAAGAAAATAAAATTATAAACAGAAATTACTAATGCATTGGGGACCCATTAGATTTTCGGTCATATATCCATCTCTAAGCCACGCATGCCTGGCAAACAATCACAATGAATCAATTCAGCTATAATACCTATGCTGGACCAAACCCAAACTATGGGCCTGTTTCGATGTGATTTATTTAACTCAACCCCCTTCAAAGAAGCTGCCCAACAATTAGAATGCAAAACTACCATTAATTCATTATTTCAAGAAGAGCAACACAGCGATAAAAAAGAAGAGCAAAGGTAGCGATTAAAAGAATTATAATTAGATTCGCTTTTAGGCAGGAGGAAGGCAATATGTGAAAGTTGCAGTAGCTTAGCTGACACAAAAGAAGGTGGATTCAGACTATAACAAATCTGCAACACTTGTTAACATTCACTTGATATGTAAAGGCTTCATTAGCTTATCAGACAAAAAGGTGAGGTTCCAAGGTAGACACAGAAGCACAAAGCTTGAGAATGTACATATATGTGCCACGTGAGACTATGATGAGCCAACCATATTTTTATGATTGCCGAAAGCCGAAGAACTTTTAAAATTTATAAATCAAATCCCAGTGCGAGGTCAAACTGACGACAAAGTTGCAGTTGGTCAATGCAAATAGTGAACAACAGAGATACATCTATGATTTATCGAACATCTTAGCAACAGTACAGCATTTCATTTGAAGAATGCATTTGCCCAGCACGGATCTGTCACTCATTTAGAAATCATAACTATGATGCAATGTTTTTTCTTTGTAAAAAGCACAAATCTCTGATGTACATTTTGATCGTATTTTCATGCCTACTACTGTAATTGTCATATGGGAATGACTGCCTTCCCTGTTCCAGGACAGAAAACCTTAGGTGCAAGATATATCAATAAAAAATGCAATTAACAATCACATGCCCTAAGTTCCTTGCCACCCCAATCTTTCATGATCCCAATTACAATGTAGCAAACATCAAGATGTGCTACACAATAGTCTCGATTTATTAACAACTAATCTGATACTGCATCTGATTCACATCCTTCAATCACCTCAGCTAATAAAGTAAACTCATTATTAAATCATGGAACTCAGTTAACTTGTATGAAGGAAAATCCTCAGTTACTTAGTGAACAGTGAACTTATATGGCAAGCTCAATGAACTTTATGCCAAGGCAAATCACCTGTGGAGTCGACAGAATCTCAGCATCCTCCTTCTTCAGCTTAGGATGCAGCAGCACGAAGTATATCTTCCAGAAGCAGCCCTCGCTCATGTGGCTGGGGCAGAGCTCGATCCGCAGATCAGCCAGCTCCGGCGCCACGCTCTCGACGGCCAGCGCGTGGTCCTGCTGCGCGTCAGTCATGTCGAAATCTGCACTTCACAAGTTCACATCAATCGAGCAAAACACAATTAGTACTGAATCATGATAGATTTGAAAGACAGCAAGCCGTTTGGGGCTGGGGAACCAATGGAGAAAGGCACGAACCGTCGGAGTCGGCGTCGTCGGGGAGGAGGGGGAAGTCGAGCCAGAGCTCGTGCCTCAGCGCGGCGTCTCGCGCGAATGCGACCACCTCCTCGGTGACCCCCACCGCGGCCTCCGCCCAGTCCGCGTCGCCTCCGGGGGCAACAGCGAGGAGGCGATCTTGGCGAGATCCGCGACGGCCTGGCGGCCCGGGAGCCGCGCGAGGCCGGCGCGGAAGCGGCCCGCGATCTCGGCCGGGTCCGGCACGCGCGGGGCGCCGTCCCCACCCGGAGCGGCGGGCGCGAGGAAGGAGGCGAGGCCCTGGAAGCGGTTCGCGAGCGCGCCGGTGAGCTCGGAGAGGTCCTCGCGGACGCCGCGCGGCGGGGAGGAGGAGCCGGGGGAGGCGGAGGTTCCCGGGGCGGTGCTGCTGCTGGGCTCGTCTTCCTCGGGGGCGAGGAGGGAGTTCGCGATGGAGCGCGCGAGCCACGCCATTGCCGGCGGCGAGGTCGGCGGCGGTGCGGGAGCGGGGGAAGACTTGGGGGCGCGGGGAAGGTGGGTGGGGGCGGCTTGTCGGGTGCCCCTTTCACTGTTGGGTGGGCCAGCGTGTTCGGCTGGTTCAGCCAGAACCAGCCAGCAGTACTTTTCTCTCACAGAAAATCAGCACCAGCCATCAGCCACCAATCAGTACTTTTCTCCCACAGAAAATCAACACCAGCCGAACCAGCACAGCCAGCCGAACGGCGTGATGGCGTAATGCGTAAAATTACAATGTTTATATGGATTATGCGTAAAATCATTTCGGCACTATGATTCTGTCACTTGTAAGGCTCTCTTGTTCTCTTTTTTTTAGAATTTTATTTAATTCTTGAGATCCCATATTGACTATTATGTGTTTGCGACTTCATATAAAAAAGTGCTCAAAGAAAAGTGCATTATCGACAGGCACATGGTTTGCTCGCGGTTCTTCTCCCTCGGTGGCTAACAATCTCCTAAGCTTTTGGCCATTGTTTTTTCAGTTTAAATCACCCTTGCCAGTCCATTAATTAGTTTCTATGCAAAAAAAAATCACGCTTTGAACTACAAAATTCTACTTTTAGCGACCGTACAAAATTCTACTACATCCATATTGAAATATATATAGAACTTTTATCATGATTTCACGATGCATCTTATTCAAAATATTGAGCGTACATCATTTATTTTGGTTTGCGATTTGTTTTGTCATTAGGTACTTTAGATGTATTTTTAATTTTGTGCATATTTGCATAAAAATTAAATAATATGAAAGATCAAATATTTAGAAAAAATAATAACAACAAATATTTCGATACGGAGAAAATACATATTTTATTTTATGGTATTGTACAGCTTAGATATTAGCAAATGCTAAAATGACAAAGTTATTAGATGTTTAGGACACATGGAAAAGATAAAGGTACGAGCTAGCTTAGGCCCTGTCTGTTAAACTTTAGCACTTGTTAGCACTTCTTCCCCATCTAAAATTTTGGAGTATTGGCTAAACTTTTGTACCACTAATTTGCACTTGTGTTTGGATGGACTAGTATTAAATTTTAGCACTTTGGGCATTAGCACGAGGGACCCAAATACCCAATTAGAAATGTAGGGTAAAAGTATCTTTGCTACTTAATCGACCGATTAATTCCCTCCTAAAAGTTCTCATTTATTTTTTTTAAATATTGGCACTGACATCTTGGGCCCATTGTCTGTTTGGTAACGATTCTGGGCGGATTGTGGCCGAGAAAATCGAGCAATGGCACCAAACGCTTCGATTGTGGAGCGCTTCCACGAAAATCGCTTATCTGGCCATCGGCCTTTGCACGGTGCATGAGAATCGCCCTTTCCGTCGCTTGCAGGAGAATCCCGCCGATTGTGAGCCACCGTTACAAAAATACCCCTGCAGTTGCTAAAGAATTACCCGCCTCCTGCCATCATATAAAAGCGCACTTCTAGGGTTTTCTCACCCCACCCGTTCATTCCTGCCCGCGCCGCTCTCTCCCGCACACCCCCTTCCTCCCCGTGCGTCTCGTCTCCAGGCCAGGCCCGCGGCGTCCGGAGGATCCTGGGCCGGCGCACCCAGCGAGCTGTATTCGGTCGGCGGAGGACGGCGCACGGTATTCATCCGCTGCCACTCCAGCCCAGCGAGCAGTCGCCGGCGCGCGGCCTCTCTCCTTCCAGGCGCAGACCTGTTCGAGTTGGGAGTTGGGAGCTTCAGATCTCGCATCGATTCATGCGCATCCATCAGTGATTTTCTGTGTTCTCACCAGATTTTTCTATTCGTGTTCTACGCTTCCTCGTGAGATGTGAATTTTTTTGCCTGCAACTACAGGAGCCATGGATTCAGACTTCGCATCCAGACATCACGTGTATACACGAACTAATTTGAGGGAAATATTGTAATTTATTTTCTTTGTAAAATTAGGTGTAATTTATTTTCTATGTGAAATTGGGTCTACGTGAAATTAACACCCCATGAAAATATCCAGTAAATAAATATAATGATACTTTGCTTATTTTGTGATTAAACAAGACGTCATATACAATACAATAAAAGGGTATTTTAGTCATCACACTTTAGCACAGACAATCTACCTAATGAAAATCTGGCTGCCAAACTGTTCGCTTCTCACAACAGCAGATTCTATGGACAGCAGATTTTGAGGGCAGCTAGATTCTCAGAGAATCGCTAAGAGAAGCTATGACAAACAGGGACAGCCAGTCTCCCTACGCAAACCATCTCTACGGACACAAACAGCACTGCAGCAGCCTCACTCGGCTACTGCAGAGTCCAGACGCCCAGCCGTCGCCGCCGCCGTCGCCTCGCCACCCTACTCCCCAAGCGCCGAGCCGCCGCCGCCGGAACCCGCCGCAGCCAGGGATCACGCGCACGTCTCCTACGATGCCGCCACGGGGCGGTACCCCACCGCCGGCAGGGGCACGGAACGGCCTCCTCCCCCAGCAGATCTAGCGGCCGGCAACCGTAGCGAGCGCCGGTGAAGGACGTGGCCGCGCTCTACTCCAGCCTGGTCCCTCGACCCCCCGTTGCTGACTCCTGAATCGGCCCGCCCCGAACCCTTGCTCGAATCCCCCCATTTCTCCGGCATTCCAAACCCTAGCACCTCCTGGATGGGTAAGTCCTTGCCCTTGCTCTCGCTGCTGCTTCCTTGAACAAGATTAGATGGCGGAATCTCTGGGCATCTTTGATGTGGCTCAGTTTTGAATAGTGTTCGAAAAAACGTTATTAAACGTACGTTTAGGCGCGCTTAAGCGTGAATCGGAGCCCCAGCGCGTCGTTTAGGCCATAAACGTTCAATTAAACGTGGAGGTACGCGCCGGCGGGCAGGGAAATCGGAAAAAGAAGCTCGTGGAGGCTACGAGCATGGGCAAGAGGATAAAAAACAGAGAGAGAGCTGTAGATTAGGGGCGACAACCAGTTTTACCAGAAGGAATCCGTCGGCTGCCGCTCCTCCTCGCGTCGCCGCCGGCGCAACCCCTCCCTGTCACCCCATGCTCGTCCTCTTCACCACGGAGGAAGCAGCGCGATGAGATGATTTGGGATAGAGATGATTGGGGAGAGAGATGATAGCGGCCCATCCTGCCCTGCCCCGCCAACCCACGCAATCCTCCTGCCACGCCACCACGCGCACGCGCAGAAGGAGGAAGACGAAGAGATTGGGGAGAGATGATCGGCGGCGGCTCATGTGTCGTAGGGTTAGTTCTGGTCTTCGAGGAACAGCCGAACAGGGCAATGGGCCAGCAATTTCAGCCCATATCGTGTATATGGGCCAACAATTTCAGCCTCAGCCCATATTGTGGATATAGAGGGAACAGATGGACCTTTCTTTGTACAATGGGCTGAAAACAGAATAGAAGTCACACATAAATGTTTTTTGTTATTATTTTATCAATATATGAGTAACGACTAAGTGCGTTTAATCAATGATTACGCGTTCTAGGCGTTTGGCGGCGGTCCAGCGCCTGCCTAGCGCCTAGCGTTTTTTCGAACCTTGGTTTTGATGCGGCCAAGTTCAGGAGCATGAGAACTTTCAGAAAGTTTGTCAACAATGCGCTCCTGTTACGAAGCTCTTTGCCGGAGCCGGTGCCACTGGATGCATTTTGGATTTCTGCTGTCTGCAACAACTTGGATGATTCCCTTGACTATTCTGACATCCATCCATGGATTCGCCATGCCCTTAATAGCAAGGCCTGGGCTCTAGGCATAATGAAGCATTCTGGCCCCAAGCCTCTTTCTATACAGGGTTATCCCTTTCCTTTCACCTCGGTTTACTTGAAATTGTTGAGCCTTTGCCATTGTTCTATAGATGACTGGTTTGCCCAGAATCTCTCTTCCTGTTGCCCCGTGTTAGACGACCTAGACTTGATGAGTTGTGCCATCCATGTCACCATGTTTTTGTCAACCAAACTGAAGAGTTTGACCATTACCAGTACCGAAACTTATAAAGATTACCCTATAGAATTTCAGGATCTTGTGATAGACATGCCAAACCTAGTCTCCCTGCGCCTAGAGGAGATTCCAATGAGAAATATTCACCTCATGGATGTGTCATCTGTGAAAACAGCCTTAATTTACCTTTTCTCGCTCTCTTTTAGAGACTCCCAGGTTCGGTGCAGTATTCTCAGTGCTCTTTTAAATGCCACCCACTTGACGCTGGTATCTCCATCTGTCTATGAAGATGTATGGTACCTTCTTTAAATGTATATTTGCTCCAATTTGTTGTCTTTGTGTATACTCTGAAAATTTTCATGACTCGTTTTCAGGTGGTGCCAAAGGTATTGCAGCATGACCTTCTAAGGTGTGAGACATTCAGCGAACTGAAACATTTGCACCTTGGCGAATGGTTTATGAGTCGTGGGTGTTATCCATTGGTATGCTTGCTTCGGCGCTCACCTGCCTTAGAAAAACTTGTCCTACAACTTGACAAGGCAAGATACAGCACCAGGGGCGAAGCTAGAGCATATTGGAGAGGGGTGCACCAATTTTTCTTCTCAAGTATGGAGTAACAGAGATAACCATGATGTTTAAACACTGTGCCATAGCTAATTCACATTCGAGGTCGCCGACTTCGAATCATCGTACCACGCGATCCTGGGAAGACCCGTTCTGGCGAAATTCATGGCGATCCCACATTACATCTACCTCGTCCTGAAGATGCCAGGCCCTAAGGGGATCTTATCTGTTATGGTCGGCAGAGTCTATCAGAGGAGGAGGAAGGTGGCGACCAGTGGCTAGAAGAAGAAGCAGCGCGCGGGCTCGGAACGTGCACGTCGTGGGCGCGCGGACGCGTCGTGGGCGCGTGGCGCCAGTTGTTTCATTTGAATTCCCTTCAGTTGTGTGCGTGTAGTAACCGGTCTTGTATGGCCTTTATGTAATGAACAATTGGGATTGAATGAAGGCAAGCTGGAGATTATTCTGATCTCTCGGCTGTTCAGCAACTGCTCTCACCTCGCTCTCGTTCTAGCGCTCGATGCCGGCCATCAGGACGGCGTCGCGCTCTCGCCGCCGCCGCTCACCATCTCCACGCCCTCCAACCTCCCACGGGTACTACCTCCGAAGGTCAAGCTCCAACAATCTGGTATCAGTATTGCCAGGGACGATGTTGCCGGCTTCCTCCGGTGACGGTCCGGTCACCAATGCCATCACGCTGTCCGCCGGCGCGGGGCCGCCCCCAACGCCCGCCGCTCCGCCCGCCACGAACCAGCCAACCCCAGCGTCGGCCGCAACCATGGACACCCTTGCCACCGCTATCTACGGCCTCCAACGCCAGATGGGCCAGCTTGCGACTCGGATCTCCGGCGTTGAGGATCGGCCACTGGTGAGCGCCATTGGCTCCCTTCCGCCGGTTCTCAACCCCTTCGGCTTGCCGGGCTACGGCGGGATCCCAGCGGCGCCAGCATCCTCCGCAACCGTCGTCCACACGGCGGGCCCAAGCCAGCATCGACCAATCACCCAAATCCCGTTTCCTCACTCGCCGTCTCCGATCCCCATCCTTGGCGGGACATCGCCGAGCATGCCGGCCGCACCAGTGGATCGCCCCGACGGCGCCGGTGTGCCCCGCTACCACAAGCTCTCCTTCCCCACGTTCGACGGCAAGGAGGACCCGCTGGGATGGCTCAACCGCTGCGAGCACTTCTTCCGCGCGCAGCAGACGTGCGAGGGCGACAAAGTGTGGCTGGCGTCCTTCCACATGACCGGCGTCGCGCAGCATTGGTACTACATGCTGGAGCGCGATGTCGGAGCCGTCACATGGGACGCGTTCAAGCACCTCTGCCAGCAGCGCTTCGGCCCGGCCATCGGCATCAACCACCTGGCGGAGCTTGCCCGGCTTTCCTTCGGCGGATCCGTGGAGGCGTACCAGGACGCGTTCCAGGCGAAGATGGCGCACGCGGGACCCCTCACGCCAGCGCAGCAAGTTCAGTTGTTCACCGGCGGACTTCCGGATGCGATCCGCGTGGATGTGGAGCTCCAGACACCAGACGACCTCCAGCGCGCGATGGTGCTCGCGCGCGCCTACGAACGCCGTGCGGCCGCGGTGGCCCCCGCGGGCACGCCACGACCACCACGACCGCACGTTCGGCCCCAACCGATGAGCAGTGCCATGGTGCCGGCCTCCACGTCGCCAGCGCTGGTGGTGTCGCCCGCGGCCCCACAGCAGCCATCACGGCCGTTCCGCCGCCTGACGCCGACAGAGATGGCCGAACGCCGGCGTCAGGGTCTCTGCTACAACTGCGACGAGCAGTACGTCCGCGGCCACAAGTGCCCGCGTCTCTTCTACCTGGAGGTCACGGACTACGACGACGACAGTACAACCGAGGCGGACACGAGTGCTGAGGAGGAGCCACCCCTGATCTCGCTACACGCCATCACCGGGATCCGCACCGAGAACACCATGAAGCTCCGCGTCTCGGTGGGCGGCCGGGAATTCACGGCCTTGCTCGACTCGGGCTCCACACATAACTTCATCAGCGACATCGCGGCGCGCATGGCGGGCATCCGCTTCCGTGATGGCGGTGGCGCGACCGTCGTGGTGGCCAATGGTGACCGTGTCGCTTGCCAGGGACTCGCCCACGACGTCGCGCTCAAGATCGGCCAGGAACGCTTCGACATCGACTGCTACACCATCCCCCTCGATTGCTACGACATGGTGCTCGGCGTTGCGTTCCTCCGCACGCTGGGTCCCATTCTGTGGGATTTCGACGACCTCTGCATGGCTTTCTGGCGCCATGGCCGACGGGTGCTCTGGAAAGGCGTGGGCTCGACACGCTGGGACATCCCCCCGACGGGCAGGCTGCACGCCATCCGCACCGACGAGCCTGCCTTGCTCGACCGCCTGCTCCAGTCCTATGAGGATGTGTTCGCGACCCCAGTCAGCCTTCCAATGCCTCGCGTGTGTGACCACAGGATCCACTTGAAGCCGAACACAGAGCCGGTCGCTGTCCAGCCATATCGTTACCCGCAGTTACAAAAGGATGAGCTTGAAGCCTAGTGTACCGCCATGCTCGAGCAAGGGATCATCCGGCCCAGCACATCCCCGTTCTCAGCGCCCGTTCTGCTCGTCAAGAAACAGGACAACTCGTGGCGTTTCTGCGTGGATTATCGAGCGCTCAATGACATGACCGTCAAGGATAAGTTTCCCATACCGGTCGTGGAGGAGCTCCTAGATGAACTGCACGGTGCCAAGTTCTTCACGAAGCTCGACTTACGATCCGGCTACCACCAGGTGCGAGTTCATCCAGATGATATCGAGAAAACGGCGTTCCGAACACACCACGGTCACTTTGAATTCTTGGTGATGCCATTCGGATTGTCCAATGCGCCAGCCACGTTCCAAGCTCTGATGAACTCGGTGCTCCAGCCATTCCTACGCCGCTGTGTGCTCGTCTTCTTTGACGACATCCTTATTTACAGCCGGAGTTGGACCGAGCATCTCCAGCAAGTCCGTGCCGTCCTCGAGGTGCTACGTGCGAACAAGCTCCATGTCAAACGCTCCAAGTGTTCGTTCGCCACTACGTCCGTGTCATATCTGGGGCATGTCATCTCGTCGGATGGCGTCGCCATGGACAACGCAAAGGTGGAATCTGTTGCATCCTGGCCGCAACCCCGCTCGGCGCGTGGCCTTCGCGGGTTCCTCGGGTTGGCTGGCTACTACAGGCGCTTCATCAAGAATTTTGGCGCCATCGCTGCTCCACTGACACAACTTCTCAAGAAGGACGCCTTCCACTGGTCGACCGAGGCGAGCACGGCATTCGCCGCCCTCAAGAACGCGCTGACAGCCGCCCCGGTCCTTCAGTTGCCAAACTTTAACCGGGAGTTCATGGTGGATTGTGATGCTTCCGGGTCCGGATTTGGAGCAGTGCTGCATCAGGGAGATGGTCCACTGGCGTTCTTCAGCAAACAGTTCGCGGCACGCCATTTGAAAGTGGCGGCTTATGAGCGGGAACTCATCGGGTTGGTCCAGGCCGTGCGTCATTGGCGCCCGTATCTTTGGGGACGCCATTTCCTCATCAGGACAGACCACTACGCATTGAAGTTCATGCTGGACCAACGATTGTCGACGATCCAGCAACATCAGTGGATTACCAAGCTTTTCGGCTTTGATTTCAGGGTGGAGTACCGACCAGGCCGCTTGAACACAGTCGCGGACGCTCTCTCTTGCCGCGACAGCGAGGAAGTGGCAGTGCACGCGATCTCTTCGCCGACGTTCCAGCTCTACGACGAGCTGCGCCAGGAAATCGCCGACTCCGAGGACCTCATAGCCCTGCGCAACAAGATCGTGGATGGGCACCACGAGGCTGGGTGGCACGTGCATGACGGGCTCATCCTCTACGCCGGCAAGGTCTTCGTTCCGACGTCGTCGAGCCTGCTCCCGGCCGTTCTGCAGCTGGCACACACCGCCGGACACGAGGGCATCCAGAAAACGCTCCAGCGGCTCCGCGCACACTTCCACGTCGAACACGATCGCCACCTCGTCCGCGACTACGTCCAGTCCTGCTTCACATGTCAGCGCAACAAGACGGACGCGCTTCACCCGGCGGGATTGCTGCAACCCCTGCCGGTGCCGTCGCGCATCTGGGCTGACATCTCGATCGATTTCATCGAAGCGCTACCAAAGGTGAACGGCAAAAGCGTCATCCTCACCGTGGTCGACCGGCTCTCCAAGTTCGCCCATTTCATTCCCCTCGGCCACCCCTACACTGCGTCCTCCGTCACGCGCGCGTTCTTCCACGACGTCGTTCGACTGCACGGCTTCCCGGAGTCCATCGTCAGCGATCGCGACCCGGTTTTTACCGGCCACGTCTGGCGCGACCTGTTCAAGCTGGCGGGGGTCAAGCTCCGGATGAGTACGGCGTTCCATCCTCAGACGGACGGCCAGTCCGAGGCGGTGAACAAGACGATTGCCATGTATTTGCGCTGCATCACCGGCGATCGGCCCCGCGCTTGGCTTGACTGGCTCCCGTGGGCGGAGTACTGCTACAACACGGCGTACCACTCTGCGCTCCATGCTACTCCCTTCCAGGTCGTCTACGGACGCGAGCCGCCCCCACTGTTGCCATACCAAGAAGGCAGCGCACGTACGGACGCCGTGGACGCCCTGTTGTCCGACCGTGACACGTTCATCAGCGAGGTTCGCGTTCGTCTTCAGCAGGCACAAGAATACGCGCGGAAATACTACGATGCTCATCACCGTTCAGTGGAATTTGCGACCGGGGATTGGGTATGGCTTCGACTCCTACATCGTCCTACCCAGTCTCTCGCGCCTGGAAGCCGCGGCAAGCTTGGACCACGGTTCGCCGGGCCATTCAAGGTGCTGGAACGCGTGGGCACGGTGGCCTATCGCCTGGAGCTTCCGGTAGGCGCTCGAATCCACGACGTGTTCCATGTCGGGGTCCTGAAGGCCTTTCGAGGGACGCCGCCAGCGACGACACAACACCTGCCTCCACTTCAGGACGGACGTCTACTGCCCCAGCCCGAGAGCGTCCTGCGCGCCAGTCTTCGCCGCGGTACATGGCACGTTCTGGTCCAATGGGCCGGCATGGCAACCGGTGACGCTACTTGGGAACCCGTGGACTCGTTCCGCGCCGAATATCCCTCGTTCCAGCTCGAGGACGAGCTGTTTCGCGAGGAGGGGAGAGATGTTATGGTCGGCAGAGTCTATCAGAGAAGGAGGAAGGTGGCGACCAGTGGCTAGAAGAAGAAGCAGCGCGCGGGCTCGGAACGTGCACGTCGTGGGCGCGTGGCGCCAGTTGTTTCATTTGAATTCCCTTCAGTTGTGTGCGTGTAGTAACCGGTCTTGTATGGCCTTTATGTAATGAACAATTGGGATTGAATGAAGGCAAGCTGGAGATTATTCTGATCTCTCGGCTGTTCAGCAACTGCTCTCACCTCGCTCTCGTTCTAGCGCTCGATGCCGGCCATCAGGACGGCGTCGCGCTCTCGCCGCCGCCGCTCACCATCTCCACGCCCTCCAACCTCTCACGGGTACTACCTCCGAAGGTCAAGCTCCAACATTATCCCTAAAGGGCGACCTGAAGACCTCCTACGATTGTGACACCGAGGCAGTGACGATTGCTGCAAGCATGTAGCAACCGAGCCAGGCAGCAATCGTAGCAGCTATGGCAAAACAACTCGGCGAGGCTGAGTTGGAAATCCCAACGAAAAAGCCAGCCGCGCCAAACATGAAGCCCTCCCAGGAAGTTCTAATCAAGGCAATCGACCTAGGGACGGGCGACCCTTCCAAGACGGCGCTGATCGGCGCTGACCTGCCTATCAAATAGGAAAGCGCGCTCACCAGCTTCTTACGGGACAACCGCGACATCTTCGCATGGAAACCGTCTGACATGCCGGGAGTCCCAAGGGAGTTGGCTGAGCACAAACTCAATGTTGATCCTGCCGCCAAGCCGAAGAAACAACGTCTACGACGCTTTGCCCAGGACAAGAAAGAAGCCATCCGTTCGGAGCTGGCGAAACTCTTAGCAGCCGGGTTCATTAAAGAGGTGTTCCACCCAGACTGGCTCGCTAATCCTGTCCTGGTCCGCAAGAAGAACAACAACGAGTGGAGAATGTGTGTCGATTACACTGACCTGAACAAGCATTGCCCAAAGGATCCCTTCGGGCTACCTCGCATTGATCAGGTGGTGGATTCTACAGCTGGCTGCTCTCTACTCTGTTTCTGGATTGCTACTCGGGCTATCATCAGATAAGCCTGCACAAAGACGACCAGATCAAGACGGCGTTCATCACTCCGTTCGGCGCGTACTGGTACACTACAATGTCCTTTGGACTCAAGAACGCAGGGGCCACATACCAGCGTGCAATTCAGAGTTGTCTCAAGGCTCAGATTGGCCGCAATGTGGAAGCCTATGTTGATGACGTCGTCGTCAAGACAAAGAACCCGGATAGTCTCATCGATGACCTATCTGAGACCTTTGCACATCTCAGGGAATTCCAATGGAAGCTCAATCCTACCAAATGTGTGTTTGGCGTGCCCGCGGGAAAACTGCTGGGCTTCATAGTCAGCCACCGGGGAATTGAAGCTAATCCCGAGAAAGTTACCGCTATTACATCCATGGCGCCTCCAAAATCCCTCAAGGACGTTCAGAAGCTGACTGGATGCATGGCGGCCCTCAACCGATTCATTTCAAGGTTGGGTGACAGAGGATTACCTTTCTTCAAGCTCCTCAAGAAGCAAGACAAGTTCGTATGGACTCCAGAAGCTAATGCGGCGTTTGAAGACCTCAAGAAATTCTTTCTTGAATCTTGATCGAGTACGCCGGCGAGAACAAGGCAGGATGTCGTTGCAGGTCGCTGCCGTAGGCCAACGAGGAGAGGAGAGGAAGCACCTGGTGTCCTGGTCGTTGGCCGCGGCACGCTCTCTCCGGCCACTATCGAATGTGGGAGGCAAGAGGCAGCACATCGGCCATGGTGTTGGAAGCGCCGAGGGGAAACATCGAGAGGGCGGCAGAAAGGTCGGAGACGAAGCGGCAGGCGAGACGAACGAGCAGAGCAGGGGACAGCCTTTTTCTCCCGTGAAGGGCTCCCCTTGGTGGCATTTGTTGGGCTTTTCTATTTTTCATTGGGCTTATGGGCTGTAAGTCTCGGATGCATGGCAGCCTGGGTGCACTAATTTGACCTATGGGGGGTGCCTATATGGTGAAAATCTGATGGTGATAAGTAGATTTTATTTTTGCCTGGGTGCCTAGGCACCCAGCGTGGTTAACTGGGCTTCGCCCCTGTATAGCACCCCTCCCTCTGCAATGATGTTTCAGTTTATTTGAAGTAAGTTTAATAATGGTTAATATTTTTTTAATCTTCCAGAGTGGAGATGATGACTATGAGAGGTTTCCAAATGCTGATGCTGAAATAGATCCTCCATGCGACGAAGCAGTAACAACATTTAGCTGTGAAAAGCTAAGAAAAATCAGAATCCACTGTGACCCGCGGAGTGATAAAAGAGCCCAAATCATCGTGCGCATCATATCAGCTCATCTTTGTCCTCTCCCTGATACCAAAATCAAGCCCATTATCGTTGAGGTATAGGATGGTAAGTTTCTTAAATTCTACCATGCACGCTTACAAAATCGTGAAAGTAAACCTTTGATTCTTAAGATTGAATCGGCTATTCATTGAGGGAATTGACAAACACCGTTGTATGCTGTTGTAGGTGATGAGGATTTGGTGACCTGGTAGCTATCTGACCATGGGTTGAAGCTTCTGACAGAGTGGAGATGATGACTATGGGAGGCTTGTGTCATTTGTCGAATCGATAACAGTACTCAGTGACTTGGCAATTGCAAATGCCTGTACCTGACTAATGTCATCTTTTGTTAGCGTTTCACTTGCTACTTTCATGCTCTGGCTGACCTTTTTCAGGCTTAATACTTTTTCTTCGCTGTATTAGGTACCATCTAGCAATGGCAGAACTAGCACCACTTGTGTGGTCAATTATGTTGCAATCCAGCAAAATGGCCCATGCTAGTCTTCCAGCTCGATTTTTGTCGAGGTGTGCCATGTTTTAACAGGCTGGTGCTTGGCGATGCTGAAGATGATCTTTTCGCCGTCGCTCAGATGATATTTGAGCTTTCGATCGATGGTTTGGAAGATTTGTGCTTTCATCAGTTGTCGACTGTTGGTTTCCATGTTCTCTCTATTTTTGGCTGTCTGATTTCCTAAGTACCTCGTTTACCTATGATATTCTTTCCTCATGATTATCAAGATCGGATGGGATGCATGAACCTGGGCATGGCCCTGATGTATCTGTCGTGGGTCCTGAAGTTACCACCGGAAAACAAAAATAATCTACTATGGCTATGAGGATGATGCACACCTAGGAGTCATGCTGTATGCTGAGCACAGTTATCAGACCTGTCGGCAAATGTTTCCACCTACATTCAGCTGATCGCCAAATATAACGCTTTAAGTTATTTTTTCAAATAAATAAAATGCTTAGCACACCTTCTAAATGAGCCTCTGCACCAAATTTGGAGGTCGGCGTTAAAAAAATGAACTTCAATGAACTCTATTTTGGCCCCTAAAATGGGAGCCTTCTAAATCTCCTCCCACCCCTCATTAATATAAGTCCAGCATCGGTTGGCGTGAAACCACATCCACATGTGGGTATGTCCGTGTCTGTTGTCTTATCCGAAAGCTGTTGTGAGAATTTCTTGGGTCAAAACATAAAAAAATACCGTCACTTTGGTAGACTATTCATCATCGATAGTAATAGTAAGTGGATATGTTCTATTTTCTAACAAATTATCCATAACTGTCATTATAAAAATAGTCTAAAATAACTCATAAATCTGAATATAAATTACCCACTGATACTATTATAAAAATAATTTAAATAACACAATCTTCTTCTGATTACCTATCTCTGCCATCTCCATCTATACTGTATTTTTTGTGATTAAGGAAAGAATAGAAGAGTCAAGAGAAGGGAGAAGAGCATCTCCAGCAGTCTCCCTTTCCTCAATCCAACTACCATATTGGAAGGGTTATTGAGAAAATAGTGCTCAAGCATATCCCCTTTATCTTTCTCTTTTTCCAATAATTATTGGGATGAACCAATAATCCACCTCAGCTCTCCCGAAATAGAGGGGGAGTTGTGACTCTCCCAATACGGTAGTTGGATTGGGACAAGATTATTGGGGAACTACAAAACAACTCCCTCAATAATCATGAAAGAGATATTAGGACATCCCTATTAGAAGATTATTAGGAAATGTTTATTGGGGGACTAATGGAGATGCTCTAAGGGATGGAAAAAAACTTAGGTGCAGCCATGATGCAAAGCCCTTTTTGTGCAGACCTATACCTGATACATGACGCGTGGATGCTTCTGCAATCTGACGGCCGCTTTATTGTTGCAAACCCATCAACACAATCACCCACCAGAGCACAGGGCATAGGGTATTACGCTATACAGCGGCCCAGACCTGTATAAATCCCTGTGCTCATGTGTTACCATCGAGATCACGGTTCTGCAATCCCTCCTCCAAACGAATCTATCACCGTGGGGAGCCCCTAGTGGACTTGCCGGACCCCAAATCCGACACCCACCTGCCCGCGCGAGAGGACGAAAGAGGCCCGCCAGCACCTGCACCTTGTGGAACGAACAAGGCCGTTTGTAGCAGCTGGGCCTGGCCGAAGGGCCGGCACGACTGGCAATCGCGCCCTTGGGAATTTCATGAGGTGTCGGTAGGGGTGGATATCGAGCCAGCTCGGCTCAGCTCGGCTCAGCTCGAGCTGGCACGTTATGGTAACGAGCTGGCTCGGTTCGGCTCATTATGGTAACGAGCTCGAAGCCTGGCTCGGCTCGGCTCGTTGGCCAGCTCGAGCTGGCTCGGTAATATAAGAACACACATTCGAAAGGGCTCTGGGCCAAGCACAGGCACCGACAATGGTGCACGAATCAAATCAAAATCGTTCACATATGTAGTAAAGATTATGCATCAATGATCGACCAAACAAGGAAAGAATTTGTAAAGAATCAAATTGGAATCGATTGGAAAGCTATGCAGATAAATTCCAAAGCAGGTCAAGGCTCATTGGATCCTCGTCCTTTGCTTTCCCATGCAGCTCCTCTGCGACAACTGTGCCCAGGTAACAAAAGTAATAAAAGAAAGAAAGATAAAAGAAAAATCGGATGCAAATCATGGTCACAAGTTCTTGCCTGTCACATTTGGGCAGAGGGCGGGACCATTAGAGGACGCACAAGCGCCGGCTTGGTGTCAAATACGTCGAGGCTGCAGCACTGAAGCTCGGTGCGGAGCTCCTCTGCTCTGCCTCGTTGACATCTCCGGCGGAGATTCTCCGCCCCGGCCACGCGCGCCAGGTCGCCGGAGGCAAGGGCGCGAGGCTGTCACGGCCTCAAGGGCGAGGTCATGAGCCGCGGAGGGAGGTTACAGCTTGCATCATTGCAATAGGCAGCCGAGGCAGCGGCCAGCACATCTCCGCCCCTGCTGCGGCGGCGCGACGGGAAGGGAGGAAAGGAGCGGCCGACCGTGCCTGACTGTAGTGGATAGGGTTTTGGTCGAAAGCAGCTTCAAGAAGTGCTGGGTATTACTGGGCTTGCTGGGCTCATAGCTATCGTGGGCTGTTTGACAATTAGCCACCAGCCTGTCTGGTATGCTGCGCTGCTCGGCTTGTATGGCTCGCGAGCCAGCTCGAGTTGGCTCACGAGCCGGCTCGTTATAGGAACGAGCTAAAATGCTGGCTCGGCTCGTGATCAAATATAAACGAGCCGAGCCGAGTCGAGCCACTAACGAGTCGAGCCGAATGAGTTAGCGAGCCACGAGCTTTTCGTCCAGCCCTAGGTGTCGGGCGGGAGGCCGCGATAGGGTGATCCGTGTGGCGGCGGGCAATGTTGGGTCGCTTAGGACTCTATGCGGTGGTGGACGAGAGGCCATGCCAGGACGCTTCATGTGGCGGTGGATGACGCTGGACCGCCCACGACTCCGTGCGGGGCGAGGGTGAGGGTTAGGCAATGGGGTGCTTCGCACAGCGGAGAGGCCTTGCACTGTTGCACGGGCTATATAGGGCGCACCCCGCTCGAGCTGCTGCTGCCCAGCAGAGCAGAGGGGCCTCACTCACACGGTGAGGCTGTCAACTTGGACGATGCCTTGCCGTTGCTTGAACTATGCCGCACAAGTGTGGGCGACCTACAAAACGTGTGGTGGCTGGGTCGTTGCCGCCGGGCATCCCAGCATCAAACAATCAACATACGTATTACACCAAGGCGGATCCAGCCCTTTTTATCGGGATCAGCTGACCCCGATAGAAGTCCGTAATTCCTTTGTTAAGGCATTGTTCATCAATGTTTGACCCTGTCATTCTAGACCTGACCCCGACAGTATTTGGAGCTGGATTCGCCCCGGTGCCAGCAAACGAACTTATCCCTAGTGAAATGAGATTACGCAGTAGTACAAGGTTTCATTCAACATTCCTAAAAAAGATAATATCATTAGGAAAACATTCCACAAAAGAAGCTTTGATTATTTCGTTCACAGATAGAACATGAGTTCAATCCACAACAGTGCCCTAAAAAAAAAGTTCAATCCACAACAGAAAATAGCAACACAAAACCATAGATTGTAGACACTGGCGCTTACGAACATCATTACGTTGTAATTAGCCAATGGTTACCATCTAGTTTATTCAGTAGCTGAAAACGTAAACATATGACCGGACGCGACGTCGTTGCATGGTTGGAACCTAGTCATACTTTCCCTGGACATGGTACTTGCACATCTTCTTCTGCGCGCAATTGATGAGAATTTCCGCAGAGTCAATGCCTGACAAAAAAAATGACATTGTAATTAGTGCAAAGCCTGTGAGAAGGAACCCTGGCAAGCTCAAGAATATATATAGTAGGCAAATTAATATTGAAGAAATTAAAGATCTCGTGCACATATATATACCTGCAAGATAAGCGCCATGGACATAGCCATTGTAGTTCTCGCTTGTGTGCTCACCAGTGAAGTAAACCCTGCCAACCGGCGCCTGGATTGCGTGCACAAAGAAGAAGAACCCAATGCAAGTTCACATGGATGTGCGTGTCACACAGTACGTACATACAATAATCGCAAGATCACGAGAGTTTTTTACGTACCCTGAGCTGGTCGTATTCGTAGCGGTTAACACCAATTGGCCAGTTAGAGAAGGTGCCCCTGTAGAACCTGTCGGACCACCATCTCGGGACAAGGATGTGGGTCGCATCCGGGACGTCCTTGCCAGGGAACATCTTCCTCAGCACCTCCACGATCTCTGCCTTGGTCTGGTTGTCCGACTGCTGCTCAATACGCCTCGACTCCTCGTCGGTCACGGTGACGAGGAGGACATTGGCATCAGGGTACTGCGCCTCAAACTCCTGACGATCCAATAGTTGTCGTTGCCAAATTAATGTTGTTCAGTCACGTGGCATTTATAATATTGTTCATAGTTTCGCTTAATTAGGCTATTCTCCGCGTGAGTTTCACGGATATTAGTTAAATAGATTGTCATGTTAATATTTTTGATGATGTGGCAGTGTATTAATGAAGATAAAGGTGAAATGGATTTTATGAAGATGAAACCATGTGTACGATGTTTCTTAGACAGCTTGTGTCTTGCATATGACCTAGGAAACAACAATCTAGGGATGAAATTAAACTGTGCATTGAGGGAGGGTATCCCGCCATAGTTTCAAATATTTTTAGATGACGTGTCACTCTAGTTAACTGTGTCTATAAAACTACCATTGAGAATGGCCTGCTAACTTGGGGCTAATATGTTCCCAAAAAAAAAACTTGGGCTAATATAATAATAATGTAAGCAGCAGTTAAAGTTTGGTGTGCACCTGCCACACTCCGTAGTAACCCCTCCTGCTGCTCGCGTAGAGGAAGAACTCCCTCCCTTTCCCTTCAGGCCAGAACTTTTTGGGAAACTTGACGAATATCTTGGTGTACACGGCCATGTCGAATTGGTAGATCGCTAGGATCTTCCATGACTGATTCAATATATATACGTATGTATGAGATAATATGTATATATGAGATGATTGCGACGATGCATAATGAAGTTGGACAGGCTAATACTAGTAGTTGCATCAATATATGGGATGAAGAAGAGATGAAAGGTCGTTACTGACAGGCAGCTGAGGCCTGAACTGAATGAGATCACTTTGCAGGACTCCCAAGCTTGCAGAAACCATGACGTAGTCAGCTCTGTATACCGAATTGTCCTCCGTCTTCACGGTGACCCCACTCGGGGTGTAGGTGATCTCACGCACCACCTACGTACACAAATACAAATCCAGACTTGAAAGAAAGACAGAAAGAAAAAATAGAAGCAATAAGCACTACTACACAAACAGTTGGTAGGTGCGGACGAAATTGATTTTTAGGTGCGGGTCGGAGGCCTGCTCCTGCTTTTCGTGCCTAAAAATAGCGCATTTGCAGAAGCGGGTCATGGCATATCACCCGCTCCTAGATATCGATTTAAAAAACTTAAAAAATCATAAAAAATAGAAAAAAAGAGAAAAAAGAAAAAACAAACCATTCAACCACCAACAACAACTAGTAGGAGCTAGTGAATTTTGGGACACATCTGAATATATGCGTTTGTCAGGTTTCGAACCCAATACCTCGCATGGTACTACTGTTTCCACTACAATACTCAGTCAATTACGTCATCATAGCAGATGCTATTCTTTTGTATTAGTTGTGGTCAACATTTGTAGAAGCCGGTGGCCTCGCGAACTGAACCTAGAAATGGATTTCCCTTCCCCGCCCGCTGTTGGCGCTGTGGTCCGCACCTGGAAATCTATTTTCTGGTGCAGACGATTTGCTACAGTATATGGCTCGTTTTGCAGGCGCGAGCAACGTTGTCGTCCGCCCCTAAAAAAAAAAGCTTCCACACCTACAAATCTTTTCTATAGTAGTGAAGTCAATTGATATAATAAGCTATATAGCTGGGCACCTTCTTGAGCTGTAACCGGGGATCGACGATTTTGCCAGATTTGTCGGTCTTGAGGTACTGCCCGGCGAGGTAGTAGACAACGGACTCGTAGCCCCGCTGGTCGGCGACGAAGTAGACGTCGTCTCCAAAGTTGCTGAATGTCGGGAGAGGGATGGTGTTCTGCAGGCTGGTCACGCGCGGCGGCTCAGCAAACTCGTAGTCGTACTTGAAGTAGTCATACATCATGTCCACCGGAGTCGCGGGGCCGTTCGGCTGGCTGATGGATTAAAATAAAGCCTCCAATTAGTAATTAAGCTCAAGATGTGTAGTAATTTTTGAATGAACAGGAGAGGCATGCCCCTAATGATTATATATTAGAAATTAAAAAAGAAGAGCAGTACAAGAGAAACCAAAAGAGAAAGGAAAAAAAAAGGCAAGCAAGCAAGCAGACTACATATTACAGATTGTCTCTCCATGTTTCCATTGCTGAAACTTGGGAGGGTTTGGCCCTAAGCAAAAGAAAGGAAAATTCCTGCAGGAACTTGAGCCTACAGTTTTCCACCTGGGGATCAACGTCCCCAAGTACCCACTCCTTCCTTGTCGTCAGATACACCAGGACATGTGGAATCTTATTATATGCATGCCACATCACTTGCATATATGCATGATGGGCTTCTAAACCAGAAGTGGTCATAAGAGGCACTCAAAGTTTTTCTTTTACAGATTTGTTGCAATCAGAGTGTAATTCAGCCATCAGGAAATTTGCAGATTACCTTTGTGTACCGAAAGTTTTTATTATTTTACAGTTTTGTTGCCGCGCGCGTGCACATTATTCTAGCACCGTTATCTACCTGATGCTTTGTCACTACTCACTTATGCACTGAAGTCACTCCTCCTCAAACCCCTCCTCCTCCCCCCCCCTTCCCCCCTCCTCTTCAAGTATAGACAAAGTTTTTGGTTCAATGTACTGCACAACTATGTCAGTTGGCTAAATTTACCGCTTAATAAGATTTGACATATTCGTTTCCTAGAAACATATATATATATTATTATTATTTCTATATGCTAGCAATTATGATAATAAATTAATCTTTATCATACAACACTATGCAAAATAAGTATGAAAAAATCATAACATATTTTAACATAGTTTACGTTTTTTCACAATCATACTATAAAATTTTAAATTCCAACTCTATTTGTGTGTGAAGAAACAAAAAAACACAAATCTTATTAGGGGTAAATTGGACCAGTTGACATACTTGGGAGAGTAAATTTTAAAAAAATAGCTTATGGGATAAACCAGACTTTGGACCAGAATTTATGTGGTAATTAACTTTGATGTTTTTCCTTTTTTTATCTATCTTTGCACAGGTTTTTGTTCAACATCATATCTTGTATATACATAGATAATCGTAGCTTATTCATCTATACTTTTGTTCTAATTTTTCACGCACCCATGGATGTGCAATTTTCTCATGGTAGCTCCTTAGAGCAGCTCCAGCAGTTCCCTAATGAATACTACTTTTCAATAATCAGCTAATAGAGATGTTCCAATATTTATCTCTTTCTTGATTATTGGAGAAGTTGTTTTTGTAGTTCCTCGATAATCTTGTCCCAATCCAACTATCTATTGTGAGTCACAACTCCCCCTTTATTTGAGCAGAGTTAGGGTGGATCGGTTCGTCCTAATAATTATTAAAAAAAGAAAAAAAGAAAGAAAAGATCTACTGGAGCATTGTTTTTGTAAAACTCTTGCAATATTTTAATTGGATTAGAAATGTGGAAGTGATGGAGATGCTCCGCACATATTTTTCCCGTGGCGAGCATGTCTCGTAGTGTCATCTCGCAATCACATCTTTTTTTTCCTTTTTTCACGAAGTAGCCTCAGCCACATCTTCCCTGCTAGTGTTCAGGATAACCTCACATGATGTTTGGGAGGATTCGCTAGCTGGCTCTGAATAGTGGTCCCCCCGACCTCTCTTCCTTCTCAGTGTTCATGACAATAACCAGATATTGCAAGGATTCGCTGGCCCTGGCCCTGACCTCTCTTCTCAGTGTTCATACTTGCATCATATATGGTCCCCTGGCATCCACGGATTGAATGGTCCCTGACTTCCTCTCTCACCGTATATATACTACGTTCAAAATATATACGCACCACAAGTTTGGGCGCAGGGTATCTCAAGCTCCAAAACTAGTTTGGGAGCGGGGTATCTCAAGCTCCAAAACTTTGTGGAGCTGGAACAAGATATGTCCTGGGTGCTTAATTGGATGGGTTGTTTTTCATAGGTTTCTACTTCACTTTTTATTTTGGAAAGCCTTTTGTAGTACAGGCCGGATGCGGACATTATTTTTTATACTTGCAACTACCAAGCGGTGAATCTTACTAGTACTATTTCGAGGCTACTTTTGAAGGCTCCATGTTAATCCTCATGAGACGCGCTAGAAAAAAGATAAATCCTATAAATTCTCATATAAATCAGTAACATCTGGCCATCAATCCTTAGGCTCAAACCATCATATCCATCGGATATATTATATTTTCTGAAGTTATCCACTTTTGCCATTATCAAAATAGTCTAAAATAACCGCCTAAATATATAGCTAAATTTACCCACATCTGCCATTACAAGGAATGAACTAAAGTAGTTCGCTAATATTCATCTAAATTACCCACCTATGTAACTATAAAAATAATTTAAGAGAACCCCCTAAATTTGCATATAAATTATGCGCATCTGCCATTATAAAAAAATAACCTACATAGATCGTTGTTAGTATAGTAATTCTACCAATATATGATTATAAATTACCTTTTCCTATGAATAGTTGTTAATATATAAATTAAAAAATTAATTTAATGTATAAGTCTATGAAGCAAGCGGTGAAAATATATATTTCAATGTAAAATACAGAGCTCAAACTCTAAACATATATCTAAATTCCACCTATGCAAATAATATGATTTACTGTTAACCCCCAAATCTCTTTTACGCTTCTTTGACTTGGCTTGGAGGTCCCTCCGCATTTCCCTATTAAATTGGCTTGCTCGCCCCCAACACCCCCCCCCAACACCAATATATATAATTCTGAATTACATATTTCTACCATTGTTAGTATGAAAAACACTAATTTATTAAGGTATATATGCAATTATGCATGATGTGTTTTATCATGTACACTATATATACATGTATAGAGGAAACTATGAGAATATTAATTTCGATTTTAATCGTGTAGCTCAAATTGAGAGCTCGGTTAAATTAATATATAGAAATGTGATGCAAAGTGAAAAAAAGATATGTAATAAATAAGAGAGAGTATAAGGTAAATAATTTTTATTATTGGCTATGAGCCTAGATTTTTTATGAATTTTTAATAGTTATATCTTCTAAAACTATTAGCCCGTGTGAGAGCACGGGTTGATAGACTAGTGAAACTAACGGGGGTAGCTACAAGTTATTGCGTTCTTGCGCCTGCATCATGTCTGCACGAAGCAATTTCATATCAATGAGAGTTCCCCAACAATCCAATGACGCATCCTGCTTGCAACTATATGCGCACATATACACCCTGCTTCTTCTTTTTGGATTGTTTACAACGCTAAAATGCATGCAGGAACTTTGTTATAGTATCATGTAGTATAAAAGAAACCTAGCTTTTAGTTTAGAACAGAGCAGACAAAATAAGTTTATATAGATATACATACTGATCGTAGAGTCGCTGCATGGCAAGGATGGACATGTCGTCGCTGCCACTAGCGTGCAACGTGCCGGAAAGTTTCTCCCCACTCTCTTCCACATTATCCGCCAGGTCAATTCTCTTCTGAACGTAACCTTCATCATAGAGGCCACCACTGCAGTTCATTTACAGCAAAACTGATAAAGTTGAGACAATATTCCTTCTTGTTTAAACTACATGTCGAATAGAGAATTCCTGCCGGTTAAACTCTTTGAACTTAATTTGACTATATATTAATATGCAAAAATTGCATGGATCGATGACAGTGTAAGAGACTGACGTGACTAGATTCACCATGATGAGAAGCATTTTCCAAATATTTTAACTGCCTTTATTGAAAATATCATAGTTAAACAATTGTTGGTCAAAATCTCACATTGTGCTAAAGTTTAGCACTCCAAATTTAGCACCTCCAAACAGGGTAAGCGTGAGTATGTCAATTATAGTATGCATATAGACTAACTTTATCTTTTTTGATGAGGCCTTTTTTTCTTGTAATAGTTGGAAAAGGAAAACTCATGTCACTAACTAGATTCTGTTTTGGCTGCAGTTTTTCCATGAGCATGCGGCATAAGCACGAGCATGCAGCATAAGTCCTTTTTTCAGTTCACTTGGCGACGACGTACTTCTCCTTGTAGACGTTTTGCGCAAGGTAGTCAAAGTCGGAGCGGAAGTTCCTGAGCTTGAGGGTGGAGTTGACGATGGGCCAGATAGGGTTCATCTTGCCGCCGTTGACGCCCTCCACCCAGTTGGCGCCGACCTCGACGTTGATGCCGGCGAAGTTCTGCTTGTGCATTCGCCCACCGACGTGGTCCGTCGCCTCCAGGATCAGCAGGTCGGTTATGCCGGCCTCCGACAGCCTCTTCCCCGCCGAAATCCCTGCAGACGAATGAAATAACGTATGTCCTGTGCACACTACGTGCGGGAAGGGATGAACGATTTGGTATATGTCGATAATGGTGCATGCTTACCGGACATGCCGGCGCCGACGATGATGACCCTGGGGCCGCCGGCGGCGGCGGCGAGGGAGGCGTATTGTTGTGGCAGAATTATCAGTGCAACCACGAGCGCAATAATCGCCGTGAAGGGAGTCATCTTGTCCGACCCACGCTTTGTCTACAGGCAGGAGCAGGACAGGTGCAAGTAATAACACCCTGTCCTCTCCCGTGCTGTGCACTCACCACTATATATATATAGCGACACTCCACCACTACTAGCGACCTAGCTAGATCCAAAATAGTCGAAACGCGTGATGAAGGATTTTTTTCCGCGCGCGCNATATATATATATATATATATATATATATATATATATAGAGAGAGAGAGAGAGAGAGAGAGAGAGAGAGAGAGAGAGAGAGAGAGAGAGATTGCTGTCATTGACGTCTAATATCTGATCTTTTTTCCGGCCCCAAACCCATTTTCCCTTGTCGGGGTAAAAGGATTGGTGATTCCCTGCCCTACTCCCCAACATGCCACATCAGTACAGCTGCACCATGCATCGGGGATCCAAAGGCACCGACAGCCGCGCCCTGGCAAAAAAAGTATTTCACCGGCGCGCGCCTGTGACGAAAAAGAGGGCACACAGAGGGGGCCCGTCCCGTAGCAGCGCCCAATCTCCCCGTGACGCCCAGTGTCCGATTGTAAATGGGCCCTTAGCAGTTTTTTTTTATACAAATCAACTCTTTTGGCAAAAATATTTCGTACAAATGAGTCATCGACCTTTGCCAAGGACACATGAAAAGGTATATGTACGACTGATATGAGATCTAACTTGATTAGATATTGTTGACGCTTTTTCTGGTCAACACACCGAGATATGCGCTAGCTCGCGCGGATCCGCAACGGATCGAACACCAGCAGCGGCCCTGGGAAAACCGGTATCACCGGTTTTATGAATCCGGTACCACCGGATTTCTAGGGTTCGCTGCGAAGACCTATGAACGCCGGTCCGGGAGGGACCCCGTCACGGCTGGCGCGCCTAGGGTTGTTCTGAGGTCGGCAGGCCACTCAGAACGCCGTCAAACGCCATAGAGGCGAAGCACGAACAGCAGGAGGGGTTGGAAAAGTTAGGGTTTGAAGAGGATAAAAAGTAAAGATAATTGTATTTGATCGATTGGATAAACCCTCAATCGGCCGTGGCCCTTTATATTTATAGGGTGGGGAGGTCTTGCCCCGCAAGGAAACCCTTTTACAAGTCGTAATCCACACGGATCTCCAAATCTACTAGAACTCTGCCTAAAACCGGTACCACCGGTTTTGTCCAGGTGACGATCTTCCCGAAGCCATAACTTTCTCATCCGAACTCCAAATCGGACTTTCTATATATACATTTTGATCGTCTCGACGCAAACTACGCAATGGTGCAATCAAAATGTTAATTGACAATGTCTCCAAGTCCGGTACTACCGATTTCCCAAAATCGGTGTCACCGGTTTTTCCCAGATTGCAGGCAAACTCCTTTCGTGCCAATTTTGATCGTCAACATATGCCCCCTGTTTTCTGGTAAAGCTTGTGTAGCAGAAAACATAAAAGCACAAAAAGGACACTAAGGGCGATGTTTAACACATAATCCATCGGCCTTTTTACTCTAAGGGCGATATCACAAAATACCGGCCATCTCTTGCAAAATCTGCTCAACAATTTCACACATATCGTTCTCATATGCCCGATAGTGTCTAATCATTTGCTGCAACCACTCTATATATTTATATTCATCCAAATCATACAAAAGTAGTCCAACCGACTTTCAATCAGCTTTATTGTGGCAAAGAATAAAACCATCTCGTGTAGACCTTATAAACCCATAATGTGAAACGTCTACACCTGTCAAGCACCTAAAGTCACCATGCACACCTTTAATAGAACTATCAGCTGCAACATAAGCCGATGTATCACCATGCACAATCTCTAGCTTATCGCCTATCCATTGTATCAAGAATTGATGCAAGCTAGAAGGTACACATTGGTTTGCATGTATCCAATCACGTTCCAAATCAAACTCCATAGAAACAATTCCTTTAGCACTTATAGGATCATCTCCTCCCACACCACTTAAAACCATATCAGTCTGAATCAACTCATCATCTGAACACCCTAATTTCTTGAACAAAGTATAAGGCATTAAATTAACAACTACTCCACTGTCAACCAGCATGCAAGAAATTGGCCTCCCTTTGATATAACCTTTCATGTATAGAGCTTTTAGATGATCATCATTATCCTTGGGCTTCTGAAAAATAGCTTCTTGTGGCCCAAAATCAAAATAAGCCATCCCCTCTTCCAAAGGCAAGTGTTCCGCATCAAAATTGATATCCATATGCTCTGAGGATGACTCATAATTCAAAAAATGTTCATCATCCTTATTTTGGGAATCCGATGACAACTTCTCATTGCAATGAATTGAACCAAGAGAAATAATATTAGAAATTAGAGAAACCTGCACTGTGTCAACCAAATCTGCTTCTGCCGTCGTGGAAACCGGTGCCACCGGTTTTGAATCCGGTTCCACCGATTTTGCTGCTGAGCAAATACCAGGCTTGATCTTCCACTCCTTCCGAGGAATCATTGGTCTATCCTTGCTAAAGTTTTCATTCTTCTGTTTCTCCAATTCCTTCTCCTTATTCTCCTGAAATCGAAGCCGCTGCAATTTCCTCTTTTGTGTGCGAGTTAAACCTGGAGGACACCATCTTGGCAAGAAATATTTAGAAGTATCATTATCAATCTCATTGTTCTCACCATGAACAACAGCAATATTTTCTTGGACTGACGTTTCAACCTTATTGTTAATTACAATTGGTCTTTTACCGTCGTCCTTTGAAATCACATCAATGCCCTCAACCTGTGTGACATCATTATCAGTAGTCTTCTCTAGGCCATCATCCATTCTTTGCACCTCCAGTTCCTTCTTCTTGACACGATAAATCTGTTTTGAAGGAGCTGCACGTTTTTCCTGGGAAAAGCGGTGTAACCGGTTTGGCAATCCGGTGCCACCGGATTTGCTCTGCTGGCCTTGACCAGATTGACAGGGTGTCAAACGGTCACGTGTAGAATGTAACATCTCATCATAAACTGACTTACTAAATGCATCACATCCTGTATAAAAAGGCGAATATAACATAGGATAATATGGCCACCACATATTATTAAAATCACATGCCGGATATGAAAAATTAGAAGAAGTTGGAGGAATCCATGACATGTTTTGATGTGAGTTATGAAGAGGATGCAATTTGACAAAATCACCCTGCTGCCTTGTAGCTCCCTTCTGAGATAAAGCATGTCTCTCATGAGTCATGACGCATAGGTGACCATGTTCCCTTTTTTACCGGCCGATCACTAGTAACGGCCTTTTGACTTTCATACTTGGATAATAGCTGATCAAAGGTTAATTTTTTCTTTTCATGCCTCCTCTGATCTTTTTTCAAGTCTAATTTTGAAATTCTAATCTCGGGGCGCCTTGGTTCAACCGCTTTGGAATGGTGCTAACCAAAACCGATGGTACCGGTTTCTGAAACCGGTGGTACCGGTTTTGTCTGCACAGCAGACTCAAACGGCTTTTGCGAGGATACTTGCCCCCCGAGTCCAGAAGTTCTTGCAGTGATCTTGAAAATCTCTCTACCATCAGGAGTTTTCTCAGACACCACCTCTCTAATCACCTGTTTGCTTTTCAAATTTTTAGGTTTCTCCTCACCGATGATGACATTTTTCCCTTTGGTTGCTTCAGCTTGATGCGGCCGAATCAACACCTTAGGTTGCTATACATCAATAGTGTTGACAGAAAGAGAAACTTCATCCGCTGGCATCTCATGGTAATCTAATCGTCCTTGATTTATGGCCGATTGTATTTATCGACAGAAAATATTGCAATCGATAGTAGCATGCAAAAAGGAATTATGAAATTTACAATATGCACGCCCTTTCAATTCTTCAGGCGGAGGTATAGTGTGAGACATCTTGATGTTTCCATGTTTTAACAATTCATCAAATATACGATCACATTTAGAAACATCAAAACTAAATCGCATTTGTTCTTGCCGATCCTTAGGAATCAGCTTAAGAGATGGACATGTATATGCTTGGCTTTCTGAAGGCCAGACTAATTCAGCAACATAATCACCTTTTCTCTCATCGTCCAAACTATTATTCTTCACATGCAAACTAGACTGATAAGATCTAAAAGCATCTTTATTGATTTTAATTTATGCACCTAATGCCCGTACTAGGACTTGATTGATCGAACAACATTCAAAGCTTTCAAGTCTCTCTTTAATAATAGATCTCAAACCATTAACGGCAATACGAGCAAGATCTTTATCAGAAATTGACCTATCATAACAACGGTTTCTTATTTCTTTGAATCTCTCAATATAATCACAAATAGATTCATTATCTTGTTGTCTAACCGATGTTAGATCCGTCAATTTTAATTCTTGATGCATTGTAGCAACATGTGGCACCGACTGAGTAACATGAGGCATATAGTTCAAAGGGACACAATGCATTGTTTCAGACTGTCCAGAAGATGCCATCCAAAAACCGGTGGTACCAGTTTCACGAACCGGTGGTACCGGTTTTGCCGTACTCGGCAGTTGAAGTGATTTTGGCACCGTTTGCTCTGGAGAAAAGTTTATCGGCATATTATACTGTAAATTTTCTGGAAATTCCTCTAGTACCGATGAACTAGTCTGAACTTTCTCATGTTGCCCAATATGAGGAATATTATAAGGAATAAGATTACTAACACAATTCCCCTTTTCTAATCGATCCAATCTTTTTGATAATGCAGATAAAAGATTTAATCTTTTTGTACAGAATCAAAAGTAACCGCAGGTTGATCAATCGGAGTGGATGATGAATTGCTTATAGTGGGTATTACCTCAACCTTCCGATTATCAATCTTGAACGTGGGCATCATAAATTCTTGTGTTCTTGATACTATGCCCTGGCGATCTTTCTTCAGCCCCATCATAAATTGATTCTTGAAAAATTCTTGGGCTGCTTCAAACTTCTGATGCTCCTCTTCATCGAGCTCCTCCATAGAGGGCACAATGATATTGTTTTTACAGATCTGAAATAGAGCCCATCTGGCTAGGGTTAGGTAGACCGGTTATAGAAACCAAGATCTCTTTCCCCAGCGGAGTCGCCAAAAATGTGTTGACGCTTTTTCTGGTCAACACACCGAGATATGCGCTAGCTCACGTGGATCCAATGGATCGAACACCAGCAGCAGCCCTGGGAAAACCGGTATCACTGGTTTTATGAATCTGGTACCACTGGATTTCTAGGGTTCGCTGCGAAGACCTATGAACGCCGGCCTGGGAGGGACCCCGTCACGGCTGGCGCGCCTAGGGTTGTTCTGAGGTCGGCAGGCCACTCAGAACGCCGTCAAACGCCATAGAGACGAAGCATGAACAGCAGGAGGGGTTGGAAAAGTTAGGGTTTGAAGAGGATAAAAAGTAAAGATAATTGTATTTGATCGATTGGATAAACCCTCAATCGGCTGTGGCCCTTTATATTTATAGGGTGGTGTTGATGCCCAAAAAGTCAGGCGTTGACTCTCGGAAATTAACACTGTGGCCTGGAAGATTTGCTTCACTTCCATCGGCCTTGAGTCCGATTTGTGAGAATACAACATGTGTTGAAACAAACCATCGGCTATGAAAACCGAATCAGAGATAGATCTAATTTAAACTTATTTTTTAATATACATCTTTCCAAAGGTGATAAACAAACAAAATCTCATGTCACTAACAATCGGATCGATTTCGAGACAGCGTTGCTAGCAGGGCACCGATTTGCTTGCTTACTCCGATAGATCAATATACATCAAAGAACTTATTTAAATCAAATCTATTTATAACTTGCTTATTAAATCTAAATCAGCTATGTAAATAATATAAGCAGATCTATTATGAAACTTGAATAATTACTAAAAACAGAATAGATCTTCTCTGATAGATGTAAGCCGATATGATAAAATCAACAAGATACGGTAAAAGGATGAGAGATCTAAACGAAGAAGGGCGATACGCCTCAATCTAAAGCCTAGAACAACTCGATAAATTGGTGAATTAACTAAACGAAGAAAGGCGATACGCCTCAATCTAAAGCCTAGATTAATTCGATAGGGTGTCGGACTTACAGACAAACCGGAGGTTAAGATGATGCAGCCCTGCTTGCTGAAGAACTCGACGAAAAAGGGTTGTTAGCATGTAAGGCTGAAAGTTGGGTTTGATTGATTGGTTGTGTGAACATCTTGTACAATGGCGCAGGGTTTATATTTATACCCTGGAAATCTAGCAAAAACTTGCCGGCTACGATAATATCTCTAATTTATCTAAAGCAATCTAATTTTAAACTACCAAAACTATTACAAATCTTGACGCATAATCAGGCCTTGAAGAAGCTTCCAGACGCGCCCCTCCTCAGAAGTCGTACATGCTCTGGCCTCCTTCGTCTCGTGTCCGATCAGGACTCGAATCGGACGAACCCCAATCGGAATCGGAGCTAACTCTGAATTGTACTCGGTCTCCATTCTGGCTCTGTTGCGCACAAACTCAGCCGAGTCAAAATCTGGTGTCAACACATGCCCCCCAATTTTGGGATAAAATATTATTTTGTTCCAAAATTCTTCCAAGCAATGATGACTCTGGCAGCGAACAGCATATGGAAACCAGCATCCTTCACTGTTACAATCCTCGAATCACATGCGGATTCGGCGCCACGGCCCTCGGGCGGTTCCTTCTCCCATAAGCCCTATAAATGCAGACCCGAACCGTCGTCTTCCTCACCTCGCATCTGTTACAACGCTAACGTGCCCGCCATTGTCACCTCCGCAAGCTTCGTTCCGGCAAACTCTTGATCTTCAAGCTCCAATCTTTTACCGAAATCCGGGTAAGGAACTACTCCGCATATGATTCACACCATGCATCTGAATCCTACTGCATTTCTCACGGTGATTTTCTCAATCTGTTCATCCGAACCACTGTTCACTATAGATCTATTCCATCAATGGCGGCTCCTCTTGAGAAGGCTGACACCGACCAAGTTCCCGAGGTGAAACCACTCAAAAATCTCCCTTTAATCTCTGCGTTCTTGCTGTAGAACTTCTTGTGAGCCCCCACATCTGTATTTATTACTCTATTTCTTCTAAATGTAGCATCTTAAGAACAACCTAGTCATCCCCGTTTCCCATGTTGAAGCTGGGTATTACCTTGGTCCGATGGGTGACCCCGATCCGACGGACCTGATCAATATGGAATCGAAGAGACTCCCGTTTAAAGGATCGGACCTGCAAGTTGCCGATTGGGCCGGCTCCTTTCGATCATGGCTGGGCAGCGTCCCAGGATGGAGGAACTGGTTCCTCAGAATACGAGCTGCCGAATCTGCCTTTTGGGATGAAAAAGACATAGGCCAATGTCTCACGCTCTCTCTTGCCGACATGGTCAAGGACGAGAATTTACTGGCCGCTACCTCTCTCTTTTGGTCCGATGCTCTTAATGCCTACATATTTGGTCATGGTCCAATGACGCCAACACTCATGGATGTACACATGCTCACCAGTCTCAACACCATCAACGCCATGAATCCAAGAAGACTTTCCAATGAACTGAACCACAAACTAGTAGGCACAGGCTCCAAGGGCTGGAAGAAATATGTTGCCAATCACTGCAAAACCGGCACTATCGGAGATAGAGAACATGCAGCCTTCCTCAACATGTGGTTGGAAAGATTTGTGTTTTGCGGATCAACCCTTGGTGCTACCTCCAATATGTAAGCAATTGCAGAAGCACTATCTCGTGGTGAATCGGTCCCCCTTGGTCATCTTCTTCTCAGAGCTGTCTATCATCTTCTCCACCAGGTATCGGCCAGACTGTTGGACGGCCAAGCAGTCTGACATATCGGAGGCCCTTGGTGGTTTATCCAGCTATGGTTGCATACACAGTTCTGATTCGCTTTCCAATATAACTTCAAGGAACACCAATTTCCAAATTATTATGCAGAAGAGGAAGATGTAACCACTCGCCAATGCATGTCATTTGGAGAAGCAGCATCGGCCTGCCCTGGGTCAAGGCTTGAATCAAAAGATATGGCCAACTACTATGAAAGTTTTTACCATGGGATCGCATCGGAGCGCTTCAGCTTCTTCGCTTACGGTGATCCCGATCGTGACTATGAGCTGCCCTTATTCAACATTCAAAATGAACTGACATCGATCATGCCGATCCTCAAGTCTTTCATCACACCGGCTATTCTGGGTAGCAACATTGCATTCGGCCGTAAGACCACGTCCTATGAATTCTACAATCCATCAGTGGCTGCTCGTCAATTGGGGTTTGGTCAACTCCCGATCGGCCTTTGCTTCTCCGATAAAATCAAGCACAGAGAATCGATCTCATCATCCCTGGAGATGGATAGGGTTTTATCTCTTGCCCCCCAGGCCAATTTTGAAATACCAGAATGGCTATGCACAAGCTTCTCATCCAGGCTTTTCAGAAATTGGTGGAAAGAGCTCTGTCTTCATATGTTTAGACTTCCGGCCATCACCTATTGCATACTCATCGATTCCGATTTTGAGGCCATGGAAAATCCTGTAAGTCTTTTGAAATCTTCCCACTTCCATTCATCTTTACTTAAACGAGCTCTCCATAATCTGAATCCCATCTTTTTAACAGCCAGTTGAAGAAAACGCACCATCGGTGAGCAATAGCGGAAAGCCGATCCAATACTTTATCAAGACTCCGTATCCAAGGATCGGCTCTTCCGCCCCGTCTTTGAAGGACATTATGGATGGCAAAGGCAAGAGAAAAACCGCCCCTACTACAATTAATGCACCAAAGAAACCGAAGAAAAGCCGTGCGATACGATTCTCATTCCTCCGATTCTCATTTTCGATTCTCACTTCTGATCCTTACCTTAAGTAAATACCTCTTTCATACAGCCTCCCGAAAAAATTCTCGGCCAATCAACTTCCAGGGCCGCCGAAGAAACTACACAAAAGGCTGCTGAGGGTGCAAGAATGCTTCTTGATGCAGTATCGGTAACAATCCGATTTCATTTATCTCATATTTCTTTGCAAAATAAATCGGCAATAATAATTTCTTTTTCAGCAAACAAATATCACATTGCCCGATCTTCAACCAGCTCCAGCCCAAGTCATACAGGCAGAATCGGCCCAACAGGTAAATCTAATCTGACCCATATGATCTTAAAATATATATGCTCAAATTGACCGATTCAATCATAGACTCCTACTCCGCAACCTACCATCAAGGAGCCAAGTACAACCGTCCAATCGGAGGCTATCCCTGAACAAATCGGAGAGCCGGCTGCAAATGTTCAATCGGAGGCCATTCCTGAGCAATTAACAACAACAACTCCTCCAGTGCCTCCTCCGATTGAACCAACCCAGACTCAAATGGAAGCTCCCAGCACAAACATTGTCTTGCCTCAAGTAATCCCTGATTACGTCCGGGAGGGTCAGTTCAAACTGGTACCGATTCATCCTGTGTCAATATTTACTATTTTATTAACATATTTTATTGACACTCTTTTTCAGGCACACGAACCTTCGGCAATGAGCTTCACATCATTCGATTTGGACGCTGCCATCGGAGAAGAAGAAGTCAGCTCCACACAATCGTCTTCGACCATCTCCGATGAGATCAAGGCAAAGCTTCAAGAAGTATTGAACCATTTGAACAAGAGCATTGCCATCCTTGTTGAAGATGCCGAACCAATTCGCCAAATCTTCAAGGAACTAAAAGGTCGGCTACCATCGGAGCTAGAAAACGCAATCATCCCTGCGGCCTTTATTGAAGGGCACCAACCCCAAGTCTCTGCCGCTCGCCAAAGAATATCGGATCGGTTGGCTCAACAAGACTTAACCAAGAAGCGCGACGATGGCAGAGATGAGCTGAAAACTATGCAGGCCCAGATCAAGACTTTGGAAGCCAAACCAGCGCAGCTAGAGAATCGGATGAAGCATCTCCAAGGCGTTGAAGCTGAACTGCTCAAACGGCTCGAAGAAGTCCGTAAGGAGATGTCGGAGACTCAAGATGAAATCAACCAGATTCCAGCTTCCATCAAATTGGCACAGGAAAGTTTGAACAAACGCCTGGAGGAAGTTCGTCAAATTCACAGAAGCATCAAGAACATCCCGGGCTCCGATGTGGAAGATCTGGAAGAGATTCAGAAGATCGATAACATCCGGTTGAACGCGACTGAAGCAATCCGCAAATTCTTGTAATAACTAAACTTTTTAGCTGCACTGCTCCGATGACATCGATCATCGATGAACTCTGTTGGATCCGACGACGCTGATCGTTGATGAACACTTATTTTTGTAAATATTTTTGCCCTTAAGGCGATACGTATCGTATCGGCTATCTTAGACGATATGAAATATCGGCTTTATGAATCTACCCAAATACTTGGATAGTATTTTTTTTCAAATATTTTCCATTAAGCGCTTTCGAAAACTCTTCTCCTTCCAATGTTTCCATGATATACGCATTTCCTGGAACGTCCCGATTTACACGATAGGGACCCTCCCAATTAGGTGACCATTTTTCAAACTTAGAACTCTTAGTCCCTATCGGCAAAATCAGCTTCCAAACCAATTCACCCTCGATGAATTCCTTTGGCTTAACCTTCTTATCATAATACTTAGCAACACGTGCTTTATTATTCTCAATATTTTCCAACGCTCTCAATCGGGTTTCAGCCAAATCGTCCAATTCAAAATTCATCAAACTTTTATATTCATTGGCAGTCAAGTTTTCCTGTTCCGATATTTGTCTCGATCCAATTTTAATCTCCCAAGGCAAAACAGCTTCATGTCCATAAACCAAATGATATGGGGATAATTTAGTAGATCCATGACACGCCATCCGATATGCCCATAACGATTCGGTCAACGTTAGATGCCACCGCCTTGGTTGTTCATCCATTTTCCGTTTGATGATTTTGATAATACTTTTATTTGATGCTTCCGCTTGACCATTGGCTTGCGCATAATAAGGAGAAGAATTTAACAACTTAATACCCATACTGGCAGCAAAATCTTGAAATTTGTTAGACATAAACATAGTTCCTTGATCGGTCATGATAGTTTGAGGAATACCAAACCGATATATAATATGCTCCTTAACGAATTCCACCATATTCTTGGAATCGGCAACCTTTAAAGGAATCGCTTCAACCCACTTAGTGAAATAATCTGTTGCCACCAATATAAATTTATGACCCTTGCTTGATGATGGATAAATTTGTCCGATCAAATCAATTCCCCATCCTCGAAAAGGCCACGGCTTGATAATCGGATTCATGGCTGACGCAGGCGCTTTCTGCACATTTCCAAATTTCTGGCATTCTTGGCAACCTTTATAATATTCAAAATAATCTTCCAAAATCGTTGGCCAAAAACAACCTGTTTTATGAATAACCCACTTCATCTTATAAGCCAATTGATGCGCATCACAAACTCCCTCATGCACTTCATCCATCGTGTCTTTGGATTCCGATTTACTCAAACATCGGAGCAACACACCATCAATCGTCTTATAATATAATTGATCATCAAGCAACACATATTTAACAGCCATAAATCTTAACTTCCTGGAAACCTTTTGTGATGGATCCTTAAGATAACTTACAATCTCATATCGCCAATCTCCGATTTCTGGCTCAATCGTCATGATCTCATGAAGACGCCGACAGCCAGAAGCAGCTTGTGCCAAATTGTTAGCTTCCTGATTTTGAGCCTTGGGGATATGTTCAATATTAACCATCACAAATTCTTTCAACAATAATCGGCACTCTTCAAAATAACGAGTCAGAATATCATCTTTGCATTCATATTTACCGATCAATTGATAAATCACCTTGGAGTATCCAAAAATCTCGACAGCTTCAGCTCCGATTTCCAATAACAATTTCAATCCTTTAAGCAGTGCTTCATACTCAACCCGAATGTTGGTAAAGCTTGGATCCATCGGATAACTGAACTCAAAATTTGCCTCCCGAGGCGAAACAATAACAATTCCGATGCCACATCCCTGACCACACGACGATCCATCAAAGAATAATGTCCAAGGCATCGGTTCAACCAATTTTACTTCATCTCCGATGTGTTGTGTCACGAAATCAGCCATTACTTGTCCTTTAACAGCTTTAACCGATTCGTATTTTAAATCAAACTCCGACAATGCCAATATCCACTTCTCGATTCTTCTTTTTAACATCGGCATGGACAACATATACTTGACCACATCGGTTTTACAAACGATTGTACGCTCAGAAGATAATAAATAATGTCTCAACTTAGTGCATGAAAAATATAGGTATAAGCATAATTTCTCGACTGGTAAATATCTTGTTTCTGCATCAATTAACTTTCGACTCAAATAATAAACCATTCTTTCCTTCCCTTCAAATTCTTGTATAAGAACGGATCCGATTGACAACTCATCGGTCGACAAATATAATCGGAATGGCTTATCTCTCTGAGGTGGAATCAAAACTGGCGGTGTCATCATATACTGCTTTATTTCATCAAATGCCTTTTGTTGATCCTCTCCCCAAATGAATTTCTCATCGGCTTTTAATTTCAGCACTGGGGAAAAAGGATGAATTCTTCCAGATAAATTTGAAATAAATCTTTTGACAAAATTAATCTTACCGATTAACGACTGGAGACTCATCTTATCGGTAGGTGGCTTAACATCTCTTATAGCCTTCATGCTTTTCTGTCCAACTTCAATCCCTTTTTTATGAACCATAAAACCCAAAAACTGTCCGGCCGATACTCAAAACGCACACTTGTTAGGATTCATTTTCAAGCCATGCTTCCTTGTGCATTCAAGAGTTTCTCGTAAATCGGCCAGATGCTGTTTGTATCCATCGGACTTCACCACTACATCATCAATATAAATTTCAACAATCCTGCCGATCAACTTGTGAAATATATAATTCATTGCTCTTTGATATGTGGCGCCAGCATTTTTTAAACCAAAAGTCATTACGACCCACTCATATAATCCAAGTGCACCAGGACATCGGAATGCAGTCTTAGGAATATCTTCTTCTGCCATAAAAATCTGATTATATCCTGCATTACCATCCATAAAACTAATCACCTTATGTCCTGAAGCTGCATCGACCAACATATCAGCAATCGGCATCGGATACCCATCCATCGGAGTCGCCTTGTTAAGATTCCTGAAATCAACACAAACCCGCAACTTCCCATTTTTCTTGAAAACAGGAACGATATTAGATATCCATTCAGCATATCGGCAAGGTTGAATAAACTTAGCTTCATACAACTGAGTTATTTCAGCTTTTATTTCTTTATCTAACTCAGGTTTAAATCGTCTCGGCGCTTGCTTAAAAGGCCGATACCCTGGCTTGATCGAGAGCCGATGTTCAACAATAGATCGGCTTAAACCGGGCATTTCATAGTATTTCCAAGCAAAACAATCACGATACTCTTTTAATAACTTTATTAATTCTTGTTTAAACTCAGGATCCAACTTTGCACTTACATATGTCGACCGAGGTCTATCTCCTAAACCTATATCTATTTCCTCTAGCTCATCGGCCGACATAAACCCTTGACCAAGTTTACCCTCATCTTCAATGAAATCATCCATTAATACAAGCTCTCGGAACCGATTGTTTGGATCTATTTTATTCCATCATCGGACACTTGGATAAAATCTCCTTCCCAAACTTTGCCCGATAAGCATTCAATCCCTTCAAACTCCCAAACCGTCAAATCGGCGGTAGCGACGCTGACCGATTCATCAGCTTGAACAGTCTCAATGTGATCTCCATGCCATTGGATAAGACATTGATGCATGGTAGACGACAAACAGCAATTAGCATGAATCCAATCACGTCCAAGGAGCAAGCTGTAAGATCCTTTACTGTCGATGACGAAGAACGTAGTAGGCAAAGTCTTGTTCCCGATCGTCAGTTCAACATTTAATGCCCCTTGAGCCGGCGATGGATTTCCACCAAAATCCTTGAGCATCATATCGGTCTTGATCAAATCATCAGGTCCTTTGCCAAGCTTCCGATACGTAGTATAAGGCATCAAATTCACAGCAGCTCCCCCATCAACAAGCATCTTAGTCATTGGCTTGCCATCAACATATCCTTTAACATATAAAGGCCTCAAATGCCGATACTTTTCATCAACTAGTTTGTCAAATACAGCTTGTTGAGATTGCAAGACCAACTGCGCCATAGCTTCTTCTAAATCATCGGCCTCATCATCGGTTGAACTCACATTATATTCTGCAGGCAACACAAAAACCATGTTCACCGATGCCGACGGCCCATCATCATCACGTTTGGGCTTAACTTTCAAATCTTGGAATTATCATCTCCTTGACGCTTTTCCTTAAGCAATTCCTTGAATCGGAGACGCTGAACCCTCCTTTTTTGAGTCTTGGTCAAACCTTCAGGACACCATTGCGGATTGACTCCTGGACGCAGGTCCGATTTGACCTCCTCCTCCAATTCCTGCGCATCTTCTGGTTTTTGAACAATTTCCTTTTTCCTGTAGACCAGACGATCGAACATAGAAAGATGGTCTCCCTTATATTTTTGACGATCATTATACTTTCGGCGATCATCGTCCGATTTTTGTACTCACGCCGATCATGGTATTCACGCCAATCTTCGCGCTCCTGTTGATAAGCTACTTCATCATGCCATCCGCATCGGCGTCCAAAATCCAATCGGTCATGTACAGATTGCCGCTGCCTCTTTGAATCTCTGTAACTTTCATACTGATCGCTGCACTCCGGACAACCGTAGATCGATGGAAGCCTTAACTTTTCATTCCAGCAGAACCTAAAGAACGGACATCCCCAATGGTCTTCTTTGTCAAACCTTCTCGCCGGAGGACTCCGATCCCTTTCCTGCTGACGCATATATTTATCAATGAGCTGTCCCGATGTAACCCTAGGCTTCTCCCTACGTCGGTGGTCTTCCCGATATTGCTGATGATTCTGATTTTGTACATCATCGGCCGTTACTTGGCAATCTGGATCAACAGCTCCTGATTTCTTCGCATTCTCCGACGTAAGAACTTTAGCTTTCATTTTTCTGTCGGGTGCTCCGATCTCCGTCATATTTTGAGGAAATGGGTATCCATCGAGCTTCATTGGCTTCTTACCAGTTTCAACTTTGATAATCCCTTTTTCAATTGCCGATTGAATCTCATTGCGGAATACTTTGCAATCGTTGGTATGATGAGAAACTGAATTATGCCACTTGCAATATTTCTTTTTCTTTAATTCTTCGGCAGAAGGAATCGTATGATTTGGGGAAAGCCTGATTTGTTTTTCTGCTAGCAATAAATCAAATATTTTATCGGCTTTTGTAATATCAAAACTGTACCTTTCTGGCTCGACCTTCACCCATGGACAGGCAACGGAATTCTTGTTCTTGGTCCATTCAGCCAAATCGATCTCAGCTTCTTCCCCATCGGAGTCATACTCAATATTTGCAATCTTTCTTTGAAACTTCTCCCTCCGATAATCATTTTCACGTCCTTCATGCTGAGAGAGCTTTTGAATCATGTGACCCAAGCCTTCAAAATCTTGACTTGTATAACGATCTTTGACTTGAGGCAACAATCCTGGAAGGCCAAATCCACCAGTTGTCCCTCTGATAAGTTCAATGAGTAGCATCGGCTGCGTATATCTCTGAATCTCTGAACAAATTCGCTAACCGATTCTCCATTTCTCTGTCGAAGCGCAGTCAAATCGGACAACCTGGTTTCTTGTACTCCCATGAAGAAATAGGCATGAAATTGCTTTTCCAAGTCGGCCCAATTACTGATGGAATTTGGTGGCAATGATGAAAACCATGAGAAGGCCGATCCAGAAAGCGACATGGGAAACAGCTTAACTTTCAATGGATCAATTGATGCTACTTCACCACACTGAATTGTATAGTGACTGATATGCTCGATGATGGTAACATCTCCTTGTCCAGAAAATTTATAGAAATCTGGAATCCTGAATCGGGCTGGCATAGGCAGTGTATCAAACCAGTCTGGATACGGCTTCCGATACAGATATGATTGTCCATTAGGCTTCAAACCAAACTGATTTTTCATGACGTCAGCAATCTTATCTGTCCAATCTTCCTGAGTGTAATTTCCCTGACTAATCGGAGCACGAGTCATTATGACTGGTGTCTCAGTAGGTCCGATCGACGGCTCCCGATTGTCAGCTCCCTTCTTTGGCGGATCTTCGGTGTTGAAGAAAACAGGATAAACCATTTTGCCATCTACTACAGGAATTCGGCTACCAAACTGATCAATATGTTGGGTCCTGCCATAACTCTTGTCTTTCGATTCCTCTTCTTGTTCTTTTTCTTCACCTCCATCCCCCGTCTTGGCTTTTGCCTTTTTTGCCTTGGGAGTTTCATAGCACTCAAGATGTTTTCTGGTGATGTAGACGAATTGATCTGCACCATTTTCTTCTTGAGATCTTTAATTGCTGAAGAAGCACCAGTATCAAAATAAGCAGGTCCCTTCTGGACATCCTTCAGTATAGCTCCATCCAGCAACTTGGCGATCAATCCCACCACCGTGTTAACCAATATTTCAGATTGGTTAATCAAAGCATGACTTACTCCAGCATCTATGTATTCTTGGAAAAAATTTCTTTCCTCGGCAGTGATCCGATCGAACGCTTCCTGAGGAACAGGAAACTGATTTTTCTTGATCACCGCATTGCGAGTTTTGCTGAATGAGTCAAGGCACAGGTTCTTGAATTCTTCAAGTTGTGCTTCCACGAGTTTCTTCTGATCATCGCTGAGATCTTCCATCGTGACAGCAGGGATCTCAGAGGGTGCCATCGCAGAAGCCTTCTGGTCCCACTGGGCGTGCCAAAATGTGTTGACGTCCAAAAAGTCCGGCGTTGACTCTCAAAAATTAACACTGTGGCTTGGAAGATTTGCTTCACTTCAATGCAGGTCCAAAATCTTGAGGTTCGTGGCGTGCCAGTCAATTTGACCTGAAATTGACAAGGTAGAGTTTAATCAGTAAGCAACAAGGAACTCATCGGCCAAGGCCCCGATTCGTTCCGGAAATCGGATCAGCATAAAGGGAAGTCCGATTTCGATAACATGAAACATCGGCCTTGAGTCCGATTTGTGAGAATACAACATGTGTTGAAACAAACCATCAGCTATGAAAACCGAATCAGAGATAGATCTAATTTAAACTTATTTTTTAATATACATCTTTTCAAAGGCGATAAACAAACAAAATCTCATGTCACTAACAATCGGATCGATTTCGAGACAGCGTTGCTAGCAGGGCACCGATTTGCCTGCTTACTCCGATAGATCAATATACATCAAAGAACTTATTTAAATCAGATCTATTTGTAACTTGCTTATTAAATCTAAATCAGCTATGTAAACAATATAGGCAGATCTATTATGAAACTTGAATAATTACTAAAAATAGAATAGATCTTCTCTGATAGATGTAAGCCGATATGATAAAATCAACAAGATACGGTAAAAGGATGAGCGATCTAAACGAAGAAGGGCGATACGCCTCAATCTAAAGCCTAGAACAACTCGATAAATTGGTGAATTAACTAAACGAAGAAGGGCGATACGCCTCAATCTAAAGCCTAGATTAATTCGATAGGGTGTCGGACTTACAGACAAACCGGAGGTCAAGATGATGCAGCCCTGCTTGCTGAAGAACTCGACGAAAAAGGGTTGTTGGCACGTAAGGCCGAAAGTTGGGTTTGATTGATTGGTTGTGTGAACATCTTTTACAATGGCGCAGGGTTTATATTTATACCCTGGAAATCTAGCGAAAACTTGCCGGGTATGACAATATCTCTAATTTATCTAAAGCAATCTAATTTTAAACTACCAAAACTATTACAAATCTTGACGCATAATCAGGCCTTGAAGAAGCTTCCAGGCGCGCCCCTTCTCAGAAGTCGTACATGCTCTGGCCTCCTTCGTCTTGTGTCCGTTCAGGACTCCAATCGGACAAACCCCAAACGGAATCGGAGCTAACTCTGAATTGGACTCGGCCTCCATTCTCAGCCGAGTCAAAATCTGGTGTCAACAGGTGGGGAGGTCTTGCCCCGCAAGGAAACACTTTTACAAGTCGTAATCCACAAGGATCTCCAAATCTACTAGGACTCTGCCTAAAACCGGTACCACCTTATTTACAAAACAGGTACCACCGGTTTTGTCCAGGTGACGATCTTCCCGAAGCCATAACTTTCTCATCTAACTCCAAATTGGACTTTCTATATATGCATTTTGATCGTCTTGACGCAAACTACGCAATGGTGCAATCAAAATGTTATTTTGACAATGTCTCCAAATCAGGTACTACCAGTTTCCCAAAACTGGTGTCATCGGTTTTGCCCAGATTGTAGGCAAACTCCTTTCGTGCCAATTTTGATCGTCAACAGATATCAATCTAACTAATGTATTAAAGGACATAGGTTTGCTCGCAATCTGGGCAAATCCGTAAAACTGGTTTTAGAAACCGGTAGGACCAGATTGTATGACATTGTCAAATTAGCATTTTGATTGCACCATTGCATAGCTAGCGTCGAGGCGATCAAAATGCATATATAAAAAGTCCGATTTGGAGTTCGGATGAGAGAGTTATGGACTTGGAAAGATCTTCACTTGGACAAAACCGGTGGTACCGGTTTTGAAAACTGGTGATACCGGTTTTTGGCAGAGTCCTAGTAGATTTGGAGATCCGTATGGATTATGACTTGTAAAAAGATTTCCTTGAGGGGCAACACCTCTCCACCCCATAAATATAAAGGGTCACGGCCGATTGAGCCATCATCCAATCGATCAAATACAATTTATCTTTTATTTTGTCTCTACTTTTTATTTCTCCAACCCTATCTTTTCCAAACCCTAATTATTGTTCCTCCCTCGTCTCTACGGCGTTTGAGGGCGTCCTAGCTGGACTGCCGAGTTTAGGGCAACCCAAGGTGCGCACGCCCTAACGGGGTCCCTCCTGGGCGAGCGTTCGTTGATTTTCATGACAAACCCTAGAAAACCAGTTGTACCAGTTTTCCAAACCGGTGGTACTGATTTCTGTGCAGCCAGATCTGCGTGCTGTGTTTTCACGCACGTGAGTGTTTGGCGCGACACGTTTTAGCGTCAACACACTTTTTGGCGACTCTGCTGGGGAACAAGATGAAGGGATCTACTGCTATTGCTAGGCCGACTGCTAATGAGCTATCGGCTGAGAATCGTCATCTATATGAACAACTCCTGCAGCAAAAGAAGGAGGAGATGGAACAAGCCAAGAATAAATTTGAAGACAAGACTCAATGGTTCTTGTCGCACTTCTCCATAGAACGAAAGGGTGTCATCTCTAAAGACAAGGAGGTGGTTGAGCTTTCAGAAGAAAATGAAAAAGATGAGGTAATACCCAATGTGAGTGCTGCATCAGCGTCTGTTACTCTTGATCAAATTAATAGATTACTAGTTCTGGTCAAGAAAAAGTTCTTACAATTGTTTAGGGTATGATTGATAAATCCGTAGAAAAACAACCCTCAGCCGTAATTAGTAATGCTGTTAATTCTGATACAACTGGTATTTCACAGTGTACAAATGTACCTTACAATTCATCGGCAGCAATACCACCCAAAGAACCACAATATGGGATGTCGTTGAATTATTCAGTAGGGCAAAATTCTCCGGGACAGTTTGGCTAGGCAAATCTGGTCAGACCGGTTTCAGTAACCAGTCCAACCGGTTTGAATGCCGCCACACAGTACGGCCAGATTCCGGTTAGACCAGTTGTAGGAACTGGTACAACCGGTTTGGGCGTTGTTGTTGCATATCAAGCAATGCCCGAACTTATAGCTAGTATGCCACAGGTTCAGGTTAATTCTGGCCGAGTCAGTGGTGTTTTTGCTATGTATCTCCATATACTCCTATGTCATACAATACAAATTCTATGTCTCCCCAAAGTTCAGGTTATTTGCAGTAAACATTGCATACACAACCGAATCATGTGTTACAACATGTGCCAAATGTTAATGATGATCAGCAAGGGCCAAATGATCTTTATATCAAAAGTTTGCTTGAAGAATATAAAAGGATTTGGGTATTATGATTAAAGATACTTTTGGTGTAGAGGTGAAGGATAAAACTTTAGCATGTCAAAAACCTTATCCTGCAAATTTTGATGCTATGCCTTATTCTCAAGGTTTTAAAGTGCCAGAGTTTGTCAAATTTACTGGGGAGGATAATAGGACTACATGAGAGCATATTAGCTAGTTTAATGCACAATTGGGTATTCATGGTAATGTTGATCATTTAAAAATTAGATTGTTCCCTTTGTCATTATCTTGTACCGCTTTCTCATGGTTTTCGGCATTATCTCCTAATTCTATTCATACATAGTCTCAATTAGAACATAAATTTTGTGAGCACTTTTATAGTAGTGATAATGAATTGAGGCTATCTCACTTAATATCGGTTAGACAAAAGAGTGATGAGTCGGTTGCTGAGTATATTAGAAGATTTAGAGATACTAAAAATCGATGTTATAGTTTGATTATTTCTAAAAAGGATCTTGCCAAATTATCTTTTAATGGTTTGAGATCTCATATCAAATAGAAATTAGAGGGCTATGAATTTCTTATTATTAATCAAGTTTTGCAAAAGGCTTTGGCTCAAGAAAGCCAAAGTAAAGATACTCGGCCAAAATCTGATCGTCCTAATATGCATATGCTAAACTGTGATTCATTGAACGATGAGAATGGAGAGGTATGTGTGCTGAATTTGTATGGCCGAGCAAATCTAAATCATATAGTTGTCCTTCTCTTAAGCCGGTTCACAAAAATCAGCAAGAAGAAATGAAATTTACTTTTGATGTTTCCAAATGTGATAGAATATTTGATGAGTTGCATAAAAACGAATACATCAGATTCACATATTCTATACCGTCGCTTGATGAGTTGAAGCGGCGTGCATATTGTAAATTTCGTAATTCTTTTTCACATGCAACTAATGATTGTAATGTTTTTCGTTGTCAAATTCAATCGGCACTTAATGAAGGCCATTTGATTTTGCATGAAATGGAAGTAGATTCAAATCCTTTTCCTAACACTTTCTCTGTTAATAACATTGAGATGCAGAATCTCAAAGTGTTGATCAGGCCGAGTCAAGCCGATACAACAAAAGGGAAGAATGTAATCATTGGTGAAGAACGACTAGAACAGAGAAGGAGCAAGAAGGTGTTACTGAAAAAGGACCCTCAAGTTGCATATAAGAATTCGGCACTCGGGGGACAAGCCAAAAGCAAAAACACTGGTTCTGACAGAATCGGTTTAACCGGTTCATCAAACGTGGTCTAACCGGTTTACACTTGGAGCTTTTGGTGGTTCAAAGGAAAAAGCAAGGCCGACCTTTGAGGAGCTTCTGGAAAAATATAAGAAGATGGGAGATACTCACAAATAAAAGAGTTGGCTAGAAAAGGAAGAATTTTCTTCGAAGCATCAAGAGCAGCCATATTTTTCCTCATCTCAAGGTAATTGTGATAATATATTATATTCATCTTTCAAACCGGCTGCACCATGGTCTTGGTCATGTCCTTATTATTATATGCCTTGGGACTACACTGGTATGAATATACAACCATATTTTGTTTACTATCCTGATACTACAATTATGGGGCATCACAAAGGCTGATTATTACTAATGATAATCTGATCGAGAAAAGTGCATCTATTAATTCTAAGGCAGGTGAGAAGGGCAACAAGCAAGGTTCAAGATATATGCAGCCAAGATGGTGTCCTCTAGGCTTGTCTCGTACCCAAAATAGAAAGTTGCAGCGGATGCGCAAGCAATCAATGGAGTCTGAAGCACCTACCCTAGTACAAGTTGAAGAGAAGGCAGCAGCATCTACAAGGATGGTGTGGAGGCCAAAGCAGGTTGCTTCAACTTTGGCTTAGGTGAGATGTCATGACATGGCCGATGTTCTATATATTTAGCATCGTCCTAAGGATAATTTTGGTCTTAGAAGTATTTTATAGTGCGCAAGCTTACTAGAAAATAGGAGGGCATATGTTGACGACCAAAATTGGCACGACAGATGATGAGGAAAAGAGTACTATGCCCGTATATTTGTCCCAATCTTTCACGGTACTTAGAACAATTCAAATTTAGATCTGAACAATAATATTCAAGCACGATAGATACACCAAATGCAGTAGGGACTAAACCAATCAATCGATTCCTCTCGAGCAGCACAATCAGCAAGGTAACTCTTAATCAAACAAGTAGTCAAAGATATATATATATATATATATATATATATATATATATATATATATATATATATATATATATATATATATATATACATGTGTGCTAAACTACACCTAGGGTGTAGAATTCTATTCTACACCTAGGACCCAAACCAACCCAACCAGCCACCCAAACCCACCCACCGGCCTTTCAACCGCGCGCCCGTAATTCCCTCGGACCCGTTACCCCTCGTACCCAAAATCTCAAATCGCTTTTTTTTCCCCGTGAGCGCGGCGTTCGGTTCGGCGAGCTGCGGCGGCGGCGGCGGCGACAACGTCCGCCCGGCGCGCGCCCCTGGCCTCCCTCCCCGAGCGCGGATCCTCGGCGTCCCTCCCCGATCGCGGATACTCGGAGTCCCTCCCCGAGCGACGAGCGCGGATCCCAGGCGTCCCTCCCCCGAGCGCGGATCCCGGCTTCCTCTCCCGTCGCCGTACATCGGCGTGCGGACGCGAGCTGCGTCGCCACGGCTTCCCCGGCTTCCTCCCCGCGTCGTGGTTCCTCGGTGCGCGGCCATCTTAGGCGGCGCGCGGCCATCCTAGGGTTCCTCACCTCCGGTATCACTCTCAATCTCCCGTCATGCATCATTTCCCTCTCTCTCTGGTGTTTCCTCCGAGTGGCGGCTGCGTTTTTGTTGTTCCTTGATTCCCTAGGTGATTGGTTTGTTTCATTGTCATCAGTTTGAGGCCTCGTCCGTGGATTTGCCCGCCGCTCGTTTTCTCGTCCGAGCAGGAAGGGGAGGAAGGGGGAACGGAAGAAATTTTGAAGCCCAACCTACACGTAATACTCGACGAGCTTATCAACCCCTCTGTAGATCATTCCCGTGCCTTATTGATGCATGCTTCATTGATTTGGTTGTTGTAGGGTTTTGGGTTTCCTGCAAATTGTCGTTCATTTGCGCGTTTTGTGACACACCAATCATCTCGATCAGAACCTAATATCAGCACGGGTGTTGGGAGAAATTGAGGTGAGTGGTTTCCCACTGCCCCTGTGCCCCACTATTTCCCCTTCCTGGTTTCAGTAATTCATGTATGTGTGGTGCTGTTTCTGTCGTATTTGTGTTCTTATATTTGCTTGCTCGATTATATGGATCGTGGTTGATGCAGTAGTGGCGGGGGAATGTTTCAAATTCAAAACCTAATGTGGACCCCAACAAGTTTGGTTACTACTGATCCATCGATGTGTGTCAATTGCATTCAGTAGTTCAGTAAAGAAGCATGTCTGGTGCTGATCCATGTATAAGATTTTTGTTGTACCTGATTACCTTACTTCCTATAATTATTCACTAGTTCAGTAATGCTAGTGTTAACAGTACACCTTCTAGAGATAGAGCGCTATGCATTGCTGGTGCTGCACCTTTGTTTTTAATTATTACTTGCCACATGTGTATACACCCATTTTGGTTCTGGATGTCCACTTTGGTTGATTGTGAATGCATAGATAATGAGATGCATTTGTTTAGTAACCACATGTATCTTACGTCTTGTAATCAGTGTGCATTTTTAGTTCAGTAACTTGTAACCTATGTTCCTACTAAGTGCCTAGTCAGTGTTTAAGAAAATAATTAGTTCAGTAACATATTTGAGTATCTAGGTTCAATAATAGGTTTCAGTGTTTAGTAATTGCCTAGTCAGTGTTTAAGAAAATAATTAGTTCAGTAAGATATGTGAGTAACTAGGTTCAGTAATAGCTTAATTTAGTGGTAGATATGCCTTAGTATCTTTTCATTTGTGCAAATACTCTCCTAGCATTTAGACTAGTATGTCCTGCATCTGGAACTACTGCTGCTTCTGCATCTAGTTTTAGTAATTGCTTCTCTAGTAATGCTTATGCATTTAGTTTAGGGTTTAGGGGCTAGGGGTTTAGGGTTTTAGGGGTTTAAGGGTTTAGGCAGTGCATATGCATTATAACTGATCAATAGTAATTTTGTACATGGACTTTTGTGCTGAGGCAGTTATCATCAGTACTTTAGTATTTTTATTCTTAGTTCAGTTATTATCGTACGGCAACACCACAGAAACCTCACACACCCCTCCTAAAATGCATATATTTTTTTTCTTTTTCTGCAGTTGTGACATGAAAAATGGCTGCATCAAACGTTGCTGCCTCAGAGGACTCCAACATTCCTAAGAGGAGGTCCCCAAGAGGACATCGGACTGCTGCGAAAAAGGTTCCTGTTGGCAAGGTGCAAGATCAAGAAACAGTACCCAACGATGACGAGGATAGTGACTTTGTTGACCATCCTCAGAAGAAGCATAAGGCCGATGGTGTTAGGTTTTGTGTCAAGAGGGCAGCGGGGAGGGGCCGCCCACCACCACCCCAACCGGCTGATGCCAAGGTTGCTTGTTCAGTAATTTTTTTTATGTTTTAATTGTCTTATTTCTAGTCTTGTTCAGTATCTATTTAGTTCAGTTCTACTATCATGCAATTTTTCATTTGTTTAGTATGTCTTTTCTTTGTTAAGTATTTCAATGTTGCAAAAGGTTATTTTTGTCTGTTCAGTAATTTCTATAGCTGCTAATGTTTTTTTCTTTTATTGAATAGGAAAAGAAATCATACGCTACAGTGCGTTGTGCTCCTGGATCCATTGTTAACATCTTGTCAAAGATGCATAAGAACATGAAGGAGAAGCTTGTATCTCTGGGTTTCAGTGATCTTCTCAGTTTTCAAGTTTCATCTGTTGAAGACAGGCTCCTTCTTATGTTTGTGATGGACCACGCCGAGGTTGAGCCTCTCCGTATTGTTGTGCATGGTAGGGATCTTCCAATCACTGTTGAGGTTGTGAAGAAAATTCTTGGCATACCTAAAGGACAGAGACCACTCCCTCGTGTTTCTCCAAAGCAAAAGTCAGAGTATCAAAAGGAGCTGAGGTTGATATGTGATGAAAAAGGCATGAGGGCAATGTGCGAGGAAAGGCAGAAAAGTGTTGCTAACTGCAGGAAGTACGATGACTTGAAGACTAATGAGGTCCCTAGGTGGGTGGTTGAAGAATTTGCAAAGAAAGGCAATGGTGACGACTGGAGTGTCACGTGCTTCCTTATGACTTTATTTGATGCTTTGCTTTTCCCCACCACCTCATATTCTATATCTGGCGACACATACTTACACTGCAAAGAAGTAATGCATGGAGTGAAGTTCGACATCTGTTCAGCTGTTGTTGATGACTTGACTAGGGCTGTGAAGCTTTGGAAGAAAAGAAACTTAGCATGCACGCCTTCAGTGCAGGGCTGTGTAGTGCTTCTACTGGTATGCATCTGTTTTTGCTTCAGTATGTCAGTAATTTTTGGTCAATGCAGTAGTTTTGTCTTGTGTTAGTAATATGAGTTTATTGTATAGCAGCCTCTTGTTCAGTAATTTACTGTTTTAAGCAGGTGTATTATTTGGACAACCTTTACTGCCCGGAGCACATGCTCATCGATGCCAAGTCAACTCCTCGTTGTCGATTTTTCAATTCTAATCTTATCGACAATATTGGTAAGGCTGATAGGAAAATAGATGATATCAATGGTGGCATCACATGCGGCAATCTTCCAGTAAGCACATTTCCTTTTTAATGTCTCTTCTTATGTCATTTTGAGTTAGTAACCTCCATTGTATATGCCATGATAAATTTGTTTTTCACATTCAGTTTCGGTCCAGAACCGGTACATGCTATGAAGATGTGCGTGGTGATGATGATCCATTGCCAGAGGGGCCTCCTCCACCACCTCCTGTACGCAAGAGGAGGCGGGAATCTGCTGCAGTGGCTGATAATCTCTTGCCCAAGCATGGTGTGCAAACAAGAGCCAGTGCCAGGACATCACCCGCTGACACATCCGACGTTGCTGCTCATTTGTTGCACTTGTTGTCGCATTTCAAGGAACTCATTGATCAGATTGATGATTCCATGCAGCAAGAGGCAGTTACAAAGCTTATGCGCGATTATGACAGCAAAATGGATGCAGCGATGAAAAAGGTTGAGCTAGGTAAGAAGTTGTTTGCTGAGGGGGAAGCCGCCATGAAGGAAGTTCATGTTGATGTTGTTGCTCAACTCAAAAGGATTTTTGTAGCTGCTGCTCTTAGTGATTCTTCTGCACGGGAATTATGATCAAAGCGCCGTCATGAGAGGACAGCTGAGGTGAGGGATCATTGATTCAGTAATTCAGTACTACTTTATTTAATTGAATCTTTACACTAGTTATCGCATTCTAACTATGTGTTTGCCATCACCGCCCTTTTGAAAATACCATATTGTCCCCAGGGCATCCCATCTGCTGCTGATCGCCCATCACGTCGTGAGTTTTCCCGCAGTGTGGCAAAGAGAGCGGCTTCTACTTCAAGGGATTCAACTGAGGTGAGAATTTTAGTAGTTTAGTAATCATGCACATTCTTGAACCAAACTAATTTTGCATCGTCCTATAGGAAACTAATCATGTAATTACGTTACTAAATGTCCAATTCAAAGCGATTCTCTTTTCCACTATTGATAATGAATTTTGTTTCACTGTTTAATTTATTGTAAATGTTTTTTCCTAGCTTGACCCATTGGCTGCTGATTATGGCAATTCATGCGACCAGCACACCAAGGGTGATGCTTCTAAGTCTACAACACCACCAGTTCAACCGTCCACTGATCACAATGGTGGCAGCAGCGGGATTCCTGCAGCTGATAGGCCAGCTGAGGTGATTTTTAATGGATAATGTTTCACATGAACATAAAAGCTCTCTTTTTTAACTCAGTAATCCAGTAATCCTGCTAAAACCCTTTCTTCTTTCACCAATATCTGTGATGCAGGATGCAAATGGCATCTCAAACTCAGCAACATCACACGATCAACACACCAAGGGCGATGCTTCAAAGTCTACCACACCACCAGTTCAACCGTCCACTGATCACAATGGTGGCAGCAGCGGGATGCCTGCAGCTGATAGGCCAGCTGAGGTGATTTTTAATGGATAATGTTTCACATGAACATAAAAGCTCACTTTTTTAATTCAGTAATCCTGTAATCCTGCTAAAACCCTTTCTTCTTTCACCAAAATCTGTGATGCAGGATGCAAACGGCACCTCAAACTCAGCAACATCACACGATCAACACACCAAGGGCGATGCTTCAAAGTCTACCACACCACCAGTTCAACCGTCCACTGATCACAATGGTGGCAGCAGCGGGACACCTGTCGCGAACAGGCCAGATGAGGTGATGTTTTTATTTACAATATTTTCAGTAATCTGCTTCAGTAATTTCAGTTTAATTTTTAATATTAAGTTTGGGTTACATCAGCGAATTGGTCAGAGGGGCGTGCCTTCCACGTTCACAACACCATCCTCGCACCCATGTTTTGACACAACCCCATTGGTGATTTTACTACTGCTCAGTGAATTCATATATGTTTTCATTAATTGTACTTTTAGTTTTTTTGTTCCTTTTTTTTAGAATCAGAAAGATTGTGATGTAGCCAACAATGAGGGTCTTGGTCATGCAGCTTTCAACAATGGAGACAGCGCCAGTAACAATGAGGTTTGGTTTTTGTCTTGGGTATTTTCCGTGTCTATTTTTGTTTTTAAATTAATTATTGTATTGTTTTTGTTGCTGTTAGGACTCGTCAAGGCATTTTGCCGGCGAACACAATGACCCACATGTTTCTCATGCACCGAACAAGGATGGTGATGATAGTCATACGACTGCTGATGGTAGTGCGTGTCAGCGTGAGGTTGGTAGTTATTTCTTTTCAGTAGTTATTTTTTCCTTTGTCAGTATTTCAGTAATTTAGTGGTTAACTGATTATGCGAATTCGTAACATTTAGTTGAGTTTTCAAACTCTACGTGTTTGTTTTCATTAGGCTACAAGTGAAGGGTACATTGGTGATGATGATTGTACGGCTAGGACATTTGATGATAGTCGTAGCCCAACAGAGGTTTGCTTTTTTATCTCTTCTGTATTTCATTCTTATTTCCTAATTTATTTTTAGTAATTCATTTTATAGTAATTCCAGAATATTTCTCATGTTTTCCATTTTATTGCAGCAAGAAGCCGTGCCGAGCAACAAAGACTCTAGCGATCATACTCCTGACATGGGTGCACCTTTTTCTTTCAGGACACCACCCTCCAACCCTATGTTTGACGTGACGCCTGTAATGAGCTTATATTCTTTTCACATGTTCATTTTTGTTCAGTAATCCAGTATTTGATTTACTGTCACTACATTATTTACTGAACACTTGTGTCGTTATCAACAGGCTCCTGAACCAACAATCAATTTCGATCGTTCACCAGTTTCATTTGATAAGACTCCAATTATTGATCATCCAAGCACGCAATCTTCTGTTGGTTTGCCTGAAGATGGGTTTGACAGGGAGGAATGGAACCAAGTTGGCAATGTTCTCCGAGATCTAAATGAAAGTCAGGTGTCACTAGGTGCGCAAGGTGGATTGCTTGAATCACCTTTGAGGCCATGTCATGCAGACACTCGGGTTAGACTTTAGATCTTTTTTCCTGTTGCTGCTTCTAGTTCTTTCTTTTTTAAAAATCAATGCATAATGTTTTTGTCTCCATATTTATGTCTATTTTTTTGTTTCTGATTGTCACCCTATCTAGTACGAAAAAGGTCGTACATTTGCAAGACGGTTCCCGAAGCGAAAATTGACATCACCACCTGTTCTAGGGTGTGATCTGCTTATGTTTGGTCTTGGCAACAAGTTGATTTCACCGTTCACAACTCGTACCCTGCATTCCCAACCTCCTGATATTGAGAAATCAATCAAAGTCCGGGACACCATTATAACAGCTACACCAAGCAAAAATTGGTTTCAGTAAGTTTGGTTACACACTCTCTTTCTCTTATTTGTTCATTCCCGATTGTGCAGACGTGATTTTTTGCGTGCAAAACAAAAGTACATTTCTCCGGCGACGGACACTGGGGAGGGTGTTGCAGAGAATATCGTGAAATCTTTTCAAGATGGAGGGAAATGCGAAGCTTGGTATATTAATTTCTTTGGCCAATGTGTGATGATGGACGATGAGCAAGTAAACCCTGTCTTTACTCGGAAAAGGCTCATCCTGCCTTACGGCGTTGCGGTATGTTCATTCCTGCCCAGTAAATCAGTAACATGTGCACACCAACTCTCAATTTTCATTATTCTAAGTCCTCCATTAAATCAGTTTCCTAATTCAGTAAGTCAGTAATATGAGAACATTCATCTATTTTTTCTTCCTGTCAGTTTTTTAGTAATTCAGTAAATCAGTTTCTGATTCAGTAATATGGGCACATTCTCCACTTTTTCCCCTGATTCATTAAGTACTTTATAATTCTTTTCATTTACATGCCAACACAGGATTCACTTCTTTTTGATACTTACAACACCGGATCTCAGTATTCACCAGAGGTTACAGTCCAGTATCTACGCCAGCTTTTTGATGAGACAGCAATATTGCAAGCTAAACTGGTATGCATTCCGTCAATATTCCAGTATCATTGCTATGTATGAAGTGATTGATGAGGACATGACACACATGCATACAACCATGATCGGGTCATACATTAGTGCAGGAGCAGTCCAACAAGGTTGTCCAAGTCATGAAGGAGGCCCAAGGCTAATTCAATTCGAGTCACCAAGGTGGAGGCCCAGAAGAGTAGCAGTTGGCCCAACAGGAGGCCCAACCCTCGCAACCCTAGCGCAGGTACTGTAGCGTGCCGCCCCTCCTGGCCGCCAGGGGCTGCGCCCCCTATTTAGATAGACTCCTCTTTTATTTTCAGACTTGAGTTTTGTTTTACAAGTTAGCCTCTGCTAAACCGGATCACGCGCAAATACGCGCTGACCTCGTGTAATTCAGGACTCCACCTTCGAGTGATACATAGATTGCTCGCCTCTCATTCTTGTTCGTTCTTCGATTACGTAACAGGAATTGATCTTCGTGATCAGGCTGATTTTGCTTCCGCAGGATCGGTAACCACAGGGAGTTGGTTCAGCGATTGCATTGGCGCTTCGGGTTCGCTCGTCGTAGTCGGATCGTGAGGGTCACCTCCCACCAATCGAAGTTATCCTCCACTCACCGAAAGATCGGGCACTCCAGCTCTATCAAGTGGTATCAGATTTCCAGGTTGATCGGTGAGTTTATCAAGTGTTTTTCCATTACCTACAGTCCACAAAACCAAAACAAAAATTGTCAGGTTAGATCTTGTTCCCAGCACCCTTTTGAGCCTTGCACTTTCTTTCAATAGTTTGCATTGTTGAATTTGTGTGCATACACGTTCAATTGTTGCTGGTTGCATTGTGTTTCTATCGCCATTTTTTTTTCTCACACCTTCTGCCGCCGTTCACCCACCACGAACCGATCCATCACCCCCGATCCCCTCGACACGCCGCAACCCCCCTGATCGCCGATCCCCTGGATCGCGCCCCCACCCACCATCGTGCCAAACCACCCCCTGATCGCGCCTCTCTGATCCCCTGCCTTATTTGTGTTTTGGAAAAATCAAAAAAAAGGAAGGAAAGCAATCAAAAAAAAAGAAAAGAAAAAAAAGGAAAGAAACAAACAGCAGCCACGCGCTGCCCTCCCTGGATCGCGCCTCCTGTTTTCCCCCTGCCTTGTGTTCCTTTTAGAAAGTCAAAAAAAGGAGAAAGCAAAGGAAAAAAAAGGAAATAGCAGATCGGTTCCCTCCTCTGGTTGTTTGTGTCGGGGCAGGATTGGCCGTCCTGCCAGGACGCCTGGGCGCTTGGCGCACCCTGCTGCCCATTGCTTTTCTTGTGTTATCTTTCCTTCTTTTCCTTCCTCTAATTCTTGTTCCACTTTTGCACTTTGTTTCCAGCAACATACTTACGTGTTTAGCACTATTATTCAACGTTGCATTTATTGTTTGATTGTGCTAACCCTTGATTTGAGTGCAGCCTACCCAGAACTACACATATTTCTCCGACGAGCAGACTTTGTTTCCCCAGGCAATCGCTTCTCCAATCTTTCGCCGGTACTACCTGTTGGTTGCAGCTCACCCCTGTGCGCTTGGTAAGAACGGATAAGAATTTGATAACAGCATTGTAGTGAGCGCCTTGTGAGCCGTTGCACCCTTGTCACATTGTTGTCGTCGATTTTGTTTTGTGTTTGCGCTAACCATGGCAGGAGACGTCGACGGCACGACGGATGTACAGCTGCAGGACATGCGAACACAAGTTGACGGACCTGCCGCAAACATGAAGACGATGCATGAACGGTTTGACTCGACGATCATGTCGTCGACCGCGCGGTTCAATCAGCTCGACCTCGCTCAGACGGCCACTCAGAACACACTCGACACCATCGTGGCACAGATCGATGCATTGACCACTAC
>CM014277.1:59042704-59057747 GCA_004135705.1 Alloteropsis semialata
GCAGTACGACTTTTTAATGGTGTGACCGTAGTTTCACCGTGAAAACTAACGGTAATGGACGAAAAATTATAATCGATTGCACACAAGGGATGGACTAATTTTCAATAGCATGCAAGAAATGTTATATTTTCGAATGGAATAGAGGGAATTTTCCAGTGTCATGTTTATAGCATATTCGTCACCGTGTTTTAGCCACCCGGCAAGAACGATACATCACTTGCTAAGCAAAAACCAACAAGAACAACAGACCCCCCAAGGCCTGGCACAGCCACCAGGAGCCTCGACCTGCCTCCAGCAGCTTCAACAGACATCAGCTTCTTCATAAACTTTGTCTGCAGTTCGCTCTCTTCCTGAATCTTCATGAGTTAAGCTGTTTTGCCCAACTTCTCCTCCCCTGTATGAATCTCCTAAAGGATAGGCTGGACACCTTCACTCATCTCAGAAATTACCCAGCAATTCTTCCAGGCCTGTTGGCATCTAGCTTCTTCAGATAACCGACAATCTCCCCAGTTCTTTCTGTTGGGCAGAGGATTTTCCAACTTCTTAACAGACTAATCACTATTTCCAACAGGAGTTTCATTCCCCTCCAAGTCCCACCTTGAAAACATAAGCAGTTCCTCAGTTTCCACAGCCCTCAAAGAGCTATGGATGTTATCATATTGGTAAAGAGCTATGGATGTTATCATTTTGGTAACTAGAAACTTTTTCTTACTCAGCCAACAATTGCCCATGCTTTCAAAACTACTACCAATATCAAAACCACAAGATTCAGAGATATCTTTCCACATCTGTTTAGCTACCACACACTCGAATAGTAACAGGCAGGAGTGGTCTTGGAGGTTTTTCCATCTTCCTACATTATCCCTAGTCTGAATTCTATTCCTAGAAAGCAACCAATGAAAAAAGTGCACGCTGGAGGGGATCATCAACGACCACGCCGCCGGAGTATAAATTGGAGTAATAACAACCCTGAAATTAATAATACTATATAGCGTTTGGGAGGAGTAAATCCCATTGTAAGTAAGGGACCAGATCAACTCATCTTCCTCCTCATTTAAAATTAGTGCGGTTGCTAACTGGCGCACTTCCCACCACAAATTCATCAAAATTTCATCTACCGTTCTAGTAAAGGTACACTTTAAATCTACACCATTGCACAATTCTGCAATTGTATTAGATTTCTCACTCACAATCCTATATACTTGTCAAAACTGAATAGCCAAACTTGAGGTAGCTAACCAATTATCCTCCCAAAACTTCACACTTTTACCATCACCTACCTTCCATCTAAATCCCATCTTGTCGGGGATAGACCCTCGGGGGTACCCAGAAGACGGACTGGCCCAGCCAGCATGGGGCGGCCCAGTCCGAGTGCTACCTAGCTGGGCCCACTAGTCGGACGGCCCACTAGTCGGGTACTCTGACGCGCGGGATATGGAACAAGAAGGCGTAACCCGCAAGAAACTCGTCGATCAGGATAAACTAGCCGGAAATCTAGGGAAAGATATCTGTAACCGTTATAGAATCAAATCCTTGTACTCCGGGTAGGATACGACCCCCAGTGGACTTGTAACTCAAGGCAGCCGGACTATACAAGGCGCCTTGGGACCCCCTCCAAAACAATAGGAACTCAACTACGGAACTCTCAGGTAAACAATCCAATACAAACCATACATCCAACACAGGACGTAGGATATTACGTCATCTTAACGGCCCGAACCTATTCAATCCTTGCGTCTTGTGTCACCATTGATCTTAGATCCACGATCCATCCCTCAACAAATCAACCACGCGGACTACCCTGTGTGGACTGCCGGGTTCAAACATCCGACAGTTGGCGCGCCAGGTAGGGGTTGATCGTCGAGATCAATCTACGAGATCAATGGCGTCCACCTCCAGCATCATCCTGCCGGCGTTTGCGGAGATCACCATCGCCGAGGGAGCCTTCTTCTTATTCGGCTCCATGGTGTTCACCGCCGGACGCAACGACGAGCTGACGTACAACCGCGACGCTACCCCTTCAGAGATCGCCCCACGACTCAGCGTCATGCCAGATGGTGAAGTCGCCATTGCCAACTCTCCATAGACCTCGTCCAACAACACGGCGATCGCGACGCCCGCCAATCCCACCCCGATCTCCAACGACCAGCCGCTTCCGAAAACTCCACCGACCACTGCTTCCACGCCTCCTCCACCAAGCAGAACTTCGGAGGCACTCGCCGAATGGCGAGCGCGCTGGGCAGCCCACCAGCGCGAGTTCGAAGCCGCCATGGATCGCGCAGTCGTCTCCATCGGCGAATGCATCGAGCTCACAGAATCCGCCCGTCAGCAACTCGCCTCCCCGACTCGACTCCCCTTCGGACTCGAGAACAGCGTCGCCATGTACCAGCGAGTACTCGGCCAACTCCACGACGACAGCATCAACGTGGGGAGCAACGACCCGCCGGGAGGACTACGCATCACCGCCACTCCTGAAGGCAGATCAGTCCACTCCATTAGCGCTGAACAAATCAGATCTACCTCAGATCTGGTCTTGATGAACTCGGTGCAAGCCCAAGACGTGCCAGCCACGTCAGCACCAAAGCAGTCACCAATTTTCCCGCACGTCGTCCGGACTCTGCCGCCCAACAAGCGGATCGTACCTGCCAAGCGCGAAGCCTTCGTCTCCGACATCTCCGCGGACGAGAACACGGTTCCTGGCGAGGACAACGTGCAACGTGATGCCAGGATCGCTTGCAATGTCGAAAAGCAGCAATGCCGAGACGCGAGGCAGGAGCGCCTCAACCCGAGAGCCCGTAACCTCAACAACGACTTCGTCCGAGAAGTCGGGGGCATCGGTGTCTACGCTACACCCTCAGCCAACCTCGCCGCTGCACACCATGAACTCAAGGCCATCCCCGAGACGCCCGAACTCCAGCGGATCAAGGCTATGCTCATAGTAGCCGCGGGCATGATCAACAACATGAGAACCACCGCCTCCTCTACTCGCAACTCCAGATCATCAAGCCGCCGACCCGCCGAACCAAATAGGCAAGATGGAGGCGAGGACGTGGTGGAGCAGCCGGACCTCCGCGAATGACTACGTGACCGCGATCTTCGCCAGAACCTCAACGACCGCCATCTGAGGAGAGACGAAGAGGAACTGCGCCGACGTGCCGAGTACAACCGCAACTACGACGCCCCCAGATTGGACCGTGACACGCGACTACGCCGCGAACGTGAAGCTAACGAAGCTGACGTATGATCGAAAGTACTGTGCACCGTGAAGCTAACGAAGCTGACGTATGATCGCAAGTATGATCGCAAGTACGCCGCGAACGTGACCAAGTACGATCGCAAGTACAGCGCACCCCAGGAGCAACCCCGACCTCGATGTGCGAGGACGCCTGAGGACCACTCCGCTGACTTCGGGCACAACACCGCCACGGAAAACCTCAGTGACTGCGATGACTTCCCCGCGTTCACCGCCTGGGCAAGATCCATCCGCATGCCCGCCAACTTCAAGCCGATTGGCATTGAGAAGTATGACGGGAAGACGGACCCAACCATGTGGCTCCGGACCTACAACATCACCATCTGGGCGGTCAACGGCGACCACGACTCTATGTGAGCCTACTTCCCTGTCGCCATGACCAAGGTGGGACAGAGCTGGCTTCACAGCCTCGACGCCGACTCCATCGACAACTGGGACACCCTCTGCAGCAAGTTCAAGAGCTACTTCCAGGGGAGCTCAACGAGATCGGGCACCGCGTGGGACCTCGGAAGGGTGAAGCAGAGACGCGGTGAAACTCTCCGCGACTACATGAACCGGTACATGGAGAACCGCAACACGGTCCCCAGCTGCTCCGAGTCCAAGATCATGAATTACTTCCTCCAAGGCCTCAACGACAAATCCATCTTCGAACGACTCTATGAAGACCTCCTGAAGACCTCCGGTGAGTTCATGGAGAAGGTCAACAAACTCACCAGCGCCAAAGAAACTACCCGCCTCCACTACAACAAGAAGGACTTGCGGGACGACGACAGGCCGACTCGCCGAGAGGATCGCCCGCCACGGAAGGAAGACCCGCGGCGCGCCCGACTTGAGACAGTCAAATCTCACGACCGAAAGCGCTCGGGTGACCGCACCATCACCGCCATGGATCGCGGAGGACCTCGCCCGTGGACTAACTTCAACGCCGACTTCGACAAGATGCTCCAAGGCCCCTGCCCGATACACAAGTAGTCCAAGCACCGCATGATCGACTGCATGGGCCTTGCAGACGTCTTCAAGAAACAAGACGGGAAGAGGCCACCACGGAACAATGACAAGGACGACAAGGTCGATGGAGCTCCAAAACAGGATGCCTTCCTCAACGTCGACAAGCAGGTGAACTTCATCCTTGGAGGACCACCGGCCATCGACAACAAGCGCAAAGAGAAATTGCGCGACAGGGAGATCTTTGCCATTAACACAACGCCGATCCAACCACTCCGCTGGTCTGAGCAGTCCATTACATTCTCCAGGGAGGACCAGTGGTTCCAGATCTTCAACGTCGGCGAATACCCTCTGGTGCTCAGCCCGATCGTGGGCAACGCTTGCCTGACCAAAGTACTCATCAACGGTGGAAGCGAGCTCAACGTTATGTTCGCCCAAACTCTGAAGGACATGGGCCTCGGCCTCAGTGCCCTGACTCCGTCCGCGCACCCGTTCTATGGGTTGATCCCGGAAAAAGGCTCCAAACCACTCGGGCAGATCTCTCTACCCGTCACCTTCGGAGATCAAGACAACTTCCGCACCGAGTACTTGAACTTCGAAGTCGCCGACTTCACCACCGCCTACCACGCCATACTTGGGAGACTAGCACTCGCCAAACTCATGGCGATCCCCAACTACACCTACCTCCTTCTGAAGATGCCAGCTCTGAATGGCGTCCTATCCATCCGCAGCGACATCCACCTTGCTAAGAAGTGCAACAAAGACGGCCTCCACCTCTGCATCGGCGTCGAGCAAAGTGTACTCCAGTCAGAAGTGGTCGCCGATGCCAGGACACTCCAGGAAGACTCCGGCAGCGTCCCCGAGGAAGTACACGCTGTCTCCCTCAGACTCGCCGACCCACCCAAGACTGCCCTGATCGGATCAGGGCTCAACGACAAATAGGAATACGCGCTCGTCACCTTCCTCCGGAACAGCGCTGACATCTTTGCATGGTCTCCATCCGACATGCTCGAGGGAGGTTGTCGAGCACTCCTTGAGGGTCGACGCGAATGCCAAGCCAGTTCGCCAAAAGCTCTGACGCTTCGCGCAGGACAGCAAGGAGGCCATTAGGGTAGAAATTACATGGCTATTAGCAGCAGGGTTCATAAGAGAAGTGTTTTATCCTGACTGGCTTGCTAATCCAGTCCTTGTAAGAAAAAAGAACAATGAATGGAGAATGTGCGTTGATTACATAGATCTCAACAGGTACTGCCCTAAGGACCCATTTGTCCTGCCCTGCATCGACCAAGTGGTCGACTCCACTGCCGGATGCGTACTCCTATGCTTTATTGACTGCTACTCCAGCTATCACCAAATCATCTTGAAGGAAGAAGACCAGGAGAAGACTTCTTTCATCACTCCGATCAGCGCTACTGCTACACCACCATGATGTTTGGACTCCACAACACAGGCGCCACCTACCAGAGAGCAATCAACCTCACCTTGGGGACCCCGATCGGGCGCAACGCCGAGGCTTATGTTCGATGACATTGTCATCAAAACCAAATCCGAGGAAGACTTCATCGCCGACCTCTTCAAAACTTTTAATAATCTGCGCAAATACCGTTGGAAGTTAAACCCAACAAAGTGCGTTTTTGGCGTCCCCAAAGGAAAACTACTCGGCTTCATTGTAAGCAACAGAGGCATCGAGGCAAACCCCGAGAAGATAAGCACCCTCATGAAGATGAAGCCGCCGACTGGGAAGAAAGAGATCCAAAAGCTGACCGAATGCATGGCAGCACTGAACAGATTCATCTCTAGATTGAGGGATAAAGGACTCCCCTTCTTCAAGCTACTGAAGAAGGGGGACAAGTTCGAATGGACCCAAGAAGCACAGGAAGCCTTCGCCGACCTCAAGAACTAGCTCTCCACCCCGCCAGTACTCACCGCACCAAATGACAACGAGACCCTGCTCTTATACATCGCTGCTACCTCAAATGTCATAAGCTCCGTCATCGTCGTAGAAAGAACAGAGGAAGGAAAGATTCAGAAGGTGCAGTGACCTGTGTACTATGTCAGCGAAGTACTCAGCGAATCCAAGACACGATACCCTCAGGTGCAGAAGCTACTCTATGCATTGCTGATCACGTCGCGAAAGCTCCGCCATTATTTCCAGGCGCACCGAATAAGAGTGGTCACGCAATTCCCACTCGGCGAAATCCTCCACAACAGAGACGTCTCCGGCCGAATCATCAAATGGTCGGTTGAGCTTGCCTCCTTCAAAATAGACTTCACTCCGTGCACCGTCATCAAGTCCCAAGTACTCACCGACTTAATCGCTGAGTGGACTGAAAGTCAGGGCACCAAGGAAGATTCCAGCAGCGAACATTGGAAGATGTACTTCGACGGCTCCCTGATGATAGACGGCGGAGCGCCGGAGTCCTTTTTATATCGCCAAAGGGGAACAACTCCGCTACATCCTCCAGATACTCTTCCCCATCACAAATAACGCCGTCGAATACGAAGCAATCCTTCACGGGCTCCGCATCGCTACCTCCCTCAGAATTAAAAGACTTCTAGTTTACAGCGACTCCGCTATCGTTGTGAACCAAGTCAACAAGGATTGGGATTGCCACAGCGAGTAGATGAACTCCTACTGTGAAGCTGTGCACAAGCTAGAAGGCAAGTTCCATGGGATAGAGTACCACCACGTTCCCCGAGAAAACAACCTCGCCGCCGATGCTCTCGCCAAACTTGGCTCAACGCGCGCGCAAGTCCTTTGGGGGGTTTTCGTCCATGGACTTGTTAGACTCTCCATCAAAGACCCCGGGGAAGAGCCAGACCTGCCTCCAGAACTTCGAGACGTGATGACAATCGACAAAGCAGAAGATTGACTACTTGGCTTACAACAAGGTACCCCGAGACCCGACGGCGAGAAAGATCCTGGAGCACCGCAGTAAGAACTACGTCATCGTAGGCAACGCCCTTGTTGACTCTCATTAAACGTATACTTTTAGTGCTATTTAGGTGGTGGTTTTGGACTAATTTATATACTAACCCGCCACTTGGCACTTAAAATAACCCCGTTTTCGTATGTGTTTTGTGTTTTGAAGCATATTGTGTTTTTGCAGAAAAATGGCCCAATTTGGGGCATTTATATTCAAGGCCCAAAACTAACTACGAGCCCAAAGGAATCGAGCCTAGCGGAGGGAGCCCAACCAATGGACCATATCGGCTTTCATAGCCCAACTCATGGTCCTAGGTGTACACATTCAATGAACCTTGGGTATGAGAGACTTAAGCATGAAGGAATTGAAGATTTGGAAATTTATCCACAAGATCAAGGCAACCTCAGAGATATTCGCGCAGCCCAGGATAGCATGATCTTTTGGCGCAGATTTGGAGATATAAATGACCTCTAATAACAAAATGTTGAATACCAATGTCGTAGCCATCGTCGAGATCTTCAATTTGGACATATCAAAAGCATAATTTGGAATATAGAGCTAGGAGATATGGCCCCTGAAATGCATCTTGCACAGAGAAGTCCGGAATCAGGCAGATTATCTTCCGGCGCTGATTTGGGGATCTTCACTTCATTTTCAAGGAAACTCATGAATACCAAAGTTGGAGATAATTTCATGCGACACAATTTAGAATCTGAGTTTGCCCTATTTAGAGTCCGGAAGAGGAAGATATGACATTGGGAAGGCAGGGCTGTGAATTAGGAAAATCTGGGCGAGTCAAATCTTATGGAAACCAAGTTTGCTTAACTCCCAAGCAAGGATCTCATGGAAGGAAAGATGAAGCATGCCCCAAGGCTCCCCTAGGGTATAAATACAACCCCCTAGGCATCCTCAAGAAGAAGAGATTGAGATCTATGTACCACAAGTCAACGCGAAGAGGGACACACACCGAAGGAAGCCGACAGCCGCCGCAAGTCCTCGAGGTTGCCTAGGAGATGGCTTAGGCCATGCCCTAGCCGCCATGGTTGGCCCTACGTGGTGAAGCCATGGCGGAGTTTCGGAGCCATGCCTTGAACTCATCAAGGCATATGTACATTCGATGGTGATATCAATCTACTTGTCTTGTTTACTTTGATCTTCTAAGATACATGCTCTCTCTCTCATATGTCTAGCTAGCATATGTTCTTAGTAGGAATAGATCTAATCGTGATGATTAGTCTATGCCTTGCGGATACATCTTAGTAGTGCGTAGGAAGTCGACAAGATTATGCTCGTGTGGTGACAGCATGCGGGAGGGAAAAGGTCGAATGATTGCGTAATGTTGAGTAAGATCGATGGCGAGTACCATGGGAGTTGTTGCGCGGTCACCAAGGAGGAGGAGCTTCGAGTAAAGAGCACTTGGTGGGCGTTTGAGGTAAAGCTTTGGGAAACCTTAGGCGTTGATGCGCACCTCGCAAGGGCGTCCATGGGAAAGTTCTTAGAGATGACTCTTTAGCTTTGTACGAGATTAGATTGATTATCGCTTTGGCCGGAGTTGCAACTAGAAGGCGGTAGGCTTGTGCTACCTTTGGTCATGTTACCTCGTGTCGTGGGGTTGTGATCCATTCATCACATTCATAAACTTCACACACATGTTTAACCTCATATGCAATCTATGCTTCATGATTGGATTATATCTGTTTGGCTAGATAGAAAACCCTAGGTAGTTCTTTGTCGATCCACGGATTGATAAACCTTGGGGGAATACTCTAAGGGTAAAGCTACCAATGATCTGTGCACTTGCGGTTCACAATTGGCGTGTCTAAGAACCGTCAACAAGCTTTTCTGGCGCCGTTACCTGGGATCGGCAATAGGAATCCTAGGGATATCTATTTAATTTTTCAGACTAACCCTAATTTTATTATTGCATATATCATGTGTTTCTTGTTTGTGTCCATAAATGCAGGTAAAACCCTAGACACAAAGCGATCGAGAAGTTCTCAACATCTGGACTTTGACAAGTCCAAATCTTGCTCAAACAAAGTTGATGGCTACGTGAAGATCCGCTCTTTAGTGGTAGGTGCTAACTTTTGTTAGTGGCCCATCATCTGCTATCGAGCCCACACCTAAAACAAGTGAAGATGAATAAGGTATGCCGCCATGTCAATTAATTTTTAAGACTAATCTCGCTTGGAGATTTGTTTGTCCAAGCTACAGGTGATGAATCATGCCCCGACGAAGTAGTGAGATCCGATTGTCAACATCTCAGGAAGGTTGCTGTTGAGACCAGTTTTCCGCCCATGATCAGAGATGTACCTTGGAGGAAAATTATAACATATGAAGCTCCATCAAATCTTCTTTCCAACGCATCAATAATCATAAGTTTTGAAGATCGGTGCAAGGAGTTATGGTAAAATCTTTCAACACTACACGTTCTGAAATCTGTTCGGGACAAAACGTAGTGCCAGAGTAAAACAAGCATAACTCATTCATCCGGAGTCCATTTGGAGTGAATGAGTACTCGTTGAAAAGAGAATTTGATGCATATTGCAATGGATTAGAAGTTTAGTACAGGTTCTGCACTGGATGAAGAGAAATTCAATGAAGAAGAGGCAGCAGTAAACAACCGAGAAGGTGATGATGATATCAAGGGAAGATTGGATGGCCTTGAGCAAAAAAGATGATGATTTGTAGTTGATCAAGACTGGAGGCAACAAAATTAGAAGCACCATGATGCCACCAATCTTCTCTAGTTAGATACTCAAGAAGCTTCTAATTGAGTGATGCTACCAATGAAGGAAACCGCTCAAATCATCGACATAAAGAGCAAGAGGCCCCTATGATCCCGGCACCTTGGGTAAAGCAAGAACTATGGAAAAGACACATCATTGAAACCATGCTACTCGCTGGTGAATCAATGGTGATGATCTTGAAGCCTAGGAATGCACAACATGACGCTCCAAAGACCACAACATCAAGATCATCAACATCTCAGGATCAATTCACAAGAAGGTACTGATCACATCAAAAGTCTGCCCAACCTTTGAAGAAAACAATAGAATATTTTTAGATATTTAAAAGCCCCATGAAGTTCTGGTTCCAACGAATCAAGAATCAAGTCAATCGGAGATTCCTACAAGCGGTTATAATCAAAATATCGAAGGTCGTGCATTCTGAAATTTTCTAGACAGCACGCAGCGCTAAAAGTTAAATGTGCATAACTCTCTCATTCGAACTCCGTTTAAGATGAATGACCACTTGTTGGAAAGGTAATTTCATAAAGTTGTCAATAGAGCTATATTTTGGTATAAGTTCTATTCTCAACATAGGGGAAAATCCATGAATAAGAGGCAGGAGCAATGTGATGAGAACAAGGTAGAGGACATAATGATGACAACAATTAAGAGGAGCTTGGGCAATGCTTTCATCGAGCGTACATGATCAATTTCAGAAGCTTAGAACAAAAGAAAGACCCTCAAGAACATTGGCATATGAAGACACAAGCTGGCGACATCCAATACATGAAGATGTTTAAAGCAAACCACGATGGATTACAAGGTAGACATCAAGCTGCATGGACATTTTGGATTCTCGCACAAAAGACCATGGCTTCACATGAAAATAATCGAGGTGAGAAGTCTAGCTCTATGACCTTAAATAAAATGCTTTGCAGAAGGCAACCCGATCTTTTTATTTATTATCTATATAAGATGACGGTCTATATTGTGCTCTTTAATCGAATCATCAAATAACATTGTACCATTGCTCTAGTAAATGCCACAACTTTATGTTGTATGATCTAAATGTTATAGAGAGCACTTTGTTATTTGATCTTGGAAAACTTGTAGACCCTTTTTGTGTGCCTATTGCTATTAGTGTTTAGAGTCTTTTTCTTTGAGTCTTTTTGAGAGATTTATGAAGTATGGCACCACCCTTTGATTTTAAACTTGTGGCTAGTTAATCTAGGCTAACTTTGTTTTTGTTTTTAGACCACCTTATCATGTCATCCACCTCATGTTGCACTTCATGCCATGTTGTCTTCACCCTTGCATTGCATTGCATTCTTTGTTTTGATCTAATTTTTTGTTAAACCCACCTATTCATTCCATCATACCATCATACATTTGTTAGCTTGGCTCTTTCACGAAACTTCATGATGAATGCTTTCATATCCATGATAATGCTTCACTAGTGGCATTTTTCATTTGCAATCTTGTGTAAACATGGTATTTAGATATGATTGCGGACCATCATCATTTAGTTTTGAGAGCCTTGTTAGCATTTACATTGCATTGGTTGGTTTATAAGCTTTGTGATGCGCCTTATTTTTCTTGTGCTATAAAGAAATATTGACCTTGGGATAGACATGGTGTTTTAACCTAGGTTAATAGATCTTTTTGACTATGGAGAAATTCGGCAACTTAGTTGTAAACATGGTGTTTAGAACTAGGTGTAAATATTGTCTTTGTTTATATGTTTTCCTCTCATTTGCATACTCACTTTGCACACCCACACACCCATTTGGTTTTTTTCTCTTTTACTAGGTTAATTATGCCACAAGTTAAGGTCTGAGGGATGTCATTGGTTGTTGGCATTTGCTATTACTCCCGACCATCACCCCAGGGGTAGTTTGTGCGTTTCAATTGTTTTGCAGGCATGACGAAGGAATCCCATGAATTCGTGATCAAAGTTGCAACCAAGATCGTCATCATCTCCGAAGATTTAAAGGGACGATGCTGTTTTCATCAAAAATCTGCACATGTTCAGAGATGTACAAGGAATAAAAAGTTGATATTCAGAGGCTCCATCAAATTCTCGTTCCAACGCATCCAAGATTAATGAATTTAAAGACCCATACAAGGAGATACGATAGAAACATTGGGCGCTGCGCGTTCTGAAATCAGTTCAGGACAGATTGCAGCGCTAGAATAAAATAGGCATAGCTCTTTTGTTCGAAATCCGTTCTAGGCAAATGATGACTCGTTGGAAAGAGAAATTTGTTCACTTTGGAACGGAGTAATGTTTCTGTACATGTTCTATTCTGGAAATAAAGAAAAAATTCATGGAAGATGAAGCAGCAATGAAGACAACAAGCACGGAGGTGATAACGATACGAAGAATGATTGGGACCATGGCTTGATGACAAGAAGAGATTGAAGAAAGTTAAGGCAACAAAGGTGAAGAAGCATAAAGATAATCTCCAAAACACGTGACTGAAGGACTTTAAGAATTACAAGATGGTTCACCATCTTTTTCCACACTTAGCAACATGCTAAGCATGGGGAGGAATTGTTGGACGAAAAGAAAAAGGTCATATGAAGTACAATGATCGTGTTCACCACAAGATGCTTATTACTCTTCTTCCATGCTAAGCACAATGCTTAAGCATGGGAGAAGCAGCGCTACACTTCATTGCAAGCATCGAAAAGGACGGTAACTCTTCCTCAACCTTCTCTTTGTTCATCTACTCTATGTATATATGTATGCCATCGACCATAGGTTAGAAACCTTTGTATATCTCTCTTGTTAATAACATGGCTACTAGGAGGACAACCTAGTTTTGTTTTTGTTTTCAATAAATAGTTATCACCATCACTTTGTGCTCACCACGATGAAATATTTTGAATGCTTTGCTTATGGAAAAGTGATGAAAGTTGCCGCTTTGTTCTACCTACATGATGTTGTATATGACTTGACTATTTGCTCTCTATTAAATGATCTTAAATTGACTAAATACCGGCTCTTTTATTTGTGGAGGTTAAATGACTAAATTCTAGACCCACATATTCCTTATGTTGCTCTTTGATTTAAGTTTACCGATGACCTTACACCTTGAATTGTTTTAAATAAAACTTGATTCTTATTCTATCTACATTCGTGAATCTCTTGCAAAGTTCTACCTACCAAAGCCTTTACATATACATGATCTTTCATAATAAAACCTTTAGATTTGCGAACTTATATTTTGATGAGTTGGATTAAGATTGATTTCTATGGTTCGAGACTAAGAAGCTGGATATTCCATTTTTGCGTACCCTCTTTTTGCTAGCCTTTCTATCCATGCATTGTGAGTTTCTACACCGAACCTTCACAAACTTCGCTGGATATCCACCCTAAACCCAAATATCTTTTTGTGATTACCTCCTTGACCACAACCAACAATTGAGTATGGATCATATTCTCGACGAAAATCCACAAGAATCGAGAGCTTAATTTAGAGAACATCAATTTGGGAGGCATCGAAGAAACTCCCCAAAGATTCAAGTGCTTTTCTAGAAGATCAAGATGGACTTTGTGTACTTACTTCAGCAATTATCAACCCTCGCTTCTATGCTCGAGGATGAGCAATCGTTTAAGCATGGAGGGAGGATGCTGAGTAAGTACTATGTTGCCAAAGGTTCTAAGGAGCAAAAAGAAAGAAAAATGTGGAAAAATAAAAAAAAGAGTGAAAGAAAAAAAACAAAGATGAAAGAAAGAAAGAAAGAAAAAATAGAAATAATGCTCCTTAGTTCTTTTAGCTTCATCAAATTTCAAGTGCTTTGAAGACAATTCCATACTCAATTTTCTAACCATGTGCAATCTAACGAGGACTTCATTTGTGCCTCGGGATCATCCACTTGTCATTTGCACATGTCCACCTATCTAAATGTGTGTGTTCCATCCCTCTCTCTTTCCAACATTTATTCTCCATGGCCTTTTTGACTAGTCTCGGTAATTCCAATAGATCTCTCTCTTAGTTTGACAATATTTGAGATATAATGTTTTGCTAGGATTGTTTTTACCTACCAAGCTCCACATAAGCCTTCCACTTTCATATATGAGTAGAATAGGTTGAAAATAATCTAGTATAGGCTTGAGCGACTTGATGAGATGAGTGTTTCCACAAGCTTTTGCAAGAGAATCTCACTTATGTTGGATATGCTTCTTTTTGAAAACCCTTCACGATGGAACAAGGCAAAGGTCTAAAGTTCTCTTAAGTTCAAGAGCATTGCATTTATTATTATTGTGGCTTGTTCTTTATTGCTAGTCTATCTTCCATAATGAAAAGTAGCCGGTCACACTTGAACTTTAAATGCTAAACACTTGAGAGCAATGTGTCTTGTTGTGTATAACTAAGTGCAGGGAAGACATTGAAGGGCAATGCTGATTTTCTAGCTAAGCAAAGATCCTGGACTTACTCGAGGACGAGCAAGGTTTAAGCATGGGATGATTGTTGACGCTCATTATACGTATACTTTTAGTGCTATTTAGGTGGTGGTTTTGGACTAATTCATATACTAACCCGCCACTTGGCACTTGAAATAACCCCGTTTTCGTATGTGTGTTGTGTTTTGGAGCATATTGTGTTTTTGCAGGAAAATGGCCCAATTTGGGGCATTTATATTCAAGGCCCAAAACTAACTACGAGCCCAAAGGAATCGAGCCTAGCGGAGGGAGCCCAACCAATGGACCATATCGGCTTTCATAGCCCAACTCATGGTCCTAGGTGTCCACATTCAATGAACCTTGGTTATGAGAGACTTAAGCATGAAGGAATTGAAGATTTAGAAAGTTATCCACGAGATCAAGGCAACCTTAGAGATATTCGCGCAACCCAGGACAGCATGATCTTTTGGTGCAGATTCGGAGATCTAAATGATCCCTAATGACAAAATATTGAATATCGAAGTTGTAGCTATCGTCGAGATCTTCAATTTGGATATATGGAAAGCATAATTTGGAATATAAAGCTAGGAGATATAGCCCCCGAAATGCATGCTGCGCAGAGAAATCTAGAATCTGGCAGATTATCTTCCGGCGCTGTTTTGGGGATCTTCACTTCATTTCCAAGGAAACTCATGAATACCAAAGTTGGAGATAATTTCGTGCTACATAATTTAGAATCTGAGTTTACCCTATTTAGAGTCCGGAAGAGAAAGAT
>CM014277.1:59058747-59074837 GCA_004135705.1 Alloteropsis semialata
CCTGTGCTAGGTATTCTAGCTCGATTAGCTCGTAAGCAGCTCGTGATATGGCTCGAACTAACTCATTAACGAAACGAGCAAAAATAGTTGCTTGGCTCTTTTAAGAATCGACCAAGCCAAGTTGAGTCACTACGAGAGAACTTCACATTGGTGGGAGGACATTAGTGCCGGTCCCCCTGGAACCGGCACTAACATGTTCGGGGGCAACATTTAGTGCCGGCTGGGAAGAAACGCGCCCGCGGAGACACGTTAGTGCCGGTCGGGGGCTCCAGCCGGCACTAAACGACGTCATTTAGTGCCGGCTGGTGTTATTGGCCGGCACCAAAGTGGCGCGCCCATTTAGTGCCGGCCAATAATACCAGCCGGCACTACATGACGTCGTTTAGTGCCGGCTGGAACCCCCGACCGGCACTAACATGTCTCCCGCGGGTCACTTCAAAAGGAAAATATCTTCCACCCCAATCACATGTGATGCATAGGTCGGATGGTAAGGAAGGAAACGCGCGAGGCTAAGGTCGTGGGTTCGAATCCTCGTGGCCGCGTACGCGATTTTACGCGTGAAAAATCACTGTGCCGTGCGACAGGCGCGTGTGCGGGCCTCCCGTGTGCCCACGTTAGTGCCGGACAATCAGTGCCGGTTGTGCTGACCGGCACTAACGTGCCACACAGCCGGCACTAATAAGAGTTCCTCGCGGTCGGGACTCGCGCCGCTCCCGCGCGCTCGCCCCTCCTGCTCGCGGTCAGGACTCGTCGGAAGAGGAAAAGAAAAACGCGGAGGCCCAAAACAGACTGGACTCGCGGTACGGGTTAATGGATCCCGAAAAGAAAAACACGGACGCCCCTCGCGCTCGCCGCTCGCGCTCGTGTTGGTTTGGTTGGGACAGACGGTGGGTATTGGGTTCATTGGGTGTAGAATCCATTCTACACCCTAGGTGTAGAATAGCGTTGTCGTATATATATATATATATAATATATATATATTATATATATTATATATATATTATATTATATATATATATATATTATATATTATATTATATATATTATATATATATATATTATATATTATATTATATATATATATATATAGGGGAATCAGCTTACAAACGTGGCAAAACTGAAACCTTAGGTTGCAGCAACTCCTCCACCCGTGTCCTCAAGGGAACACGAACCGAAGAAAGGGGATCCCAGCAGGAATCCGAGGCACGACCAAGCTGCGGTAGCTCGAGCACGCACTCCACACAATCCGAGGACCGGCAAGGTAGACACGAGAGGAACCACCCTCTGCTTCTCTTGGGGAAAAACCCTAGATGAAAACACAAATAAAATCCCCTCCCCCATACAAGGGCACAGGCCCTAGGCTATATGGCTCGCAGGCCAGCCTCTATTCCGACTCTGACTCGACCATGACTCAAAACTGACTCGGACTCAGCATAACCTGACACTTGTTCGGACAATGGGCCCAGATCCATTGGAAAGGGAACGAAATTTTCTTTCCATCAAGTACTTAAACACTAAAAACGGACTTCATATGAGGGAGATATCGCCAATTTACTTTGGGCCTGCAAAGCTGTGACGTGGCAATCCGAATTGAGTTCAAGCCTTCCTATCTTTAAACTCCTTGGTGGATCCGAACCGAAGTGTTACCATATTTGAAAAAGGAAGTCTTTTCCATTATGCTCTTGTGCAGATTAGTCCGAACAAATATGGTTTTGGTTGAATTACTTGTAACATTATAAAGAACCCATTGTTTATATCGCTTTGCCGCTCACCAAAGGACCCAAACTAAGTAAAAGATTTCCCATTGTATTATTGAGGGCTGAAATATGTGAAACGTTGCACTTCTTTCGAAAAGTATCTGTGGAAATAATTCGAGAAGCCATGAGCTCATCATCAGTGATGTGAGTACTCCTGCTCCAAAAGCTCCAGTTCGTGTGGATTATGACTTGTAAAAGGATTTACTTGCGGGGCAAGACCTCCCCACCCTATAAATACAAAAGGTCATGGCCGATTGAGTCATCATCCAATCGATCAAATACAATTTATCATTTATTTTGTCTCTATTTTTTATTTCTCCAACTCTAGCTTTTCCAAACCTTAATTGTCGTTCCTCCCTCGTCTCTACGGCGTTTGAGGGTGTCCTAGCTCTCCTGTCGAGTTTAGGGCAACCCAAGGTGCACACGCCCTGACGGGGTCCCTCCCGGGAGAGCGTTCGTTGGTTTTCGTGACAAATCCTAGAAAACCGGTGGTATCGGTTTCAGCGCAGCCAGATCTGCGCACTGCATTTTCACGCGCGTGAGTGTTTGGGGCGACACGTTTTAGCGTCAACAATAAAGATTTTATAAAAGAATATATTTACCGACTGATATGAGATCGGTCTAACTTCGATATATCCTCTACTTGTGATTAAAATATATGTCCAAATTTTTAGAAGAGAGTAATTGTGTGTGTTGCTTTATTCATAGGCAATTCATGTTACACCCAAAGATAATGAAAACCAACTTTGTTAGCTCCACCAGTTGCCATGGTCTGTCACGTGCAACTTGTGTTTCGTATCGGACTATTATGCATTGCGCTAGATAGTTTTATTTTATCCTTTGTAATTCAACTATGAGCATCGCAATTGAATGATATATCTAGTCTATATATAAAATCACACGAGTTAAATGCACCAGAGGTCCATCAAATTGCAAAGGGGTGTCACTTAGATCCATAAACTCTAAAAGTGCATTTTTGGGTTCATGAACTTGTAATATGTATCAGTTAGGTCCACAAACTCCAAAAATGTAGGTCCACAAACTCTGAATATGCATTTTTGGTCCATAAACTTGTAATTTTGTCTCACTTAGGTCCACAAACTCTAAAGGTACATTTTTAGGTCCGTAAATTTGTAATATGTGTCACTTTTGTCCATAATCTATCATGTGTACACATAGCATGGCATGACATGCTAAATCTCTCCCTCCCTCTCTCTCTCTCTCCTCCTCCTTGTCTTCTTCTTCCTCCTCCTCCTCCTCCTCCTCTTCCTCCTCAGTCTCGCATTTCATCGAGCACGTTGTGGGTGAGGTTGAGGTCGTAGCACGTTGTCGTTGTTGCTCGCAGGCGTGGCCACCAAACCTGGAGCTGCTCTTGAGGCTATCCTAATGAAGCGTGTTGTCGCTGCTGTCATGGTCCACCTAGGTTGCGATCTTGAAGGCTATCTTTCCAACCATACTGCACGTCTGCACCTCAAGTAGGCTCTCGTTGTGGTTGAGCAACTCCTTGAGTTCCTCCATTGCTTCGCCCTTGAAAGTCCAATGTTAATCCATGGCCACCTTTTGAACCCTAATCCACGTCAATAATCTCCAAAATAAGTCTTGCATCCCTTCCGCTCTCTCCCTATGACCTTGGATTCGAAATTGGGGCTCAGGTTTCAGCTTTTTGGCGGAATTCTGGCGATGTGTGGGAGCCTTGCACATTCACGCTAGTGTTGTGTCAGTGCATGAAGGCTAGGTGGAGGGGTATGGACCTTGGTGACACAAATTACAAGTTTATGGACCCAAAAATGTAGTTTCAGAGTTCGTGGATCTAAGTGACACAAAATACAAGTTTATGGACCCATAAATACACTTTTAGAGTTTATGGACTTAGATGACACCTACCTACAAGTTGATGAACCTTTGGTGCATTTTACTCAAACCACCAAATGAGACCGCGAATTGGAAGAATATGTTTCATTCCTCAGCTCAATCCTATCTAGATGACATGGTTGATAGGTGAAATAAATCTCGATATGGCTTTGGAATAATGCATGGTCTCATGCACACACAGGTACTGGCAGCTTCGGAATCGATATAGCTCGCATGAACTTGGTGCATGGATGGGAGAGGCGAGCAGTTGCGCGCTGGCAACGCAGGGTGGATGATGTGTGGGTCCGGACAGCAGGCGTTGATGTTGATTTGTTCTAGTGGCAACGTGGGGTCAGTGTGGAGGTGAACGCGCGGTTGACATATGGGTATAGATGGCCATGTGGGCGGCCCGGCCCAGCCCGGCACGAACACGCTAGGGCAAGGTGGACTACCATGCCGGGCCAGGTTGGCCCATGGGCTCACCTGTCCACCCAAGCACGGCCCGGGCAGTCCTTAGGCATGCGTTGCCGGCCCGACGGCCCATGGAGCCCATGGGTCCGTGCCCAGCCCAGGCCCTAAAAATGAAAAACTCCTCGTTCAATTTGAAATATTAACAGGTACACAGATAAATAGAATTCACAAGTAAATTTCTCAGCAAAACTCATATATTTCACAGATATCCATCAAGTGATCAAGAATTCACACAAATATGAAACTGAACAAGCATTTATTATAAATATGAGCTGTTTTTTATGCTGCCTCATTAAAAACCTTTCTAGGTAAAAACTCACACCTCGTGAGAAAATCTTAGAAAGGAAAAAAGAGTACAGCCAGCTCCAAATCCTACAAGTTCATGTTCAACTATTACATCAATGCCTGCTCAAGTTCAAGGCCACAAATCACATTACACAGTTTCAACATCATCAAGATACAAATCTTCAAAGGACTGCTCAAGTTGAGGGTCTTCAATGTTGTGCTGCGTCCTTGCATCAGCTTGCTCCCAGTCCTTCACCAAGGCCAGCATCTCCACCATTTCTGGGGCCAGTCGACGTCGTCGCTCCTCGATGATCCTACCAGTTAGACTAAAAGCGGACTCTAAAGAAATGGTAGACACAGTCAATACGTCCTTAGCTAAGATGGAAAGAATAGGATAGGTAAGTTTGTGTTCATGCCACCAGTTCAAAATGTTGAAGTCATCATCATCATATTGGTTTACCGTGTCGCTGTCCAAGTACATAGAAAGTTCAGAAGCAACTCGAGATGCACCAGATGTTGCTGCCTGCAGCAAAGCGCTTGCAGAGGTTCTCCTGGACAGGTAGGAAGAAGAAGAACAAGGACTAGCACCAGCACTTAGGCCAGCACCAAGTCCAGCACCAACACCAAGGGCAGCACCAAGACTGGCACCAGCACCAACGCCACCACCAAGTCCAACACCAGGATTACCAGAAAAAATCTTACCCCAAGATGTTTTTTTCTTACCAGTTCCAGGGCCAGGATGAGGGGGCCTCTGTAATCTCACCCCACCAAACTTGCTTTCATACTTAGAAAAGGTATCAGCTAATTCAGCCCTAACCTTAGTCAAGTATGTAGAATAATCACAACCATTGAGCTCAGATAACAGATGTAGAATATTGGTAAAACCAACTATCTTAGCTCTAGGATCCAAGATAAAAGCAAATGCATAAAGCAAAGGGATATCTTAGCTTTAAGAAAGGAAATAGCAGTTCTAAAAGCACTCAGCATACTTTTGAAGGCATCAAGTCCAGCCTTAACAATCAAGTTAATTATGTGACATGCACAACGCTGATGCAAGAATAAAGAACCAATATAACCAGATAGTAAAGGTGACAGACTATCCATGGTCTTAGTGTTTGGAGATGCATTATCCAATGTAATAGCAAAGACATTGTCAGTTAAACCATAATCAGCAATAACAGAAGCAACACGCTCAGCAATATTTTCGGCCTTATGTGAAACATCAATCAACCTCATGCCTAGTATCCTCTTCTCTAATTGCCAATCATCATTAACATAATGAGCAACCACACTAAGAAAATCCTCCTTAGCATTATGAGACCATATATCAGATGTAAGAGCAACAGAGCTAACAGATTTCAAAGATTCAACAAGTTTATCACGACGTTCTTTGAAATACTTAGAAAAATCTCTAGTGGTTGTTTGCCTAGAGACACTACAAAACCGAGGATTATGAGCAATTTTAATAAAGTCTTCAAAAGCAGCAGCCTCACCAAGACATATAGGAAGATCCATTCTAGCAATCAACCTACAGAGCTGCTGACGAGCAACTTTAGGATTATACTCCCATCTTTACACAGAGCCATCAGCATTGTATTTAAGCTGGGATTGAGCCATGCGACTCTTGGATTTCAAGACAGGATAGATGTCAATGTGCCGGATGAAGTGCCTGGTGCCACCACTCGACCTACCAGACATGTTTTTTTTTGCAGTGTTTGCACCGAGCACCAGTACGTACCTGCTCGCCGTCGATGACAGTGAAGATCTCTTCGAAGACTTCCCATGCCTTCGATGTATTGTTCTTCCCCCTCTTCTTAGGCCTGCCCTTGCCAGTGCCGACGCTCGCAGGGGAGCTCGTGCGACTGCTGGGCTGGCCATCGTCCTGGGCAGTGCCTGCTCCATCTCCTTGGGCTAAGTCGATCAGTGCGGCAGCACTACTGCCGAACAGCTCTTCCCGACCCGCCTCTAGATTGTCCTCATCATCACCGCGCTCCCTCAACAACTGAAGCTCGTAGTTGTTGGAGGTCGGATCCAGATCCATCGCCGGTGCGCGTTGCGCGATGCACCTGCACAACAAATCAAGCAAAATCAGCAACCGGAGTTGGAGAAGAAGAGAAGCAGAAGAAGAGAGAGAAGGGGTTAGGGTTAGGGTTTTGACTCACCTTCGCGAAACCGGCGGCAGAGGACGGGAGGAGGCGAGTGGCAAGTTGTTCGTCTAGTAGGAGCTGCAGCCGGAGGTGGAGGATGGGAGGAGCATCGCCGGCGCGCCTCGGATGCAAGATCGGGGAGACTGGGAGAGGAGAAGAAGGAGAGAAGGCGAGCGGCGAGTCTTGCCGGAGCAGGACAGGGAGGAGGACTGGACTATCGGAGGAGTCATGCTGACGCCGCCGCGCCGGTGAGCCTCGGAGGTCGGAGGCGAGGGAGAGGGAGCGAGAGGTGACAGAGAGCCAGAGAGGCGAGCGAGCGAGGAGAGCGGCGGGGGCGGGGAATGGGGGAGTGGAGGGGATAGAGTTTGCCGGGGCGGAGGGGCGGGGCTATATGGGGTGGGGCTGGAGGCCGGCCGTGGGCCGTTAAAAAGGCCGGGCTGGGGACGGGAGGCAGGCCGCAGGCCTGGCCTTCGTGCCGACCGTTGGGCCCGTCGTGCCGACCATTGGGCCCGGCCTTTATCGGGCCAGGCCAGGCTGGCACGGCGTGCCCAACATCCCGCCCAAGCACGGCCCGTTATACTGGCCCGGCTGGCACGGGCCCACGAAAGGCTGTGCCGGGCCGTGCTAGTGCCGGGCCAAATTTCCGTGCTTTGGGCCGGCCCAATGGGCTCGTGCCATATGGCCATCTATACATATGGGACCAGAGAGGTGGGATTAGGGTGCAACTATATCGTGGACCAATGTGGTGGACTCATGAACAGAGGTGTGCTGTGGCACTGGTCCAATGGCCCTAGGGCACAGAGGAAAGGGCTGACGGTGTGATGTGGCTCACAGCGTGTGTGGCTGGACATGGCCTAGTTGATGAGGTTTTGAACCAGATGAGAATAATGATAACAAAATAACATATACTTGCCCCTTTGTAACATGGAACATATCAGGTGCAAACCAACCCTTCCGTGCAAACTATGGAAACTTCAATCTGGACCACACGATATTGATCCAAGGGTGCACTCAGGGGAGGTGGGAGGGGTGATTTGCAATACGACTTTGCAAATCACCCCTCCCACCTTCCCTGAGTTTTGCAAATCACCCCTCCCACCTCCCCTGAGTGCACCCTTGGATCAATATCATGTGGTCCAGATTGAAGTTTCCATAGTTTGCACGGAAGGGTTGGTTTGCACCTGATATGTTCCCTTATAACATTCTACAAAATCTGACAAGTTTCAACTTATGTACAAATGTACTTTAGAAAAAAGTAACTTCAACTTACTTACAAATGTACCTTAGGATAAAGTTCGTTTTGTGCGCTTAAACACACGTCGCTCCTCCGAACCAATTTTGGGCTCAGTTTACAACCCCATCAACTATTTTAAATAGTTCCAACCTACTGGTTACGCCTACTTGTTCAACACTATATTTGGATTCTGCTCTTGTAAAAGGAACATCTGCTCTCACAATTCCCTCTTCATCTACCAAAACTACCAAAATGTTTCAAAAAAGTAGGCTTGTGAAATTGAAAAATCATTAAAAGTCAATGGACCCATGAGAAGTGAATTACATCTTTCACTCAACGCACTTGAGAATAACATCTAAAAAAAGTTCGGCAAGACGACTTCAGTTCACAGGCAAAAGTGCTTCAAAAGGCACTGGCTCCAAATGGTGAAATTCTTGCTGTAAGCAAAGACACGTATTGGCACTCAATCAAGTTGTAGTGCTTGCACGTCACTCGGCTCCTCGGCTATTTCTCCTTAGGCGCATGTCTCAGCAACACAAAAACGAGGGTGCCCTCACATTCATCAGAGCAAAAATCTGAAGAACTTGTTTAGCCAGGGATGTCCCTCCAAAGAACAACCTTCTTTTCTAACTGAAGAAAGAGGTTTCAGCTGCGCTATCAGGTACTACGAGCCCTCTGCCCCACGCATCTATCCAGCCTGTGTGGTTCTTTGGTTCCATCGAAAACTCTCATTTGTTGAATCGTAGCATAGTGCGGCGTCGCGTAACGCGTGGGAATTTGCCGAACTCTTCACGCCAAATCCTGAAGAAAGCTCAAAAGAGATGTTTGATGGGCCTGCGTAGTATTTGGTAGTTGGTCATGTAAAGGCTGACCCTTTGATTCTCGTCCCATTTCACTTGCATTTTCTTTCATTCAGTCTCGCTCTCGTGTTCAAGAGTTAACACATTTTTTTTCTTTTTCTTCACCACTTAGAAATTGAACTTCATACTTCAGATCGATTTTGTGAGGTGATAGAGGCATGATGTACTATGTTAGAAAAATATTTTAAGCATTTTCATCATTATTGTTTCCATGTATTTTATACGTCTATGGTTAATTTAGAGTTATTAAATGATCACATGAATTCTTATTATATTTGTAATATATTGCATGATGTCCTCAGTCACACTATATAAAACTTAATTACAAAATCCTCAATTTGTTCACAAAGAAATGAAAAAGAAAAATTTTATTTTGTGTTGTGTTACTATATTACAGCTATAGAAATAAGGGGGAACTAAGTTGGGCCAAATTTTATTTAGAGCGGATTGAATGGACAAAATAAATTATTTACGACAGTGAAATGAAATTATTCCTTTACTCTGTGACATGTGCTCACTAGTGTTTCCCCATATGATCGTAATATATATACAGCAAATTTAATTCACAATTAACACCACTAGCTGGCATTAGTGCTTGTCAACTGCCTGGTGTGCGAGGAGCTTGTCAAACTAGCTCGTAGATAAGCGCCAGGATGCTACTATGTTGAAAGCCTGAAATATTAGATAGATGTCTGAGGACAATCCTAACATAAGAAATTATAATAATGCAACTATAGGCTGCGTGCCAGTTAAAATGGTTCACGTTTAACCAAATTTCTAATGGATTATATTCATATTTATGGCTCTAAATAAATTTATTGTAAAAATAAATTTTGTAATTTGTCTAATGATATTTATTTGATATCAGAAATATTGATACTTTTTATTTATAATTGGTCAAACTTAAGATACTAAAATATGACACTATACTAGAATTCATTTTTTTTACGGAGAGAGTATATCTCTAATAGATAGCTTTTTGAAAATAGATTAGCATCCAATCATCTCTCTTCTTTGTTACCTAATCCCTTTCCTTCTTCTTTGTTCTCATGTAGATATAGTTCCTTGCATAAGAAACCATGTCTCTCTCTTACCTCATTACCTACACCATTCTTAGTGGGGTTTCAAAGGGAGTTTCATGCAGAGCATTAAATTCAATGCCACATAAACGTTTTTGATGACTTGGCAAGAAGAGAGAAGGGAGGAGCTTCATCAAATAAGGTTCAATGAAAGTTTGATAAGGGTTTCATGGGTATTAAATTTTATGCCACATTATTTTTCTTTTGCTGATGTGGTAAGGTCTTTATGAGGAGAGAGAACCCCATGAAACTCAACTGGCAGTTACCTAATTTTCAGTCTTGGTAACAATGCAATAAAAATGTGCACTGAGACTAGTCTAAGAGAGCAGTTTCATCCTATGAAACCCAGCAGTCATAGTTACCTAGTTTTTAGTCTTCATAACTATGCAATGAAATCATGCACGAGTTTGGCCTTAACATGTTATTAATGTTATGGAAACCGCTATTGAGCTGTGGATGTACCGTATTTGATCTATGCCTGTATGTTTATGATGATTTTGTTCTTTTAATATCACAAAAAAGTAAAAAAAACTTGTTAAATGTTATCATTCAAGTTAATGTATATCCAAACATTATCTTTATCCAAACCATTCATTTACCATACAAATTCGAGAGCATTCGGACTCACATAATTCGAGAGCATTCGCACCCACATGCAAATTCTGCTTAATACAGTAGTATGTGATAAAAAGTACTAGTATCCAAATTAAATACCATGCGAATTCGATCTTATCGGTGATTGCCATCCCTGTGGGCCTTTTGTCTGGTTCCGCGCCACACCACCCTGTCTGCCGTCTGCTCCGGACATCAAACATGCATACTGTCTGACACACGTATCTAGATTTTCTGGATAGGAAAGATATCGCTTGGCAAGACGCCATTGGATGACAACTCACTGGCCCAACCACGTCGGAGCCACTTGTACAATTTAACCCCTTGAAGATAACGGTTTTGTTCACCTACGGAGTATATCTACTCCATCTGTTAAAAAAAAATACTCCCTCCGTTCCAAATTGTAGGTCGTTTGACTTTTTTGATGTCAACTTTGACCGCTCGTCTTATTCAAAATATTGTGCAAAATATCATATTTTTTATTATGGCTTGCTTTATTAATAAAAGTTCTTCAAGAATGACTTAAATTTGACTATGTTTATACAAATTTTTTGAATAAGACGAGTGTCAAACTTGAGATCAAAAAAGTCAAACGACCTATAATTTGAAACGGAGGGAGTACAATTATAGTATAGTAATCAGTCAAGCTATCTCACCTTTGACCAAGTATATATATAAAAAGCCAATATTATTTATGATACTAAATAATCATATTTAGATACACAATCAAATATATTGTCGTAGAACAACTAGCTGAAGTCACAAATATTAATAATACTTTATATAAGCTTAGTCAAATTTAGAAATTTTTGACTCAGCCTACACTGACAGAGGTACTATATATGAGTTGCAAGTAATAGCTGCAACACGTGGAAGGAAACTTTTGTGGTTGCGCAACCATTTGTGCTAAGCCACAGGACCCAACCATTTGTGCTGACGTGGCCAATACGACGACCCGCCAACACAGTAAATACAAAGATATCGGCAAAAAATATTTTTGTACTAGTGTGCTCGATCAAGTGGTAGAAACGCTTGGTTCGTGTACCTCTACCTATTTTCTAAAAGCCAAGACAACTTCTTGCAGATTTTGGTCAGTCATAAAAATCCACGTGAAACCGGGAGTGGAGGCCGAGAAAGATTTGAAACTGCTACCTTACGTTCCAATGTGCAGCCCACTGACCACAAGACCAACATGAACTCTTTGCTAAAAGCGAACTTTTACCTTTATTTAATCTGAACCAATTTGGAGTTTAAGCGTGTTATATACCTTTTAGACCTAACTCTTTATATCTATTTGAACTCAATGCACACATACTCCAGCTATTACCTTTTTATATGTGTTTCGAGAATATTTCCCAAGGTCAAAACTCATATAATTTATTGGTATAAAACAATTAATATATAGAATTGTGCGTATAAATCATTTTATTGAAAGGTTGATGGTTGAAATGATATTTGAGTTGACTCGTGCATTATTGACATCCCAATGGAGGAAGCCTAGCACGTTTATTTTCAAGGTAAGTGTTGATTCTGAGCCACATAAGCATGCATATACATATCTATAAGTGTGTGCATAAATATATTATATATGTAGATATAGGGAAAATTCATTCTACACGCTCGTGTAGTTATAGCTACTCTCACATGTGTATCTCATGATATAGGGCATATTTGATCCAACAAAAAGTATGTGTGCATGTAGTATATGATGATACTAGACCATCTGTGAGGTACATACGATGGGTATGTGGACATACACATTTTTATATACTAATACCAGCATATAATCATAATATATTTAAAAAATATAGGTGCTCTTAAATTTTTTTGACATGGTTCGATTTGGACTATCTTAGAATTGGTATACGAACATAATCAAAGTGCTAAATGAGTATGTGGACATACACACATAGTGGCTTTTTTAGTGATGGAAGTAGCTGCACGCGCTTGTAGATAAAACTCTCCAAGCTGGATAATATTACTGAAGTATGCAATATACTGGACATAGAATACGTATTATGTTTGAAAATATTTGCCACCTTTCCTTTTGATTTTCTTTAAAATAATGAATATGTTGCTAAGAATAGAGTCCCCTTGCAATGCACCGGTATAATTGGTAGTAGTATATCCTATAGGACGTGTGTTGACCTGTTGTATGCTACGTACTCCCGAATGGGCCAAGCCCAAGACGCAAGTTGCCAACGTGCGGAGCTGTGTATGATGATGCATCACAGTCATGCCATCATGCGTCCATGCCCGGGTGTTGGCCTGAACCCTCCGCCGCGCCGAGCGGTCCCTGTCATATAGGTGACCGCGTGTCCTCTCTCTGCTTGGCGTTTGCGATCGTGAGTTTCACGTGTCAGCGAACCAAAAGATCTGGAACTTGTGAACCACATCTATACTCAATTTCAATACAATAAAAGTAATCTTCATGAAGATCCTGTTCATCTTTTCATTTCCATTTTTGAGTACCATGAATCTCCAACAAATTCTTTGTGGTTCACCTGTTACCTGCGCACATGCCTTGATACAAATATTAGACATTCAAGTGTCTTATCATTAATCAACCAAAACCAACAAAGGTCCTAGATGCACTTTCAGTCAAGCAATTAAGTATGATTTATCTTAGTTACTTACGCGGATTTCAACATGGATAAGCTAACTTAGTATTACTGACTAGACTATCTGTAACAGCAGCCTGTAAAGCATCCTGGATCCCTAAATATAGCGGTTTTGGAGAAAAAATCCCCTGCAACAGTAGCCTGTAAAGCCTCCTCCAAATTTCAGGGTGATGCTTCCCTCCCCCAAATTCCCAGGTGTTGCTTTCTCCCCCAAACCTCGCACGCAAGCCGCTCCGCCGCGCCGTCGCCTCCATGGCCATCAACGCCAGCCGCGCCGTCGCCTCCATGGCCGTCAACGCCTCCGGCATCTACCTCCTGGCCTCTGGTTCCCGTTCGCGCTGGCCGACTCGCTCGACAAGGACATCTTCTCCGAGTTCTTCTGCGAATCACCGGCGGCGGCACCGGTGGCCGCGGCCGCAGGAGTCGAGGGCGGCAAGCCCTGCAGGGACGTCCCGGTGGAGGACGACAACGACAAGCGCGGCGGGGCATGCGCGGTGTCCGACGCCCCGTGCGACCTGATGCCGCCGCCCAAGTCCACGCACGCGTCGGGCTCCAGGCAGCAGACGATGAGCCTGGCCGACGGCGGCGACAACGCCGGCGACCTCTCGGACCTCGTCCGGGCGGGCAGCGCGGGGAAGGCGGCGGTGGAGGCCGGCGCGTCGTCGATGCTGAGCGCGATGGGGTCCAGCATCTGCGGGAGCAACCAGGTGCTGGCGCAGCGCGCGGTGAGCGCGGCAGGCGGGCGCGGGTCCGGCGCCACCCGCGGCGGCGGCGGCGGTGGCTGCTCCGGCAGCGCGCTGCCGTCGGCGATGGGGAGCGCGAACGCGAACGCCAGCGGCCGGGGCAACGAGGCCACGGTGGCATCCTCGTCGGGGCGGTCCAACTACTGCTTCGGCACCACCACCACCACCACCGAGCCGACGAGCACCAGAAACCGGAGCAGCAAGCGCAAGCGGCTCGACACCGAGGACTCGGAAAGCCCCAGCGAGGTCTCGTCCCTTTGCGCTTCTGATCCAGCAATGCCTTGTTGATCGACCCCTGCGTGCGCTTTCGGACTCCGGCGATGTCCCCACCACGGCGAAATCCCCCGCCACAATTGCCACCACCGCAGCACGGCTCATCTTCCCCTTGCCGCTGCCCTCCGCGCCCGCAGGCCTGCCCGACGGCGAGGACGCCACCGTGGACGCGCGGTCGAGCTCCTTCGTGGGCGCCGCCGTGGACTGGTGGGCCACGCCGACGAGGTGGCCCAGGCCCTCGACGACCCCAGCACCACCGTCGTCGCGGGCGTCGACCTCAACGGCGGCGACATCGCGGGGTACCTCCCCGCCGAGCTCGGCCTCCGACGGCCAGGAGGAGGAAGACGGCGGCTTCTTCTCCTGCTCCGGCGAGCGCGTAGCGGTGGCCTCTCTCTCTCCCGCTCGCCGGCCTCTCTCTTCCTGCTTGCCCTTCCCCTTCACCGCCATGGCGAGGGGAGCAGCGAGTGGCAGAGTTGGGGGAAGTGGGGAATGGAAGACGACGCGAGGAGGTGGAGGGGGAGGGGGGCTTTCTTGGCCAGCGGTGTGTGGATGGTGGCGTGGGGTGGGGAATGGATTGGGAGGGGAAAAAAGAAAATAGAGGATGGATTTAGAGGGTATTGTTGCAGCACATTGTTGTTTGGAGGGTGAAAATTTTTAAAGGATCCTTAAAATATTGCTTTAGGGGGTGATATATAGAGATTACCATTGCAGATAGTCTTAGACTGTGAGGAAGGCAGGAAGCAACATTTTGTTGTTTACCTAGTGTATGGCATAGATCTACTAATGAAAATTGTTAGCATAGTCCCTCAGTTCTCAAAACCATGTCAATCTTGTATTCAAATTTTATCCTAGAAAAACTTGTCAGTCTAGTTTATGGACAGCTTGTGGGGCCCTCTATATTAATCCAATTACTCTCCTACAGTACCACCACTCCAAGCCCTCATCAACCAATCTTGATACATGGGCTGCATATGGGCTGGTTCAAAATAAAGCATTTACTCTTAACTACGCAAACAAATAATTGGAATCACATTACTAGTTAGAGAGCGCTAGGTAAATTTTCTATAGCCCTAATACTTTGTTTTAATAAAGTTTCTAAAGTGACATATTTTTCGGACAACAGAGGGAATATGTCGTAACACCATCTCATGAAGCTACCTCAAACTTATGCTTAATTACTCAAAAAACAAAGTATAACTTATAAAAACTGTTTATAGTAGAAAAATGTTCGGCGCAGGGCCCCCAAAATCACAGGGACGGCCCTGGTGACATAGCAAAGGCTAAATACTAGGCAATAAACAATTTTTGTGTTTAAGCCATCGAGTTTCTAAAACCGATGCACTGTTCACCTTTGCCATCTAACGTATATCTTAATTTTCTTTTTGGTTCATTTAATGATTTTAAAATATTGGAAATTACAGCATGGGCCGAAGTCGCAGCCTTCTTTTCTTTTCTTCTCTTCTCGAACCAGTACGAGGGCACACACAACCACACGTCCACACGAGCCGCCGCCGCCGCCGCCTCGCCACATCACGGCCAAGCGCGGAGCCGCCGGCGCCGGACCCCGAGCGCGACCCCGCAGCCAGGGCTCACGCGCTCGTCCCCCACGGCGCCGCCGGCACCCGGCAGGGGCATCGACACGCCTCCCATTCCCCCTTGTTCTCGTTGGTTGCTTCATTTAACGGATTTGTTTTCCCCCTCCCATTCCCATGTCTTTGTTTTATTAAGGGCTGATGTTAATGGCGTGCTGTAGTGCATTATGGTGGAATGTTCATCGTGTCCTGCTCTGTGTAATAGTTTATATGACTACAGATCTCTATGGTTGCATTGTATATTATATGAGTTTCTTAGTTCGACAGCATTGCAGAGTTAAAAACGATGCACATGGGATGCATATTGGATAGTGCCTTCTCTGTGCACTGCCTTCATATGAGCATTGTTTAAAAAAACGGTTATGCACTGTGAAGATTTCCAGGGGGACATTGTTAAACTAGAAGTGAGTGTGCCCTGTCTCTCATTCCCGTCTCTTTATTTTACCAAGAGTTGATAGCATGCTGTAGTGTAGTGCGTTACAACTGGACTGTTCATTGTGTCCTGCTCTGTGTAATAGTTTATATCACTAGGATCGCTATGGTTTCTTAATCTGGTGGCATTGCT
>CM014277.1:59079179-59137217 GCA_004135705.1 Alloteropsis semialata
ATGCTTTGACTGCAATAGTTTGTCATTTCAGTAGCACTTGCAGCTGCTGCCTTTGCACCGATTGTTGCGGTGCTTGCATTTGACTTGGACTGCAACTTCCCGTGCTGCTGTTGAATTTCCTGCCGAGTTATTTTGGTCACAGACTGTTGTGGTGCTCCTTTCTCTTGTTTCTTTTGCTTCACCTTCTCGCGGGTGCTCCCAGCTAATCAGCTAAAGTTTAGCTGAGTGGTAGGTAAGACACTCGCTAAACTTTAGCTAGGGATCCAAACAGGCCTCTCAGCTAAAGTTTAGTTGGGTGGATCCAAATGGTAGTTCCAGTTTTCTAAACAGTGTGCTTTGGACGATCGAAGCTGCCAAGATGTGTCGGATGTTTGGACCCAGCAGTCCACACAGGGTAGTCCGCGTTGTTGATTTGTTGAGGGATGGATCTTGGATCTAAGATCAATGGTGACACAAGATGCAAGGATTGAACAGGTTCGGGCTGTCAAGATGACGTAATACCCTACATCCTGTGTTGGGTGTATGGTTTGTATTGGATTGTTTGCCTGAGAAGTTCCGTAGTTGAGTTCCTATTGTTTTGGAGGGGGTCCCAAGACGCCTTATATAGTCCGGCTGCCTTGAGTTACAAGTCGGTTGGGGGTTGTATCCTATCCGGAGTACAAGGATTTGATTCTATAACGGTTACAGATATCTTTCCCTAGATTTTTGGCTAGTTTATCCTGATCGACGAGCTTCTTGCGGGTTATGCCGTCTTGTTCCGTATCCCACGCATCAGAGTACCCGGCTGGGCCGTTCGACTAGTGGGCCGCCCGACTAGTGGGCCCAGCTAGGTAGCACTCAGACTGGGCTGCCCCCTGCTGGCTGGGCCAGTCCGTCTTCTGGGTACCCTCGGGGGTCTATCCCCGACAAGCTCCCCAGTAGTACGTGGTCGAGCGACAACCCGGCGGGGTCGTGCCGACTGCTTCTGAGCGTCGAGCCCGTTGCGGTTGGAAACGAAACCGAATGATACTGGATAGAAGAGAGCCGTCTGCAACGGATGCGCCCGAGGTGCGTCCGTTGGCCGTAGCCCCCGAGCCTTGAAGCGATTCCAAAGGAATCGGTCCAAGGGTTAGCAGCTGTGTCTTGATCATATTGTGCGCTCCGACGAACACACCGCGAGGTGGGTTCATGGAACCTAGCCCCCGAGCCTTAAGTCAACTGCGTAGAAGTCGGCTCAAGGCTTAGTTGCCTTTTCTTCATCATCGTAGTCACCAGACGATCAACGGATGCGCCGCACAGGCGCGTCCATTGGCCATAGCCCCCGAGCCTTAAGGCGACTCTGTAGGAATCAGCTAAAGGCTAAGTCAAAGAGCGTCTAACTGAATCTTCTGGTCATTGATTTCGGCGTCCAGCCCCGAGCGTGAGGGCTAGAGGAGTCCCGAGACACACCGAGTAGTCGTCTGGCGCCCAGCCCCCGAGCGTGAGGGCCGAGTCGAGCTGTCCGAAGCACGCCAAGTAGTCGCCCCGATGCCCAGCCCCCCAGCGTGAGGGCCGAGTCGAGCCGAGTAGTCGCCCTGACACACAGCCCACAAGCGTGAGGGCCGAGTCGAGCCATTCGGGGCACACCGAGTCTTCGTTTTTCTCGTGAAGTGTAGTGCCAGCCCGAGTACCGAAAAGTACTCAGCTAGCGATCGTGGAGTGTGGTGCCAGTCCGAGTACTGACTGGCGCGAGTACTCGACCGGTCGGAGATGTCCGAGTAGTCCAGCCCCCGAGCGTAGGAGGCAAGCTCGGGATCCAAACTTTGGTCCTGCAATAAAAAACATGGAGGATAGGCAGTATATGGTGTAAGAATAACATATACTAATTCAGAAGGAAAGCCTTCGGTGATGTGTGTAAGTCCCAGTATCCTGGTCACCCACAAGTCTTGATTGATTCCTTCTGACGGTTATCCCGTTACGTTTATGCACCTGATCCGCGATAGCCGTAGTCCATAGCGCAGGGAGCTGGGTCGTGTGCACGCGTAGGAGCATAGGAATACGGAAGAGTCGAGGTTTCACGGATTAGGGTGTGTGCCTTCAGAGTAATTTCAGCAACTTGTTTTGAGGATGCTCAGGGTTATCGAGGTGTGAGCAAGATTCTTGCTGAGGAGATTTGGCCGAAGTGGTGTTCTCAGATGAGGTTGTCTGATACTTAGCTTTGGCGATGAGTTGGAGTCTTTAACGTCTCAATCATCCATACGACAAATCTACTTGTCTTAGGGCGGCTAAGCTGCTCTTGGCGAGCAAATGACTTCTGGCAATCGCGTCAATGCTCGTACGGCATCCATCCTTTGAGGCGGGGGTAAAGCGAACCAAGGTTTGGCGCGTTGCCAATCCTTCAGCGCCAGCTCCGAGGATGAAGGCCGGTCGAGCCATGCAGGCCGCGCTGTTTTGTTATTTAGTGCCATCCTCTAGATCGAGAGGTCTGGCAGAACCCGAGAGGTTCATGGTTAATTTTGCAGCGCCAGCCCCCGAGCGTGCGAGGGTTGGTCGAGCCCGAGAGGCATGCCGACTTCTTTGCAGCGCCAGCACCCGAGTACACGAGGGCCGGTCGAGCCCGAGAGGCACACCAGCTGTGTTTGCGGCGCCAGCCCCCGAGCACGAGGGCAGGTCGAGCCCGAGATGCACACTGACTTGATCCCTCATGGCGGAGTTCTTTGCGGCATTTCGTATTCAGAGCTGACGTAGCAAACGGTAACGACTCGCTGGGGGTCCCAACGACTCTTTTTACCGTTGCGTTTTTACCCGTTGATCGCGTGACCCACGCGGTAGTTTCGGCCATTAGGGCATGGTAAATAAAAGGCGAGGCGCGGGGCGGCGAAAAACCCTTCCTCATTTCTAGATCTTGATCTCTTCCTTTGTTCTTCTCTTTCCGCCGCCGCCGCCCTCATTCTTCGCATCCTCCACCATATTGCGAGCTCCGGGCAACCGCTCGGGAGTCAGCCACCACGGGGGGAGTGTACTCTCGTATGCAAACCAAGTCCCCCGTCCCTGCTCACATGGCGCCGAAGAAGAAGCAGCTCGAGCTCCCTAAGTCTGAGAGGATGCCAACCCCGGCCGTCGCGTGGCCAAAAGGGAAGATGACGCAGGAGGCTCTGGAGGAGATGGTGGAGCGGAGCATGCTCCCGTCGCAAGTTGTGGCGGAGTGGCGGCCCAGTGCCGGAGAGGCCTTCCCGTCAGAGAACACCGGCGAACTAGTACTCTTCAAGTCCTTCTTCGAGGCAGGATCTGGAAAGCGCCTTCTTCCGAGGTCTCCTGCACTATTACGGGATCGAGGTAGTGCACCTCAACCCAACTCCATCATGGCTATCTCGGTCTTCATTCATCTCTGTGAGGCGTATTTGGGGATCACTCCCCATTTTGACTTGTGGAGGTATCTCTACTGGTTGAAGCCGCAACCAAGCGAGGAGAAGATGGCAGTTGTTGGCAGCGCCGGCTTTGTTCTGCGCCAGGGACGGAAGTCGAAGTACTTCGACATCACCCTCAACACCTCCAACAAGGGCTGGAAGTCGGGGTGGTTCTACATCGGGAACCACACGCCCGAGATCGCCTGCCACCAGGGGGCTCGGCCCGAAGTGAAGTCCTGCTGGAGCGAGCTCCCTAGCGGGTTGCAAATGCGGGAAGTGGAGGAGCTCCTCAAGTTGATTGCAGGACTTAAGGAGCAAAAGCTAACGGCGGTTGGCATAGCCTGCAATTTCAGCAGGCGGTTGATCCAGCCGATCCGGGAGCGAAAGCACCCGGGCTTCGAGTACTCGGGTTGGGCCGACCCGACTCATGAGGCTCACCGAGTAGTGGGCAAGGAGAAGACGAAGGCTCGCGTAGGCAGCTTCTTCGTCGGACATGTGTCCAAGAAGGGGCAACCGTGGCCCTTTTCCCTGAAGAGGCCTGCTCCATCGGTGAGTATATCTGTCCTTCTCTTCACTTTCCGAGTTGTTCTTCGTGTCTTTTCTTTCATGAATCTGTCTAATGCATCCGTTGGCCAGGCCATTCTGTTATCTTGCATTATAGGAGCGGGTTTTTGTGTATTTTTCCCCGTCCCCCCTTCTAGGAGATGTGCCTAAGAAGGCGATTGAGGGGGTTCCGGCCCCCACGGAGGATGTGGGAGAGCCATCTGCTTCTGCGGAGGAGGCAAAGAGCCCGCCTGCTCCAACGGAGTGGGCGGCTAGCGACACGGAGGGCTCCCTGAGTCCTTCGGAGGAGGAAGTGGAGGACACCCACCCAAAGAAGCAGCTCGGGGTGGTGTCCAAGGGAATCCGCGGTGTTGTACAGGTTGTGGAACCTATCGACGAGGAGGATGACGACGAAGCCACGCTGTCGGACGAGGCGCCGTCCTTGCGTGAGGCCGTGAAGGCGACGCTGCCTGCGCCTAAGCGCAAGCGGTCAAAGAGATCGGCGGCGAAGAGGTCGGCGAGGAAACCTGCCACTGGCGGGAGCGACGCCGACGTCGATGAGGCAGGCCACTATTCGGCCGCCACAGTCGAGGAAGAGAAGGACGAGACGGTGTCCGAGTCCCTCTTCCATGAGCAGGAGCACGCCCGGGCACTGGGCGTGTCAGTGGAGGAGAAACGGCGGATGGTGGCGGAAGCTGTAGTCCAGGCTGCTGCTGAGGCAGTCCCAGTTGGGGCTCCTAGCTCAGGGGTTCCTCCGTCGCCGCTGGTTGTGCCGCAGCAGCGGCGTCCCAAGCTTCCTGTGTTCCAGCCTCGGGTTGAGGTCGTGAAGAGTTCTCAGTAAGTTTGCTTTGCTCTGTTCATGTTTTTCTTTTCCTTGGTTTCTTCTCTTTCTCCTGCCTTTTCTAACTTGTTCTCCTATTTGTACCCGGATTTGCAGCAAGTCATCCGACGTGGATGCTGCTGCGGTGGGTGCGGTGGTATCTTCGTCTCAGACGCTGCCACGGCCGTCCCCGCCATCTCCTAAGGCGGCTGCTGCGCCCTCACCGGGCTCGGCATCGACTCAACCTGAGTCGGTTGGGACTTCTGTGGCATCTCAGGGCATGGCGGTGGCGACTGTGCAGGAAACCGTCGTGGTGGAGGCCGCGTCGAGTGGTGGAGGGGTTGGTGCCGATGTTGCACTGATTGCTCCATCTTCGGTGGCCAGGAAGGAGGCTACACAGGAAGCTGCCGAGAGGTCAGCAGCTCCATCCGGGCAGGAAGAGGCGGTGGGGGCCATTACGGTCCCCGTTGTTGACATTGGAGCAGCCGAGAAGGAGGTGGCGATCGCGGAGCTGAAGCTGGCCGTCGACCAGTCGAGGCGATGCGCCGAGGTGAGTCCTAGCCTCGCCTGTTCTTAGAGTTGATTCTTTCATGGTTATTTTTTCTGGTTCTGACCTGTGTGCGGCTTTCCTGTTCTTTACTCAAAAACTAACCACCTTGCGTCAGACAAGGCTTGGCAAGATGCGGGATGCGCAGGCTGCCTTGCAGCGTGAGGCCGCTTTGGAGGCCGAGATTGCACGCATGGTAAGTATCCAAAAGCGCTTGAACGATGTTGACGTTGAGCACCGGTCCTACGCCCATGGTAAGTATCCCTTGCTACTGTTCTCTGAGTACTTCTCTCGGATTCCTTTGTTTTTCTTTTTCTGATGGTCATGCCGTGTGCTTTTCTTCAGAGAGGCAGATGGAGAGGGCCCGCCAGTTGAAGGATCTTAAGGAAGCCCAGGCGGCTAATATCATGCTACAGAAGCAGGCACTAGACGCGAAGGTGTCGGAGGAGGTCTTGGCGGAGAATTTGAAAATGGAGAAGCTCATGCGTCAAGGTGCGGACATGACTATGCTTCGGGCCACGTATACCATCCAAAATAACTTGGCGATTATGACAGGCTTGGAGCAAGACCTGACCTCGGTGAACCTGACTTTGGCGGCGATCAACGAGGCGGCGAAGGAGTTGCTGGACGCCGTCGCTCCGGAGGAGGGTGAGGGGATTGCTTTGGTCCCCCGGCTTCAGGCGGCCCCGGTGCGCATTGCGGAGCTCGTCAAGGAGTCGGCGGTTGTCTGTGCCAACGACGTCTTGGCCCGGGTCCGCACCTACTGTCCTCGTCTTGACCTCATGCCTGTTGGGGAGGGGATGGCGGCGGATGCGTCGAGCGACCAGGTCAAGGACACCATGGCACAAACTCGGGCGATTGCCGAGAAGATCGGCGAAGCTTTAAAGTTCGAGTAGTTAAAGCCTGTAAAAAGTAGGAGATAGAGTAGGAACTTGTGTATATAAAATGTAAATATTCATTTTATTTTCATGTTTTGATTGTGCCCGAGTAGTTCTTTCTGCGCAGACGTGCTTATCCCATTGCTTTCACTTATCCCAAGTTCGTAACGTCGAGAGGGGATCCCGTGCACGTGTTGAAAGGCTTAGGTGTCGTTCTAGGCTCGGTTACGCAGCGTTGGTTTTGAAACTACTCAATTATAGGCGGAGATTAAGGCGAAGCCCCTGAGTAATCGGGTGAAGTTGACACAAAACATGGTGTGTGAGGACAAGTATATTATTTATTGAACTTGGCGATACATAGCTGTTATGGGTAGAATCGGCACAAGTGCTCTATGTTCCATGGGTGTGGGACTTCCGTGCCATCTTCGTACTGGAGATGGAAAGTACCCGGACAGATGACCTGAGTCACGATAAACGGACCTCCCCATGGAGCAGAGAGTTTGTGTACTCCCGCAGTGGACTGCACTCGGCGTAGGACGAGGTCGCCAATGTTGAAGTCTCGTTCTTGTACGTTCCTGTCGTGGTATCGGTGAAGCTGTTGTTGGTAGCGCGCATGCTGTATCAAGGCACTCAGGTGGTGTTCTTCAATGGAGTTGAGGTCCACCTGGCGAGCTGCTTCTACTTCTCCTTCCTCGTAATTCTCGATGCGCGGTGATCCGAATGCGATGTCCGTCGGGAGTATTGCTTCAGAGCTGTAGACGAGGAAGAAGGGCGTATGGCCTATTGCGCTGCTTGGCTGGGTTCGGAGCCCCCAGATTACTTGGGGAAGCTCTTGGTGCCACCTTTCGGCATACTTTTTGAGCAGGTCGAAGACTCTTGCTTTCAGCCCTTGAAGGATCATGGCGTTGCCTCGCTCTACCTCCCCATTGCACCGAGGGTGCGCAACAGAGGCGTAGTAGACGTCGATGCAACTCTTCTCACAGTAATCCTAGAAGACGGAGCTGGTAAATTGCATCCCAAGATCTGTTATGATGCGATTGGGAACTCCGAACCTTTGCGTAATTTCTTCGATAAAGGTGGCGGCCTGCTTTGCTGTAGGTGTGCCGGCGATCGCTTTGTACTCTATCCATTTGGAGAACTTGTCGATGGCGACAAGTATGTGGGTGAAACCTCCTGGCGTGACTCTGCAAGGTCCTACCATGTCGAGCCCCCAGCAGGTGAAGGGCCAAGAATTGGCAGCCTTAGCAGCGGCGAACGAGTTCTTTTGCATCAGAGACGGTGGTTGGGCAAAAGAACCCTGATCTGTATGCCTTGCAGACTAGGGTGCCCGCAGCGGCATGGCTACCGCAGGTACCCGAGTGGATGTCATCTAGGATTTGCAGGCCGACTTCTCACGGGACGCACTTGATGAAGCCCTTGTTAGTAGCCGCTCGTCTGTATAGGGCTGTTGACGGTCCTTAGAGATGCCAATTGTGAACTGCAAGCGCATAGATCGTTGGTATCTTTTCTCTTAGAGTATTCCCCCAAGATTTATCAATCCGTGGATCGACAAAGAATTACCTAGAGTTTTCTATCTAGCCAAACGGATATAATCCAATCATGAAGCATAGATTGCATATGAGGTTAAACATGTGTGTGAAGTTGATGAAGGTGATGAATGGATCACAACCCCACGACACGAGGTAACACGACCAAAGGTAGCACAAGCCTACCGTCTTCTAGTTGCAACTCCGGCCAAAGCAATAAACAATCTAATCTCGCACAAAGATAAAGAGTCATCTCTAAGAACTTTTCCATGGGCCCTCTTGCGAGGTACGCGTCAACGCCTAAGGTTTCCCAAAGCTTTACCTCAAACGCCCACCAAATGCTCTGTACTCGAAGCTCCTCCTCCTTGGTGACCGCGCAATCGTTCGACCTTTTCCCTCCCGCATGCTGTCACCACACGAGGATAATCATGCCGACTTCCTACACACTACTAAGATGTATCCGCAAGGCATAGACTAATCATCACGATTAGATCTATTCAAACTAAGAACATATGCTAGCTAGACATATGAGAGAGAGAGAGAGCATGCATCGTAGAAGATCAAAGTAAACAAGACAAGTAGATTGATATCACCATCGAATGTACATATGCCTTGATGAGTTCAAGGCATGGCTCCAGAACTCCGCCATGGCTTCACCATGCAGGGCCAACCATGGTGGCTAGGGCATGGCCTAAGCCATCTCCTAGGCAACCTCGAGGACTTGCGGCGGCCGTCGGCTTCCTTCCGTGTGTGTCCCGCTTCGCGTCGACTTGTGGTGGATAGATCTCAATCTCTTCTTCTTGAGGGCACCTAGGGGGTTGTATTTATACCCTAGGGAGCCTTGGGGCATGCTCCACCTTCCCTTCCACGAGATCCTTGCTTGGGAGTTAAGCAAACTTGGTTTCCATAAGATTTGACTCGCCCAGATTTTTCTAATTCACAGCCCTGCATTCCTGAAGTTATATCTTCCTCTTCCGGACTCTAAATAGGGCAAACTCAGATTCTAAATTATGTAGCACGAAATTATCTCAAACTTTGGTATTCATGAGTTTCCTTGGAAATGAAGTGAAGATCCCCAAAACAGCGCCGGAAGATAATCTGCCAGATTCTGGATTTCTCTGCGCAGCATGCATTTCGGGGGCTATATCTCCTAGCTTTATATTCCAAATTATGCTTTCCATATATCCAAATTGAAGATCTCGATGATGGCTACAACTTCGATATTCAATATTTTGTCATTAGAGATCATTTAGATCTCCGAATCTGCATCAAAAGATCATGCTATCCTGGGTTGCGCGAATATCTCTAAGGTTGCCTTGATCTCGTGGATAACTTTCTAAATCTTGAATTCCTTCATGCTTAAGTCTCTCATAACCAAGGTTCATTGAATGTGGACACCTAGGACCATGAGTTGGGCTATGAAAGCCGATATGGTCCATTGGTTGGGCTCCCTCCGCTAGGCTCGATTTCTTTAGGCTCATAGTTAGTTTTGGGCCTTGAATATAAATGCCTCAAATTGGGTCATTTTCCTGCAAAAACACAATATGCTCCAAAACACAACACACATACGAAAACGGAGTTATTTCAAGTGCCAAGTGGCGGGTTAGTATATGAATTAGTCCAAAACCACCACCTAAATAGCACTAAAAGTATACGTATAATGAGCGTCAACAATCATCCCATGCTTAAACCTTGCTCGTCCTCGAGTAAGTCCAGGATCTTTGCTTAGCTAGAAAATCAGCATTGCCCTTCAATGTCTTCCCTGCACTTAGTTATACACAACAAGACACATTGCTCTCAATTGTTTAGCATTAAAGTTCAAGTTGTGACCGGCTACTTTTCATTATGGAAGATAGACTAGCAATAAAGAACAAGCCACAATAATAATAAATGCAATGCTCTTGAACTTAAGAGAACTTTAGACCTTTACCTTGTTCCATCGTGAAGGGTTTTCAAAAAGAAGCATATCCAACATAAGTGAGATTCTCTTGCAAAAGCTTGTGGAAACACTCATCTCATCAAGTCGCTCAAGCCTATACTAGATTATTTTCAACCTATTATACTCATATATGAAAGTGGAAGGCTTCTGTGGAGCTTGGTAGGTAAAAACAATCCTAGCAAAACATTATATCTCAAATATTGTCAAACTAAGAGAGAGATCTATTGGAATTACCGAGACTAGTCAAAAAGGCCATGGAGAATAAATGTCAGAAAGAGAGAGGGATGGAACACACACATTTAGATAGGTGGACATGTGCAAATGACAAGTGGATGATCCCGAGGCACAAATGAAGTCCTCGTTATTGGATTGCACATGGTTAGAAAATTGAGTATGGAATTGTCTTCAAAGCACTTGAAATTTGATGAAGCTAAAAGAACTAAGGAGCATTATTTCTATTTTTTCTTTCTTTCTTTCATTTTTTTCTTTCATCTTTGTTTTTTTTCTTTCACTCTTTTTTTATTTTTCCACATTTTTCTTTCTTTTTGCTCCTTAGAACCTTTGGCAACATAGTACTTACTCAGCATCCTCCCTCCATGCTTAAACGATTACTCGTCCTCGAGCATAGAAGCGAGGGTTGATAATTGCTGAAGTAAGTACACAAAGTCCATCTTGATCTTCTAGAAAAGCACTTGAATCTTTGGGGGTTTCTTCGATGCCTCCCAAATTGATGTTCTCTAAATTAAGCTCTCGATTCTTGTGGATTTTCGTCGAGAATATGATCCATACTCAATTGTTGGTTGTGGTCAAGGAGGTAATCACAAAAAGATATTTGGGTTTAGGGTGGATATCCAGCGAAGTTTGTGAAGGTTCGGTGTAGAAACTCACAATGCATGGATAGAAAGGCTAGCAAAAGGAAGGTACGCAAAAATGGAATGGCCAGCTTCTTAGTCTCGAACCATAGAAATCAATCTTAATCCAACTCATCAAAATATAAGTTTGCAAATCTAAAGGTTTTATTATGAAAGATCATGTATATGTAAAGGCTTTGGTAGGTAGAACTTTGCAAGAGATTCACGAATGTAGATAGAATAAGAATCAAGTTTTATTTAAAACAATTCAAGGTGTAAGGTCATCGGTAAACTTAAATCAAAGAGCAACATACGGAATATGTGGGTCTAGAATTTAGTCATTTAACCTTCACAAATAAAAGAGCCGGTATTTAGTCAATTTAAGATCATTTAATACAGAGCAAATAGTCAAGTCATATACAACATCATGTAGGTAGAACAAAGCGGCAACTTTCATCACTTTTCATAAGCAAAGCATACACAAATGATATCATCGTGGTAAGCGCAAATGTGATGGTGACAACTATTTAATTGAAAACAAAAACAAGACTAGGTTGTCCTCCTAGTAGCCATGTTATTAACAAGAGAGATATACAAAGGTTTCTAACCTATGGTCGATGGCATACATATATACAAACATTAAGCAGTAGATGAACAAAGAGAAGGTTGAGGAAGAGTTACCGTCCTTTTCGATGCTTGCAATGAAGTGTAGCGCTGCTTCTCCCATGCTTAAGCATTGTGCTTAGCATGGAAGAAGAGTAATAAGCATCTTGTGGTGAACACGATCATTGTACTTCATATGACCTTTTTCTTTTCGTCCAACAATTCCTCCCCATGCTTAGCATGTTGCTAAGCGTGGAAAAAGATGGTGAACCATCTTGTAATTCTTAAAGTCCTTCAGTCACGTGTTTTGGAGATAATCTTTATGCTTCTTCACCTTTGTTGCCTTAACATTCTTCAACCTCTTCTTGTCATCAAGCCATGGTCCCAATCATTCTTCGTATCGTTATCACCTCCGTGCTTGTTGTCTTCATTGCTGCTTCATCTTCCATGAATTTTTTCTTTATTTCCAGAACAGAACATGTACTGAAACATTACTCCGTTCCAAAGTGAACAAATTTCTCTTTCCAACGAGTCATCATTTGCCCAGAACGGATTTCGAACAAAAGAGCTATGCCTATTTTATTCTAGCGCTGCAATCTGTCCCGAACTGATTTCAGAACGCGCAGCGCCCAATGTTTCTATCGTATCTCCTTGTATGGGTCTTTAAATTCATTAATCTTGGATGCGTTGGAACAAGAATTTGATGGAGCCTCTGAATATCAACTTTTTATTCCTTGTACATCTCTAAACATGTGCAGATTTTTGATGAAAACAGCAGCGTCCCTTTAAATCTTCGGAGATGATGACGATCTTGGTTGCAACTTTGATCACGAATTCATGGGATTCCTTCGTCATGCCTGCAAAACAATTGAAACGCACAAACTACCCCCGGGGTGATGGTCAGGAGTAATAGCAAATGCCAACAACCAATGACATCCCTCAGACCTTAACTTGTGGCATAATTAACCTAGTAAAAGAGAAAAAAACCAAATGGGTGTGCGGGTGTGCAAAGTGAGTATGCAAATGAGAGGAAAGCATATAAACAAAGACAATATTTACACCTAGTTCTAAACACCATGTTTACAACTAAGTTGCCAAATTTCTCTATAGTCAAAAGATCTATTAACCAAGGTTAAAACACCATGTCTATCCCAAGGTCAATATTTCTTTATAGCACAAGAAAAATAAGGCGCATCACAAAGCTTATAAACCAACCAATGCAATGTAAATGCTAACAAGGCTCTCAAAACTAAATGATGATGGTCCGCAATCATATCTAAATACCATGTTTACACAAGATTGCAAATGGAAAATGCCACTGGTGAAGCATTATCATGGATATGAAAGCATTCATCATGAAGTTTCGTGAAAGAGCCAAGCTAACAAATGTATGATGGTATGATGGAATGAATAGGTGGGTTTAACAAAAAATTAGATCAAAACAAAGAATGCAATGCAATGCAAGGGTGAAGACAACATGGCATGAAGTGCAACATGAGGTGGATGACATGATAAGGTGGTCTAAAAACAAAAACAAAGTTAGCCTAGATTAACTAGCCACAAGTTTAAAATCAAAGGGTGGTGCCATACTTCATAAATCTCTCAAAAAGACTCAAAGAAAAAGACTCTAAACACTAATAGCAATAGGCACACAAAAAGGGTCTACAAGTTTTCCAAGATCAAATAACAAAGTGCTCTCTCAATAACATTTAGATCATACAACATAAAGTTGTGGCATTTATTAGAGCAATGGTACAATGTTATTTGATGATTCGATTAAAGAGCACAATATAGACCGTCATCTTATATAGATAATAAATAAAAAGATCGGGTTGCCTTCTGCAAAGCATTTTATTTAAGGTCATAGAGCTAGACTTCTCACCTCGATTATTTTCATGCGAAGCCATGGTCTTTTGTGCGAGAATCCAAAATGTCCATGCAGCTTGATGTCTACCTTGTAATCCATCGTGGTTTGCTTTAAACATCTTCATGTATTGGATGTCGCCAGCTTGTGTCTTCATATGCCAATGTTCTTGAGGGTCTTTCTTTTGTTCTAAGCTTCTGAAATTGATCATGTACGCTCGATGAAAGCATTGCCCAAGCTCCTCTTAATTGTTGTCATCATTATGTCCTCTACCTTGTTCTCATCACATTGCTCCTGCCTCTTATTCATGGATTTTCCCCTGTGTCTAGAATAGAACTTATACCAAAATATAACTCTATTGACAACTTTATGAAATTACCTTTCCAACGAGTGGTCATTCATCTTAAACGGAGTTCGAATGAGAGAGTTATGCACATTTAACTTTTAGCGCTGCGTGCTGTCTAGAAAATTTCAGAATGCACGACCTTCGATATTTTGATTATAACCGCTTGTAGGAATCTCCGATTGACTTGATTCTTGATTCGTTGGAACCATAACTTCATGGGGCTTTTAAATATCTAAAAATATTCTATTGTTTTCTTCAAAGGTTGGGCAGACTTTTGATGTGATCAGTACCTTCTTGTGAATTGATCCTGAGATGTTGATGATCTTGATGTTGTGGTCTTTGGAGCGTCGTGTTGTGCATTCCTAGGCTTCAAGATCATCACCATTGATTCACCAGCGAGTAGCATGGTTTCAATGATGTGTCTTTTCCATAGTTCTTGCTTTACCCAAGGTGCCGGGATCATAGGGGCCTCTTGCTCTTTATGTCAATGATTTGAGCGGTTTCCTTCATTGGTAGCATCACTCAATTAGAAGCTTCTTGAGTATCTGACTAGAGAAGATTGGTGGCATCATGGTGCTTCTAATTTTGTTGCCTCCAGTCTTGATCAACTACAAATCATCATCTTTTTTGCTCAAGGCCATCCAATCTTCCCTTGATATCATCATCACCTTCTCGGTTGTTTACTGCTGCCTCTTCTTCATTGAATTTCTCTTCATCCAGTGCAGAACATGTACTAAACTTCTAATCCATTGCAATATGCATCAAATTCTCTTTTCAACGAGTACTCATTCACTCCAAACGGACTCCGGATGAATGAGTTATGCTTGTTTTACTCTGGCACTACGTTTTGTCCCGAACAGATTTCAGAACGTGTAGTGTTGAAAGATTTTACCATAACTCCTTGCGCCGATCTTCAAAACTTATGATTATTGATGCGTTGGAAAGAAGATTTGATGGAGCTTCATATTTTATAATTTTCCTCCAAGGTACTTCTTTGATCATGGGTGGAAAACTGGTCTCAACAGCAACCTTCCTGAGATGTTGACAATCGGATCTCACTACTTCGTCGGGGCATGATTCATCACCTGTAGCTTGGACAAACAAATCTCCAAGCGAGATTAGTCTTAAAAATTAATTGACATGGCGGCTTACCTTATTCATCTTCACTTGTTTTAGGTGTGGGCTCGATAGCAGATGATGGGCCACTAACAAAAGTTAGCACCTATCACTAAAGAGCGGATCTTCACGTAGCCATCAACTTTGTTTGAGCAAGATTTGGACTTGTCAAAGTCCAGATGTTGAGAACTTCTCGATCGCTTTGTGTCTAGGGTTTTACCTGCATTTATGGACACAAACAAGAAACACAGGATATATGCAATAATAAAATTAGGGTTAGTCTGAAAAATTAAATAGATATCCCTAGGGTTCCTGTTGCCGATCCCAGGTAACGGCGCCAGAAAAGCTTGTTGACGGTTCTTAGACACGCCAATTGTGAACCGCAAGTGCACAGATCATTGGTAGCTTTTCCCTTAGAGTATTCCCCCAAGGTTTATCAATCCGTGGATCGACAAAGAACTACCTAGGGTTTTCTATCTAGCCAAACAGATATAATCCAATCATGAAGCATAGATTGCATATGAGGTTAAACATGTGTGTGAAGTTTATGAATGTGATGAATGGATCACAACCCCACGACACGAGGTAACATGACCAAAGGTAGCACAAGCCTACCGTCTTCTAGTTGCAACTCCGGCCAAAGCGATAATCAATCTAATCTCGTACAAAGCTAAAGAGTCATCTCTAAGAACTTTCCCATGGACGCCCTTGCGAGGTGCGCATCAACGCCTAAGGTTTCCCAAAGCTTTACCTCAAACACCCACCAAGTGCTCTTTACTCGAAGCTCCTCCTCCTTGGTGACCGCGCAACAACTCCGATGGTACTCGCCATCGATCTTACTCAACATTACGCAATCATTCGACCTTTTCCCTCCCGCATGCTGTCACCACACGAGCATAATCATGTTGACTTCCTACGCACTAGTAAGATGTATCCGCAAGGTATAGACTAATCATCACGATTAGATCTATTCCTACTAAGAACATATGCTAGCTAGACATATGAGAGAGAGAGCATGTATCTTAGAAGATCAAAGTAAACAAGACAAGTAGATTGATATCACCATCGAATGTACATATGCCTTGATGAGTTCAAGGCATGGCTCCGAAACTCCGCCATGGCTTCACCACATAGGGCCAACCATGGCGGCTAGGGCATGGCCTAAGCCATCTCCTAGGCAACCTCGAGGACTTGCGGCGGCTGTCGGCTTCCTTCGGTGTGTGTCCCTCTTCGCGTTGACTTGTGGTACATAGATCTCAATCTCTTCTTCTTGAGGATGCCTAGCGGGTTGTATTTATATCCTAGGGGAGCCTTGGGGCATGCTCCATCTTTCCTTCCATGAGATCCTTGCTTGGGAGTTAAGCAAACTTGGTTTCCATAAGATTTGACTCGCCCAGATTTTTCTAATTCATAGCCCTGCCTTCCCAATGTCATATCTTCCTCTTCCGGACTCTAAATAGGGCAAACTCAGATTCTAAATTGTGTCGCATGAAATTATCTCCAACTTTGGTATTCATGAGTTTCCTTGAAAATGAAGTGAAGATCCCCAAATCAGCGCCGGAAGATAATCTGCCTGATTCCGGACTTCTCTGTGCAAGATGCATTTCAGGGGCCATATCTCCTAGCTCTATATTCCAAATTATGCTTTTGATATGTCCAAATTGAAGATCTCGATGATGGCTATGACTTTGGTATTCAACATTTTGTTATTAGAGGTCATTTATATCTCTAAATCTGCGCCAAAAGATCATGCTATCCTGGGTTGCGCGAATATCTCTGAGGTTGCCTTGATCTTGTGGATAAATTTCCAAATCTTCAATTCCTTCATGCTTAAGTCTCTCATACCCAAGGTTCATTGAATGTGTACACCTAGGACCATGAGTTGGGCTATGAAAGCCGATATGGTCCATTGGTTGGGCTCCCTCCGCTAGGCTCGATTCCTTTGGGCTCGTAGTTAGTTTTGGGCCTTGAATATAAATGCCCCAAATTGGGCCATTTTTCTGCAAAAACACAATATGCTTCAAAACACAACACACATACGAAAACGGGGTTATTTTAAGTGCCAAGTGGCGGGTTAGTATATAAATTAGTCCAAAACCACCACCTAAATAGCACTAAAAGTATACATTTAATGAGAGTCAACAAGGGCGTTGCCTACGATGACGTAGTTCTTACTGCGGTGCTCCAGGATCTTTCTCGCCGTCGGGTCTCGGGGTACCTTGTTGTAAGCCAAGTAGTCAATCTTCTGCTTTGTCGATTGTTATCACGTCTCAAAGTTCTGGAGGCAGGTCTGGCTCTTCCCTGGGGTCTTTGATGGAGAGTCTAACAAGTCCGTGGACGAAAACGCCCCAAAGGACTTGCGCGCGCGTTGAGCCGAGTTTGGCGAGAGCATCGGCGGCGAGGTTGTTTTCTCGGGGAACGTGGTGGTACTCTATCCCATGGAACTTGCCTTCTAGCTTGTGCACAGCTTCACAGTAGGAGTTCATCCGCTCGCTATGGCAATCCCAATCCTTGTTGACTTGGTTCACAACGATAGCGTAGTCGCTGTAAACTAGAAGTCTTTTAATTCTGAGGGAGGTAGCGATGCGGAGCCCGTGAAGGATTGCTTCGTATTCGACGGCGTTATTCGTGACGGGGAAGAGTATCTGGAGGATGTATCGGAGTTGTTCCCCTTTGGCGATATAAAAAGGACTCCGGCGCTCCGCCGTCTATCATCAGGGAGCCGTCGAAGTACATCTTCCAATGTTCGCAGCTGGAATCTTCCTTGGTGCCCTGACTTTCAGTCCACTCAGCGATTAAGTCAGCGAGTACTTGGGACTTGATGACGGTGCACGGAGTGAAGTCTATTTTGAAGGAGGCAAGCTCAACCGACCATTTGATGATTCGGCCGGAGACGTCTCTGTTGTGGAGGATTTCGCCGAGTGGGAATTGCGTGACCACTCTTATTCGGTGCGCCTGGAAATAATGGCGGAGCTTTCACGACGTGATCAGCAATGCATAGAGTAGCTTCTGCACCTGAGGGTATCGTGTCTTGGATTCGCTGAGTACTTCGCTGACATAGTACACAGGTCGCTGCACCTTCTGAATCTTTCCTTCCTCTGTTCTTTCTACGACGATGACGGAGCTTATGACATTTGAGGTAACAGCGATGTATAAGAGCAGGGTCTCGTTGTCATTTGGTGCGGTGAGTACTGGCGGGGTGGAGAGCTAGTTTTTGAGGTCGGCGAAGGCTTCCAGTGCTTCTTGGGTCCATTTGAACTTGTCCCCCTTCTTCAGTAGCTTGAAGAAGGGGAGTCCTTTATCCCCCAATCTAGAGATGAATCTGTTCAGCGCTGCCATGCATTCGGTCAGCTTTTGGATCTCTTTCTTCCCAGTCGGCGGCTTCATCTTCATGAGGGTGCTTATCTTCTCGGGGTTTGCCTCGATGCCTCTGTTGCTTACAATGAAGCCGAGTAGTTTTCCTTTGGGGACGCCAAAAACGCACTTTGTTGGGTTTAACTTCCAACGGTATTTGCGCAGATTATTAAAAGTTTTGAAGAGGTCGGCGATGAAGTCTTCCTCGGATTTGGTTTTGATGACAATGTCATCGAACATAAGCCTCGGCGTTGCGCCCGATCGGGGTCCCCAAGGTGAGGTTGATTGCTCTCTGGTAGGTGGCGCCTGTGTTGCGGAGTCCGAACGTCATGGTGGTGTAGCAGTAGGCGCTGATCGGAGTGATGAAAGAAGTCTTCTCCTGGTCTTCTTCCTTCAAGATGATTTGGTGATAGCTGGAGTAGCAGTCAATGAAGCATAGGAGTACGCATCCGGCAGTGGAGTCGACCACTTGGTCGATGCAGGGCAGGACAAATGGGTCCTTAGGGCAGTACCTATTGAGATCTGTGTAATCAACGCACATTCTCCATTCATTGTTCTTTTTTCTTACAAGGACTGGATTAGCAAGCCAGTCAGGATAAAACACTTCTCTTATGAACCCTGCTGCTAATAGCCATGTAATTTCTACCCTAATGGCCTCCTTGCTGTCCAGCGCGAAGTGTCAGAGCTTTTGGCGAACTGGCTTGGCATTCGCGTCGACCCTCAAGGAGTGCTCGACCACCTCCCTCGGAACACCTAGCATGTCGGATGGAGACCATGCAAAGATGTCAGCGCTGTTCCGGAGGAAGGTGACGAGCGCGTATTCCTATTTGTCGTTGAGCCCTGATCCGATCAGGGCGGTCTTGGTTGGGTCGGCGAGTCTGAGGGAGACGGCGTGTACTTCCTCGGCCGGCTGCGCGACGGTCGACGGAGTTCTCTTCTTGGCGAGGTCGGGGACGCTGCCGGAGTCTTCCTGGAGTGTCCTGGCGTCGGCGACCACTTCTGACTGGAGCACACTTTGCTCGACGCCGATGCAGAGGTGGAGGCCGTCTTTGTTGCACTTCTTAGCAAGGTGGATGTCGCTGCGGATGGATAGGACGCCATTCAGAGCTGGCATCTTCAGAAGGAGGTAGGTGTAGTTGGGGATCGCCATGAGTTTGGCGAGTGCTAGTCTCCCAAGTATGGCGTGGTAGGCGGTGGTGAAGTCGGCGACTTCGAAGTTCAAGTACTCGGTGCGGAAGTTGTCTTGATCTCCGAAGGTGACGGGTAGAGAGATCTGCCCGAGTGGTTTGGAGCCTTTTTCCGGGATCAACCCATAGAATGGGTGCGCGGACGGAGTCAGGGCACTGAGGCCGAGGCCCATGTCCTTCAGAGTTTGGGCGAACATAACGTTGAGCTCGCTTCCACCGTTGATGAGTACTTTGGTCAGGCGAGCGTTGCCCACGATCGGGCTGAGCACCAGAGGGTATTCGCCGACGTTGAAGATCTGGAACCACTGGTCCTCCCTGGAGAACGTAATGGACTGCTCAGACCAGCGGAGTGGTTGGATCGGCGTTGTGTTAATGGCAAAGATCTCCCTGTCGCGCAATTTCTCTTTGCGCTTGTTGTCGATGGCCGGTGGTCCTCCAAGGATGAAGTTCACCTGCTTGTCGACGTTGAGGAAGGCATCCTGTTTTGGAGCTCCATCGACCTTGTCGTCCTTGTCATTGTTCCGTGGTGGCCTCTTCCCGTCTTGTTTCTTGAAGACGTCTGCAAGGCCCATGCAGTCGATCATGCGGTGCTTGGACTACTTGTGTATCGGGCAGGGGCCTTGGAGCATCTTGTCGAAGTCGGCGTTGAAGTTAGTCCACGGGCGAGGTCCTCCGCGATCCATGGCGGTGATGGTGCGGTCACCCGAGCGCTTTCGGTCGTGAGATTTGACTGTCTCAAGTCGGGCGCGCCGCGGGTCTTCCTTCCGTGGCGGGCGATCCTCTCGGCGAGTCGGCCTGTCGTCGTCCCGCAAGTCCTTCTTGTTGTAGTGGAGGCGGGTAGTTTCTTTGGCGCTGGTGAGTTTGTTGACCTTCTCCATGAACTCACCGGAGGTCTTCAGGAGGTCTTCACAGAGTCGTTCGAAGACGGATTTGTCGTTGAGGCCTTGGAGGAAGTAATTCATGATGTTGGACTCGGAGCAGCTGGGGACCGTGTTGCGGTTCTCCATGTACCGGTTCATGTAGTCGCGGAGAGTTTCTCCGCGTCTCTGCTTCACCCTTCCGAGGTCCCACGCGGTGCCCGATCTCGTTGAGCTCCCCCGGAAGTAGCTCTTGAACTTGCTGCAGAGGGTGTCCCAGTTGTCGATGGAGTCGGCGTCGAGGCTGTGAAGCCAGCTCTGTCCCACCTTGGTCATGGCGACAGGGAAGTAGGCTCACATGGAGTCGTGGTCGCCGTTGACCGCCCAGATGGTGATGTTGTAGGTCCGGAGCCACATGGTTGGGTCCGTCTTCCCGTCATACTTCTCAATGCCAATCGGCTTGAAGTTGGCGGGCATGCGGATGGATCTTGCCCAGGCGGTGAACGCGGGGAAGTCATCGCAGTCACTGAGGTTTTCCGTGGCGGTGTTGTGCCCGAAGTCAGCGGAGTGGTCCTCAGGCGTCCTCGCACATCGAGGTCGGGGTTGCTCCTGGGGTGCGCTGTACTTGCGATCGTACTTGGTCACGTTCGCGGCGTACTTGCGATCATACTTGCGATCATACGTCAGCTTCGTTAGCTTCACGGTGCACAGTACTTTCGATCATACGTCAGCTTCGTTAGCTTCACGTTCGCGGCGTAGTCGCGTGTCACGGTCCAATCTGGGGGCGTCGTAGTTGCGGTTGTACTCGGCACGTCGGCGCAGTTCCTCTTCGTCTCTCCTCAGATGGCGGTCGTTGAGGTTCTGGCGAAGATCGCGGTCACGTAGTCATTCGCGGAGGTCCGGCTGCTCCACCACGTCCTCGCCTCCATCTTGCCTATTTGGTTCGGCGGGTCGGCGGCTTGATGATCTGGAGTTGCGAGTAGAGGAGGCGGTGGTTCTCATGTTGTTGATCATGCCCGCGGCTACTATGAGCATAGCCTTGATCCGCTGGAGTTCGGGCGTCTCGGGGATGGCCTTGAGTTCATGGTGTGCAGCGGCGAGGTTGGCTGAGGGTGTAGCGTAGACACCGATGCCCCCGACTTCTCGGACGAAGTCGTTGTTGAGGTTACGGGCTCTCGGGTTGAGGCGCTCCTGCCTCGCGTCTCGGCATTGCTGCTTTTCGACATTGCAAGTGATCCTGGCATCACGTTGCACGTTGTCCTCGCCAGGAACCGTGTTCTCGTCCGCGGAGATGTCAGAGACGAAGGCTTCGCGCTTGGCAGGTACGATCCGCTTGTTGGGCGGCAGAGTCCGGACGACGTGCGGGAAAATTGGTGACTGCTTTGGTGCTGACGTGGCTGGCACGTCTTGGGCTTGCACCGAGTTCATCAAGACCAGATCTGAGGTAGATCTGATTTGTTCAGCGCTAATGGAGTGGACTGATCTGCCTTCAGGAGTGGCGGTGATGCGTAGTCCTCCCGGCGGGTCGTTGCTCCCCACGTTGATGCTGTCGTCGTGGAGTTGGCCGAGTACTCGCTGGTACATGGCGACGCTGTTCTCGAGTCCGAAGGGGAGTCGAGTCGGGGAGGCGAGTTGCTGACGGGCGGATTCTGTGAGCTCGATGCATTCGCCGATGGAGACGACTGCGCGATCCATGGCGGCTTCGAACTCGCGCTGGTGGGCTGCCCAGCGCGCTCGCCATTCGGCGAGTGCCTCCGAAGTTCTGCTTGGTGGAGGAGGCGTGGAAGCAGTGGTCGGTGGAGTTTTCGGAAGCGGCTGGTCGTTGGAGATCGGGGTGGGATTGGCGGGCGTCGCAATCGCCGTGTTGTTGGACGAGGTCTATGGAGAGTTGGCAATGGCGACTTCACCATCTGGCATGACGCTGAGTCGTGGGGCGATCTCTGAAGGGGTAGCGTCGCGGTTGTACGTCAGCTCGTCGTTCGCGTCCGGCGGTGAACACCATGGAGCCGAAGAAGAAGAAGGCTCCCTCGGCGATGGTGATCTCCGCAAACGCCGGCAGGATGATGCTGGGGGTGGACGCCATTGATCTCGTAGATTGATCTCGACGATCAACCCCTACCTGGCGCGCCAACTGTCGGATGTTTGAACCCGGCAGTCCACACAGGGTAGCCTACGTGGTTGATTTGTTGAGGGACAGATCGAGGATCAGAAGCCGATGGTAACACAAGACGCAAGGATTGAACAGGTTCGGGCCGTTAAGATGACGTAATACCCTACGTCCTGTGTTGGATGTATGGTTTGTATTGGATTGTTTACCTGAGAGTTCCGTAGTTGAGTTCCTATTGTTTTGGAGGGGGTCCCAAGGCGCCTTGTATAGTCCGGCTGCCTTGAGTTACAAGTCCACTGGGGGTCGTATCCTACCCGGAGTACAAGGATTTGATTCTATAACGGTTACAGATATCTTTCCCTAGATTTCCGGCTAGTTTATCCTGATCGACGAGTTTCTTGCGGGTTACGCCTTCTTGTTCCATATCCCGCGCGTCAGAGTACCCGACTAGTGGGCCGTCCGACTAGTGGGCCCAGCTAGGTAGCACTCGGACTGGGCCGCCCCATGCTGGCTGGGCCAGTCCGTCTTCTGGGTACCCCCGAGGGTCTATCCCCGACAAGATGGGATTTAGATGGAAGGTAGGTGATGGTAAAAGTGTGAAGTTTTGGGAGGATAATTGGTTAGCTACCTCAAGTTTGGCTATTCAGTTTTGACAAGTATATAGGATTGTGAGTGAGAAATCTAATACAATTGCAGAATTGTGCAATGGTGTAGATTTAAAGTGTACCTTTACTAGAACGGTAGATGAAATTCTGATGAATTTGTGGTGGGAAGTGCGCCAGTTAGCAACCGCACTAATTTTAAATGAGGAGGAAGATGAGTTGATCTGGTCCCTTACTTACAATGGGATTTACTCCTCCCAAACGCTATATAGTATTATTAATTTCAGGGTTGTTACTCCAATTTATACTCCGGCGGCGTGGTCGTTGATGATCCCCTCCAGCGTGCACTTTTTTCATTGGTTGCTTTCTAGGAATAGAATTCAGACTAGGGATAATGTAGGAAGATGGAAAAACCTCCAAGACCACTCCTGCCTGTTACTATTCGAGTGTGTGGTAGCTAAACAGATGTGGAAAGATATCTCAGAATCTTGTGGTTTTGATATTGGTAGTAGTTTTGAAAGCATGGGCAATTGTTGGCTGAGTAAGAAAAAGTTTCTAGTTACCAAAATGATAACATCCATAGCTCTTGTTGACGCTAAAACGCGCCGCGCCAAACACTCACACGCATGAGATCGCAGCACCTAGACCTGTCTGCGCAGAACCGGTACTACCGGTTTAGGAAACCGGTCCAACCGGTTTTTCTAGGGTTTGCAGCGATCACCAACGAACGCACTCCCGGGAGGGACCCCGTCAGGGTGTGCGCACCTTGGGTTGTTCTAGGATCGGTCAGGCCACCTAGAACGCCCTCAATCGCCATGGAGACGAAGGAAGAACAGCAGTTAGGGTTTGGAAGAGGCTAGGGTTTGAAGAACATAAAGTAAAGGCAAAAAGTAAAGACAAATAAAAGATAAATTGTGTTTGATCGATTGGATGATACTCAATCGGCCGCAACCCTTTATATTTATAGGGTGGGGAGGTCTTGCCCCGCAAGGAAAGTCCAAATACAAGTCGGATCTACAAAAAGAGTCCAAACCTATTACAATTCGGGGAAAACCGGTTCCACCGGTTTCCAGATCCGGTTCCACCGGTTTGTCTTGTCATACGCGTCACAGTGACCCAAACCGGTTCCACCGGTTTATATATTCGGTTCCATCGGTTTCCCTGCAGAACTATTCCTTGTCAATTTTGATCGCTAACATATGCCCCCCTGTTTTCTAGTAAACTTGTGCACTAGAAAACACTTCTAAGATCAAAATTGTTCTTCTGGACGATACTAAACATATAAAACATCGGCCATGTCATGCGTCTCGCCTATGTTGAAGTTGAAGCAACTTGTTTTGGTCTCCACACCATCCTTGTAGATGCCGCTGATTTTTGTTCAACTCCTGGCTCCATTGATTGCCTGCGCATTCTTTGTAATTTTCTCTTTTGAGTGCGAGTTAAGCCTGAGGGACACCACCTCGGCTGCATATATTTAGAATCTGATTTGCTACTGTTCTCACACTGCTTAGGATCAGTACATGCATCTTTTCTAACCGGATTACCATTGTAAGCAATCGGTTGTTGGAAGACACCATAATTTGGATAAGAAATAATATGTGGTGGCATGTACATACTACCATAGTCACTAGGAGCATAATAACAAGGATATGACCAAGACAACGGCATATATGATCCCCCAAAATAATATGGTGCAGCAGCACAATTACCTTGGTATTGGTGAGATTTTCGACTACCTTGATGTCTTGGTGGTGAATTTGCATCTCCAGTGCTATGTGATCGACTCCTTTGTTTCTGGGCAGCTCCCTTCTTCTTATACTTTTCAAAAAGCTCTTCAAAGGTCGGCCCTGCTTTCTTTTTTGAACCATCAGAGTCTCCAGGTGAAAACCGGTTATACCGGTTTGAGGAACCGGTTCCACCGGTTCTATCAGAACCAGCACACTTGCTCTTGGTTTGCCCCCCGAGTGTCGAATTCCTTTTTGCAACTTGAGGGTCTTTTTTCTGCCAAACCTTCTTGCTCCTTTTCTGTTCTGGTCGTGCTTCACCAATGATTACATTTTTTCCTTTTGTTGTATCGGCTTGATTTGGCCGGATCAACACTTTAGGATTCTGTAATTCAATGGTATTGACAGAGAAATTCTTAGGAAAAGGATCAGAATCAACCTCATTTCGTGCAAAGTCAAATGGCCTTCATTAAGGGCCGATTGAATTCGCCTACGAAATACATTACAATCATTAGTTGCATGTGAGAAAGAATTATGAAATTTACAATATGCACGTCGCTTCAACTCATCAAGTGGTGGTAAAGTATATGCACATCTGATGTATCCGTTTTTATGCAACTCATCAAATATCCTATCACATTTGGACACATCAAAAGTAAATTTCACTTCTTCTTGCCGATTTTTGTGGATCGACTTAAGTGAAGGGCAACTATATGATTGAGACTTGCTTGGCCATGTAAATTCAGCAGCACATACATCTCCATTCTCATCATCCACTAAATCATTGTTTAACATATGCATGTTAGGACGATCAGATTTTGGCCTAGCATCTTTACTTCGGCTTTCTTGAACCAAAGCTTTTTGTAATACTTGATTAAGGGTAAGAAACTCATAGCCTTCTAATTTATCTTTGATATGAGATTTCAAACCTTTAAAAGCTAATTCGGCAAGATCTTTTTCAAAAATAATCAAACTATAACATCGGTTTTTTGTATCTCTAAATCTTCTAATGTAATCAGCAACAGATTCATCATTCTTTTGGATAACCGATGTTAAATGAGATAGCCTCAATTCATTATCACCACTATAAAAGTGCTCATGGAATTTATGTTCTAATTGAGACCATGTATAAATAGAATTAGGAGATAATGCCGAAAACCATGAGAAAGCAACACCAGATAATGACAAAGGGAATAATCTAACTTTCAAATGATCAACACTACCATGAATACCCATTTGTGCATTAAACTGGCTAATATGCTCCCATGTAGTCCTATTGTCTTCCCCAGTAAATTTGATAAATTCTGGCACTTTAAAACCTTGAGGATAAGGCATAGTATCAAAAACTGGAGGATAAGGTTTCTGATATACTAAAGTTTTATTCTTAACCTCTACGCCAAAAGTATCCTTAATCAAAATAGCCAAATCTTTTTTATATTCTTCCATCAGACTCTGAATATAAAGATCATTTGAGCTTTGCTGATCATTGACATTTGGCACATTTTGTGACATTTGGTTCGGTGATGCATGTAATGGTTGTTGCAAATAACCCAAACTTTGGGAAGACATAGGATTTGTAGTATATGTCATTGGAGTACACGTAGGTACATGACCAGAAACACCATTAACTCGGCCAGGATTAGCCTGAGTAATTGATGCACTAGTTATAAGCTCAGGTGTTGTCTGATATGCAGCAACAGGGGTAGAACCGGTAGGACCGGTTCCTACAACCGGTTGAACCGGATTTTGGCCGTATTGTACATTAGGATTGAAACCGGTAGGGCCGGTTACAGAAACCGGTTTCACTGGATTTGCCTGACCAAATTGTCCATGTGAATTTTGTCCTATTGAATGATTCAACGGCATCCCATATTGTGGATTTCTGGGTGGTACTGCTGCCGATGAATTTTGAGGTACAAATGCGTGCTGTGAAATACCCACTACATCAGAATTAATAGCATTACTAGTTACGGTCGAAGTTTGTTTTCCTACGGATTTATCAATCATGCCTTAAACAATCGTAAGAAGATTCTTTTGACCAGAAAGTAATAAGCCATTAATTTGCTCAAGGGTAACAGGCGCGGATGCAGCACTTACAGTGGGTGTTACCTCATCTTTTTCTTCTTCTCCCTCTGAAAGAACAACCACCTCCTTGTCCTTGGAGATAGCACCTTTTCGATCCTTGGAGAAGTGGGAGAGGAACCATTGTGCCTTATCTTCAAGTTTCTTCTTGGCCCGTTCCATCTCCTCCTTTTCTTGCAGCAGGAGTTGCTCGAATAGATGACGATCCTCAGCCGATAGCTCATTAGCAGTCGGCCTTTGAATATTATCAGGATCCACCTCGCCTGGCTTCGGTAGACTCGACATGATAGTAGATCCCTTTTTCTTTTTCCCCAGCGGAGTTGCCAAAAAGTGTGTTGACGCTAAAACGCGCCGCGCCAAACACTCACACGCATGAGATCGCAGCACCTAGACCTGTCTGCGCAGAACCGGTACTACCGGTTTAGGAAATCGGTCCAACCGGTTTTTCTTGGGTTTGCAGCGATCACCAACGAACGCACTCCCGGGAGGGACCCCGTCAGGGTGTGCACACCTTGGGTTGTTCTAGGATCGGTCAGGCTACCTAGAACGCCCTCAATCGCCGTGGAGACGAAGGAAGAACAGCAGTTAGGGTTTGGAAGAGGCTAGGGTTTGAAGAACATAAAGTAAAGGCAAAAAGTAAAGACAAATAAAAGATAAATTGTGTTTGATCGATTGGATGATACTCAATCGGCCGCAACCCTTTATATTTATAGGGTGGGGAGGTCTTGCCCCGCAAGGAATGTCCAAATACAAGTCGGATCTACAAAAAGAGTCCAAACCTATTACAATTCGGGGAAAACCGGTTCCACCGGTTTCCAGATCCGGTTCCACCGGTTTGTCTTGTCATACGCGTCACAGTGACCCAAACCGGTTCCACCGGTTTATATATCTGGTTCCACCGGTTTCCCTGCAGAACTATTCCTTGCCAATTTTGATCGCTAACAGTCTTTACCAATATGATAACATCCATAGCTCTTTGAGGACTGTGGAAACTGAGGAACTGCTTATGTTTTCAAGGTGGGACTTGGAGGGGAATGATACTCCTATTGGAAATAGTGATTACACTACTACACAGGGCTTATCACAGCCGGTTCGGTTGGGCCTATCACAGCCGGTTTTCAAAAGTGGCGCTAATAAAGTGGCGCTGAAAATCGACTTTTCACAGTCGGTTTTTAACCGGCTGTGAAAATCATTTTCACAGCCGGTTTTTTCCATAAACCGGCTGTGAAAAAAAATTCGAAAACCAAATTTCAAAAATTAAATAAAAATGTTAAACGGGTGCAAAAAAAAATTTTAACCACATGGGAGGCCACCCCCATGAACCAGGCACCATCATCTCCAACTACACAATTTTTTGCACTTGTTGTATTTTTCATGATTCGAACTCGTGACCTCTGGCTTCGCGCGTAACTCCCCTTACCACTGTACCACACTACTACTTGTGGCTAAAGGTTTGATGCACTCCTCTTATATTAATCGTGCCGAATATTCAAAAAATTCTATAGACCACATCTTTGATCTAATTAGGATGAAAATTGTCGTGGCAGTTTCTTACATTCACTAGTTTCCAGAAAAAATATCAAAAAAATAATATAAAAATAAAAAATAGTTGTATAAAAATTGATTTTTAAGTGCTGAAAATTCATTTAATTCATAGAAAATAGCAAATCATTTCAAAAACTTCCTAAACTCCTCCATGGAAACTTATATGCAGTATAAAATATGTAAAAAAAATATTTATATCTCATTTGAGAAAAAATAAGTTTTATAAGTTTGCCTTAAGATTGTATATGAAGTATGAGAAATGTATAGTTTATGAACAATGTATAATCTAATTTTCTTGAAATGCATTGAATTTTTTATGAGAAGGTTAGACACCTATAAAAGGACTCTATGACAACTTTTATAATTGTTGGACAAGTTTTTGATATTGTTATTGTTTTTACAAGTGCAGGAGTAAATACCAAGAATAAGTACCTAGAAATTCATTTAATAGTTAGAAAATAGCAAATCATTTCAAAAAAAATCCAAAACTGCTGCAAGGCAACATATAAGTTGTATATAACATATAAAAATTGTGTCCTTGTAATATGAGCAAAAATAACATTTTAAGGAGTGCAATCTAAGCAATGTTGCACTTCTTTAATATTAAACGTTTCGAATCTTTATGATTTTCTAGAGACCACACCTTAGATCCGATTGAGTTGAATTTTTTTTAGTTGTTCCTTGTGTGCTCCTAGACCAAAAAAAATATCAAAAAATAAAATAAAAATAAAAAAATTTTATGTACTGTAGCTTAGAACCGGCTGTGAAAATCATTTTCACAGGCGGTTCGTGGCACGAACCGCCTGTGAAAATCTATTTTCACAGCCGGTTCTAAGCTACAGTACATAAAAATTTGATTTTCACAGCCGGTTCAAGCCACAAACCGCTTGTGAAAATAGATTTGATTTTCACAGCCGGTTCAAGCCACAAACCGGCTGTGAAAATGATTTTCACAGCCGGTCTACTTACTAACCGGCTGTGAAAATGTATTAGTGCCACTTTTTGAAAACCGGCTGTGAAAATAGTGACTAGAAAAAGCAATTCTGTAGTAGTGTTAGTCTGTTAAGAAGTTGGAAAATCCTCTGCCCAACAGAAAGAACTGGGGAGATTGTCGGTTATCTGAAGAAGCTAGATGCCAACAGGCCTGGAAGAATTGCTGGGTAATTTCTGAGATGAGTGAAGGAGTCCAGCCTATCCTTTAGGAGATTCATACAGGGGAGGAGAAGTTGGGCAAAACAGCTTAACTCATGAAGATTCAGGAAGAGACCGAACTGCAGACAAAGTTTATGAAGAAGCTGATGTCTGTTGAAGCTGCTGGAGGCAGGTCGAGGCTCCTGGTGGCTGTGCCAGGCCTTGGGGGGTGTGTTGTTCTTGTTGGTTTTTGCTTAGCAAGTGATGTATCGCTCTTGCCGGGTGGCTAAAACACTGTGTAAGCGGTGACGAATATGCTATAAACATGACACTGGAAAATTCCCTCTATCCCATTCGAAAATATAACATTTCTTGCATGCTATTGAAAATTAGTCCATCCCTTGTGTGCAATCGATTATAATTTTTCGTCCATTACCGTTAGTTTTCACGGTGAAACTACGGTCACACCATTAAAAAGTCGTACTGCTTGGACGTTTTTAACCCTCTCCCTGTTCATCCAGCCGCGTCTTATTCTTTCTCCAAATCAATTCCTCGCATCTCGTCGGCGGCGCGGCTCCTGCATCGACCCCGCGACGGCGGCCGCAGAGCCTCACGGACGAGAGGGTCTGCATCCCCGCAGCCACAGGCAAGCGCCCCTGGCGTCCCCGAGGGCAAGCGAGCGGAGGGCGTAGCACGCAGCCCGAGCGCGCGTCGCTGCCTCGCCTGCAGCGCGTCTCGCTGCAGGCGCGGGCGGCACGCAGGCCCTCGTGGCCTTGCAGGGTGGAGAGGCTTGCAGCGAGCTCGATTGGATGCAGCCACGTCGCGAGGGCTTGGACCTGAGCTCGATTCGCTGGTGCTGTACCCATAACCGCCGCCTTGCCGGGCTCTAGCAGCTGCAGTTTGCCACCGCCGTCAGGAGGCCGCCCGCCTCTCCAAGATCGAGCTGCAACACTTGCGTCGTATGTAGCCGAGTCGCTGAGTAGCTCACAGACGAGGACGAGTGCCTGACGTCCGTGCTTGCTTGGTGCCGATGTGAGTGGGTAACAAACAAGGTGTGCTTGTGCGCTTTGCACCTAAGAACGGGAGACTGTTGACCACCTTCTTGTTGGTTGTGTGCATAGCCGCGAGACATGGTTCCGCATCCTCAGAAGAATTAACCTCCCACACTTAGCCTCTCCTAGAGAGTGGCTGTTAACGGACTGGTGGTCGCTACACCGCAAGCGAGTTCCTAAAGTACTGCGAAAAGGATTCGATATACTCATTATTTTGGTTGTTTATAGAGCCTTTGGAAAGAGACGAATCGTCGGGGTGTTCGACAGGTTGGCTCTGCAGCCGGTGGCCTTGGCTCAGAGCATCACGGAGGTAGCCGGGGTTTGGTCAGCGGCTGGCTTACGTGACTTGGGTTTTTTTGGGGGGCCGAGGGGGTGGCTCTAGCTCCTAGGTCTCCTTTCTTCGTCTCTGTCTTAGTCCCGCATTTCTTTTTCTTTTGCTTCTTTTTTCTTGACGGTTGCTTCTGTGCTTGTGTTTGTAATAAAACTTTATTTCTTCTTCTCTTAATAAAATACGTACGTGCTAAGCACGTTCTCTAAAAAAATAAGATGTGCTTCATTTTTTTAATAGAAAATATCATGAGACCCGCTCAACCCAGACCTAATAAATAATCATAACCAATTATTAGATTGGGTTTAGATCCCATTCCTAGTCCGTAACCCATCTCTGATTCTCTTCATAGCCCATCCTACGTCCAATTGCCTCGCCATCCAAACACCACTGAAAGGGATAAGATACTGAACATGTTAAATCTTATCCAAGGGTAGTATTGTCTTTGCAACTATCAATTAACATCACTATAACTGTTTTGTGACGACGATGGCACAGAGGGATGGAAAATTATAACTGATGGCAATGATGGGATGAGCTAATTTTAGATGGTACAGAAAGAATGAGTTATATTTTACAGTGGCACAGAGGGAATTGACTCATGGATTAATGATTTGTGCATGACAAAAAAGCAGTTCTTTTAGCGCTCTTATGCTCTAATAAAAAAGGTGAAAAACACAAATCATAAAGGGGTGCTCTTGGTAGTGTAGCGGAGGATAAAAATCAGGTTGAGGCACTTCAAATTTTGCACTTTTCCAATTTGATGTGATTATTAGACGCACACAAATTATTTGCATATCTAAATTAGAAAAGACTTACATGTCCAAGAAGGTTGATGAAGTCTTCATATTCAAGGAAACTTGATGTTCTTCCTCCACTTGTTATCTCATGAATTATCACACCAAAGATAATAAATCAACCGAGTTTGGTTAAGATGCCCCCAAAAGCGTACTGAGCCATATTGGCATATAGCCATTGAACAAAAACTAGGTCAGACTATTGTATTTGGAGGCTTGCTAACAAAACTATGATGGCCTAGATAGTAAGAAAATATCTTACTATGTTGCAGCAATTTGCAGTTTGCCTTGTAGCTTTTGAGTTGCTATTTCCTAAATTGATGCATTGATTAGGGACAAAGGCCCGGTATTTCAAGTCAAGCTTAGGCGAAGAGGTCCTTCTATGAGGGAGGGGAGTCATCAGGTATGGAGCTGACTCTAATAGTCCAAATAGGAGTTCTTTCTGGTCAAACTAGAGCTCGAGGGAAGGGGGGGTTGCAAGAAAAGGGAGTTCTTTGAAGTAGTAGTTTCGGCAAAGAAGTTGATTGTCCAATTCTATACCAAAAAGTAGCACTGGATTTAATTCCCAAAAATCAGAAATCAGTTCCTTCCTCACTCAAGAAGGGCATGTCGCTTCTGTAGTTTAGAGTAACTAAAAAAGAAAATGAGATCTTTAAGGCCTCTCCTGACTGGTTTGTTTCAACAAATGTTCCGGCAATTCTTCGTGTCTTTCCTTCAGAGTCATTTCTGCTAAAAATTTTCAGAAGCCCAAAATCTGAAATTTTATGGTTCATATCACTGTCCAAAGAGAATGTTGCTTGCTCTTTAAGATAGGAGTCCTTGTGCTATCCCTTCTATTATCTCTTAGCGCTTAGTCCAATCTAGTAAACACCGCCTTGTTTCGTCTGCAAAGCAGTTAACTACAGATATATTAGGGAAAACACCTTATATGCGAACCCAAGAACCTGTGACATGTTTTTTGCATGCTTAACTGCTATCTCCATACCATCAGGAAACTGGCCCTAGAGAGGAGTTCAAACGAGGTTGTTCAGTGATAATCTTTCGCAATTCATTATCATTTGGCACTTGACTTATCCTTTAACCAAGTCGGTGAGGAAACTAAAAACATAGCTATATACATTCATGAATCATGATACCTAGTAAGTTTTGGTAACCTCACAAGAAGCGCACAGTACTTGCAATTATTGGTGGAGAAAATCCCTGCATCCTAAATGGTGCCTATGTATGACTGTATTTACCCTGAAGACATGTCGACCAAGACCTCCTTATCCAAGTTTATTTTCTTCCGAGAAGTTAAATGTAGCCTCTAATTTTTTTTAAAATAATGGAGTACCATTCCGGTTTCACCCTCTTTAAGGAAGAGGATCATGTTGTGAATAGATGTCTCTTCGTAGAGACACCTTCTCAAGATGATCTCATCCAACCAATCAAGACATAGACTAATGTAGTTGTAGACACATCCAAGGGGCATATCCCTTGGTGAACAGACACAGTGAAAGGACACCCATTCAGAAGGGACGCCTCCTGAATGGACAGATACCCTTTCGTCGTGTCCCCTTATCTTGTATATATATGTAAACAAATCCATCAATCAATAACAATAAGAACAAGAGTTCTTTCTCCACTTTCTTTGTCTTGGTTCTACTTTCAGTATATTATTATTTGTAACACGTTATCAGCACGCTCTACACTGAGCACTGTAGATAGAGTAGATAGAGAGAAGATTGGATAGATGGATGCCTCCATCCTGACTTCCTTATGAACGCCCTCACTCATGCCCATGCGCATGTGGCTATGGACAACATGTGTTGGCGCTCTACAGCACTCGCTCATCCATGCGGCGGCTGCTGCAGCGACGTCTGCCCTTGCCCTGTATGATAGTATGGCACATACGGAGGCAACAGGCCCTGCCCACGGCTTGCTGCACCATGCCCACACGCACGGTGTTGGCATGGTAACACCGCCCATGGCACAGTGCCGCACCTAAAACGAACCATCTGCCCTCCTATGGAGGCGCTTGCTTTCCACCAGGACAGCAGAGATGGTTGCCCCCTAGGCCTGCTGCTACTTAGACAACGGCACTGCCAAACAACGACGCTCAACGAGTCGTGTCCTGTCAAGATCGCACGGTCCATGTTGCGGCCCTTTTGTTATGGCTTTTCATGAATGGACATGAGACCTTTCAGTGAAGGGAAATAAAGCCCTTCCGATTAATGGGTCCTTTCACGAATAGCCATATGGTTATTTGTTTTTAATTTTGTTTTTAGCGGCAAATTCACATCAAACTCATTGAGTTTTCGAGTAATTTGGCACCACATAACTCACTTTTCTTTGTGCATTGTACAATTATGTTTCAAATTTTTTACTTTGACAACATTTGTACTCACATTGTGTACCATTGTCATATATCCATAATTGTTTCATGGAAACTCTATTGTGTTCAATGTGTTTGCTTTTTCAAGCATTCCCTATGACATAACAGTACAATGACGATGATATTAAAACTTTGCAATTGATTTATTCTTGCATTTTTTAACAATATTAATTCACCTTGATTAAGCAATAAGTGCCAAACATGTCAATGCTTAATTCAAGCAAAATTAATATGCACATAAATAGTGGCTACCGCTTATTATATTGGGATGATAAACAGAAGGTTGTGGGCTCTATGCATCTACTGCACACATGCAGATTATGCCCTACTATTAAGAAGTCTACACCACCGTGATGACTTTCTTCAAAGTGTTGTTCCCTAGTATTCAATTTTTGTAGTTAATTAATTCTTACAAATTCAACAACACGGATTCCTTTAATTAAGCCACAACTATCACAAAATTGTGACCCATGTACTTAATTCAAGGTGAGTTTTATGAAAATTGCATGTCCAATGTGTTTGCCACATGCATTCCCTATAACATGCACAATTTTCAACCATGCTAATTTGCAACTGAGTTTCTTAGTTCACTATAAGAATCATTAATTCTCTTACTTAAGACACAAACATCACGAGCAGTGATGCATGCACTTAAGTCAAGATGAATTTCATACAATTTTGTTGTGTTCAATGTGTATGCTTTTATGCATTCCTATCACATAGCAGTACAATAACCATCATGCTAGATTTTGCAATTGATTAATTCTTGCAAATTAGCAATATTAATTCCCTCAGTTAAGCCACAGACATTACAAAAGAAATTTTGTGATCAATGTACTTAATTTAGGTTGAGTTATAACCAACTTGTCGTGTTCAATGTGTTTGCCCCATGCATTCCCTTTCACATGCACAATAATTAATTCTCTTGATTAAGCCACAAATGTCACAATTTGTGATCCATGAACTTAATTTAAGATGAATTTACATGCAAAATTTCTTGGTGAATACCTCATCGATTAAACAAACAGAACTCCTAAGATTTTGATATTGGCCATACACAAGGTGCGACGTCCACATTATGTTTTCCAATATAGTGATCACATCCAATTTGCGTACACAATATCAAACTTTTGGAAGACAAAGGTCTACACCATTTTTTTTGTGACTACCAAAATTCATCAATGATATTGGCCATACACAAGGTAGTGCTATTCACTACTGCGAGATCTACACTATATGTCTTCAATATAGTGACTATCACCAATGTGCGTACCCAACATCAACATGAATCAAAAGAGGACTACACCACACCATGGTGTTCACGTCCATTTTTATATCCCATCCAATGAGGTCAACATTTTGAGGAATTGAATTGCTTTGCACCAAAACATTACAACATTCCCATGACGGTTTTTAATTTAACTATTGTGTAGATTAATCAATCTCTGGTATACACCATGTAAGAATCAATGGCCATCAGCAAGTTTTGATGATTTCAACTTGATGGACACAATTATCTAACATGGGAATGAACATGATGATCTATCTTCCATCTCACAGACTCGTCACGACCCTCGATTCTCCACGCAATGGAGAACCATTGGCTACAGATTCAATTCAAAATGGGACCTTATCATAAGGAACCCATCCATCATGATCTCAATCAATTGAGTATCAATGGATGATCCACACATATTATAGCTAACGCTCAATGAGCGCTATAAACAGCTTAAAGGAGTCATTTGACCCGAGGCCCTGCACAAAATGAATAAGCACATGAACACCTTCAGGACCTTCAGTCTTTTGGAGTGAATGATCATGCTCTTCATAGAGTTACCCTAAGTTGCAATCTTGCAAAAAGAAAACCTACACATGTGGAAGGATTTTTTATCCACCATGTTTCCCATGTACAGGATCTCTGCAATCTTATTCTGAACTTATAATATCATATGGTTTCAAACTGAGAAGCTTGATGAAGTCCTAATATGGACACATCATCACATCCTCCAGACATGGCTACACTCATTGAAATGCATTTAATGTTCAAAATAACAAGATCGATGGATGCTTTATGTCATCCAAATAAACACAAATGCAACAAAGGATAATAATCTCATGCGTCTAATTCAAGATTCAAGCATCTTAGATTCAAAATGTGACAACTTTAACTTTGTCGTCAGTGTGATCACTATGAATACACAACTAAGAATGCCACATCCTGTGACACACAACTAATCTGTACCCAAACTATGGTGAGTTTTGTTGCTAGTGTATAGAGTTAAGATGTGAAATATACTTCAATCTTCAATCTAACAGCAACTGGGATAATTGTTGTTTACAAAATAACAACTAAACTCTCTACCACCATGAGGACCATATAAAAATGGAGAACAAGTTCGTCCAATTTACTTCGAACTACATGTTGGAGATCATAATTAGTCTCTCAGCTCCATAGATACTATGTATCGATGTCTAATTGCATGTTGTAATGTGCTTATATTATCATCACTTGACTATATTGTATGACACAAAATGTGTCACTAAGATTTAGTATACAATAAAGTCTATGTATTCTATATATCCAAAATAAGTTTCATAATAGAAACTCCAATTGTTATATAGATTTGTACGAAGTAAATCTGATGAGAAAAGAAAGATTCTAAGTAGACATTTGCACCACAAAATTCTATACTTGGGGAGACAAATTCTATTCTCTGAAAACTAAGATATGAATATGTGATGACAGTCGCCAAACGTGATAGCATTTTGCTAGCATTGGTCGCGCCATCATCATACTCCTTGAGGGCACTCATTAAGTACCCTACCAAGCTATAGAGATGTCTATTAATTATAGATATCACAAGCACATTTGCTTAGAAACATATCTTTCTTGTCATCAAGATTGTACTGCATATACATAATCCGTACAACATGTTGCGTACAAGGTAATTTTCCACATCTTGAATCATTCAATACTTGGCTGCATGCCTTGGTCATCCCAACATATGGATGATAATGGAAATTAAGAACAATTCCATTGGTCAATAGTGCAAAATTTTCAAAAATCTTTGGATTTTGTGTGCACCCCATGTGCCATAGGAAAACAAATTTTAAGTCTCTCTCACCTTAAAATTTGAGCTACAAGCCACTCAAATTGCTTAAACACATTCAAGGCAGTTTATGTGGTCCTATCCAAACCATTACATGGATATCTTAAGCACTTCATGGTTCTAATAGACACATCTATATGATGGTCTCATGTCTGTATCCTATCCACACAACACCATGTATTTGCTAAAACAATTGCTCAAAATTTTCAATTTTGAGCATATTATCACTGGGATTCAATCCATTTGCATGGAATGCACTACTGAATTCTTGCCTAACATAACAATTGTAAGGATAAAGGAATTCAGAACCAGCACGTAGTCCCATATGTTCATATTCAAAATGGTTATCAGATTCTTTCATCAACAGAAAGCAAAGCTCATTGCATGACCTTTATGGACTTGCGCTTTTCCAACATTTAATTGGTAATATGTGGCTTTACACACCGCATGAGTAATCCAAATTCATCGCACTGCAATTATATGGCTCCCTCCATTGCATTTAGTACGTGAAAATTTGGCCTTAGCCAAGCATTTCCTATCTGCATATCGATTGGCGTTCTACACGTACCGAGATCACCACCTCAGCATACATCTAAGGGCATTGGGGATCCACACAAGGTATTATTATCCGTCAATCACATAATACTTTGGGTCTCTTATGGGGATTTATTCACAGCCCGTATGTTGATCATACTTTGAGGATAATTCCAGGCATTAGGGGGAGATTCATACCACACTATAGAATGCCAGGAATCAGAATGTCTAGCACATTTGGTCCTCATATATATCTACGCACTAATTGTCAGCAACCTAACATATATTTGCAACCCTTTGCAAATAACCTGCCAATCGCATTTACTCGTCAAAGGTATCATCTAATCCGATTCTCATCATACATGTTCCAGAAAGAGTGGAGTTGCTTAATAAAAACCACTCAACTCCTCGAATCAAACTGAGAGGGGGAGAAGTATGGTCATGAGGGATATAGCTTTTTGCAAGCATTCTCAGAAACAAGGGGAGAAATCCTCCAAGATAGTAAATGCACATCAACTTCATGTTGATAGACACCTTACGCCTAAGGATGATAAAATCATCCAAAAGCCCAGCACATGTGTACACAGCTTCAGGCGCTGGGTCAATGGAACACCCTTATTCTATTGTTGTGGGAAATGACATAGAGTTCAAAAGGGTTTATATTTTTCACAAGCTACATTGATTCCATTGAATCAATCATACAAAGACTACAAATTGTCGAATCTATTTCTTCTAAAATTGCCGTACACCTTCAACTGGATCCAGACCCAAATTCCTAGGCAAAGAGTGTTCTAACACTCAACAAGGGTCAAACAAAGGTGGCAATTAAGAAGGATTGCTCTCGCTCATCTATGGGAACTTTTCCCAAGATGTTTCCATATGGAAACAAAGGTGGTGAGATAGCTGAGGGCTTGTAGCACATGGTTTCATGCAGAGACCAAGCATAGCAACATATCGCCATGGTATGTGTGAAAATTATGTTCCCAAATTTTATTGGCAGAATAAATGAATTGGATAGATTCAGACATATAAGTTCTCAATGGACTTCGTATTCTGAATTGAAATATAAACTGCAACATACATTGTGTAAGCTCGAGTCACTCCATGACTTGAAATGTTTAGTTGATTGTGGTACAACTAACTAAATGAGTTCCTTCCACAAAAGGTTTACTCAAATAATATGATTACATAAGTGTGTCCATTGTAAAATCCTAACTTGTATCATCTCCAATTGGACATAACAAACATACAATCATATTAGGATGGAATTAGAGATGACAAATTTGGGCAAAACCAAATTATGCTTAAGTCTAGAGTTTAAGCACATACATCAGTGTTTCAATATTCAATTTATATTGTCTATCAATATACGAATAATATTGAAAAATCATATCCATCAACACTTATGGTTGTTCATTCCTAAAGGTGGATCAATATTCATCTAGACCCTGGGATGACATCTTTAGTGCCATAAAAGCGCGCATATCTTGCAAATTGCAACAGGCCTGATATTGCATTTGCAGATAACTTGCTATAGCTCAAAATACGCAGCTCCATCAAGTCACTTGGCAGGAGAAAGATTGGCACCAAAGATCTTGGTTTATTCTATCAAGATATGACCATAGTGGGATATTGAGACACTAGCTATATAATCTCCATTATGCTAGAATACATACTAATGTCATGGTGGTAAAGTACAAATGGGAGTCATTGCATAGACTCTAATGGTTACTTCCATCTATCATTCTAAAGCACACCTAAATGTGTGTGACTTTGTGGAATGGTTAAACTTGATTCTAGTGAATCATAAACAATTATCTACATAGATAATGTTGATTGTGTTGCATAGATTTGTCAGGTTGCAAGGAGTAATATCAACACGTATATTGTCCAAAATGTTTTATTCTCGTTTATCAAAATTGGAGAAATAAACATCTTACAAATCAGACCATGTGATAGTCTCACAGATTTGTTCACAAAGTCCTTACCACATCCACATATTAACATATGTTCATGGAATAGGTAAATGGTGACTTAGGGATGTAATGTTCAGGGGGAGTCTCTTCTGAATAACAACCTGTGCTCAAACATCATATTGTACTCTTTTCCCTTTATGAGTTTTCCTCTCAAGGGGTTTCTTATAAAGGTTTTTAATGAGGCAATATCAATGCAAGAATATATGTCGTATCGCCTATTTTCCCCATTGGGGTTTTTGAGGGGGTATTCAAAACATATTATATGTCATATCTTCTATTTTCCCCACAGGGGTTTTTAAAGGAGGTATCCAAAGACATATTGATCAAACGATCATATGTATTGTTCTTTAAACTTGCTTATGGGTTTTTCCTTTTAAAGGTTTTCTCATATAAGTTTAAATCGAGCGGTAATCTTTATATGCTATATCATTTTTTCCTTATTTTCCCACTGGGTTTTAAAGGAGTTTTAAGGGCATATCATTATATTATTCCTCTCATTTTTCCCAAAGGGTTTTAGAGGAGTGTGTCAATATATTGATTACATAGCAGGATTCGATCAAGGGGGAGTGTTGTGAATAGATGTCTCTTTGTAGAGACACCTTCTCAAGATGATCTCATCCAACCAATCAAGACATAGACTAATGTAGTTGTAGACACATCCTAGGGGCATGTCCCTTGGTGAACAGACACAGTGAAAGGACACCCATTCAGAAGGGACGCCTCCTGAATGGACAGACACCCTTTCATCGTGTCCCCTCATCTTGTATATATATATATATATATAATCAAATCCATCAATCAGTAACAATAAGAACAAGAGTTCTTTCTCCACTTTCTTTGTCTTGGTTCTACTTTCAGTATATTATTATTTGTAACAGATCAGACCGACCTTATTACATAAAAGACTTGACTTTCGACACAAAGTATCTCTCAACTAGAAAAAGTCCTGAACATCAATCCTCAAACTAACAATCATCCATGCGTTGAGAAGAAGCGCAAAATAGCCATCTCTAATGTACGGCATGCTGTGATAATAATCTCTTGGTTGCCTTCACTTCGCTGCAACTTGGGACGGAGCCAGTATGTTCCCTGAATAATACCTGCAAAAAAGTTTTAGATTGGCATTTATCAAAGACCATTTCAGACGGCCCAATAAAAGGCTACAACTCCCGTTAACAATAATAAATTTGACTGTTGCCCCACCCGAACACTATTTCGCCAAACTATTAAAAATATTAGTGATGGTCCAAGATCCATGGGAGTCCTCATGGGCTGTGGGCCCGTTAGGAAATTGGGTCGGCAGCTCTGACAGATACAAGGAAGAGGCGTACTGCTTAAGGAAACTAGTCGGCTACTAGGAAACAATCCGGCCTACTCATGTTAGGACTCTGTGTATTGTATCCGACTAGGAGTTTATGTTTCTTGCCTTGTAGACCATGTCTCCCTAGTATATAAGGTGAGGCAGAGATCCCTTATAAAATCATAACCATCAGTACGAGAAAATCCACCATACAGGACGTAGGGTATTACGCTCTCTACTCGAGGTGGCCTGAACCTGTCTAAATCGTCTCGTGTTCACCATCGTGCTTCTGATTCCGGCGAGGCCCTCACGAACAACTCGACTACTTAGGGACCTCCCATAGTAGGCTATCCGGTATAAAAAACCGACAGCTGGCGCGCCAGGTAGGGGCTCTCGTCGAGAATCGTACAGCAAGCTCAATGACACCAATCATTATCAACTGCGGCGGTGACATGGCGTTCGAAAAAGGCGCCACTTTCATCTTCGGCTCCTGGGTCTGCACGGCGGACGGCGCGGGCAACTTCGACCGTGTCCTCAAGTCGCTGACTCTGGAGAAACTCGCCGACAAGCTCGACGAGATCGCGCCCTCGGGTCCAAATTCAACTCGGGCTCGGGGAACCTCGAGTTCAAACTCAATTCGAACTCAGGGAACTTTGACTCCTAGTTCAACCCCAACTCGGGCTGGGAAGATTCCAAAGCGGACTAGGCGATCCGAGTCGGTTTCAGAACCATCGGTTACGCCAAAATCCGTCTATTCAAAAATCCAAAAGAGAAGGAGTCCAGCCACTGCTAAGCGTGAGGCCGAGACCTCAAGCCAATTTCCCTTTGGACTCGTGGGCCCCACCTCCGTTTTCCAGGCGGCATCCTCAAAACAACTCCGATCTCTGGTCGAATTCGACGAACTTCCCCTAAACGGGAAACAAGTCGGACTCGTCATCACTTCAACTCCTGAAGGACGATTTGTTCATTGGTCGGGATGCAAACCAAAGCTGGGAGCAACACCACAGGAGGACCTGGACATGTCTCGCATCATCGCGTGCATTGATCCACTCCCATTTCAACACGGGCAACCTCTGAACTCTTCAAGCAGCCGCGAATCAACTATCCCAGTAACTTCAAGCACAGGAAGCTACTCGCCAGGGCGTCAAGCCATGGTGATCATTGGCCAAGAACCAGAAATCTTCAACGATGAGCCAACTGTGGAGAACGAAGCTGAAGCTGACCGCAACCGACGCAGGGAGCAAAACGCTGCCCGTGCAGATCGTCGCCGCCGCGCCGGCCGCAGACTTCCTCCACAGAACCTCAACCCTAAGTTCATCCAAGTCGCTGGGCAAGATGTATACACCAACGCCGTAGCCAACATCATGGCTGTCGTCACAAAGTTGGGACAAATGGCCCAAACTCCAAAAATCCTGAGGATGAAGACAATGCTCGAGACAGCGGCCGTCCAGCACGACACAATCAACCCAGCGAAGACCATCACTAGAGCACCAAGCCGTCAGGGAAGCAGCCGACTCCCTGAAGTTGGCAATCGCGGCAACCAGTCCCACCACCCGAGCAGAGACCAACGCGAACGCGACAATGAGGGAGGCATGGTACTCGGCGGCAGAGGTCGTAACCACGGCGCCGGGACCTAGCCACCGCGATGTTCAACAAAGTCACAACGGTGGGCGCGATGGCAACAGGGACAGGGGTGTACGACCTGGCAACCACGATAACAACAGGGATTTACGACAACAATTGCTGTCCAGAGACGCACCTACCGTCATCTCAGCACGGGCACATGATCGCGAAGAACACGAACGTCGCCGGCGCAAGGAGTATGACCAGGTTTACGGGCCACCAGGTCAGGGTTATCACAACCTCAACAAGTATGAAGGGTTCTCGGTCTTTTCAGACCGCATCTGCACTACTTCTTGGCCCGACAAGTTCAAACGAGCTCATATCGAAAGATATGATGGGAAGCGCGATCCTGAGCAGTGGATTCGTATCTACTACTCGGCAATCAAGGCGGCGAGGGGCAACACCGACACTATGTGCACCTATCTTCCAGTTGTCCTTGACCAGGCCCCCCTAACCTGGTTAGAAGGGCTCGAGCCTGGCTCTATCGACTCCTGGGATGAGCTCTGCAAGGTTTTCATCAACAACTTCTAGGGTTCATGGCAAAAGTTGGGTACTCGTTTTGACCTAGCCCAGTGCAAACAAGGCCAAAATGAGTATCTGCGAAGCTACAACCGACGATTCTGGGAGAAGCGCTCAACTTGTACAGGCCTATTCGACCAAGACGTCATTGACTTCTTCCACAGTGGCCTTACAGATCCCGTCTTACACCTCGATTTCGGGAGAAACAGGCCCAAAACGCTGGAGCAGATGCGAGACCTTATCGATCGCTGGGCAGACACTGAAGACTTGCAGCGTGAAAGATTCAACCGAAACAAGTCGGCAGGAGACCGCAACAACAACAACGACCGCAACAAGGGCAAGCAAGTTGAGAACAACAGCAGATGCGACTTCAATGAAAAGAAGCGCAAGCCCGAGCGGTCAATGTTGTTGAGAAGAACTCTTCTCGCAGGAAGTTAAAAAAACTACTCGACAAGCAATATCCTTTCCATCGAAAGGACAAGCACTCAAGCAGAGGCTGCTACGGGCTCAAGAAAGCGTTTGCAGCCGAGGGCACTCCTAAGCCTAACAACCCTGACAACAAGGGAGACAGGGGTGACAAAGACACTGGCTATCAACAAGCCGACAAGGTGGTCAACGTCATCTTTGGGGGGATTACCCAGTCAGAATCAAAACGCAAGCAAAAGCTTATCCAGTGCGAGATTGCCTGCATCAAGCCTGCCATCCCCACCTTCCTGAAGTGGTCAGAAGTCCCGATCAGTTTCTCTCGCGACAATCAATAGACCAACATCAAGAACCCAGGGCGGTACCCTCTAGTACTTGACCCTGTGGTAGCTGGCGTGTGACTCACAAGGACATTGATCGACGGCGGAAGTGGACTCAACATCCTATTCGCTAAGACTCTGAAAAAGATGGGCTTAGACATCACCAACCTGCTCAAACCCACTGACTCACCCTTCTACGGCATCGTCCCTGGCAACGCTGCCGTACTACTCAGCCAGGTATCACTTCCTATTACATTTGGTACCGAGGCCAACTACAGGACCGAGTACATCACATTCGAGGTCACCGACTTTGAATCATCATACCACGCGATCCTGGGAATACCTGCCCTGGCGAAATTCATGGCGATCCCACACTACATCTACCTCGTCTTGAAGATGCCAGGCCCTAAGGGGATTTATCCCTAAAGGGCGACCTGAAGACCTCCTACGATTATGACACCGAGGCAGTGACAATTGCTGCAAGCATGCAGCAACCGAGCCAGGCAGCAATCGTAGCAGCTATGGCGAAACAACTCGGCGAGGCTGAGTTGGACATCCCAACGAAAAAGCCAGCCGCATCAACAATGAAGCCCTCCCAGGAAGTTCCAATCAAGGCAATCGACCTAGGGACGGGCGACCCCTTCAAGATGGCGCTGATCGGCGCTGACCTACCTACCACATAGGAAAGCACGCTCACCAGCTTCTTGCGAGACAACCGCGACATCTTTGCATGGAAGCCATCTGACATGCCGGGAGTCCCAAGGGAGTTGGCTGAGCACAAACTCAATGTCGATCCTGCTGCCAAACCGAAGAAACAACGCTTACGACGCTTTGCCCAGGATAAGAAGGAAGCCATCCATTCGGAGCTGGCGAAACAATTAGCAGCCGGGTTCATTAAAGAGGTATTCCACCTGACTGGCTAGCTAACCCTGTCCTGGTGCGGAAGAAGAACAACAACGAGTGGAGGATGTGTGTCGACTACACCGACCTGAACAAGCACTGCCCAAAGGATCCTTTCGGGCTACCCCGCATTGATCAGGTGGTGGATTCTACAGCTGGCTGCTCTCTACTCTATTTTCTCAATTGCTACTCGGGCTATCATCAGATAAGCCTGCACAAAGATGACCAGATCAAGACGGCGTTCATCACTCCGTTCGGCGCCTACTGCTACACCACAATGTCCTTCGGACTCAAGAACGGGGCAACATATCAGCGTGCAATCCAGAGTTGTTTAAAGGCTCAGATTGGTCGCAATGTGGAAGCCTACGTTGATGACGTTGTCGTGAAGACAAAGAACCTGGATAGCCTCATTGACGACCTATCCGAGATTTGCACATCTCAGAGAATTCCAATGGAAGCTCAATCCTACCAAGTGTGTGTTTGGCGTGCCCGCAGGAAAACTCCTGGGCTTCATAGTCAGCCACCGGGGAATTGAAGCCAATCCCGAGAAAATCACCGCTATTACATCCATGGCGCCTCCAAAATCCCTCAAGGATATTCAGAAGCTGACTGGATGCATGGCGGTCCTCAACCGATTCATTTCAAGGCTTCGTGACAGAGGATTGCCTTTCTTCAAGCTCCTCAAGAAGCAAGACAAGTTCGTATGGACTCCAGAAGCAGACGCGACGTTTGACAATCTCAAGAAATTCGTCCAGTCACCACCAGTACTTACCGCACCAGCTGACCAGAAACCACTGCTCCTCTACATTGCGGCAACTACTCACATCGTGAGCACTGCTATTATAGTCGAGCGGGAGGAACCCGTTCATATATATAAAGTACAGAGGCCAGTCTACTTCATCAGCGAGGTGCTCTCAGAATCAAAAGTTTGATACCCCCAGGTCGAGAAGCTATTATATGTTGTCTTGATCACGTCTCGCAAGCTGCGCCACTACTTCGATGCTCACCGAGTTGTTGTAGTCACCTCTTTTCCAATTGGTGACATCCTCCACAACCGAGACGCTATAGGGCGAATCTCCAAATGGGCGGTCGAGTTGGGCTCTCACGGCATCGACTTCGTCCCACGTGCCGCAATCAAGTCACAAGCCCTGGTGGACTTTGTTGCTGAGTGGACGGAAATACAACACCCGGTGCCAGAAGAACCTCTCGAGCATTGGATCATGTACTTCAACGGTTCATTGAAGCTTGAAGGGGCTGGCGCAGGAGTACAATTCATATCTCCAAAAGGCGATCAGCTCAAGTATGTGCTCCAGATCCTCTGGAAAGCCACCAACAACGAAGCCAAGTACGAAGCTTTACTTCACCGGCTACGCCTGGGCGCTTCCCTTGGCATTAAGCATATGGTGGTCTACGGTGACTCTTCGGTGGTGATTAACCAAGTCAACAAAGATTGGGACTACACCAAGGAGAACATGGATGCATACTACATGGAGGTGCGCAAACTCGAGAAGCACTTCCATAGGCTCGAATTTCATCACGTCCTCAGAGACAACAACATGGCTGCTGATGCACTTTCAAAGCTGGATTCACACCGAGCACAAGTACCAGGCGGCGTTTTCGTCCAAGAGCTCTTACAACCATCCATCAAGGAGCAGGAAGTACAGCCAACTACAACACCCCCTTATCAGCAAGTCATGGTGATTACACCCGAGTGGACAAAGCCCTTCATCGAGTACATACTACACCAGAGGGAGCTCGAAGATAAGGTGGAGGCTGAGCAAGTCATCAGGCAAAGCAAGCACTACATAGTAGTCGGCTCCACCCTCTTTCGACGCAGCGCATCATTCGGAGTCTTGATGAAATGTGTCACTCCAGAAGTCGGACGAGAGATCCTTGAAGAAATCCATGGTGGAATCTGTGGCAACCACGCTGCTCACCGCACGATCGTCGGCAAGGCCTTCCGATCCGGGTACTATTGGCCATCTGCTGTGGCTGGTGCAGAGGAAATCATGAAGACCTGCCAGGGCTGCCAATTCTTCGCCTGGCAAGTTCATGTCCCCGCAACGGTCCTCAACACCATACCGCCCTCTTGGCTTTTCGTATGCTGGGGGCTAGATATGGTTGGACCACTCAAGACTGCGCCAGAGGTTTCAAATATATCTATGTGGCGATCGACAAGTTTACCAAGTGGATTGAAGTCAAGCCGCTAGTCAACGCCACAGCAGCAAAGGCGGCCAAGTTCATCCAAGACATTACTCATCGCTTCGGCGTCCCGAACCGCATCATCACTGATCTTGGCTCTGAATTCACAGGGAGCGAGTTCTTTGATTTTTGCGACAGCCTGGGAATTGAAGTTCGCTATGCATCGGTGGTGCACCCACATACCAATGGACAAGTTAAGAGAGCTAACGGCCTCATACTTCAAGGACTCAAGCCAAGGCTCTATCAACCACTCAAAAAGTACGGCGGCAAGTGGGTGCAAGAACTGCCAGCCGTGGTATGGGGGCTCAGAACCCAGCCCAGCCGCGCGACGGGGCAATCACCCTTCTTTCTGGTCTATAGCTCAAAAGCAGTACTCCCGGTGGACATCGAGCACAATGCTTCAAGAATTCAAAACTACTCGGAGGAAGCAGCAGAGCAAAGTAGAGCAGAAGATGTGGACATGCTTGAAGAGGCGAGGCTAGCCGCGTTGATCAGGACATCCAAGTACCAGCAAGAACTCAGGAGGTATCACGACCAAAATGTCCAGATGCGGTCGTTCAACATTGGCGATTTGGTCCTCCAGAGAATTCAGAGTACAAAAGATCAGCACAAGCTATCTTCACCTTGGGAAGGTCTGTTCATAGTATCCAGGGTTATCGGCCCGGGTACTTATCAGCTACAACGGGAAGACGGAACAGAGGTGCCCAATGCTTGGAACATTGAGCACTTGCGGCGTTTTTACCCTTAAAGAAGTTATTAGAGTTTGTTAAGAGTCAATAAAAGTTAGTCCTTTCTATGTACTGATGTCGGCTTCTTAGCCAAATGATAATAAAGTGTCTATATTCCATTGTCTTCAAGCTTGGAATTCAGATATAGTTTGCAAGATTTCGAATCATGTCCGGTTGTTCAAAAACAATCCAGAAAAGGCTATATTCAAACAATGCCATCTACTTTCTGTTTTACATAGAAGGATCGAGTGCACCTACTTCGAATCTAGTCGGGTTGTTTAAAAACAATCCAGGAAGACTACATTCAAAAAATGCCATCTACTCTCTGTTTCACACAGAGAGATCAGGCGCACACATTCAGATAAAAAGATACTTTTTTTTGATAAAACACTAAGTATTTACATCTGAATCCAAGTTCATTACAAAGGTTTTCTTACAAGAATAAGGGATCCTAGAACTTAAGACGAGATACAATTTTCTCAACAGTGTCTTTCTCCTCCTCCATGTAGGTATCATACATGGCCCGGGTACAAGCCAGGTTGATCCGCCCTTCGGTAACACTCAGCAGCTGTGAAGGGAACCATGACCGAACTACCCTGAGTACTTGTCTAGTACACGAACGGGCGATCCGTTGGCAATATACCTTCACCTGCCCAGGAGTTGCTCGAAGGCGATCAAGGAGAGGAGGAGCTACGCTATCTGCAGGTACTTTCGCATAAACGTCAACCAGCGGAAGGGCAGCTTCTTTCCAAGACTCAATTTCCGTGCCACGGCGATTGATCTCTACACGAAGCGCCTGGATTTCAGCCTCTTGGTCATGGATCTTGGCCATGTCTTCAATAAGTTGTGCATCGGCATGCTGGCGCATCTTCTGCTGTTCAGCGAGTTCCGCCATGCAGTCCTTCTCCCGCTGCTCCGCTTGGTTTGCACGCTCTTGTTGCTGATAAAAGTGGTTCTTCATATCGATGAAGTCGGCCCTCAAAGTTTCAATGCACCTTTCACTCTCTACAACCAAAAGATCATATTACATTCATTGTACATTCAGTACAAACAACAGGGAAGAGGTACCCGGCTTCCATACCTGAGAGTTTCTGTCGTAAAGACTTATTCTTCTCAACGACGTCCTCGCGCTGGTCCTGGTACAAGTTGATTTTCTTGTAAGCTTCATCCAGCTCGAGGCACAATTTGGCGCGTTCTTGGTCCCAGGCTTCTTGCCCCTTGGCCAGATTAGTTGTGCTTTTTCGGCACGGGCAATGGACGCGCTGGCTCTCCGAAGCATCTCAGACTTCTGCTGAGATCATACAAGTACACTCTGTATTCAAGATAAAGGCGGTAGAGTCGATTAAAGTACAAAGAAGATAAGTATATTTACAGTACTATGTTATTTTGACTAACCTCTGTGAGCTTGGAGAGTTGTTTGTGCAGCTCGGCAGCCTTCTCCAGATCCTCGTGGTCAACTTGCGAGTTGAATAGAAAGGCGTTTTCATCATCGTTTGCATTGACGCCTAGTGTACCAGTGAAGACCTGGAATGGCTCTGGTGAAGGCTCATGGGGTGTCTTTTGTTCCCGGATGATCTCTTCAATAGCTGCTTCCTTCACCAGGCTAGTGGTGGCGTCCAATTCCCCAGTCTGGAGGCTTGCCATCCGGATACTTTCTGTCGCTTTGGGCCATGCCCCAGAGGCAAAAGTACCCGGAGCGGCTCGCTCTAGAACTTGGGGCGGCGGTGTGACGCTGCTGCTTGGTACTTGGGGGTGGGGCTCTGGAGACGCTTGGGGGCTTGGTCTTTCTCCAACTCCTCCTGATTCTATGATTAGAGTCTTTGGCAACTCTGAAGGGGCAGGAGTAGGCGGACGGCTGCACAAAGACCGAAGATTAGCAATATTCGCAATTCAGAGAATGGCTCTACAAAGTTGGATCATTTACCTGGCGAACTCCATGTTAAATTCGGGCTCGTCCACATCAAAGTTGAATCCTCCAGACGGAATGTCCTGAGGTTCTTGTGGTCCTTCTGGACGAGTGGGTTCTTCCTCTTGAGGTTGCTGCAATCATAAATTCAAGTCACGAAAGAACTCGGCAACTGACAAGAGCGAAGATTTTTTGCAACAAGATAACTAGTGTACCTTGGGGGGAGATGGATGCAGTGGGATTCCCACAGGAATCTCGACATCTGTTTCCGTCTCTGTTTCGAGTACCTCTGCTTCACCAGGAATGGTATTAGTTGACTTCTTCAGCAAAGGAGACACTTTCTTCCACAGAGCCCGCTTCCTCTTGGGGATCGGTGGACTCGGGGCATCTTCGGCACTAGGCCTTTTTGGACCTAATCCTCCTTGCCCGAGTATCTTGCCGGGAGGTTGTCGGGGTGCATCATCATCAGAGGATGATCCTTCCTCCAGAATTATCTCATCCATCTCCGGTGATGCCTTTTTCTTCCCTTTCCCCAAGCACTCTGCAGGTTGCGGGGGTGAGGGAGATTCAGGCAACCCAGATTGGTTCTCTGCCACTTCTGGAGGCGAGGAAGCAAGTCTGGTCCGCAATTCCTGACATTGGGTATCAAGGAGATTAATTAGTTATCAAGAAGCAAGAAGGTGGATATCATAAATGGTATTCGGGTTGTTTTCAAGCTTACCAATAGTGCTGGACGACTTGTCGAGTACCCAGGTACTCGACTTGGCAGATCTTGTGCATCCATGAAAAGCGCCTGGACGCGAATAGCGACTTCATCTGCTGATAGGTCGTTGGAGGAGATCCTGATTGGGTCCTTGGGGCCGGTATATTCATAGCCAGCGTGCACCCGCTTCTGGCAGGGTTGTACGAGCCGGCGCAGGAAGGAACTGGCAATCCCGATGGCAGTTAAACCTTGGTCTTTCAAGTCAGCAATCATCTTCAAAAGGCTAGAAATTCCTTCAACCTTATCCCTATCAAGAGCTTCATTCCAAGAATCTTGCTGACGAGGCAGATGACCAGAATGTTTGGAGAGTCTTGGGGGCTGGTTCTCTACATAGAACCATTTATCGTTCCAGTCCTTGATGGAATCATTCATCTTGAAATCAAAGTAGACATTTTTCATGCCTTGACGGAGTTGAATCCCAGCACCGCCGACTACTTTGTCTGGGGAGGATTTAACACGGAAGAGGAGGCGGAAAAGATTGAAATGGGGATCGATCCCCAGGAAGGTTTCGCAAAGATGGATGAAGAGGGAGATTTGGAGAATAGAATTGGAATTGAGATGAATCAATTCCAATTTGTAGAAAGCAAGGAGGCCTCGAAGGAAATTATGAGCGGGAAGGGCAAATCTGCGTTTATAAAAAGCAACAAAGACCACGATTTCGTGGATATCTTCGAAGGGCCAAGGCTTACCGACATCGGTGCGCCAGCAGGAGACCGATTTCTCTACGAGGTAGCCTTGATCCACAAGACCTTGCACCATCTCATCGGACGCCTTGGATGGTTTCCAGACGAGAGCAGATGCGGGGCGTTCTTGAACACCAGCATATCTGTGATTGGGATCTTCGATTTCTTCTTGCTGGATGCGGTCTTGCTTTCGGAAGGCTTGTTGGAAGTAGGTTTCTGACCCATCTTGCTAGACGAGGTCTTGGATTGATTCTCGGACGGGGCTAGAGTGGATTGGGGATTGCGCGCGGAGGCGAAAAGGATTTGAGGATTTCAATTGTGAAAGCGACGGCGACGGGGAGAGGAATACGAACGGTTCACCCTCTGTCTTATAAGATTGAAGTGGTAACCCTAAACGTATTTCCTTAAACCCGTTTTCCAAAATACGCCAACACTTGTGTATTCGCGGTTACAAACCATATGCATATTTGTGTGGCAATTTCCTAACGAGCTAGGTTATTTTCTGATGAATTTTCATTCTCGGGGCTGATGCTTAATTGGATGATTTTTTCCACACCAAAGAATATACATATTTCTTCATAAGTCTTTAAGTTTATTGTTATCTGCTTTAAGCTTGGGGGCTGGGGGGGAAATAGTATATTTCTTTTGGAAAGTTTTTTTATTAAAGACCCTGGAATTGTTTTTAATCCTTGAAAACATTTCTAGGCTTGGGGGCTAGACCCATAATGGGCCCATCTTTTTTTAAAAAGCTGGACACCATTATAGTAAATAGGGAAGTTTTTGTATCATCTTTGGTTTACAAACCAAAGCCCGAGGGATGGCTGTAAAAGAAGTCGGCAAGGGAGCATATCATGTTCACTTCTGGAGGTTTTCAACAAGCAAGATGACGAGGAAACAACTCGGCTGATGCTGAAACTGTTGAGAAACAACCCGGCAGGCGTGAAGACATGAAGAAGCTCGGGGGCTTGACGGTCCAAGATCCATGGGAGTCCTCATGGGCTGTGGGCCCGTTAGGAAATTGGGCCGGCAGCTCTGACAGATACAAGGAAGAGGCGTACTGCTTAAGGAAACTAGTCGGCTACTAGGAAACAACCCGGCCTACTCATGTTAGGACTCTGTGTATTGTATCAGACTAGGAGTTTATGTTTCTTTCCTTGTAGACCCTGTCTCCCGAGTATATAAGGTGAGGCAGGGATCCCTTGTAAAATCATAACCATCAATATGAGAAGATCCACCATACAGGACGTAGGGTATTACGCTCTCTACTCGAGGTGGCCTGAACCTGTCTAAATCGTCTCGTGTTCACCATCGTGCTTCTGGTTCCGGCGAGGCCCTCACGAACAACTCGACTACTTAGAGACCCCCCATAGTAGGCTAGCCGGTATAAAAAACCCGATAATTAGTGAAACTTGTTGGTGGAAGGATTGCAAATACTCTACGTAGAGCCCTCTAAAAGAACTTAGCATAAAGACACCGGAAGGAAAGATGGTTTATAGTTTCTACAAAACTAAAGAAACTGCAATATTTGAGATGTAGCCTCTAATAGTTGCTAAGGTTCATAGGGCCTGTTTGGCAGAGCTCTAGCTCTCAGCTCTACGCAGAATCTGTTGTTTGTTTAATAAAATAAAATATCTAAACTTTTTAATTTTAATCTAAAAGAAGAACAAGACGACTAAACAAAAGACCATTAGTCAGCCCACAGCTCTAGCTCTACAGTTTTCTAGAGCCAGTGATGACCAGTTCTAGCTCTACAGATTTGTAGAGCTGTACCAAACAGAGCCATAAATTCTGAATTCTGAGTTTCTTCCATCTGGTTCCAAACTTGAACTTCATCTCCCTAAGCGTCCATCTAGCCTTGTTCCAGCATGTACCTTTACCTACATTCGAAGTTGATCTGAACCTTGCAGTTAACGTTGAAATGTATAGCATTCCATCAACTAACAAGGTTGCCCACGCAAATAGCGCAGCTACAATTTGAACCATCCTAACACACATCTACTGCTATGAATTTAAGTTTAATTGCCCCCAAAACCTTTGCTTCCACTACTACAGAAAACGTTTGTAGGGGCGGGTAAAATGACGTTTGTAGGGGCGGCGGCGAAATCCGCCCCTGCTTTTGGCTGCTAAAAATGGCCATTTGCAGGGGCGGGTATTTAGGCCGCCCCAACAAATGTTTTGCAGGGGCGGATGATGGCATGGTCCGCCCCTGAAGATGGTGTTTCCAGGGGCGGACTATGCCATCACCCGCCCCTGGAAATGTCTTCTTCAGGGGCGGGCCATGCCATCGCCCGCCCCTGCTAATGTGTTTCCAGGGGCGGGTATTGGCATGGCCCGCCCCCGGAAATGTTTTGTTCAGGAGCGGGCGATTGCCTACCCCGCCCCTGAAGATGGTGTTTACAGGGGCGGGTCATTCCATCGCCCGCTCCTGGTAATCATTTTTTTGTTTTTAAATTTGGTATTTCTTTTTTCTTTTGGTTTTTTAATATTATTCAATTTTTTAATACCATTTCTCCGGCAAATAATATAAAAGTAATCACAAACAGTCACAATTTAATCTCTTTGTAAATTCTATAAAAGCAAATCCAACATAAAACAAGATTGTCATCCAAATGATATTACATGTATATTATATTAATCACACAAGTTTAGTGTCCACACTCCACACCCTCACATGGTTAGGCGATACTTCTCCAAGTGCCAGTTACGAAGAGAATCATATTTTTCTTCATAGAAATAATCTTGTAGCTTATCGATGTACTTGCCCTTCTCATGAAGCACATGAAGCATTGTGAAGTGACATAGTTCGCTGACTATCTTGAGAAGATCTTCCTCTTGGAGTGGTTTAGTAGCGCTGAAATCAGTAATCAACTGCAATTTACGAGAAATGAATGTAAAATGAATATTCACACACATTCAGTATTGAAATATGATAGTTAGGCTTAAGCGAGTGATAGTTAGAGTAAAATGAATGTACTGAAATATGGTAAAGACACTTACACGTTCAGTATTTGGTGTGTAGCAGCTCCTAATATATTCACACACATAATAGCCGCAAAACAAGGTACCGGCTGGTTGCTTATGGCATGGGTAGTGTGTGCGTGGAATCCAATCCTTTACTCCCTCAGGAGCCGGCCCTTTATAATGGTCAATGTAGAGAAAAAGAGCACTACTTGAAAGAATGGGACAAGTTAGTATATAATCATCGCCTCAAATATTTTGTAAGGTGTGGAGAATCTTATCGGTTGTTACCTCTTCAGGATGGCACAGAAATCTTTGTATTCTGATTGCGGGTAATCCAATGAGTCAAAGACCACATATTTGGCTTCCCTCGGCAATAGCATAAAAGCAACCCAGTGTTGACTGTCACAGTGTTATGTAGCGACGATAAGTATCAAGCTAATCGATATATGTAGAATTTGAGAGAGAAATTTGCAATATTGGGACTGCAAACATTGACCCTTTGCAGTTTTGCCATTAGGCCCACATTTCATGGACACAGATGGACCTATTTTGTCATTCACTTGGAGTGGCAAAACTGCGAAGGGTCAATGTTTCCTAACTCACAGTTTTATACGGTGACCCTACAGAAAAGCCTCACCGTACGAAAGCCCATTCATCCTATGGTCACAAGCAGCAGTTATATAGTCAGGCCGCGCACAGTTTGATCCGGTGGTTGTAATATAGTGTGGAGCGGATGATCCTGTGGTCGTCTGGTGGTTAGATCAGGATCATCCGCTCCACACTATATTACAACCACCGGATCAAACTGTGCGCGGCCTGACTATATAACTGCTGCTTGTGACCATAGGATGAATGGGCTTTCGTACGGTGAGGCTTTTCTGTAGGGTCACCGTATAAAACTGTGAGTTAGGAAACATTGACCCTTGCAGTTTTGCCACTCCAAGTGAATGACAAAATAGGTCCATCTGTGTCCATGAAATGTGGGCCTAATGGCAAAACTGCAAAGGGTCAATGTTTGCAGTCCCAATATTGCAAATTTCTCAATAATCAATAATATTGGGACTGCAAGAATTGTTAGAATTTAGACGACGTACCCGAAAAGGTAGGGCGCCCATATGCAACTCGCATCACGATGTCGATCCAACATAGTTGCTATGTATATTGCCACCTTCTTCCTAAGATCAATGGAAAGCTCCTTTCGTTTCTTTTGTCTCTCCTTGTGCGTCTTACAGTCCTTTAGATCTTCGGCGTCGTCTGGGTACTTGAGGGGGAAGTCCCACCTAGCCTTGCAAATAATAAAAGGGTCAAGATACCCAACCTTGGTCTTCGAATCCATTGCGAGGCGACCTTGCATCCTGCACAACACATCGCAAAAGAATTCATTTTGAGACTACAAAGGCCAGTACCATATGCATATATACATGGTGTATGGAGATGAACCACTTACATACACCACAGTCTCATGGGCTTAGCTCCATCATTTGCAAGCGGTACATTGCATGGAAGTCATCGAAATCCATGACTATGTCTGTACTTCGGTTTTTCCATCTATTGCAACCAAACACATCCACATCGACCCGTGCCCATACAGTTGTGAGACCTAGGGTGCATGCCCTGCGGTACCAACTATGGAACTTCTGCATTTCACCAGGACAATCATGAAGAGCCCACCCGGGTAGCAAGTCTTTGCCATACACGAATTTCTGCGGGCAATCTGGCAAATCTGGTATGTCATGAACCCCAACTTTACAAACGAAATCAGTGTCTGTACGAGGCTTGGAAAACCCCGGTCCAGTCACCACTGCTTCCTTTCTATTCTTTTTTTTTTGTCGGAGTCAGCTTCTTGTTTGCGCCTTTGTTGGCTGTCATCCACCTGTTCACAACCTCAGGCTCTGTATTCTTGTATGCCTTTATCACCCGTGGCACCGACCCCATTAACCGCTTCGGTCGTACTGGCGACTTTATGACCATCTCTGGCTCATATTGCTGCACTGGTGATGGGGGTTGTTCCTCCTGGTGTACTTGTGGTGATTGGGGTGTTCATCCTGGTGTAGTTGTGGTGATTGGGGGTGTTCCTCCTGGTGTACTTGTGCTGATTGGTGGTGTTCCTCCAGCTGTACTTGTGGTGATGGGTGTTGAGCCTCCTGTCCTACCTGTGGAGTTGACGGGTTGGAGATAGTGGTGGCCACAATTGCTTGCTGTGGCACATGCTCTTGTGTGTTCTTAGCATGAACTTGTGCCGGTGTCACCATCCTCTGGGAGCAGGGTGTGAGTGAGAGAGGATCTTCAGGTGGCGGAGGTTCCAGTATGATATCTCGTTTATGCCACGGTGCATTCTTTCCTACGGCTTGTCCCAAGGTTTCAATGCCCTCATCAAGGGATAAGTCTAAGAAGTGATCATCATGTCTTGGATCCGTAATTGTGAGCACTCTTACCCATGCATATAATGGCGGGATAGGCTGTCCCCCTAACCCAGGACTATTGCTCACCACCAACGCCACACCTTTGGCAGCCTCCTTTGTCTTCCCACTTCTGCCTATCGGAATGTGCAACGAGCAAGGAGTGTCAACAGTTATAGCATCTACCGGGTATGGTTGTGCTGACGTAGAGGCAACACTACTCCGACAAAGGGTTGAGGGAGCGGGCGGCGGCGGCGGCAGCGGCATCATTGAGTTATTGTTTAATGATGGTTGGCTCATCATTTGTCGTTGCTGGTGCTCTGCAAATGCCGCCGTGAAATATTCATTAAATCTTGCTTGCAATGCTTTCTCCGCCGCTTCTTTAATTTGATCCTTGTACCGATCGTGTCGCCTGTACCTCTGCCTATCATTACTGAACCCGTCCTTAAAGGTCAAGTGTTTGGACAAGCCTCTGATCCGGCCTCCATGCTCTTTCATGCCAAGGGATTCGCTGAGCATATCATTGTCCCTATTCGGAACATACTCGCCTTTCCTCTATGCTTCGGCAAGTGCTAGAATCTTCGCCCCCACTACCTCGGTCTCAGGTTGTGGGAAGACCAATTTCTCCCCCTCCGGGCGTCCTTCCCTCCCTTTAATCCACTGGAAGGCGCGCTCGTCCACGCCTTCAAAAGGGTCCGGTTGCCCAGCGGCTATTGCGTCCTCTCTTTCCTTTGCCCACAACTCGACCTTACCAATGTAACCACCCGGCCCAAGGCGAACTCGATGAATGTTTCTCAATGCCAGTTCTCTTTGCTTCTGACTAAGGGCTATAGCATCCAGAGAGGTCTTTTGCCGTATGAACTCGGCCCACTGTGCATCTGTTATATTGTAACCCTCAGGCTTCGGCTTGCCATCCTGGACTAACTTGTTCAGTTCACCCTTCCATCGGCGGAAACATTCACCCAAATTCATCAGGGTGCGCGCACGTACTTTTTCCATGTCGGTGTTGCGAGGAAACTTGAATGATTTAGCAATGAGATGCCACATCTCCACTTTCTTCCCTTCAGGCACCTTTGACCAATCTTGGATCGTTGGGTCCACATGCACCTTTGTTCTGATTATTGCTCCAAGGGCGTTACGGAACTTTGCACGAACTTTTGGAGGGTTCTTAACCTCTCCTGATGGGCTCAGTTCTTCAACCATCCAGGTGCCTGTGGGGTATTTGTTTCTGCCTCGTTGCCCCCTTCTTTTTTTTAGGTTCACTGGTTGTGGCGGTGCATTCAGCCTCTGGCGCAGATGACTCCAACTCAATTTCTTGTACTGTTTGGGGCTTACTCCACGTCGGCGGCATCTCCTTTTCCTTACCGGAGAACGAGGCACCTAACACGATCATAAGAGTCGAAAGTACATGAGGTGTTCATCTATCCAATCAAAATGTACATGAAAGCGGATTAGTAGGGATCGCCGTTACCTCACTAGCCGGATCGAAATCCGGGTCAAGCTCTGTCTCCGTACGACCTACACGAGGTTCAGTGGGGTGTGGATTAAGAGGGTCCATCCACACGCCGCCTACCCACGCGCCTTGTCCTATTTGAGGTCCGTCTCCATCTTCCCGGTTCTCCTCATCCCCGGAATCTTCTTCTTCATGGTCATCCTCAAAGACATCGTCACCGTCCCACTGGGTCTGGGACCCAATCACGTCCAAGTCGAACCCATTCTCATGATCATCATGATTGGATGACGATGGCTCATCCATCCTCTAGATGAAATCACATGTGACAATCAAAAACACAAAATATGTTAAACTAAAAATGTTCTTTTCATACACATGTGTATCATATATACATCAAGCCAGGGGCGGATCCAGCACCGGGGCGGCCGGGGCTGGAGTCCCCCCTACCGCTGCCGAGTTCTTGGAGCCCCCAACAGCCTCTTCTCAAAAAAATCAGCCATTGTAGCACTGCTAGAAGGGGACTGCTAGAAGGGGCTAGAGGTTGAAGATGATGAATAATTCGTCTCCTATGTCAATTTTTTAGTGTTGTGGCTTGGTATGGACCGACAAATTGCATAATCTACTTGACTCATGTTGTATTGTGATATATTCATCTATGTATCCATATAAGACTCCTTTAAATTACAACACTGGTTCTGTA
>CM014277.1:59138217-59174206 GCA_004135705.1 Alloteropsis semialata
CTTCGGTAACACTCAGCAGCTGTGAAGGGAACCATGACCGAACTACCCTGAGTACTTGTCTAGTACACGAACGGGCGATCCGTTGGCAATATACCTTCACCTGCCCAGGAGTTGCTCGAAGGCGATCAAGGAGAGGAGGAGCTACGCTATCTGCAGGTACTTTCGCATAAACGTCAACCAGCGGAAGGGCAGCTTCTTTCCAAGACTCAATTTCCGTGCCACGGTGATTGATCTCTACGCGAAGCGCCTGGATTTCAGCCTCTTGGTCACGGATCTTGGCCATGTCTTCAACAAGTTGTGCATCGGCATGCTGACGCATCTTCTGCTCTTCAGCGAGTTCCGCCATGCAGTCCTTCTCCCGCTGCTCCGCTTGGTTTGCACGCTCTTGTTGCTGATAAAAGTGGTTCTTCATATCGATGAAGTCGGCCCTCAAAGTTTCAATGCACCTTTCACTCTCTACAACCAAAAGATCATATTACATTCATTGTACATTCAGTACAAACAACAGGGAAGAGGTACCCGGCTTCCATACCTGAGAGTTTCTGTCGTAAAGACTTATTCTTCTCAACGACGTCCTCGCGCTGGTCCTGGTACAAGTTGATTTTCTTGTAACCTTCATCCAGCTCGAGGCACAATTTGGCGCGTTCTTGGGCCCAGGCTTCTTGCCCCATGGCCAGATTAGTTGTGGCTTTTTCGGCACGGGCAATGGACGCGCTGGCTCTCCGAAGCATCTCAGACTTCTGCTGAGATCGTACAAGCACACTCTGTATTCAAGATAAAGGCGGTAGAGTCGATTAAAGTACAAAGAAGATAAGTATATTTACAGTACTATGTTATTTTCACTAACCTCTGTGAGCTTGGAGAGTTGTTTGTGCAGCTCGGCAGCCTTCTCCAGATCCTCATGGTCAACTTGCGAGTTGAATAGAAAGGCGTTTTCATCATCGTTTGCATTGACGCCTAGTGTACCAGTGAAGACCTGGAATGGCTCTGGTGAAGGCTCATGGGGTGTCTTTTGTTCCCGGATGATCTCTTCAATAGCTGCTTCCTTCACCAGGCTAGTGGTGGCGTCCAATTCCCCAGTCTGGAGGCTTGCCATCCGGATACTTTCTGTCGCTTTGGGCCATGCCCCAGAGGCAAAAGTACCCGGAGCGGCTCGCTCTAGAACTTGGGGCGACGGTGTGACGCTGCTGCTTGGTACTTGGGGGTGGGGCTCTGGAGACGCTTGGGGGCTTGGTCTTTCTCCAACTCCACCTGATTCTATGATTAGAGTCTTTGGCAACTCTGAAGGGGCAGGAGTAGGCGGACGGCTGCACAAAGACCGAAGATTAGCAATATTCGCAATTCAGAGAATGGCTCTACAAAGTTGGATCATTTACCTGGCGAACTCCATGTTAAATTCAGGCTCGTCCACATCAAAGTTGAATCCTCCAGACGGAATGTCCTGAGGTTCTTGTGGTCCTTCTGGACGAGTGGGTTCTTCCTCTTGAGGTTGCTGCAATCATAAATTCAAGTCACGAAAGAACTCGGCAACTGACAAGAGCAAAGATTTTTTGCAACAAGATAACTAGTGTACCTTGGGGGGAGATGGATGCAGTGGGATTCCCACAGGAATCTCGACATCTGTTTCCGTCTCTGTTTCGAGTACCTCTGCTTCACCAGGAATGGTATTAGTTGACTTCTTCAGCAAAGGAGACACTTTCTTCCACAGAGCCCGCTTCCTCTTGGGGATCGGTGGACTCGGGGCATCTTCGGCACTAGGCCTTTTTGGACTTGATCCTCCTTGCCCGAGTATCTTGCCGGGAGGTTGTCGGGGTGCATCATAATCAGAGGATGATCCTTCCTCCAGAATTATCTCATCCATCTCCGGTGATGCCTTTTTCTTCCCTTTCCCCAAGCACTCTGCAGGTTGCGGGGGTGGGGGAGATTCAGGCAACCCAGATTGGTTCTCTGCCACTTCTGGAGGCGAGGAAGCAAGTCTGGTCCGCAATTCCTGACATTGGGTATCAAGGAGATTAATTAGTTATCAAGAAGCAAGAAGGTGGATATCATAAATGGTATTCGGGTTGTTTTCAAGCTTACCAATAGTGCTGGACGACTTGTCGAGTACTTAGGTACTCGACTTGGCAGATCTTGTGCATCCATGAAAAGCGCCTGGACGCGAACAGCGACTTCATCCGCTGATAGGTCGTTGGAGGAGATCCTGGTTGGGTCCTTGGGGCCGGTATATTCATAGCCAGCGTGCACCCGCTTCTGGCAGGGTTGTACGAGCCGGCGCAGGAAGGAACTGGCAATCCCGATGGCAGTTAAACCTTGGTCTTTCAAGTCAGCAATCATCTTCAAAAGGCTAGAAATTCCTTCAACCTTATCCCTATCAAGAGCTTCATTCCAAGAATCTTGCTGACAAGACAGATGACCAGAATGTTTGGAGAGTCTTGGGGGCTGGTTCTCTACATAGAACCATTTATCGTTCCAGTCCTTGATGGAATCGTTCATCTTGAAATCAAAGTAGACATTTTTCATGCCTTGACGGAGTTGAATCCCAGCACCGCCGACTACTTTGTCTGGGGAGGATTTAACACGGAAGAGGAGGCGGAAAAGATTGAAATGGGGATAGATCCCTAGGAAGGTTTCGCAAAGATGGATGAAGAGGGAGATTTGGAGAATAGAATTGGAATTGAGATGAATCAATTCCAATTTGTAGAAAGCAAGGAGGCCTCGAAGGAAATTATGAGCGGGAAGGGCAAATCTGCGTTTATAAAAAGCAACAAAGACCACGATTTCGTGGATATCTTCGAAGGGCCAAGGCTTACCGACATCGGTGCGCCAGCAGGAGACCGATTTCTCTACGAGGTAGCCTTGATCCACAAGACCTTGCACCATCTCATCGGACGCCTTGGATGGTTTCCAGACGAGAGCAGATGCGGGGCGTTCTTGAACACCAGCATATCTGTGATTGGGATCTTCGATTTCTTCTTGCTGGATGTGGTCTTGCTTTCGGAAGGCTTGTTGGAAGTAGGTTTCCGACCCATCTTGCTAGACGAGGTCTTGGATTGATTCTCGGACGGGGCTAGAGTGGATTGGGGATTGCGCGCGGAGGCGAAAAGGATTTGAGGATTTCAATTGTGAAAGCGACGGCGGCGGGGAGAGGAATACGAACGGTTCACCCTCTGTCTTATAAGATTGAAGTGGTAACCCTAAACGTATTTCCTTAACCCGTTTTCCAAAATACGCCAACACTTGTGTATTCGCGGTTACAAACCATATGCATATTTGTGTGGCAATTTCCTAACGAGATAGGTTATTTTCTGATGAATTTTCTGTAACATCCCGGATTTTTCCGGAATGTTCTTTGACTGCAAAAATGTGGGTTTCAAAATTTTTGCTTGTATTGCTGTGAAAACACCTAGATTGTCTTCTTGCGAATCTCCCTAAATTCCTAGGAAATTAAAATTAACCTTTAATTCTTGCATAGGGCAATTCATGCTAGTGTGATTTGGCTCTTCTTTTGGTTTTGTTTGATCCCTTTGAGTGTGTTTATATTTGAATTCACATTCAAATATAAACTAAAGCTAATTACTAATTAACCTAGGCTAACTTGGACCCTAACTCCTTAACCTAGCCTGCTAACCAACTAACCTAACCAGGCCGGCCCAGCAAACCCCGTAGCCCAGCCCCCCTCGGCCACAAGCCGGTCCAGCCCAGCCCAGTTGCCATCCCCCTTCTTCCCCTGTGCCAAGGCTGCCCGCCGCCGCACGCCCCGCCTGCCCGCCGCCGCACGCGAGNTGCCGCGCGCGCCCGCCAGTCCGACCCCCAGCGCCGCACGCACGCGCGTCCGTCCGCCCGCCGCAGTGATGCGCGACTTGCCCCTCCGATGCGCGCCGCGTGGAAAGTGGCGCGGACGCCGAGGATCACCACCGCTCCCTTGCCTTGCCCTCGCCAAACCCTAGCACCGAGCCCCTATAAATCCCCCAGGCCGCTGCTGCTCCCTACCCGAGCCGCCTCTGGGGATTTCCCCTGCGCCGCCGCCCTGCACCGCGAGAAGAGAGGAAGGGAGGAGAGTGGAGAGGAGAGCGAGGCCCTGAGGAGCTGCTGCGCCCTGAGCTCGCCGAGGAGCCGAAGCCCCGACGACCGCAGTTGCGTCGCCACCGCCCGTCGCCTCCAAGCCGAACCGCGAGCTGTTGTCCTGCTGCTGCCGCCATGAGAGGAAGGGAGCAAGAGAAGAGAGAAGAGGAGGAGGAGGAGATGAAGCCCGTGCCAAGGAGGGTGAAGGGGAAGTGGAGGTCGACGCCCAGGAGGACAACGCCCACGCCCGTCTTCGCCGCCGCTGTCGGGAACGCGTCGTCCACCACTCCGCCACGACGCTGAACCGCGAGCTCGCCATCGTGGCCTCTGCATCGAGCTCGAGCCGAGTCGCCCGCAAGCCTGCGCCCCGTACGACGACCCCGAGCTGAACCGCAAGCGCCGCCGTCCCTGCTCTGCCTCGTCACCATGCCGACCACCTCGCCATCGACCCCTAGGTGAGCAGAGCACAGTCGTGACCGCCCCCTTTCCCTGTTCCCTTTTGCTGCTCGACCATGGAGAGCACCAAACCACCGCCACCATCTGTGCCTGTTTGCTTGCCTGACCGGCCGTCGAGCCGCTGGACTGCCACCCTAGCCTGCCATGCCCTCGTGCTGGCTGCTTCCCTGCAGGAACCATCGCCCCCATCGTTCCACCCTGAACCTCTCTGCGCAGCCTGCCTCCACCTCGCCCTCAAGTGTTCGATGAAATGCCTAGCCTGCCTTGACACTACCCTGCTGCAGTTCTGTGTTCGGCCTTCGTGCCGGAGTGTTCTTGCAGGTGTCGTGGCCTTTGAGGATCACCACGCCATGCTCTTGTTGCCCAAACCACCTAAGCATGCACCAGCCGTCCTGCTTTGCCGCTACCCTGCCATGCCAAGTTGCTAGATCAGACCCAGACCCTTGCCGTCCTCGACCTTGTCCTAGTACCTTACCCTCGTGTTCAAGCCGAGGCCATGCCGTTCCACCCCCGCGATTTGCGGCCGTGGACGACCACGTGCCCGCACGCGTTTGCCCAACCAAAGCATAGCCACGACTTCGTGTCGTGCAACCCGTAAACCCGTCAAGCCCAGCCATGCCGAGCCATTGCCCGACCCTCGCGTCTTTGTCGCGGCCATGGACGACCATGAGTCTGCGCGCGTTCGTGTTAAGCCGAACCAGCCCAAGTGTTAATCCCGTCCAAAGCCTTGACCTGCCCGTTCCTAAGCCGTCCTGTCGTCGTCCCTTGCCGTTTAAGCCCGAGGGCATGAACGACACTTTTTCGTCGCTGTTGGTCGACCATGAACCTAAGCCGTGACCCTTCATGGTCCATAACAGCTCCGGCCAACCTTTGCCACCACCTAGCCTGCCCCGGTCTAACCTTGAGCCACACCGGAGACCACCCGGACCTGTGCGCAAGTTGTTTCAACGGATCCGAGCTTTGCCGCCGACAAGACGAGTTGCCTTGCAAGCCTGCCGCGAACCTTTAAACTCTCCTAGCCCAGTAACGACCCGCTAACAGCCCGTCTTGGCCCACTAACATATCGGGCTCGTCTTATAGCAAGCCGGGCCCACTAACTGACTATCTGGGCCACTAACACTACGGGGCCCATGTGATGACATGTGTACCCCACTGACCGGATCAGCCTGTCCACCTGACCAATGGGACCCGTACATTGATGTGTGGGACCCGCTAACTTAAGCCGCTAACCAGGTTTAACCTCCTTTTGACCCCGTTGACCAAGTCGACATTCGCCGTTAACTTGGGCAACACTGATGTCAACAGGGCCCAATGTTGGTGTCAGATACTAACCCTACGTGTTGATATCGTAATGATGTTAGCACGGCTAACCCGGGCCTGGCATGTGACGCATTTCGGTGTTGCCGCATGTCAGTTGTTTTCTTTTCCTTTTGCGAAAATCTAGAAAGGGTTTATTAAAGAAAAATAGTATAAAATCAACCGTAGCTTAGAATAATTTGAAACCAATTTAAGTATTCCTTCTAAAATCATGAACTACCCGTTAGTGTGAGGTTTGGTGTTATTTGGTTCTTATTGCTTCTTATTTGGAGTTTATTCGCATTAGATGCCGTTGTTTATTTATGCAAACGTGTGCTAGGATCTGAGGAAGATTTAGAAGACTTTGTCGACTCCGTCGACTCGGACTTCGTCAAACTTCGACTTCATCGAGTGAAGACTTGTACGACTACATCAAGATGAGTTTGGATCGTAAAGTCACAGGTGTCCACGCCCATCCTGCTTTGAATCCTATTAGGCATTGCTACTAGTATGCTAGCGCTTTACTTTCTCGCATGATGATGATTATGACCTATTGCATGGCCTTATTTACTTAACGTTATCCTTGATAAACCCGATACACTTTGATGCTATGAACTTGCTATGCTTGCATGTGTATGGGATGGGTGTGATAGGATTCTTGGCGTGTGTGGGGCAAAAACCCGGGAAAGGAGTAAGGGGTTTTGGGAACCTTGCGGGGGTGAGCAGCTTAACTCGATCTCGTATCGAGGGCTTGGGGTGCGAACTTAGGCGCATCCTGTGTGATACCTGTGGCGGGTACATGTTCTTTGTGTTACTTGAGGAGTTTGGCGGCAATACCTGTAATGGGTGCGCGAGCGGACCACTGGAGGTGGAGACGCTATTTGACGGTGACGCTCACCCCGGCACCAAAAACCGAGTTGGTTATGACTTTCCTCAGGACTTTCCGTGCTCACCACTTACATCTACTGGGGGTGTTCCAGCCAGCCTAGTTAAGTGCGGTACCCGAACTGTAAGGAGTTAGCGGAAGTGTGTGGGGGAAAAGGCGGATGACCTTTGTTCCCCCGAAGGAGGCTCATACCCCGGGACTTGGCCACCGCGGGGGAGGCCATCACAGTTCTCGGACACCGAGTTGCGTCTTCAGTGTATCCTAAGCCGGGAAAAGCAGGAGGGTACCGTTCACTGGCTAGGGTCTGTGCTGTGGGTTATGTCTCAGTCGGTTGATCCCCGGCTTGCAGCCCGAGTGGTTCCAGGAGTACAAGCTCTGCAGAGTATAATCTATATATATAGCCGCCGTCCGCGGACAAGGGACGATTCCTGTGTGAAACTGTTATTTCCGCCATTGTTTTAGGGATTTCTACCTCCCCTCTAGAGTAGGGCCTGCCTCGGGCAGTTGAGATGTGAAGGGTGGGAGCTTTCACATCGCCTAGAGAGTGATGAGTGGAAGATTGATTTGGAGTCGGGTACCTGGTGCGCCAGGATTGCTCGTGGTGTTGTGAGAATGGTTTTGGGATGGAGATGCTGCTGATGCATAGGAAACCTCAGCTATATTTCCTTGTATATTTTGATATCCTTAGAATAAGCCACCTTAAAGCTTGCATTACGGATGGTGACGTGGACCTGTCCCAATCCTTGGGGGCAGTTTGTGAATGAACAGGTGAAGACTCGAAGTGCAAGACCAATTCCGATGGAGTTGGTGAGAAGGTTGCTGTGCTATGCTCAAGTGTTGCCTGTGGAAGTGGCGCTCCGAAGATGAAGCTGGCTTGAAGCCTAGTTACCGATGCGTTGGTTTTCATATTGTCGTTTAGCCCAAGGGGCATGTACCAGTACGCTTTCCGTTATATCCTTGTTGTAAGCTAACTCTGATGAATGTTTTCGTTGTATGGATGTGATTTCCAGCTGAAATGAGTTCTGTACGTGATAGCTGTTGATTCTGGGACTATCACAATGGTACAGGGATTCGGATTCTCGTAATTGAAAATCCGGGTCGTTTCATTTTCATTCTCGGGGCTGATGCTTAATTGGATGATTTTTTCCACACCAAAGAATATACATATTTCTTCATAAGTCTTTAAGTTTATTGTTATCTGCTTTAAGCTTGGGGGCTGGGGGGGAAATAGTATATTTCTTTTGAAAGTTTTTTCATTAAAGACCCTGAAATTGTTTTTAATCCTTGAAAACATTTCTAGGCTTGGGGGCTAGACCCATAATGGGCCCATCTTTTTTTAAAAAGCTGGACACCATTATAGTAAATAGGGAAGTTTTTGTATCATCTTTGGTTTACAAACCAAAGCCCGAGGGATGGCTGTAAAAGAAGTCAGCAAGGGAGCATATCATGTTCACTTCTGGAGGTTTTCAACAAGCAAGATGACGAGGAAACAACTCGGCTGATGCTGAAACTGTTGAGAAACAACCCGGCAGGCGTGAAGACATGAAGAAGCTCGGGGGCTTGACGGTCCAAGATCCATGGGAGTCCTCATGGGCTGTGGGCCCGTTAGGAAATTGGGCCGGCAGCTCTGACAGATACAAGGAAGAGGCGTACTGTTTAAGGAAACTAGTCGGCTACTAGGAAACAACCCGGCCTACTCATGTTAGGACTCTGTGTATTGTATCAGACTAGGAGTTTATGTTTCTTTCCTTGTAGACCCTGTCTCCCGAGTATATAAGGTGAGGCAGGGATCCCTTGTAAAATCATAACCATCAATATGAGAAGATCCACCATACAGGACGTAGGGTATTACGCTCTCTACTCGAGGTGGCCTGAACCTGTCTAAATCGTCTCGTGTTCACCATCGTGCTTCTGGTTCCGGCGAGGCCCTCACGAACAACTCGACTACTTAGAGACCCCCCATAGTAGGCTAGCCGGTATAAAAAACCTGATAATTAGTGAAACTTGTTGGTGGAAGGATTGCAAATACTCTACGTAGAGCCCTCTAAAAGAACTTAGCATAAAGACACCGGAAGGAAAGATGGTTTATAGTTTCTACAAAACTAAAGAAACTGCAATATTTGAGATGTAGCCTCTAATAGTTGCTAAGGTTCATAGGGCCTGTTTGGCAGAGCTCTAGCTCTCAGCTCTACGCAGAATCTGTTGTTTGTTTAATAAAATAAAATATCTAAACTTTTTAATTTTAATCTAAAAGAAGAACAAGACGACTAAACAAAAGACCATTAGTCAGCCCACAGCTCTAGCTCTACAGTTTTCTAGAGCCAGTGATGACCAGTTCTAGCTCTACAGATTTGTAGAGCTGTACCAAACAGAGCCATAAATTCTGAATTCTGAGTTTCTTCCATCTGGTTCCAAACTTGAACTTCATCTCCCTAAGCGTCCATCTAGCCTTGTTCCAGCATGTACCTTTACCTACATTCGAAGTTGATCTGAACCTTGCAGTTAACGTTGAAATGTATAGCATTCCATCAACTAACAAGGTTGCCCACGCAAATAGCGCAGCTACAATTTGAACCATCCTAACACACATCTACTGCTATGAATTTAAGTTTAATTGCCCCCAAAACCTTTGCTTCCGTGGTATGCTTTTGCCGGTGTGTGGCGCTGTTCCTACTACACTTTTTTTTTTCTCAGTTTGCTATGTATTAGGTGTATGCGGAATATAAATATTAATGTTGACCAGAGGTTTACCAAGTTACGGTAGATGCAACCGCCCGCATCGTTTCTAGAAACTAAAGCCTCCCCAAACTCCATCACTTCCTTTTCCAGCTTACTTTGTAGCATCTCCGTATTGTTTTAGCTAGATATGCATTTTAGGTCACTCTCAATGGTATTTTTAAAAGAGAGTTTTATCAGTATAAAATTGCATACCAGTTGGTAAGATCATTACGAGAAGAAAGAGGGTTTAATTAGATTAGAGAATAGTTTCATTCCTATAACACTCACACGGTTACGTAGTTGTCGGTCTTGGCAGCAGTGCAATTAAACTATGCATTGAAACTGACCTTAGATATTGTATTGCTTTAGATGTTTATGTTAGACATAGTGGTACAATAAAAAGTAATTTGTGTTCAGATTCTATGTGGTGACCAAGTAACTGTCATATATTACTAGCTCCATCTATTACTGCAAGTAAAATATGATCGAGCAGCACTGAATCAATTAGCTGGATCACTTAATTCTCCCCTCGTATATTTTCAGCTTCCCACAATGCTTGATCTTGTCCATCTCAGCCCGGTACTCAGCTGAGGGGTGGTCGTTGGAGTTAGCTAACAGCAAGAGGTCGTGCAGCTTCTGGTGAAGGCTGAACAGCCCCAGGGTCCTTAGTTTCAGACCTCTCAGGTATTCCGGCAGCGTCTCCATGGCTGGGTCGCCGACGTCCAGGGTGTCGAGTGCCGGGTTGCCTTCCAGCACCTCCAGCGCCGGGCAGGAGTCGATGTGGGCGGTCTGCAGCCTGCGGAAGCCGCGGACGACCTTGAGGCTCGGGCAGAGCTTCACGTAAAGATTCAGCACCGAAGGGAAGTTCTCCACGGCTGTTATCCTGCCGGCATCGATCAGGTATAGCTCCCTCAGGTGAACCCTTCTGCTGCTGGCGAGCCCAGAGGGCAGGCGGCCAAGCTTGCATTCCATGATTGTCATAGTGTTCAGAACGGGCATGGCTATGGCGGTTGCGGCGTCTTCCTCCTCCCACTCCCACTCCTCCCACTCGGGCAGCCGACTGAACTTTAGGAAGTGCAGCATGGGGAAAGAAGGTCTTGCCGAGTGCCGCTGGAACTCAGGCCCGACACGCTTGATGGCCAGAGCAAAGTCGACAACCAGGACCCCCAATCTGTGGAGCCGGCACAAACCGTCCGGAAGTTGGGTGCAGAGAGGAATGCCTATTAGGTCCAGGCCTGTCAAGTTGTTCAAGTCCACAGCGGTGGTCAAAGACATCCAGCTCGGTAGCCGACGCCCAAAGTAGTTGCTGATTTTCAGTGTTTCCAGTTGAGGTGGTGGGCAGAGCTGATTGAATACCTCCTCGATCCGTTGGACGTCGTCCTCCTCCACCTTAACAGCTCTGCCCGGTCCTCCTCCAGACATGTAGCACATCAAAACCAAGATGCGAAGACGCTCCTTGTTGCAGATCATGGCCTCTGCGGCCAACGAGCCGGAAGGCACCGCTTCCAGACACCCCAGTTCAAGAATCCTGAGCCGAGAAAGCGGTCCTAGCTCCTGAAGGCTGCACCATTCCCCGTCCCTCTGTACCGGAAATGGAGCAAGTGTCCTCAGGTTTGTCAGTCCACCCAACCCCTTAGGTACAGTAAACTTTGTGCCTGCTCCTACAGCGAGGTGCCTCAGATGCTCTAGCTTCAGGATGCTAGTAGGGATCTGGCCTGTGAAGCTAGTACAATTGCAGATAGTAATATGCTCAAGAAGCTTCATCTTATCTATGTCGTCAGGCAGCCTAGTTATATCTGTGTTCTCCAAGCGAAGGTATCTGAGGTGCTTCAGCTTGCCTAGGGACTCTACAAACCTATCTGACTCTGCATGAATCACAAACAATGCTCGCAGGCTGGGAAACATGCTCAAGGAAAAATCACCAGTACTGGCACCAAATTTCATCCTACCATTGATAACCAAACTTCTTAGCAACTCTTGTTTCAATGCCGTATACTCCACCTCAGATTCAGCTAACTCTACCCATAGGCGGCGAAATTTTTGCGATGAATCAAGGGAGCATATTTGGTCATGCCCAACAACCAATGCTTCTTCTTTAGCCATGTATTGAGCAAAAGAGTGGATAACATCATGCATCTTGCACAGTGATCCGTCTCTAAATATGTCATCTCGTTCTATAAGATTCCTTGTTATTAGATCCATATAATAATCCATCCCTATGTCCTCCACTTCTTTCCATCCTGCCTCACTGTTATTAGTTGGTAATTTAAGGAATCCTTCACTCATCCACATCGCAGTAACAATGTGTTGTTGGATACTTTGTCCTTTGGGGAAAAGCGAGCAATACAGAAAGCATTGCTTCAACTCGGGAGACAAATCCTCATAGCTCAAACGTAGTGCAACATTTAGATCGTGGTGTGTTTTATCCGTTTTCCATGTAGGATCGTGCAAAACACCATTCCACTCATGCACAGTTGCTCTCTTTGTTCTTAGGAGCCCTCCTATCGCTTTAATGGCAAGTGGTAGACCATCACAATTTCTAACAATCTTCATACCAATGTGTTTTAGGTGATCAAGACCATTCTCGCCCCCAACATCCTGCCAACAAGTTAAGACGTTAAGACAACTTATTAGAATCTAGCTAGTTCATCAACCCATGCTCGTGCACAGGCTAACAATTAATTTGGAGATCCTAAGTAGCAGAATTTCATTGATAAATTTGGTACCCACAACTAATTAAGAAAAAAATATTTAGCCTTTTCATATCTCATTCATTAATTTTCTAGCGCAATACCCATGTGGATAAACTGTAATACTAATCTAATTGTGATAGGTTTCACTTACTGACTATTCTATATGATTTTTCCATTGCCACATCATTTTCCTAGTTGCATTGCATCTCCATATATACTTGACATATGGATTGAGATAAGGTAGTTCTTGTAGTAGCCATTTGTAGGCTAACTTTATGAATCAATGTTTTCTCTTTACAAGATTTTTTCTCTGCATATTAAGTTGAAACCTTAGCCCTTGACATACCTCCTATTCAAACTGTCTATTTGTTATACCTACTATTTCGACTGCACTTTTAGTTACAACAATGGTATACTATACATAGTGTTTCATGCATTATGCACTGCAATATCTAAGATGTTGAATTTCCTCCATCAACCAGATCTAAGTGTAGCTGCATAATTTTCTTAAAATGTGAGCATTTACAATAAATAAATATGAATATATTGTTTATGAAAAATAAATTATATTATGTTTATCTATGGTACTATTCATATAATCCTTTGTTTGTTGCTTAATATAACTGAACAGGATTATCAGTCCATAAGGAAACATCTTCTATGATTGCTAAAACATCTAAATTGATATGTTCATTGCTCCATGCAAGCACGTATATGTTGTTTGCACGGTAGCACGTGTCATGCATGTATATTTTTTATCTAGTTTTTTCATAACATCAAGTAGATAATTTAGGAACATAGATAAAGTAGGTGCTTTGGGTTGCTTTTTTTAATGATGACAAAGGCCAAGTTACTCTCATATCTAACAAACTTGTATGCTTCTCTTTTTGTATTTAACTTGTCCATCAGCCCAAGAGAGATAGTGTGCATATAGCTATTAAAATTGCTTGTCTTTGCTCAGTCTAATTAGATAGTACTCAATGGATACTTTCTTATCTTTATCCAGTTGTGATAGACTTTATTTACCAATTACTTATATATTTTCCATCCACATCCATAGTTTTACCATTTCTGATGCACATGTATGCTTAACACTTGTTTAGTTGAAACCTTGTCCTATCGAGCTATATATGTGTTAAACATGGAAAAAATATATGATCATCATTTTCTGCAAGCATACCTTGAATTAGTTTTTGCTATTGTAACAATGCCAAGGAAAAGAATAATTTGGAAGCATGTAAAGAAGTGATTTGGGATATTTTATAATGACTGGTGTAAGTAATTTATATGTAGATTTAGGGGTTAATTTAGGCTGTTTTAACATCATTGGAAGTGGACAATTTAGTAAATTAGAGAATTTAGATCATATTGTCTGAGACAGTCTAGACAAGCATATAAACTTTGAGACACTAGGCCAATAGATTTAGAGGTTGAAAAGTCAGCAGGGGCGCCTATCATTAAAATAATAATTAGACAAAAATGCAATCTTTCTGCTAAGTTTGAGACTCGAACTCAGATGGATAGATTCACCACAAGGGACCTAACCAAAAAAGTTAAGTACACTCAGCTTACAAGATTATTTTTCGTAGTAGCATAATAGAGCTACTTTAGGCCATTCACAATAAATGGTGAAGAAGTTCATGGATCTTCTTCTTGTTATAGGTTAATTTAGATACAAATTTAGAGGTTAATTTAGCTTATTTTGCATAATGAAATAGGTGGTAATTTGGATTAAGGCTAGTGAGTCACATTTAGGTTGTTTTTTTTCCCGGTGCTGGAGTTGGTTACTATATAAATTGATCTAGAGGTTTTTTAGATAACTACATAGATCTCATGGCCATTATTCTCGATGACAATTGAAGTCTGCCAAAATGATNGTGTTTATTTGTCAGCACATCTAGTAAGGGTTAACACGAAGATATTCAAATTGAGAGTTCAATTATAGTAACATTAAGATCAGGACCCATCCTTTATATGTAATTGGATTTCTTTTTTTCCAAAAAAATGTAATACTTGGAATAGGATATGACTTTTGAGTACCTGTGGCAGCATCTGTTTCTTAAGCAAAGACCAAGCATCTCCATCGCGCATCGGTCTGACACGGTGCTGGTGGTAGGTGGCTCCCATGTCCTTGACGATCTGCTCGTTCCTAGTGGTGATGATGACTCGGCTCCCTGGCTTGTTCCGTACGGCCTCAAGGACAGGGATCTTGAGCACGTCGGTCCAGGGCCTGTGACTCCAGACATCGTCTATCACCAGCAGGAACTTGCCCATGGACAGGACGCCGGCGAGGGTCAGCGTGAGGACCTGCTTGCCTCCGCCGCCGCGTGGTTCACCGCCAGCCTGGATGATGGCGGTGGTCAGGAGCTTCTCGGCCTTCTCCTCCTCGGTGTAGTAGTTCTCGGGGGCGACGAGCCATATCCTTGTCCCAAACTCGGCTCGGATGCCCTTGTCGTTGTAGATCTTCTGTGCGAGGGTGGTCTTGCCCATGCCACCCACACCCACGATGGAGACCACCACCATGCCGCCGCCGGCGCCGGCGCCACCCAGCAGCAGCTGCACCAAGCTGTTTGTGTCTGCTTGGATGGCATCCCCCACGATGGCCAACTCGTCCAGCAAGGATGTCGTGGTGGCGCGGCTGATGCTGCTGGTAGTGGCGTCGCCGGGCGCCGCCGCCGGCGGTTGCAGCCGGTAGGGTCCTAGAGGCACGAACCGGAGATCATCCATCTCCTTGCGGATGCCGTCGAGCGTCGCGTTGAGATCCTTGATGCGGCTGCCCGTGCTGTGCGCAAAGCCCGGGTTCCGCAGGCAGAAGAGCAGCGGCCGCAAGCAGTCCGGTGCCTTCTCCTCCATGGCCGCCCAGCAGCCGCCGCATCCTTCCCGTTCCTCCTGGCGGCGGCGCTCCTCCGCGTCGAGCTTGCAGAGCTCCAGGACGTCGGTGGCCTCGTACAAGGCGCCCTTGATCTTGCTCACCCATCTCTGTACCCTGGCGTCGTCGATGCGCCTCCTCTCGGCGTCGGCTACGTAGGCCTCCAAGCTCCCCACCTTGTTCCCGAGCTTGTCGATCTCGCCGGAGACGCCCGTCAGCATGCGCAGCTCCTCCATCGCCATGTCATCGATCGCCTGCTTCACGTGGGAAACCATAGCATCCAGCACCGCCGCCATGGCGCCAGCGTTCTAGCTAAAAGAGAGTACGGAAATCATCCATAAACAAATCATGGAATAATTTGTATTTAATTTTGCAACTACTCCCGTCGGTCATGAAATTAAGCGGAACAAATTAAGTTTCATCACTTATTACCTCGATTTGCTTACTGCGCTTCTTCAGCTCTTTAATTTGCTCTGGAATGGAACCAGCAGCGAAAGCGCCGTGAGAGAAGGCGCCTAGAAGCAGCGATGATGGTGTACGATTGTCTAGATGCCTTGTATTTCATATTAGAGCGATTATGATGTACATACAATGGGCCAGCTCTAGCTCATGATCGAGTTATGGCACACCAATAATGCATCGGAGACTTTTTCCAGCCGGTGGCCCGATGCATGCCGCCATCACTATCCGTCAATATTTTCATCGTTTTCCTCTGTCCTGAAATATAAGATACTTTGATTATCCTAAATTAAAATAGTATAAGTTTGACCGACTTTATAGATAAAAGTATTAATATCCAACACGTCGACTAAGTAAATTATGAAAATATATTTTATAATGAGTCTAATTATGCCATCTTATATTGTAGATATTATTGCTATTCTCTGTAAGAACTTGGTCAAACTTTGAACGTATTGACTTAGAACAAAGAAAATGTCTTGTATTTCAAGATAGAGAGATTAAATCGTCACCGTCTGCTTGGATGTGGATCAGGGGTACCAACTGAAGGACTGATGCAAACTTGACTTTAATTTGCAAGCCTCCATGATCACATCGATTAGTAAGTCTTCCGGTCCCCCATCAAAATGTGGAAAATTGGGCTTGCCTTGTCCATACGAATTAACGACACCAAGAGCTAAAGGGGCTTCTCCAAGGGAGGCGTAGCTAGCTGACTGGGCTGGAGAGTGACGTGGAGAGGAGAGAGAATGAAAAAAGCAAATAGTTATAGCTTCGTTCCTCGCGCAGAGAATTCTGTACTAATTGGACCCGTTTCTATTCTGATTGTCTTGACTCTAATATCTTTTTTTCACAAATCCAACATCATATCTCCACTTGCTAATAGGCCGGCGCATCTCTCTCACACAGAATGGAACTTGGCAAAGAGGTTTTCGTTCTCATAAATCACTCGACACATCACACCTAAGTAAATATGACCATATGTTAGAAACATCTTTTATTCCAAAGGTAACTTAGTTAAAAGAAACGGGCATGGCAATGAAAATTGTTGTTTCTGCAATACTAATGAGACAATACAGCACCTTTTCTTTGATTGCGTTCTTGCTAAGTTTGTTTGGCGAATGGTACAAATTACTTTTGGACTTAGGTCACCTATAAGTGTAACTAACATGTTTACTACCTGGTTAAATGATATGTCAATACACAACAAATTTCTAATCCTTGCTGGTGCATGTCACACCCCAAAATTTCTATTTTGGGTTGTGAATAGATAACACAAATAATAAATGATTTAATAATTTTCTAAAATTTATCCAACATTTATTTTATTTGTTATCAATTCAGATAGAGAAAATAAAGATTTCAAAATTTAAAATAACTAGTAAGATGGCCCGCGCGGCACGCGCGTGCTGCGTGTTGATATAGTAATAATTTAAAAATTGTCCTTAACCTTGACACCAGAGTCCAACATAAGAGGTATATAAGGCAATCTCAATAGGAGGTTTCATGTTGACGTTTCGATTCAATAGCCACATAAGCAATGTCTTTTACTATATCTCCAATGCATAGTTTTATTACGTGGTTTGGCATGTGGTTGACGACCAAAATTGGCATGAAACAGGTTTTACAGGGAAACCGATGGAACCGGATTCAAGAACTGGTGCAACCGGTTTGGTTCCTTTTGCCCGTCTGACAGGGTCCGGTGGAACCGGTTTGGGAAACCGGTGGAACCGGTTTTCCCCGAATCCAAGAAGGGTTGGACTCTTTTTGATAGATCCAAGTTGTAATAAGACTTTCCTTGCGGGGCAAGACCTCCCCACCCTATAAATATAAAGGGCCATGGCCGATTGAGGAATCATCCAATCGATCAAACACAATTTATCTATTATTTTGTTTCTACTTTTTGTTTCTCAAACCCTAGCTTTTTCAAACCCTAATTGTTGTTCCTCCTTCGTCTCTACGGCGTTTGAGGGCATCCTAGCTGGCCTGCCGAGCTTAGGGCAACCCAAGGTGCGCACACCCTGACGGGGTCCCTCCCAGGTGACCGTTCGCTGGTCTTTGCGACAAACCCTAAAAAACCGGTTTCACAAATCGGTTTCACCGGTTTCTGCGCAGCCAGATCTACACGCTGCGTTTTCGCGCGTGTGAGTGTTTGGCGCGACACGTTTTAGCGTCAACACACTTTTTGGCGACTCCGCTGGGGAACAAGAAAAAGGGAACTGCTACCATGTCGAATCTATCAAAGCCAGGCGAAGTTGATCCTGATAATATTCAAAGGCTGACTGCTAATGAGCTATCGGCTGATGATCGCCATCTTTATGAACAACTCCTACAGCAAGAGAAGGAGGCGATGGAATAAGCCAAGAAGAAACTTGAAGACAAAGCTCAATGGTTCCTGTCGCACTTCTCCAAGGATCGAAAAGGTGCTATCTCCAAGGACAAGGAGGTGGTTATTCTTTCAGATGAAGAAGAAAAAGATGAGGTAACACCCACTGTAAGTGCTGCACCGGCACCTGTTACTATTGATCAAATTAATAGTTTATTAGTTTCTGGTCAACAAAAGGTTCTTACGATTGTTCAAGGCATGATTGATAAATCCGTAAGAAAACAACCCTCAACCGTAATTAGTAATGCTATTAATTATGATATGGCCGGTACTTCACAGCATACAATTATACCTCAAAATTCATCGGCAGCAATACCACCCAAAGAACCACAATATAGGATACCGTTGAATTATTCAGCAGGGCAAAATTCTTCGGGACAGTTTGGCCAGGCAATTCCGGTCAGACCGGTTTCAGTAACCGGTCAAACCGGTTTGGATGCCCCAACACAGTATGGCCAGATTCCGGTCAGACCGGTTGTAGGAACCGGTCAAACTGGTTCGAGTCCTATTATTGCATATCAGGCAATACCTGAACCTATAGTGGCCGAATCAGTGGTGTTTCTGGTTATGTATCTCCATATACTCCAATGACATATACTACAAATCCTATGTCTTCCCAAAATTCGGGTTATTTGCATCAACCATTGCATGCACCACCGAACCATATGCTACAACATGTGCCAAATGTTAATGATCAGCAAGAGCCAAATGATCTTTATATTAAAAGTTTACTTGAAGAATATAAAAGGGATTTGGCTGTTATGATTAAAGATACATTTGACGTAAAGATTAAGGATAAAACTTTAGCATGTCAAAAACCTTATCCTGCAAATTTTGATGCTATGCCTTATCCTCAAGGTTTTAAAGTGCCAGAGTTTGTCAAATTTACTAGAGAAGATAATAGGACTACATGGGAGCATATTAGCCAGTTTAATGTACAATTGGGTATTCATGGCAGCATTGATCATTTGAAAATTAGATTATTCCCTTTGTCATTATCTGGTACTGCTTTTTCATGGTTTTCGGCATTATCTCCTAATTCTATTCATACATTGTCTCAATTAGAGCATAAATTTTATGAGCACTTTTATAGTGGTGATAATGAATTGAGGCTATCTCACTTAACATCGGTTACACAAAAGAATGATGAATCTGTTGCTGAATATATTAGAAGGTTTAGAGATACAAAAAATCGATGTTATAGTTTGATTATTTCTGAAAAGGATCTTGCCGAATTATCTTTTAATGGTTTAAAATCTCATATCAAAGATAAATTAGAGGGCTATGAATTTCTTACCATTAACCAAGTGTTACAAAAGGCTTTGGCTCAAGAAAGCCGAAGTAAAGACACTCGGCCAAAATCTGATCGTCCTAATATGCATATGCTAAACTATGATTCATTGGACGATGAGAATGGAGAGGTATGTGCTGCTGAATTTACATGGCCGAGCAAGTCTCAATCATATAGTTGTCCTTCTCTTAAGCTGACTCACAAAAATCGGCAAGAAGAAATGAAGTTTACTTTTGATGTATCCAAGTGTGATAGGATATTTGATGAGTTGCATAAAAATGGATACATCAGATTCACATATACTTTACCATCACCTGATGAGTTGAAACGGCGCGCATATTGTAAATTTCATAATTCTTTTTCACATGCAACTAATGATTGTAATATTTTTCGTAGGCAAATTCAATCGGTCCTTAAAGAAGGCCATTTGACTTTGCATGAAATGCAAGTTGATTCAAGTCCTTTTCCTACGAATTTTTCTGTCAATACCATTGAAATACAGAATCCCAAGGTGTTGATCAGGCCGAGTCAAGCCGATATAACAAAAGGAAAGAATGTAATCATTGGTGAAGAACGACTAGAACAGAAAAGGAGCAAGAAGGTGTGGCTGAAAAAGGACCCTCAAGTTGCATATAAGAAGTCGACACTCGGGGGGCAAGCCAAAAGCAAAGATACTGGTTCTGACAGAACCGGTTTAACCAGTTCGCCAAACCAGTCTAACCGGTTTACACTTGGAGACTCTGGTGGTTCAAAGAGAAAAGCAAGGCCAATCTTTGAAGAGCTTCTGGAAAAATATAAGAAGAAGGGAGCTGCCCAGAAACAAAGGATTCGACCACATAGCACTAGAGATGCAAATTCACCACCAAGGCATCAAGGGCAACAAGAATCTCACCAACAACAAGGTAATTGTGTTGCTGCACCATATTATTTTGTTGGATCATACATGCCATTGCCTTGGTCATATCCTTGTTATTATGCTCCTAGTGACTATAATAATATGTACATGCAACCATATATTATTTCATATCCAAATTATGGTGCACTACAACAACCGATTGCTTGCAATGGTGAGCTGGTTAAAGGAGATGCATGTACTGATCCCAAAACAGTATCAGAACAGTAGTAAGCTAGATTCTAAATATATGTAGCCGAGGTGGTGTCCCTCAGGCTTATCTCATACTCAAAAAAGAAAATTACAGAGGATGCGCAGGCAATCAATGAAGCCAGAAGTTGAGCAGAAATCAGCAGCACCTACAAGGATGGTGTGGAGACCAAACCAAGTTGCTTCAACTTCAGCATAGGCGGGATGCATGACATAGCCGATGTTTTTAGAATCGCCCAGAGGATAATTTTGGTCTTAGAAGTGTTTTCTAGTGCGCAAGCTTACTAGAAAACAGAGAGGGCATATGTTGACGACCAAAATTGGCATGAAACAGGTTTTGCAGGGAAACCGGTGGAACCGGATTCAAGAACCGGTGTAACCGGTTTGGTTCCTTTTGCCCGTCTGACAGGGCAATCTGGTGGAACCGGTTTTTCCCGAATCCTAGTAGGGTTGGACTCTTTTTGATAGATCCGAGTTGTAATAAGACTTTCCTTGCGGGGCAAGACCTCCCCACTCTATAAATATAAAGGGTCACGGCCGATTGAGGAATCATCCAATCGATCAAACACAATTTATCTATTATTTTGTCTCTACTTTTTGTTTCTACTTTATGTTTCTCAAACCCTAGCTTTTCCGAAACCCTAATTGTTGTTCCTCCTTCGTCTCTACGGCGTTTGAGGGCGTCCTAGCTGGCGTGTCGAGCTTAGGGCAACCCAAGGTGCGCACACCCTCCTCCTGGGTGAGCGTTCGTTGGTCTTTGCGACAAACCCTAGAAAACCGGTTTCACCGGTTTCACAAATTGGTTTCACCGGTTTCTGCGCAGCCTGATCTACGTGCTGCGTTTTCGCGCGTGTGAGTGTTTAGCACGACACGTTTTAGCGTCAACAGCAGGCTACCCATAACATTCAATTTAATGAGTCATCAAGAGATGGTACACGTGTACACATGTTAGTTTCATCTAAAAAAACTTGTTCCTTTTTTAAAAAAGTTTGATGCATCGACAACCGGTGCATATAAACATATAAACTATTTGTGTTGTTGAGAGAGAACATATAAACTATTCGTGATGTTGTGCATCGACAACCAGTGCGTTCACCACAGTTTCGCTGGATTCTATATTGGTCACATCTGAAATTGGAGTAGCTGAAGAAGAAATCATGTGTTACCATCGACAACCGGTGCACTCACCACAGTTCCGCTCGATTCTTATTGAATCAAGTGCTGAAATTAAATTACCATGATGTTGCGCCTCCACAATCGGCTCTCTAACCCTGGTTCGTTGATGAATCAACCACATATGGATAAAGGGAACATGTGTCAGCACGAAGAACTATTGGTTGGAGTCAGGTTTGGTGTACTAAACAAGTACCTTCTGATACATTAAGAGCTGTTTCCAATGAGATTTTGCGACGCTGGTAGTTTTATCTTGATTTAGCACGCTTCTTTTCCTTCTCCTCCTCTGGCAAGCTTGCATATTTCTCCTTTTTCTTTGGCGTGCAAGCTCAGCTGGGTCAACATTTTCAGAGTCTGGTAGACATAATTAGGAAGTGAAAATTACTGATCATAACCTTGGAAAACATCAAAAGTGTTAGATCAAATATAATACCTTCACCTCCGGAAACAATTGGCCTTTTGCGACCATGTCCACCTCCTGACTGGTGAATGTTTGTGACGTCCCTGAGTGCGCTAACACGGTCCATCAATTGTTACCCTAATGCTGATTTGATTTAAATGACATGGGTGCAGACTAATGAGCGTAGATAGACAGGATGACGAACGTACCAGGGAAAAAGACCAACAGCAGCACGTGCAACACCAGCAGCATGTCCACCACCAAGTAGCCACACACTACTATAGCAAGAGCATCACAGGCGGTTCGGTTGCCCACATCACAGCCGGTTTTGAAAAGTGGCGCTAGTTAAGTGGCGCTGATAATCCCTTTTTCACAGCTAGTTTTGAACCAGCTGTGAAAATCAATTTTCACAGCCGGTTTATGTCATGAACCGGCTGTAAAAATGGGTTTTCACAGCCGGTTTTCATCAGCTAACACCAGCTGCATTGGCTATTTTCACAGCCAGTTCGAGATAAAAAACCGGCTGTGATATGCATTTTGAGATTAAAAAAAAGAAATATAGAACTATTTTGGTCACACAATATAATATATATATATATATAGCAAACCAAAATGTATTACATTACAGCACATTGCCATTAACAATCGGCTCAAAGAAAATACATATCACACAGACCAAGTACTACATTTTTTATCCTAACTTTGCTGTTATCATGCACATGTAGTAGTACTTATCATAGGATTAAGCATGAACACAAAATCTTGCTTGAGGGACACCATGAGCTCCAATGCGTGAAGCTGTCATGCAAGGAAAGAAGCTTCCATTAATAATCTGATCTAAATTTCAGACGAGCTATAGGAGTAACTAAGAACCAATAACTACATATGAAATTCAGTTTATCATAACAGAGTACTTTGTCCCAGGCACTCAAAAGCAATGAATATTGGCCACATTTCAAAATTTAGTAGAAAGGACAAGAAACAAATTATTCATTTTGAAGTCAGATTAACACATACACCTTTGCATGCCAACAAGTCTAAAAAACAATAAAGTTCTGAACAGGTATCATGTTGTACCACAGGTAACCGAGGCACTCTATTATATAGAATCCTGAACATAATTTGCTTATATTGATAGCATAGCTGAACTACAACATAGCTGCCAATTGATTTAATAGCATAGCTGACCTACAACATAGCTGCCAATTAATTTGCTTATATTGAATGCAGAAATCAGAGTTCCAAGTCATTTCAGCATGTTACAGAAGTGTATACAATACCATTTTCCTGATTGAATACTAGAAGGGATGATTACAGGAACGATTACAACAGCATGAGGGCTCAGGATGCATACCTTGCTAAGACCCATAAACACTTTGGTCCTATTCCATTCCTGAACATCTGAACCTCAACAGCAGGTTCCAGTTTTCCTACAAAATCAATATGAAAGGATAAAAACGTCAACTTTAGAAGGAAATTGAAGAATAGGGTGGATGCACATATATCAATAATGGATGAAAATAACCCTTATTATCTAAGTAACAACTGAAGCGGTAGACCCGATAAAAGAAAACAAGGAATATCTGATCAGAGGACAAGGGATAGATATTTTCAGCAAGGTTGTTTTCACAGTCAACTATAAGCAACAGAACATAAAAATGTTATGAAAGCTTTAATATCAGTAAGCCCTCAGCTATACACCGCAGATTAAGTTTCAGAATAATAGCCTCGAAACAGAAGCAAGCCAAATTACCTTTCAATTGAAGTTTACTCTTTTCCAGTAAGGTAACAACTAGCCGAGTACCTCCATTCACCAAATTACGATTTCCCCAACTTCAAGCTTGCAGCCAAAAAACAAATATGAATGTATAAATCTTATTGTCTTATTCTTTCAATAGAAATAGATGGAATATACATAACCTTTCAGTTCAGGCTTTCAGCCTTTTCATATCTAGTCTAGAAGGAAGCAGCAACGCAACAAAACTATGAGAGAAGCTGTTGTATATCTCAGTTCTCAGTTTCAAGTATACAACCACTGATTTCAGTAAACTATCTCAGTATCTCTAGTTCTCAAATCAAGATCTCTAATCTCTAATCTAGACATAGAGATAAGAGAGAGGGGATATTACCTGGACGGCTGGACCTCGTTGCCTTGTTACTTTCTTGTTGCTTGTAGCTTGCTCCTGGCTGTGTGTTGCCCTCAAGAACCGCTAAAACAAATGCAGCTGTTGCCAAATCAGGAACTAACAAGGCAAGAATGGATATCATGATATTTGCATCTGGTGCCTACCAATCGAGAGAGAAGGGGGATGGGATTAGAGAAATAACCTACCTTTTTTCCAGCGCACATCACCAATGAATCACCACTGCATCTACACGTGCCTGCGAAAACTCAAAGATAACACTAGATCAGACATTGAAGAGGAAGTGGAAGGAACGGATAAGAAGAAGATGGGATCGAATGCGGCCGCATGGGTAGCCCTGGATCGGGGCTCCACAATGCCATAGTGGCTACCACGCCGGCCACCCCGTCGAGCTCGGGGCTTCACGGGGTTGCTTCACCATGGGCCCGCCGGGGAGGGGGCGAGGGAGGTGAGGAGGAGGGCGCAGCCGGAGGTGGAGGTGGAGGCCGGGTGCGGTGGAATAGGGTTGGGAAGTCAACAACAGATTTATATTATGTGAACTCGATTAGAGCTGTTGGATCGGCTACGGACGGCTAGATTTAGTTGGGCCATTTGAGCTAAAATGAGCCTGGTTTCATCCCTTCACAGATCAATACTTTTCTTTTTTTTTATTTTATTGTACCATTGTAAAGTAACACACAAAATTAATTATCTTATATACATGAATATATTTTTATATATAATAGATTACATATAAGTTGTCTCGAAAAAGTTTCAAAAATTTTCTAACTCATTTACTGTTTTCAATAGCTTAAATGAATTTCTATGGGTTTATCGAAAGTTACTATAGTTTGAACTACATGTATCTTAAATAATATTTTAAAAAATCCATAAATGTATATCTTAATTGTTTCTGTTCCATTACAGCTCATCCTTAAAGTAGACAAAAAATTTCAAATATTTGCTACGCATAATTCAAACTTCTAGTTGCAACCTTATTATAAAATAATGATAATAATACCTAAAGCTTCTCTGAAAATTCTATAAATTGGCATAGCATAATTTTATGGATATGTGAGCTTGACATAAAAGTGTTATAAGAATTTAAGAAAATTGGAGTGTACATTGTTCACAAAAAGGATACATCACTCACATAGTTTCTTATAACTCAAGTCAAACATTTATATTTGAATACCTCATTACAATTTCAATGAACCTCAGATTTGGACACACCCTTATGTTGACCATAATATCATAGAATATGAAGTTACATTAGAAAATTTTTATGAAAAACATGTTTTTCTATTCTGTACTTAAATATGGGGAAACAAGTAGAGAATAGAAAATCAAAGAAGTAGAAAATTAACATACAAACAAATGCCCTTAAATAAAAGAAAATGATTTTAGAAAAAATTAGTAAAAAGAACCATAAAATTTGGACTTCATACGAGGGATAAATACCAAATATAAATTTTAATTCTGGATTAAAAAGAAAAAACAAGAACAATATGTGTTCTTCATCTGACTCCACGTGGCGCAATGCTAGAAGAAGTTTTCCTGGCCACAAATACCACAGCTAAGCTTGTGGTCTGTTGGTCAGGTAAGCTATCGTTCATGCGTGCGATCGCAGGTTCAAAACCCAAGTGCCCTCTTTGTTTTCTTTTTTTTCATTTTTCATGTTTACTTTCTATAAATAATTTGTAACTCTTGAAAAACTTTTGTTGGAAGCAACGGATCGTGGGTTCGAACCCTTCTCTCTGCCTTTTTTTTTCTTTTTTCACAGTCGGTTCCAGCAATGAACCGGCTGTGAAAATAGCCCACATTTTTACAGGCGGTTTAAGCCCCGAACCGGCTGTGGAAATCATTTTCACAGCCACCGTCTCCGTCAAGATAAAAACTGGCTGTAAAAATATTTTCAGCGCCACTTTCGAAAACCGACTGTGAAAATGGCGACTAGAAAAATGGTTTCTGTAGTAGCGACACTCGATGATCCAGCAGCATGTCGTCCTTAGACGCGTGCACCACCAGCACTCCAGCAGCACGTCGTCCCTAAACACGTGCACCAGATCAATGCTGATGTAAACCATAAAATGTAGACGGCGGCCATGCAACGCGCCCGCGACGACAAAGGCGACCTGCGACGCGGGGATTACGAGGGCCTGCGGAGACGTGATGTGCCCGTACGTTTCCAAGAGGGGGCGAAGGGCCTTGCGACGGCCGGTAAGGAGGTTTCCCATTTCCAGGGTATGTACGTAGTATACGTGTACACGTGGGTGGGTAGGGTCACCGCTGGTGAAAAAAATAATTAATTTTTGGCAGAATCATTTTCTAACTCGCAGTTTCTATGGATCTCGGTCCTTTTCCATCTCCCTCGGCCCTGACAGACGGGTCCGGCGTGAGGGGTATGGTGGGTCCGAATTGGGTGAGAAACGTTTTCAAATGTTTTCGTTCTTTATAGTATAGACTAGCATAGACGCACGTGCGGCACGCACGTGTAATATCCTTGAAAAACAAGAATTGAAAATATATAGTATGTTAATGCCAAGGTTTTGAAAAAGTTGATTTCAGTATGTCGATGGACGTTTTCATGGCACACATACCATATATATCAAATAAAAGCACCTAAAGTATTAGTCAAGCACATATATGAGATGCTAAGATGACATCGTGATCGCCATGTCGATGGACTTTTCATGGCACGCATACCATATATATCAAATAAAAGCACCTAAAGTATTAGCCTGGTGCATATATAGGATGCTAGGATGACATCATGATCATCTTAAATAGAGGAGCACCACCACTCTCTTGCAGGTGGATATGACAAATGTTGAAAGAGGATTACAAGACAAAGAAACTGTTGGGTTAACTCCCAATTTCTCTAAACATACATAAATCATAAAGCCCCTGGTTATGCGATATGACAACGTTGCCCTAGACCTTGTTGTCCATGAGATGCTCACGTTCGAATAGTTGAGACATATACGCGGTTGTACTACAACAAAAAATAATTTGTGAGCACACATGACCTATTTTTCTGGGGAGGCGACTGAACTTAAAATCACTCTCTATTTTTTGTAGCCAGTCACCTGTCCACCTACCCATAAAATGCAGACCATTTTCAAGCAGGGACGTATATAGAATCATCTATGTAAATATGCAAACAAAAATCTCCCGTCCATGTGTTCCCGAAGGACCCATTTATCGTCTTTGTACATACACACACTTCAGTTTAACAACCCTAAACAGTCTCTCATAAGTGCTCTATTTCTACTCTCACCTATTGTATTCATATCTTATAACCGACAAATTAATTGTTTTATTGGCTATTTTTAAGATAAATAAAAGTAAACATAACAGTCCATATATATTGTCCATAGAAAGTCCTCATGAATTAAATGTACATGTTTTAAAGAGCATTGATGAAATTACATATCTCTACCTATTTCTAACGAGAGGATTGCTTCTTACTAAATTTTGGTCCATCATATACGTCTCCCAAGCAGATTACCGATCAGATTTGTCTCCCCATCGGATTACAATGTGGTCTGTCATATACGTATCCTGATCAAATTATGCATGTTTTGTCTCGTTTACAGAGGGAGTATTTCATAACCCGTAACAACTCACGGGCAATTTGCTAGTACAATACACAAACCTGAAAGTTGATTGTTTCAATGGCTTTTTAAAAGATAAATAAAAGTAAACATAATGGTCCACATATATAGTTACACAAATTCCACAAAAGGACATATTTAAGGAGTACAGATGAAATTGCATGCACAATACGTAAAACTAAATTTTCCAAAATATAATATTGCACAAATGCTCAAAACACACTCTATGGATTTTTTTTTGAGGGGTACACAGTCTGTGGATGTCTTTCGGTTATTTCTCAATCTCTCACGCTTGTCTGCCGGCCCGCCACAGTACAGAAAACCCAGGAACTACCGTGCTACCTACAGGCCGGCCTTTGCACGTGTCATGCAGCAATTGACACGGAGGAGCGCTGGGCCCGGAGCGCTTGGGCCTTTGGCGCTCGGTGATACTGCGGGAGGGCTAGTAAGGAAACGAGCCTCACAGCAGGGGTTCGCCGCGGAAGGAGCAGTAGCGAGGGAGGACATCTAGTTTTTCTATGGTGACGTGAACGGGTACGCGGACGGGTAAAGTAATTATTTGGTGAAAAAAATATTATGTTTTTGGCAAAATCAATTTCTAGCTATCGATTTCTATGGGTCTCACCCCCTTCCTACCCCCTCGGCCCTGACAGGCGGGTCCGGCGTGAGGGGTAAGGCGGGCCCAAATTGGGTAACAAGTGTTTTCAATTATTTTCGTTTTTTATAGTATAGATATAGATTTGAGGGTTGTTGCACTCATGCCGTCTGCATATTATTTTGAGTGAAAAATGAATTTAAACTTTTTTTAATACGATTAGGGTTTCGTTCGGTCCGAATCTCATTTGTTATTCTGAATCAATTCCAGAAGCCTTTCTTGGACTAACCTAAATTCATCTCAAGTGATATCATTTTCTAACCCAATTATTTTTCCTTCTTTTTATTCTATTCCTTTTTGCCTTATTTCTGTTACGTGACTTAAGTATTTAACACAAGCAATCAAGAACACAACCATTTTGTGATCCTGTCCTTTCTTCTCCCCAACACGATTCATTCATCCCTGTGCACCTATAGCCTCTCATTAGCCTCTCACCCCACTATCTGACCTCTCCTCTACCTTACTGCACCTATAAAAGACAGCACGCCAAAGCTCTTCAGCCCTGTGTCGGTTTTTTATACCGGCTAGCCTACTATGGGGGTCCCTAAGTAGTCGAGTTGTTCGTGAGGGCCTCGCCGGAACCAGAAGCACGATGGTGAACACGAGACGATTTAGACAGGTTCAGGCCGCCTCGAGTAGAGAGCGTAATACCTTACGTCCTGTATGGTAGATCTTCTCGTATTAATGGTTATGATTTACAAGGGGTCCCTGCCTCACCTTATATACTCGGGAGACAGGGTCTACAAGGCAAGAAATACAAACTCCTAGTCGGATACAATACACAGAGTCCTAACATGAGTAGGCCGGGTTGTTTCCTAGTACCCGACTAGTTTCCTTAAGCTGTACGCTCCTTCCTTGTATCAGTCAGAGTTGCCGGCCCAATTTCCTAACGGGACTGTGGCCCATGAGGACTCACATGGATCCTGGACCGTCAAGCCCCCGAGCGTCTTCATGTCTTCACGCCTGCCGGGTTGTTTCTCAACAGTTTCAGCATCAGCCGAGTTGTTTCCTCGTCGTCTTGCTTGTTGAAAACCTTCAGAAGTGAACATGATGTGCTCCTTTGCCGACTTCTTTTGCAGCCAGCCCCCGGGCCTTGGTTCATGAACCAAGATTGATGCAAAAACTTCCCCATTTACTATAATGGTGTCCAGCTTTTGAAAAAAGATGGACCCATTATGGGTCTAGCCCCCGAGCCTAGAAATGTTTTCAAGGATTAAAAATAATTTCAGGGTCTTTATTGAAAAAACTTTTAAAAGAAATATACTATTTACCCCCCAGCCCCCAAGCTTAAAGCAGATGACAATAAGCTTAAAGACTTCTGTTGAAATATGTGTATTCTTTGATGTGGAAATGAATCCTATTAAGCATCAGCCCCCGAGAATTAAAATTCATCGAAAAATGACCTAGCTCGTTAGGAAATGGCCGTACAAATATGCATTTGGTTTGTAACCGCGAATACATAAGTGTTGGCGTATTCTGGAAAACGGATTTACGGAAAATACGCTTAGTGTTACCACTTAAATCTTATAAGATAGAGGGTAAACCATTCGTATTCTCCTCCCCGCCGCCATCGCTTTCACAACTGAAATCCTCAAACTCTTTTCGCCTCCGCGCGCAATCTCCAATCCACTCAAGCCCGGTTCGAGAATCAATCCAAAGTCTCGTCTGGCAAGATGGGTCGGAAACCTGCTTCCAGCAAGCCTACTGAGAGCAAATCCGCCACGGGCAAAAAAAAATCCAAGATCCCAACCACAAATATGCCGGTGTTCAAGAACTCCCCTGCGCCGGCTCTTGCCTGGAAGCCATCCAAGGCAATAGACAAGATGGTGCAGGGTCTTGTGGAGCAAGGCTATCTTCTGGATAAATCAATCTCCTGTTGGCGCACCGATGCTGGTAAGGCCTGGCCTTTTGAAGAAATCCACGAAATTGTGGTTTTTGTTGCTTTTTATGAACGCGGATTCGCCCTCCCCGCTCATGATTTTATCCGAGGGCTTCTTTCCTACTACAAATTGGAACTGATTCATCTCAATCCCAATTCCATTCTTCAAATCTCCCTCTTTATTCATCTCTGCGAAACCTTCTTGGGGATCGATCCCCACTTCAATCTGTTCCGATGCCTCTTCCGTGTGAAGTCCACCCCGGACAAAGTAGTCGGTGGGGCCAGATTTCAGCTGCATCAGGGGATGAAGAACGTCTACTTTGACTTCAAGATGAATGACTCCATTAAGGACTGGAATGACAAGTGGCTCTGCCTCGGCCGCAAGATTCATGGAATGAATCCCTCGATAGGGATAAGGTTGATGGAATTGCCAGGCTTATAAAGATGATCGCTGCTCTGAAGGATCAAGGCCTAACCGCCATCGGGATCGCCAGTTCTTTCCTGCGTCGGCGCATACAACCCTGCCAGAAGCGGGTGCACACTGGCTATGAATATACTGGCCCCGAAGACCCGACCAGGATCTCGACCAGCGACTTATCATCAGATGAAGTCGCCGTCCGCGTCCAGGCACTTTTCATGGATGCCCAGGATCTGCCACGCCGGGTACCCGAGTACTCGGCAAGTCGTCCGTCGTCATTGGTAAGCTCGAAAACAACCCGAATATCAATTATGATATACACCTTCTTGCTTCTTGACAACTGATCAATTGCTGTGTTATCCAATGCCAGGAATTGCGGATCCAGACTTGCTTCCTCACCTCCAGAAGTAGCAGAGAACCAATCCGGGTTGCCTGGATCTCCCCCGCCCCAGCAAACTACTGAAAGTTCAGGAAAAAGGAAGAAAAAGGCATCACCAGATATGGACGAGGTAATTCTGGAGGAAGGATCCTATTCTGATGATGACACACCCCGACCACCTCCTGGGAAAATACTTGGACAAGGAGGATCAGGTCTGAAAAGACCTAGTACTGAAGATGCACCAAGTCCACCAATCCCGAAGAAGAAACGGGTTCTACGGAAGAAAGTGTCTCCTTCATTGAAGAAATCATCAGATACTGTTCTTGATGAAGCAGAGGCACCTGAAGCAGAGCCTGAAACCAATGTGGAGATTCCGTTGGAATCCCACTGCAGTCATCTCCACCCAAGGTACCCCAATTGTCTTATTTGCAAAAAATCTTGGTTCTTGCCTCTTGCCGAGTTGTTTTCTGAATTGAATGTATGGTTGCAGAATCCTCAACAAGAAGAACCCGCTCAGTTGAAAGAGCCTCAAGGACCTCAAAACAACCCTTCTGGCGGTTTTGACTTTGTTGTGGATGAACCTGAATTCAATATGGAATTTGCCAGGTAAATCACCCAACCTTAATAGAGCCAAATTTTGAAATTGGAATATTGCTAATCTTCAGTTGTTATGCAGCCGTCCGCCTACTCCTGCCCCGATAGATGTACCAAAGACTCCAATCATGGAAACAGGAGGAGGAGAAGGACCAAGCCCCCAGGCATCTCCACAGCTCCACCCCCAAGCATCAAGCGACAACGTCACACCGCCAGCCCAGGTCCCAGAACAAGCCGCTCCGGTACTTCGGCATCTGGATCATGGCCCAGAGCCACAGAAAGTATCCGGATGGCGAGCCTGCGGACTGCAAAGCGAGACGCCGCCACAAGCCTGGAGAAGGAGACAGACATCGAAGAAATCATCCGAGAACAGAAGAAACCCCGCGAGCCTTCACCAGAGCCATTCCAGATCTTCACCAGCACACCCGGCGTCAACGTAAATGAAGATGAAGACGCCTTCTTATTCAACTCGGAAGTTGACCATGGAGATCTGGAGAAGGCCGCCGAGCTGTACAAACAACTCTCCAAGCTCACAGAGTTTAGTAGAAATAGCTTAGTCTTGTAAATACTTATCTCCTTTGTACTTTAATCAACCCTGCCTCCTTTATTCTGGATGTAGAGTATACTTGTACGATCTCAGCAGAAATCTGAGATGCTTCGGAGGGCCAGCCCGCGCTGAGAAAGCCACAGCCTATCTGGCCAAGGGACAAGCAGCTTGGGACCAAGAACGCACCCAATTGCGCCGAGAACTGGATAAGGCGTACAAGAAGATCAACTTGTACCAGGATCAGCGCGACGACATCGTTGAAAAGAATAAATCTTTACGACAGAAGCTTTCAGGTGTGTACGCCGAGTACTTATTCTCTGTCTGCACTGATCATATAATGAATAGAATATGATGTGTTGTCTGCAGAGAATGACAAGCGCGTTGAAGCTTTATAGGGCGACTTCATCGATATGAAGAACCGCTTTTATCGTGAGCAAGAGCGCGCAATCCAGGCGGAGCGGCGGGAATCGGAGTGTATGGCGGATTTTGCTGAAGAGCAAAAGATGCGCCAACATGCCGATGCCCAACTTATTGAAGACCTGACCAAGATCCGCAACCAAGAGGCCGAAATCTAGGCTCTTCACGTAGAAATCAATCGTCGCGGCGCGGAAATTGAGTCTTGGAAAGAAGCCGCCCTGCCTTTGGTGAATGCTTACGCAAAAGTACCCGCGGGAAGTGTTACTCCTCCTCTCCTTGATCGCCTTCGAGCAACTCCTGGGCAGGTGAAGGTGTATTGCCAACGGATCGCCCGTTCGTGTACTAAGCAAGTACTCGGGGTTGTCCGGTCATGGTTTCCTTCACAGCCTTTAGGTATTACTGAAGGAAGAATCAACCCGGCTTGTACCCGGGCCATGTATGATACCTACATGGAGGAGGAGGACACTGTAGAGAAGATTGTATCTCGTCTTAAGTTCTAGAGCCTCTTTTGTAAGAAAATCCTTTGTAAAGAACTTGGTTTCAGATGTAAATACTTAATGTTTTTATTAACAAAAAGTATCTATTTATCTGATTGTGTGCTCCCAATTTCTCTGTGTGGAACAAAGAGTAGATGGCATTTGAATGTAGTTTTCCTGGATTGTTTTTAAACAACCCGACTAGATTCAAAAATAAGTGCGCCCGATCTTTCTGTGTGAAACAGAAAGTAGATGGCTTTTTGAACGCAACCCTTTTCTAGATTGTTTTTAAACAACCTGGGTTGAGTCAAAAAAGATGCGCCCGATCCTTCTGTGTGAAACAGAAAGTAGATGGCATTTGAAATAACCCTTTCTAGATTGTTTTTAAACAACCCAGGATGATTCAAATTTGTAAGACTGTATCTGAATTCCAAGCTTGAAGACAATGGAATATTGACACTTTATTATTATTAGGCTAAGAAGCCGATATCAGTACATAAAGAAGGCTGACTGTTTATTGACTCTTAAGAAACTCTAATAACTTCTTTAAGGGTAGAAACGCCGCAAGTGCTCAATGTTCCAAGCATTGGGCACCTCTATTCCATCTTCTCGTTGTAGCTGATAAGTACCCGGACCGATGACCCTTGATACTATAAACGGACCTTCCCAAGGAGAGGACAGCTTGTGCTGATCTTTTGTACTCTGAATTCTCCGAAGAACCAAATCACCAATGTTAAATGACCGCATTTGGATGTTTTGGTCATGATACCTCCTGAGTCCTTGCTGGTACGTGGTTGTCCTAATCAACGCGGCTAGCCTCGCCTCTTCTAGCATGTCCACATCCTCTGCCCTACTTTGCTCTGCTGCTTCCTCCGTGTAGTTTTGAATTCTTGGAGCATTGTACTCGATGTCTACCGGGAGTACTGCTTCTGAGCCGTAGACCAGAAAGAAGGGTGATTGCCCCGTCGCGCGGCTGGGCTGGGTTCTGAGTCCCCATACCACGGCTGGCAATTCTTGCACCCACTTGCCGCCGTACTTTTTGAGTGGTTCATAGAGCCTTGGCTTGAGACCTTGAAGTATGAGGCCGTTAGCTCTTTCAACTTGTCCATTGGTTCGTGGATGCGCCACTGATGCGTAGCGGACTTCAATTCCCAGGTTATCGCAGAAATCAAAGAACTCGCTCCCTGTGAATTCTGAGCCAAGGTCGGTGATAATGTGATTTGGGACGCCGAAACGATGAGCAATGTCTTGGATGAACTCGGCCGCCTTTGCTGCTGTAGCGTTGACTAGCGGCTTGACTTCAATCCACTTGGTAAAATAGAGATATTTGAAACCTCCTGGCGCAGTCTTGAGTGGTCCAACCATATCTAGCCCCCAGCATGCGAAGGGCCAAGAGGGCGGTATGGTGTTGAGGACCGTTGCGGGGACATGAGCTTGCCGGGCAAAGTATTGGCAGCCTTGGCAAGTCTTCACGATTTCTTCAGCATCAGCCACAGCGGATGGCCAATAGTACCCGGACCGGAAAGCCTTGCCTACGATCGTGCGGTGAGCAGCATGGTTCCCGCAGATTCCACCATGGATTTCTTCAAGGATTTCCCGTCCGACTTCTGGAGTGACACACTTCATCAAGACTCCGAATGAGGCATCGCATCGAAAGAGGGTGGAACCGACTACTATGTAGTGCTTGCTTCGCCTGATAACTTGCTCAGCCTCCACCTTATCTTCGGGCTCCCTCTAGTGCAGTATGTACTCGATGAAGGGCTTTGTCCACTCGGGTGCAATCACCATGACTTGCTGATGGGGTGGTGTTGTAGTCGGCTGTACTTCCTGCTCCTTGATGGATGGTTGTAACAGCTCATGGACGAAAACGCCGCCTGGTACTTGCGCTCGGTGGGAACCCAGCTTTGAAAGTGCATCAGCAGCCATGTTGTTGTCTCTGATGACGTGATGAAATTCGAGCCCATGAAAGTGCTTCTCGAGTTTGCGCACCTCCATGCAGTATGCATCCATGTTCTCCTTGGTGCAGTCCCAATCTTTATTGACTTGATTGATCACCACAGAGGAGTCGCCGTACACCACCATGTGCTTGATGCCAAGGGAAGCAGCCAGGCGTAGCCCGTGCAGTAGAGCTTCATATTCGGCTTCATTGTTGGTGGCTTTCCAGAGGATTTGGAGCACATATTTAAGCTGATCGCCTTTTGGGGATATGAGTAGTACTCCTGCACCGGCCCCTTCACGTTTCAGTGATCCGTCGAAGTACATGATCCAATGCTCGAGAGGTTCTTCTGGTACTGCGTGTTGTATTTCTGTCCACTCAGCAACGAAGTCCACCAGGGCTTGAGATTTGATGGCAGCTCGTGGGACGAAATCGATGGCGTGAGAGCCCAACTCGACCGCCCATTTGGAGATTCGTCCTGTCGCGTCCCGGTTGTGGAGGATGTCGCCTTGGAAAAGAGGTGACTACAACAACCCGGTGAGCGTCGAAGTAGTGGCGCAACTTGCGAGATGTGATCAAGACAGCATATAATAGCTTCTCGACCTGGGGGTATCGCACTTTTGATTCTGAAAGCACCTCGCTGATGAAGTAAACTGGCCGCTGTACTTTGTATACATGGCCGGGTTCCTCCCGCTCGACTACAATAGCAGTACTCACGACGTGAGTTGTTGCTGCTATGTAGAGAAGCAGTGGTTCCTGATCAGCTGGTGCAGTCAGTACTGGTGGTGACTGGAGAAATTTCTTGAGGTCTTCAAACGCCGCATCAGCTTCTGGAGTCCATACGAACTTGTCTTGCTTCTTGAGGAGCTTGAAGAAAGGCAATCCTCTGTCACCCAACCTTGAAATGAATCGGTTGAGGGCCGCCATGCATCCAGTCAGCTTCTGAACGTCCTTGAGGGATTTTGGAGACGCCATGGATGTAATAGCGGTGACTTTCTCAGGATTAGCTTCAATTCTCCGGTGGCTGACTATGAAGCCCAGCAGTTTTCCCGCGGGCACGCCAAACACACACTTGGTAGGATTGAGCTTCCATTGGAATTCCCTGAGATGTGCAAAGGTCTCGAACAGGTCGTCGATGAGACTATCCGGGTTCTTTGTCT
>CM014277.1:59186709-59208093 GCA_004135705.1 Alloteropsis semialata
AATAAAAAGTCAACAGTGTCATATATTTAAGAGCGGATGGAGTAGCTTTAACGGCTTAACTAGCCGCCAGTTTTTCTTGGCTTTGACAAGTCAACTGACGCATGGCAGTTCGATCAGTTTCAGAGTCTTGATGGTGGATAAGTAATAAGTTTGCCTATTCCAGTGGCTGCCTGTTAATCTGGTTTATATCGTGAGAGTAGAGCTGTTTTGGGATGAAATGCAAACAAATACACAAACACTCGCGACGGCAAGAAGGAATTGCCGAATATGTAGTACTTTCAAGTTTCAATATTAGCATTTCAGTCCATGCAATGTTAGCATTTCAGTACTGAATTTTACATGCAAAAGATAAAGCTCGCTCGAGTGTAAGAGCAATTACACCCCTTTGAGCTGACCCTGGCTTTGTAGCAACGCAATTTTCATGTTAGGCCAGTCTCAGTGGGAGTTTCATGGGCATTAAATAGACTGCCATGTTAGCATTTTTGATGATGTGGCAGCATATTAATGAAGAGAGAGGTGAAATGAGTTTCATGGTGATGAAACTCTCTATACACAGTTACCTAGACAGCTTGTGTCTTGCATGTAGTCTAGGGAACAACAAGAGATGAAACTTTGCATTGAGAGAGGGTGTTTCATCATAGTTTCAAACATCTTTTAGATGATGTGTCACTCTAGGTAATTGTGTCCATGAAACTCCCACTGAGATTGGCCTTACAAATCTACACAGGTTTCAGACTCCAAAAACGTTGACGGCACGGATTCTAAAGGTAAGTACAACTCGAGATTTCACAGACGTTGAGTATGCATGCCCTTTGGTCTCCACTTGTTTTGGTTGTACTCAGCAGTAAGGCCATCCATTCCGTACCCGGCAGATTCATAGAAACATCATGCTGGATGGATGCTTGAATATCCGTCTTTTTTTTGGTTTGATGTGACGCTCGACGCATGGCGGCTAACCTTCTCGGTCCCATGCATGGACGGATTCAATTAGTGCCATCCCTTTCCTTATAAAATATAAAAGTGCTATCCCCTTTTTAAATATAAAAGAAAGTGATATCCAATAAAGCAATGCTCGAAAAAGATCTCATCCTCTATAAAAATAGGCAGTTGATGGCCTTGAAAAGCACAGGCTGCACAGCCCTGGATCGTTGACTTATTCCTCAACATGTCGACGCCCCCAGTTCACACCTCGCGCTCGCGGTCGGTTCGGCCAGCAAGTACTCCAGTTGACCATCCTGCTGTGTGCTGTCCCGTCCCTATCATTGGCTAAACACATGGTTCAGAAGAAAACCACATAACTCAGTTGTCCTTTGGTTTGCTGGAATTCAGAGAAATTCTGAAAAAAAAAATTAGGCCCTGTTTAGTTCGCAAAGTTTCAGTAAAGTTTGGCAAAAGTTGCGCATTGGAAAACGTGTCCCTCCCTCGCGAAACGCTTTTCGATATAACTTTTGCAACTTATTTTTTGTAACTTATACGAACTAAACAAGGCCTTAGTCCAATCTCGTCAAGGTAGGGGACAACACTTTTCACATTTCGAGAGGTTGACTATAATTTTTGTACTGAAATTAAAATATGCAATTTTTCAAGTGAAATGAAAACTTCAACTCTGCAACTCCATGGATTTGCTGGAATTCAGAGGATATCTGAAGAAGAAGCGTTCAAATTCTCGCAAATAGGCGAGAAAGGCCTTCCTTGCATTGTTTTGACAGCTTGGCTTTTCCTCGCAGTTCTCCTGGTTGCCATGTCATGTAACGTCTGCAACTTTTTTCGAAAAATCGATGAGATTTTTCACTTAACTTTTTTACTAGAAAATCCATGAGATTTTTCAAGTGAAGAGAAAACTTCAACTCTGCAGCTTCACCAAATCCAAGTGCAGCTAACATCTGCAGCAGTCAGAAAAAAAGCTATAACACGTTAAACAAAAGCCCCCAGTTTGACTTTGACTTTGACCTGTCCCCCATATAGCCTCATCCGAAACCAAGAACTAATGTCCAAGCCTCACAAGGCGAGGGAGCAGCAGCAATGGCCTCGTTCCATGCCCTGCCTCTGCCTGCCTCGTCCTTCTCCTTCTCCTTCTCCTTCTTGATCCTCTTCCTCCTCTCCGGCGGGCTGCGAGTCCATGTCCGGGCGCAGCAGCCGTACGGGGTCGAGATCGCCGACTGCCCCAACCAGCACAACTCCTCCGGCCTGCTCGGCTACTTCTGCGGCGCGGGGAGCGCGCCGTCCTGCCAGGCCTTCCTCACCTTCAACGCGCGCGCGCCCTACTCCACCCTCGCCTCCGTCGCGGCGCTGCTGGGCGCCGACGCCGCCGGCCTCGCCGCGGCCAACGGGGTCGGCGAGGCGGCGCCGCTCGCGGACGGCGCGAGGGTGGTCGTGCCGGCGGCCTGCGGCTGCACGGCCACGCCGGAGGGCCGGTTCTACCAGCGGAACGCGACGTACGTGGCGAGGCCCGGCGACACGCTGCTCATCATCGCCAACGACACGTTCCAGGGCCTGTCGTCGTGCCAGGCGCTCCAGGCGCAGGCGCTGCGCGGCGCCGCGCCGGAGAGCCTCGACGCCGGCCAGTCCCTCCCCGTGCCGCTGCGCTGCGCGTGCCCCAGCGCCGCGCAGGCCGCCGCCGGGGCGAGGTTCCTGGTCAGCTACCTCGTGGGCTGGTTCGACGACATCACCGCCGTGGCCGCGCGGTTCGGCGTCGCCGTCGAGGCCGTCGCCGAGGCCAACCAGCTCCAGCCGCCGTACACCGTATACCCTTTCACCACCCTGCTCATCCCCGTCAAGGCCCAGCCTACCGTGTCGCAGATCCAGACATCGCCGGCACCGCCGCCGGCAGCGCCTGCTCCGGCCAAGAAGAGCAGCAACCATGTCGGGGTTTACATTGGCGTTGCGGTGGCAGTGGTTGCCGTCGCTGCGATTGTCTCTGCCGGTGCTGTCCTTGCTGTGAAGGCGAGGCGGAGGCGAGCCGGCGCCGTTCTTGCCGCCGGCGAGCTGCCCAAGAAGGAAGACAGAGCCAAAGGCAGCGATACGAACACGACGTCGCCGGGCTTCACCAGCGGCGGCGACTTCTCCCTTTCCACCAGCGAGGCGTTCTCGAGCATCTCCGTGACGGACATCAAGTCCTCGCTCAAGGTGTACACCTACAAGGACCTCGAGGCGGCGACCGACGACTTCAGTCCGGACCGCCGCATCGGCGGCTCGGTGTACCGCGCGGCGTTCAACGGCGACGCCGCGGCCGTCGAGGTGGTCGACCGGAACGTGTCGACGGAGGTGGAGATCATGCGGAAGATCAACCACCTCAACCTGATCCGCCTCATCGGCCTCTGCCACCACCACGGCCGGTGGTACCTGGTCACCGAATACGCGGAGCAGGGGGCGCTCCGGGACCGCCTCCGAGCAGCCGGCGCCGGCGCGGCGCCGCTGACCTGGGCGCAGCGGGTGCAGGTGGCGCTCGACGTGGCCGAGGGGCTCCGGTACCTGCACGAGTACGCGCGCCCCAAGTGCGTGCACATGGACGTGAGCAGCGGCAGCGTGCTCCTCGCCGGCGACGGGCCCCGCGCCAAGCTCCGGAGCTTCGGCGCCGCGCGGGCCATCACGGGCGCCACCGCCGGCATCTACGGCGGCGAGGGCGCCGAGGAAGAGGCGCTGTTCACGATGACGAGCCGCATCGCGGGGACGCGCGGGTACATCGCGCCGGAGTACCTGGAGCACGGCGTGGTGTCGCCCAAGGCCGACGTGTACTCGCTGGGCGTGGTGCTGCTGGAGCTCGTCACGGGGAAGGACGCGGAGGAGCTGGTGGGGGACGGCGTGGGCGACCCGTTCGCCGCGCTGCGGGAGCTGGCCGAGGAGCTCGACGGCGGCGGCGACGCCGTGCTGCAGAGGCTGGAGGAGCTCGTGGACCCGGCGATGCCGGCGGGGAGCTGCCCGCAGGACGCCGTGGTCATGATGGTCAGGCTCATCGAGCGGTGCGTCCGGCGCGACGCGGCGGAGCGGCCGAGCACCGGGGAGGTGGCGCAGCGCCTCCTGAAGCTTTCGGGGGTGTCCATGGTCAGCTGGCGCAACTCGCTGGAGTCGTCCTGGAGCTCTGGCAGCGCCAAAGGCCAAATGTACTAGCTAGAATGGCTGTACACTAGCCATACATTGCCGAACTGTGAAGCTACAAGTGAAATTTAGTACGCTACTTTTTCACTTTGATGAAGTAATTAGGCCTTCAGGCAAATTCTACAAAGTTTCGTAAAAGTAACACATTGAAAAACATGCATCCTCTCTCGCGACATGTTTTTCAATGCAACTTTTGCAACTTACATTTTTTTTAAAAAAAAAGAAAGATAGTAATATTTGACTGCATGACGTTAGTAATATTTGACTGCGTGACCTCGTCTCCTTCATGTTGCTCCACACTCCTCCTCAATTTATTCTTTAATTAACAGAGTAGTATGAGTAAAATGCATATTACATAATTAAATTTGCACTAAATCCCCAAATAGATTACTTAACTTAAAAACAGTACACACCACATTATCAAATTTGTAATAAGGTTCACGTGAGGTCTTTTTTCAACACGTAAAGACTAGTCATTGTACGTAAGTAGGTTTAAATCTAGACAGAAATATTGAATTGTAGAAATATGCACATGATGAGACCAAGTTGGACTAACAATTTTTTTCACAAAACACATGGAAAAAATTTATGCCGGAGATTTGTTTGTTTCACTTTTATTTTGTTAGTTTACCGGGTGCTACTCGGTTATGCGCACTGGATCAAACTCTAATGCACCCGAATTAATCCATGTGGGAGCACATGGTAGTTACATGTTCATACACATGAAGCTCATGATGTGTATGCTTATGAAGTAGCTACGACTCTTAATAGTCGATAAAAAAAAAAGATACCCCGCCCCACAGTTCATTCGTTTTGTCTTGTACTTTCGTTGTTGACAAGAAAAACTCAGAGTTTGCTTGTAACTTGAAGGGAGAGGTGGGCTTAAGCCCCCAAGCCCACGTGCTAGAGCAGATATCCCCCTGTTTTTGGCAGAAGTGCTATTTGTGTAAGTTTGTTCTCTGAATTAAGTTTTGCGAAACTTGCAGAAACTTGCACGAACTAAACAAGACCTTAGTGTTAAATCTGCTACACAAATCCTATTCTCTCCGTGTACAAAGAGAGATAGAAGTACATGTGTTTATTTAGTACTTCATATAAACATCGGATTTTTCATAGTTTATTTAGTACTTCATAGTTTAATTTAGTACTTCATATAAATATGCCATATAGTTTATTTAGTACTTCATAGGGAGTAGGTGCCTAATTTTTAATTTTTCCTTAATTTCAGGCAATGAATTTAAACATCGGAAGATATGGCCCAACTAACTAAAAAAATTCTAGCCTAAACTGGTCATTTTATTTACCAGGCCAAAAGTTTCTCCTTCCCGGCACGTTTGGATCATGAGAAATGAACCCAATTGTGCTAACTAGATTTTCTAGTTCTATTTTCAAAACACTCAGTGTGGTTTTGCCATATTTTTAATGGTTGTATGGTAGCGTGACGTGGCTAATAGCGTACACAGTAGTACCCAGCCAATTATTGGAGGTCTTCTATGCCAAGTTTTGCCCTGTAGCAATGTTAGAAAGGTACATGCGAAACACAACGCATATGCATTTTAATCTGATGCGTTCAATCGTGAAGAATAAACAAAGTCTAGTCTCCACTAGCTTTCATTATTATTGGAGTGAGAGGGTATATCTTTATATTAGAGGTTGCTAAGAAAGGACACAAATCCATTGTCGTCTAGTCCGGTTAGGATATCTGGCTTTCACCCAGACGACCCGGGTTCAAATCCCGGCAATGGAAGAATATATTTTTTGGATTTCCAATCACATTTTTTGGCCCATCATCCATCCAGCGGCCATCAATCATTTTTTTTTGGCCCATAATGAATCCAGCGGCCATCAATCATTTTTTTGGCCCATCATAGATCCAACGGCCATCACGCTCCGCCGTCGGGTTCAACGGCCCACTCTCTCCCTCTTTCCCCAAACCCCACCAGCTACGCATTCTGTTCCGGCGCCGCCGACGACCACGTGCTCTGCCGGCGATGGCCGCCGCCGCCGATGACGTCGCCCCGCCCACCGCCTCCGGCTACCTCGACCCGTCCTACTGGTTCACCCCCTCCCTTCTCCTTCTCCTCCCCCTTCGCTTCCCTTCAGAGTCCAGACCGAGAAGAGAGCAAGCAATCTGACACCGGCGGCCGCCGCGCGCAGGGACGAGCGGTTCGGGAAGGAGGAGCACTACGAGTGGTTCAAGGACTTCTCCCACTTCCGCCACCTCCTCGCGCCGCTCCTCTCCCCGTCCCTCTCGGTGCGCCGCCCTCCCCCGCCCCCTCCCTTCCCCCCTCTTTTCGCCCAAATCCTGTCGCGTTCCCACTATCAGTCAACAGTAGCTCTGCTTCTTTGCTTCGTGTGCGTGTGCAGGTGCTCGAGGTCGGGTGCGGCAACTCGCGGCTCGGGGAGGAGCTCCTGCAGGAGGGCGTGGCCGGCGGCATCACCAGCATCGACCTCTCCCCCGTCGCCGTCCAGCGGATGCGCGACCGCCTCGCCGCGCAGGGCACCAAAGGTAAATTTACTGGTTGATGCTGTTGCCTTTCCTTACCGATAAAAAAGGATGCTTTGTGCCTGGTCGTTACACCGTTTGGGTTGAGAATTTTGGCCCCTTGCTCCCTGCAGGCGTGGATGTTGTAGTGGCGGACATGCTTGACCTGCCATTCGAGCCAGAGAGATTTGACCTTGTGATTGAGAAGGGCACCATGGTACGCATACTCACGAGCTTGTTTGATCTAGCTTTGAAGTGATGTCTGCACAGATTGATAGACATTTGAAAGGGTTAACACTGAATTTGGAACTTGAACGATGATAGGGTGGCCTATTGTAACTAAATAGCTTATTCAGACATGAAATTAGGGAAAACATTGTCTGGCCAAAAAGATCATCTCATGACCCCAATTCGAAGCATACACTGAATGATTAGCCTATGCTTTAATGTCCTAACCAGAGTACTGCATTTTGGAAGACAACTGGTGAGCTACTTATTAACACAATGATAAGCTTTTTTTTTCACAAAGTTGCTGCTATGATAAAATATATTCAGACAGGGAAGATGACTGGTCCAAACTTTCACGTCATCAATTAAGGATCATTGGAAACAAAACAACTCAGCTTGAAGCATTCTGTTCATTCTAATGGCTATTACTACTTTGTCATCTGATATCTGTTAGACTTAATAAAGGAACATACTTTCTTACAGGATGTGTTGTTTGTGGATAGTGGTGATCCATGGAACCCCAATCCTACAGCATCAAATAATGTGATGAAAATGCTTGAAGGAATCCATAGAGTTTTGAAACCAGAAGGCATATTTGTATCAATTACCTTTGGTCAGGTTAGGAAGATTCTCAATTTCTTTCCATTAAAAAAAGACTCTCAATTCCTTATTGTTCAAATGTACCTTCCATGGTCTTTATTTATCAACAACCTTTTGTGTTAAATTTCTTTTTGTTTTTCCCCTTTTGTTATGGTCTGATGATATTTCTCTAACCTATTTGCAGTATAGATTTGTGTATTAGACATGATTTCTTTTTGAATAGAACTATGCACTACCACACCATTGCTATTGGAAGATGATATCATGATATAAATAAAAAATATCTTTAAGATAAGTAAAGATGCAAAAAAAGAACTGACCTGAATGACGAAGCTGTTTTATTCTTTTCTTTTTATGTACTATAATCTCCTGTTCTCAGTGAAGTACTACCTTTCGTTTGGCAGCCACACTTTCGGCGTCGATTTTTCGAAGCTCCAGAGTTTACATGGTCTGTTGAGTACAGTACCTTTGGCGATGGCTTCCATTATTTCTTCTACACTCTTAAGAAGGTTGATTATGGACCCTTCCTTTAATATATTTACCTAGTAGACGTTATGATTCCGTTATAGAAGTTTTCTCATTAATAAAAATCTTAAAATCACTTTGCCCCTATCGAAAAGCTATGTTCTAAGTTATCTACCTTTTCTTAATATCTAGGGCAAGAGATCACTGGAGTCCAACGGTTACCAAAACACATTGCCTGCTGCTCCAAGAATCAATATGGTCCACGAAGAACTCGAAAGCGAGGATTTTATATTCCGCACAAATGTTGATGAGTTGTAAGTGGTAGGTTAACAGGCAGCTGTCTTGATCTTTGAGGGCTTGATCGAGCTAACAACTCAAAATGGATACCAGTCCAGCTTTTTTGACCTGCTGTGATATTTTTTCTGCAAGGAAATGGCAATGATGCCTGTAATATGTATGATTTAGGATATATTCAATTTTGGGGCCTTGTTGTGCAATGCTGTAATAGTGTATGCTAGAAATCTACATAAAAGCTATTGAACATTCTGAATTTCATTTTGAAAGCTTCTGTCTTGAACTTTTTTTAGGATAGATTCGTTACTTATGTTATTATGTCAAATCCATAAATGGGAAGACCAGCTCAACTTTCTTAAAATAACTTTTCAGCAGTTAATTCAGTAGCCTATTCTTTTTTCTAAAAAGCATTCATTCATGCTCTTAGGCAACTCCCAATGGGAGTTTCATTTTCATTAAATAGGGTGCTATGTCACCATTTTTGATGATGTAGCAACAAATTAATAAGGAAAGAGATGAAAGGGGTTTCATCTAGATGAAACCATGCATACACTATTTTCAACACACCTTGTGTCTTGCATTATGAAATAGTGCATTGTTTGAGGTATTTCATTCATAGGTTAAATGCTTCTAAGCTTATGTGGTAATCTTGGAAACATCAAAATGAAACTCCCCATTGAGATTAGCCTTATACACTGACAGTCACCTTACTCCAATGGTCCATTCTCTAATTTAATGTTACAGAAAGAAGAAATTTGAGAAGTACTTATTTTATGGCAGACATACTTGCAGATTTGTGTAATTATTTTAAATTGGGAAAAAAAATGCTTGCTATGTTGGTATTCAGATTGTTGCGTGAAAAATTAGCTTGTATTCACACCTTAAATGGAGCTAGTAGCGGCGAATAGAATGATGTTCAAAATGACATGAATATACTCACTTAACAACCTGACATTTACGAAGCAGCAGCACAACACCCCCCACAGCCCCAAGAACAGAGCACCCGGCAGAGGAAGTCGTAACAAGATCTTTGATGATTTGATGATGAATGTAACAAGATATTTGATGATGATTTGAATGATTTTCGCGCAATCCGTGAGACCTTGTGCAGTGTTATGGTGCAGGCTAGGGATCTATGAACAATCTGGGAATTTGTTGTATGTTATGGCTAGATTTGAGAATATGGTCATTTCGTTTTTTACTGGTGTATTCAAAGCAAACTCATATGATTAAAAATGTTGTTACCTTTATTAAACAATTCTGACACATGTAATTAAGATTTAAGAATATGGTTGCGCATTGTCTATTGCGACATAATCCATGCTAATGCCTTGTTCATCTGTACCAGAAATTCGGCAGTGCCCTAGTTGCACACATGCCTCTTGCCAATTGCCATATTTCTGCAGTGAAAATTGAAATCTTTGAGGACGACATTGTTCAATATGTACAGCACTAAACTTGGGCTGCTGCCATTCGGACATTGACATGTCTCCCATCCGACATTTTGACTAGCAATATCTACAAAACTATATTATTTTAATCTGAATTATATTTGTATTGGAGGAAATAATCTATACTATAAAGAGAATAACTTTTGAAGACAATTCTCACCTAAAGCCTACCCAGCCTTACCCCTCACAGCTTCCTTAGATGGGCCCACAAGGCAGACCGAAAAGTTTGACGAAAGGGAGGGGGGAGAGGGAAAAATTGATCGCTAGAAAATACTTCAAGCATTTTTTGGATTGTTTTTGTCACCGCAGCTCGCGCTTACCCGCCCGCCTTTACCCGCTCGTGAAACTTATTGACTGCCCGTCAATCACGCCTCCCGCTTGTTTCTCCTTTCCTTCTCTGCTGCCCGCCTCCCCCCTCCCCACCAAATTCCATCCCCATCTCGATCTGCAGGTCACCCCCGCCGGCCAAGGGCCTCGGCCACGCCGCACGGGCCGTCGGCCTGAGGCCCTGTCCGCGGCCCAGGCGAGCCGCCGCTGCCGGCGTGAAGTGCCCCCGTCGCCTGTGCATCTGCAGGTCGCGCCGCCCAGGGGTGCCCGCCGTCGGGCTCAGGGCCCTGCCGCCTGGGGACATCAACGCCAATCAAAGGGCCCTGCCGCCTGGGGAGTGGGGACATCAACGCCAATCAAAGGGAGGTCACCCCCCGTCGGCTCTTGTCTAAGCGTCGCCCCGCTGCATCGCTCGCCGGAGGCCAAGCTCGCCCCGCTGCTGCGCTCGCCAGAGGCCGAGTTCGCTGGAAAGGCTCAACCTCATCCCGGGCGGACGCACGAGGGTCAGGAGGGAGCTGGGAGCGGACGGTAATTGCTAGAGAGAAGAAATAATGAAATAGAATTTTTCACCTTTTATTATTTTTTCACGTTTCCAATTTGCTAATCAAATTATTTTTTTCTTAATGAGTTCTTGATTCAGGTTTTGGTTGTTTGGGTCTGATGACCTCTATGCTGGTGCATTGTGTTATCTTTTGCACCACTGTAGAACCCACTGCAGAAAACGAAAACAATATTACACATTAGGATAAGCTTCTTTAAAAAAAACATAATGGGAATCGAGACTTGAATCCATGGCCTCAAATGCCACAACCTTGTGATTTGTACTAGGCTGCATACTTGTCACTAATCTGATTTTGTTATTTTGGATTGTTAAATAGAAGCTCTTTTCTACAGACTGGAAAACATAACAGAGGCTGGGCTGCTCATGGAACTGTCATAGGACATTTCAGGCTACATTAGAAGGGACAAGAGACAAGTACCAACAGTATTGCCTAAATATTTGCTTGGACTCGTGGCCTAGAACTGCATGGTGTATGTGCTTGACTGGTTATTCAGGACACCATTAGTTTTTTAATTTGTTGAATTCTTTGTTTGCAAGGTCGCGTGTGAAACAAATGAGATGATCGTGTTTTGGTAACTGAGTATAGTTTACACCTGAAGCAGAGCATTTGAGGTCCTAAACATGTGCAATGATCTAAATAATCAATTGTCCTTCTGTCCTATGAGAGAATACTTGTAACCGGCGATATGATTATGGACAAATGTGAAACTGCCAGCAGCAAGATGCATCGAGCCATTGGTGTCATGGATCGAAACTCTTATACAGAAAAAGCAATAAAAATGAGTTAAGTTTGCTATGATCAGGTGAATGCGCGGCTGATGATTGTACACATGCAGCTATACTTGGTATTAAACTATTAATACTTGAAGAATTTAGGTTCATGTTTATGTATGTACAATGTTCAAGTTTAATAATTTCTCTATTTACTAGATTGTGGTATTTTGCCATATATAATTTTTTCATATCAGAATTTTCTTTAAACGTGCCTGCGGCGCGTGCTCATCCACTAGTCAGTCAAAAAGGAAAAAAAATCATGGAGCTGCACGAAAGCTAAGTCTCTGGCGAGGAAAGGCTAGCGACTCGTTGCGGCCAATAGTGGCGCGCGGTGGACGTGGACGGTCGACTTGCTCTTCAGTACTAGTCGGCAAGCGCGGTTTCCTTTCATTATTTCCTGGGTTGGAACGGTCATCCCTATGGAAAAAAAAATTCTCTACGGCGGTGTCGCACCACGCGCCTGGTGCGACACCGTCCGAGATGCCAACGCGTGTCCCACAGACTCCATCGGGAGCAGCCCAGCCCGCTTGAGCCAGTCGGCACCGTTTCGATATCGAGCCGATTCTGTAACCCGCCACCGAGCCAGTTATGCAACATCCATTGAAGCCGGCTCGGCCCAAAATCAGATCAAGCTATGTCCTCCTCGTCCCTCCCTCAATGCCGGCATCCGCCGCCGGGTGCCCCGATGGTTCTATACGACAGGTGAGCGGTGGCGTCGAGTCGTCAAGATATGCGGCCTAGCTGCCGTTCGCATGAGCAGCGAGCAGTAACGGCGTGTGCTGTTGTTCTCTGCAGCGCGTAGCGCTCGTGCAAGCTGATGGCTACCACAGCAAGCAAGCTATCTTGTACGGTGAACATGGCGAACAGCAAATAGAAGGTAAGCACTATACAGACTGTATTTCTGTATATAGTAGACAATACTTTTGAAGGTCTGGATGGATGCATGATTTCTGATGGATGTTTGAAGTTCAGAAAATTAATTTCTGGATGGATATAACTTTGTATTCTGAATTTACCAGAAATCAACAAGAGGTGTTGTGCCCTCAAGTTTCAGGCGACGAGATCAAAATTGCAAGCTGGGAGGGGTGGTCAGAGATAACCACACACACAAAAAAAAACAAGAAGTAGAAAGAAATCTCAGTTTCTGTGAAGGATACAAATAGAATGGTCCTAGCAAATATATTCTTGGATGTCACTGAGTTTCTGCGTTTGTATAAAATAAGGCCGGGCGTTTTCCTTCTGTTCTATTGTATGGAATTGTTTGTCCACTTCCTTTCTTCTCTGAGAGCATTCCTGCTCCATAGTTGTAAATGAAACATATTTCTGGTATCATAAATACATGTATGTGCTGATATCATTCAAGAGAATGGATTACAAATGAAAGAGCAATAGCCGTGTGAAGTCTGAAATAGTTCTGAATCGCTGAAACAGTGGGAATGGAATATTACAGTGGTATGGTTCAACTGAAAATTATCAAAACATGACCACTGCTGAAATGTTGCATGAGCGTGACTACTGCTGAAATGTTGCATGATTTGGTACTTCATCAAAATATAATTGTCAGGCAGTGCGTGCTTGATGAAGACCAACTAAAAGACTTGTGTATCATCCTTGTATTGAAGGAGCACCCAGATATGCTTCCTGGGTTGAAGGAGCACCCACATAGCCTCCTTGGGTTAAAGGAGCACTCACATATCGTCCCTGAAGTGAAGGAGCAACCATGGTCGAAAATTCACCAAATGTATTGGTTGAAAAGTCTGGTAGTGCAAACTCAGCACCAACAGAAGAACCCTGTGTAGAAAAAAAATGTTCAGGAAACATGTTTGTAAATGAACCATTCCAAGGAGAATAAAAATACTTGATCATATGTCTTACAATCAATTCTTCTGGATCTTGTGCAACATCTCTATTGTCTATTGCATTCTTTTTATCTTTTCCTGCAAAATACAGAAATAGAAACAGCTTAATAGCTATAAAAATGAGATGGAAAATGTAAGTTTTGATTGGTGGTAGTACCTTTTTTCTTAGTAGTCTTCTTTTTATTCCCTTTCTTCTTTTCAAGTGCACCTTTTGCTCTTTTATTCAGTGGACCTTTTATCACCTCAGGAACTCTAATGGATACTTTACCTTTTAATATGTCTGTATCATATTCATTAGATCTTTGCGAAACTCCACAAGATTTTACAGGTCCTTGGCTCAGTGCAGTATCTGCATCCAGGTCCAATTTATCAATAGCTCTCTCGAAATCATCAAGAAGTTCTTTTGAAACCGAGCATTTCAAGACAATAGATGTCGCCTTTCTAGAGACACGTGCAGCTTGTGTTTTTGCACTTTCATTGTCGTTTGTTTGTCTCTTCTCACAATAAAATCCTCTTTTTGCATATTTTGTCCATCTATTTAGTATATACTGAGTTGGCAAGATAAAAACTTCATTGATAGTGAAGACTCGGATAGCATGCTTGCACAAAATACCTGTGATATAGGTAAAAGGATTTGATCAGTATGTACTATATAAAGTAGTATTAATTTGAAATGTGATACATACCAATGCATTCAGCAAGAAACTTGGGATGATCCTCAATTACCTGACTAAGATGTTTAGCAGCATTTTGGAAAATATGCCACAAACAAAGACGATGTCTTGTGTTAGGGAATACAATTCTAACTGCAGCAAACATGGAAGCACACTGATCCGTGAAAATTGTGCTAGGATGCTTGCCGGACATTGCTATTAGAAATGTCTTAAAAAGCTAAACAAATGATTCAATGGTTTCATTGTATATCAGTGCAGCCCCAAATATAATTGTTTGCTTGTGATGGTTGGTTCCAAGAATGGGTGCAAAAGGCATCTCAAATTTGTTGGTCTGAAATGTAGTGTCAAATGACACCGCATCACCAAAACAGGCATAATCCATAATAGCTTGGCCATCTGCCCAGAAAAAATTGGCTATCCTACCATCATCCTCATCTAATTGTATGGCATAAAAGAAAGTAGGATCCTCTAGTTGCTTATTCTTCAAATATTCTAGTAGTGTTTGTGCATCATTGGATGGTAAGTACTTCTTCCGCTCACGACCATCATATTATTGCAATCCATCTGCGAGAAAGGTACATTCTCAACTCCTCCGTACCACTGCTTGAAAAATTCATACACTTTAGCTGGTTGTATTTCGGCTCCTCGTATTTGAGAAATTAGTTGTTTATCTGCCTCTGTAATTTGCCGTTGGGACCTCAACAAGTTTACCTTATTTGGGCTAGCAAGATAGTGATTGTGGTCAAATACAATCTTTTGCACTGTCCAAACATCCTCTCGACTTATACTGAACTGAATACGAGCTTTGCAATTCGTCCTTGTAGAAGCATTTTCTTTTTTAGTCTCATGTGATGAATGCTTACCTCATTTTCCTTCGTTGCTACAAACTATGCGCTTCTGATATATTGTCTTATCTGGTCTAGGCCTTGTGGTGCTCCTTCTTATACTAAAACCAACACTCCTGGCATAAGCATTATACATTTCATATGCATCATCTTCTGATTTGAAAGACATTCCAACTTCAGGCACAATTATAGAATGACCATGATTACTACCCATCTACAATACAATGAGATAGTAGTTAAAATATAAATACAATAACGAAGCACATGTGGAGGTTCTATTTTGTTATTTTTGAAGTACCTGATTAGTTGATGGATCGTGAGATTCCATGGCTTCGGGCATCCCTGAACCTGGCAGGGTTGAACTTTCTGGCGTTACAGTCATCGTTGAGGTGAAAGCACCAGCGGCCACCTCAATGACGGGAGTCGAGGATGTTCTTGATGGTGAAGCACAATGAACGATGACCTCAGCAGCCGTGGATGCAGTCATGGCGATGGTGTCCGGCTCGGCCGTGGGCATCAATGGCAGAAGGATGTTCGATTGCCCAACGGCAGAACTCCCACCTGCATTCGATTTTTTTTTTGAATAAAAGGTAGGAGCACTACCGATTCATTAAGAAGAGAAGCAGGGTTGACAGTTACATAATTATGGTGTTATTACATAAAAGGATTACACTCACTACTCCACTGATGCCGAAGGCCATCAGCAAGAAAGGGAGGAAAGAACTCCCCCATCTAGTACTACTAAGCTTGCTAAAAAACATTACTACTAAAACAACTCTGGCTGGCCACAAGCCTGCCTCCTGATCGCCATGTCTTCCTTAATCTCTTGTAGAACTTGCACTGCTGAAGGTCTTTTGCCGTCGAAAACTAAACGATTCCTCGCTTTCCAAATGCTCCAAGCTGTGTAGAGAAGGACTGCCGCTTTGAGTCGTCTGATTTGTTTGGGGAGCCCAGCGACAGAACTCAGCCACCAGTTTTGAACAGAAATGCCAGGTTGAGGGGGTGCAACTAGGTCAGCTGTCCATCTGCGCATTCCTTCCCACACCTCTTTTGCAAACGGACAGTGGAGGCATAGATGCTCAGCTGTCTCAGGTTCTTGGTCACATAGTTGGCAGGTTGGGGAGCAAGGCCAATTCCTGGCTGCCAATTTGTCAGCTGTCAAAATTTTCGACTGAATCAGTAACCAACCGAAAAACGGTGCTTTCCTTCTGCATGTGCTGACCAAATTGCAGGTGCATCAAAGGTGTTGTATGATCCTACCAACTGCGCCTTGTACGCCGATTTTGCAGTGTATTCACCATGTGCTGTCCAACGCCAAACCATCTGATCCTCCCCTTCAGTGAGCTGAACAGTTTGGATCTTGTCCCAAAGTTTGAAAAATTCAGACACTTCTTGCATTGTGTTCATTCTCCACAACCCTCGGGTCTAGTTCAAATTCAGCAAATCTTCCTGCACTGTCTTGTTCTTCCTCCAGGCTAACTTGTACAGGTTTGGAGCTAAGTCCATGGGCGCTGACCCCTGCAACCAACTTGACAGGTTTGGAGCTAAGTCCATGGGCGCTGACCCTTGCAACCAACTTGAGTGCCAGAACCTGGCTTTGGTGCCGTCCTTCACTGTTACCACCGTTGAAGCTCGGAATAGAGCTCTGTCCACATTGCTGACCGGTGGCATAGTCCCAATCCAAGCTCGATCAGGGTCTGACCATTCAAACCATAACCAGCGTAGCCTTAGAGCTCTACTGAAGAGATCTAAGTCCAACACGTCCAGTCCCCCCAGATTCTTGGGTCTTCTTACTTTCTTCCAATTAATCAAGCAGTGTCCCCCATTGGCTTCAGCCGTTCCTTTCCAAAGAAAATTTCTTCTATACTTATCAATCTTCTTGGTAGCCCATTTTTGCAAGGGGAAAACCGTCAAGAAGTAGGTTGGTGTTGAACTTAGCACTGAGTTGACCAGCTTAAGTCTTCCCTCTCTATTCAGGAATTTCCCCTTCCATCCTGGAAGTCTGGCTCCCACTTTGTCAATCAGAGGTTGCAACTCCATTCTGCGAAGTTTTCTTATGTGTAATGGCAGGCCGAGATATGTGCAGGGAAAGCTCTTCACTGGGCATTGGAACCATTCCATGACATCATTGAGATCTATCGAGTCACACTGAATAGAGTACATTGCACTTTTTGCTATGTTGACATGGAGTCCAGATACTGTCCCAAACCCAGTTAGGAGTTCCTGCACTGTCTTGACCTCTTCTTTTATAGGATTGAGAAAGATGGCAGTGTCGTCAGCATACAAGCTGACTCTGAATTTTGCTGCCCGATGTCCAATGGGAGATAAAAGATGCTCTCTGACTGCTCTGTCCAGAAGCTTCTGCAGGGGTTCCATAGCTAGTATGAACAACATTGGCGAGAGAGGATCTCCCTGACGCAGCCCTCTATAGTGCTTAAACCATCTGCCCCTTGATCCATTTAACATGACTGCAGACGATGATGTGTGCAGCAAGGATGAGATCCAGCTTCTCCATCTTGGCCCAAAGCCCATGTGTTGCAACACTTCCAGAAGGTAGTCCCAACGCACACTATCAAATGCTTTCGCAATGTCCAATTTCAAAAATAATGCTGGGATCTTGGCTCTGTGCAGTTCTCTAATCAAATTCTGACAATATAAGAAGTTGTCATGGATGCTTCTCCTCTTGATAAAGGCATTTTGAGCTCTGGACACTAGAAAAGGAAGGTGATCTGCAAGTCTAGTTGCCAAAGTCTTGGAAATAAGTTTTGCTATAGAGTGAATCAAGCTTATTGGTCTGAAGTCTGAAATGCTTTGAGCTTCATTCTTTTTGGGTAGGAGCACTATGTGGCACTGTTGATCAAGTTGAGCTGTTGGTGGTGCTGCTGAAAGAAGAACTCCATTGCTGCCATTATGTCTGATTTGATGACTGACCAAGAATGCTTGAAGAATTTCCCAATGAAACCATCCGGCCCAGGTGCCTTTTCAGCTGCCGATCCCTGAATAACTGCCAGCACCTCTTGTTCAGTGAATGGCAGGTCAAGCTGGTCCAGATCTCTGCGTGGTAAATGTAAACCTTCCCAATCTAAAGTATGTGTCCTTGGATTGGGCTGTCCAAACTGAGCACTGAAATGTTGGTAGATGCATTCCTCCTTATCAAAATGAGAAGTGGCTGTGCCAGTAGCTGTGTGTAGTTTCTGTATAAAATACTTCCTCTTTTGGCCATTGGCATATAAGAAGAATAATTTGGAAGATGCTTCTGAAGCTTTGACGAATGAGAGTCTTGACTGTTGCCTAATCCGGAGTTTCTCAATGGCAGTGAGTCCCAGAAACCGAGATTTCAGGTCCCTCTTGAACTGTACTTCTAGTGCAGATAACTGTCTGGAATCCTCCACAGTGTCCAAAATCTGAATCATCATACCAGCTGCACATAACAAGAGTCTGTTGTTTCCCACTTTAGCTTTTGTCCATTGCCTAAACTTCTTTGCAGTTCGCTGAAGCTTGATGTGGAGTCTGAGAAAAGGGTTAGGTGCCACAACATTCTGCTCCCATGCTGCAGCAACCACTTCGTTGTATCCGGGTAGCTGTGGCCAGAACGCCTCAAAGCGAAATCCCTTGAACTGTGGTACTGTAGCATTCCCGACAACCACCAGAGGGCAGTGATCTGAAACCAGCGACGGCCATGCATGGAGCTAAGCACCAGGAAGCATCTCATCCCACTCTGTCGTGCAGAATGCACGATCGATTCTGGTTTGAGTTGTCTCATTGGACCATGTATATCTCCTCCCCATCAGACTCAGTTCTTTGAGCTCCAGATCATCAACTGCCGAACGAAAAGCACCCATTAGCCTTCTGTTTAAATTGTTGTTGCTTTTATCTTCAGCTTGCAAGATTAGGTTAAAATCCCCAATTATCATCCATCTCTCCTGCACATTCAATCTGATCTGTCTTAGTTCTTGAAGAAATAGCAGTTTGTCACTGTCCTCTTGTGGACCATAGACGACTGTAATCCACCAAGGGGTATCTGTAGTAGTAGGAGACATTTTGGCTGTCACAGAGAAAGATCTCGCCATAACATCACTGATAACATAGTAATCTTCATGTGCTGCAATGAGAGCCCCCCCTAGTGCCACTGGCAGGCAACACAGCAAAGTTCTTCATGAATTGTTGTCCCAGAGTGTCCCGAACAACCTCTTCAGCCAGGTTGGCCATCTTAGTTTCTTGGAGACAGGCTACAGTGCAACATGTTTCCACTGCCAAATTCCTCACCACTTGACGTCTTGCCATGTTGTTTAAACCACGGACATTCCAATTCAGAATAATGCATTTTTGATCACTCATTGATGAAACCAGATGAACACAAACGATTAGGCGGTACCAGAGCCGGAGCCAGGATCATGCCTACCAACTGAATTAAAGATACATGACTACAACAGAGATATGCAGCTGCGAGTGGATGGTGGATCAAGCCTACCAACTGAACTAAAGATACATGACTGCAACAGAGATATGCATCCGCGAGTGGATGGTGGACAACAAAGGGAGGAGGTGGGAGGAGTCTGAATGTGAAGGCGACCTGGTGGTACACACACGGTGGATGGTGCTCGAAAGCTGACACACACATGGACACACACATGAACACACGCATGGACGCACACCACACACACGCTTGGCGATACTGAAATCGCTCAAGCATCAGCCGCCAACGCAACAGCGGCAAACGGGTCAGGTTCCCCACTGCCATCAAGGCCAAATGTCTCCCTGAGCTTTTGAATCTTATCACGATCCAAGGCCTTGGTGAAGTTTGCTGCGAAATTTTCTTTGTTGCTCTGGCTAGAAGAGTTCTCATTGAGGAAGCCACTGCATTTCATCAGTAGCGCCGTTGCTTGGTCAGTAATGGAGAGCTCAGATCTTGGGCGACTGGCGAGCCGAATGCTCTGCCGCAGGGGTGCAGGGGTGGCCGTTGGCTTCGCAGAGCACTTTCCCTTCTTGCAACTCACTACCGGCGTTGTCAGAATCGGCGGCGAAATCTCCTTGAGGAATTCAGTAGCACTCACTGAATCTGAATTCGTTGTTCTGCAGGACGGGGCGTGATCCGGGCCTGAATCTTCCGCCGGCTCAACAACGGCCGCAGGCAGGGCTTCCACCGGGCTTGGAGTTATCAGCCCAATAGCAGCCTGGGTCACCCCAGCAGTCTCTGCTTGGACCGCATGCAGCCGGTTTGAATCGCGACCCTTGTCGTTGACCCCATGCTGCTTCTGCTCTGACCGCTGCGCCATCTGCTGTCTTGAGCCCCTCGCCGCTGCGGCTTCATCAGCCATGGGGTCCCACCCTGGGGCTGCAGTCTTCAGACTTTCATGGGAACGGAAGGGAAGCCCTGCAGCCAGGAAAAGGGCATCCGCCTCTTCCCCTTTTGCACCCTGGGCTGCGGTGCCGCTGCTCTCCCCGGTGAGAATACCGGGAGGCGTATCACCTCCAGTAGCCGCCCCCTCGCGCCGGCGGCCACCAAGGTACCAAGGACGACCGCCGCCCCCTCCAGACGAGCCAGCGCCGCCGCCCGACGTCCTGGGCGCACGCCCCATGTCGTGGAAGTTAGGAGGCGGTGCGCCGCCCATCCAACCGCCGGCACCATTCCCGCCCCGGGGGGGGGGGGAACAGTCTCTTCTGTTGCCCAGCCTCTCCTGGACAAAGCGACGAGGTGGCTCAATGACAGTGCCGTTGACCTCACCACGCTGCCATGGGAACAGGTGTCAGACCGGCCACTCCTCGTCGAGGCTGTCGTCCGGAATGCCACTTGTGTAGCTTGCCTCGCTGACGTGAGAAGGACTCGCCGGGAACGGGGAGTAGTCCAAGACGCGATCCAAGTGCAGGATGACCTCGTAGCGGAGCATGTCCGCCGGCCCAGGCCTTTCCATGGGTGAGCCCATGTTACCCAGATGCTCGAGGTACTCCTGAGTCACCGGGATGGGCTCAGGAATCGAAAGCGTGCCTTGCTTGGCAATGGCGTCCGGCGCAGCGCACCAGATCCAAAGGCAGACGCATCCGATCTCATCATCTTTGGTGGCCTCAGTGTCGATCTTCTCAATGAAGGAGGAAGCAGGGAGAAGATGGAGCAGCGAAGCAATTTGTTGTGCATGCCCCGGGACGCCCTCAATGCAAACCCTGGCTTTGTAAGGAAGGGTTACCAGAGTAGCATTGGCTTGCCGCGTCCATGGCATCAGCCGCAGGCCAACCGTTCGACCCACCATCAGCATGTTCCTGGCCAGCGCCTGGTTGCGCTGCGCCGAGGAGTGAAAGCTGAGGAGGAAGGTCGTAGCCGTGCTGCGCTCCACGCTGAGCACGTGCTCAGGGAGGCGAAATTGCCGTAGAGCCTCCCCACGCACTTGCTCGCAGGAGAGACGCGCCCTTGCGTCCGTCGGAACCGCAAAGAGCGCGTGAAGCTCGAGCTCCCTCTCGGCGTCCACCAGCTCCCCAGTGCGCGCCGCGCACGCACGCACACGCTCGACGCGGTTGTAGTGCATGCCTGGGGGGACTCAGGGAAGCTCATCCTCGCCCCCTTGTCTTCTCCACGCCGCAGCTCTTCCTCGACTTCTCTTGCGCACCCTCACCGCGACGCAGGTCCGGGCGCTTCCTGTTGTAGTTTGGTGGATTCGGGCACCGCCTCGCCTTGTGTCCCGACCTGGAGCACAGCACGCACTTGGGGGGATCCCGGCACTGCGCAATGCGGT